>CM056168.1:51602055-52252246 GCA_029691765.1 Entomobrya proxima
GTGCTCCGAAACATATACACTTCAGAAATGGTTTCAACTTTGACGAAACTTATTGACCCAGAAAACATTCCAAAGTGTATAAGCAAACTGTTTGACAGTGAAATAATTGTGTTGGCAGATACTGGCATTGAGCAAGAACTTACTATTGAAACCAATCGATTTGCTAAATACATTCAGTTTGGCAACTTTATAAAATGGAGTACAAGCTATGATTTAGCAACGAGGATTTTACAAAATGCTATGTACATAAGTGAAAAGCAAAACTGGACAGAGACTTTAATAAATGTTAGAAATAGCCATGATATCAAATGCACAATTCATTCGCTGGACATTAAACTACCCAATTTTAAGTTTGATTGTAATACCGCTAAAAGATTTGCCATAATACACTCGGATTACAGTAATGATTTGGGATTCAAATATATTAAGCCCATGTTTGAAATATTTGGAAAACGGAAATTTGCAAAAAGTTTGAATACACAAAAAGTTTTAATGAACCTTGCATTATGGTACTCCAGCAAGAAATTCTTTTTTCTTAAAAGGTTTGAAAATTTTATTGCTGGAATGTACGAAAGTGGAATATTTCAGAAGTTTGTTCAAGGTCGGGATATAATAATTCAAAAGCAAGTTCTTAGTGAAACTTTGAAGGATGGAAATTTCGTTAACACTTGGAATCTCTATACGTATAGCTATTTAACATCAAAAGGAATATTTCTTGAAAGCGCAGACACTTTAAATTCAGATGAGTTTGTTAAGCTGGAAAATTTTATTGTGATTTTGTGGCTTTATTTATACATGGTTTGCGTATGTGTTCTAGTAATGCTATTTGAAGGTATTGTGGTGCCATTTATTTTAAAAACAGTAATATATTGGTTTTCCAAAAAATGTTATAAACTTATCTAAAATTAATGAACTGAAATAAAAATGAATACAATTTTAAGGAAACTCCATACTCAACACACCCCGCTGTTCTTTCCCATGCCCATGATACTTTAGCTCGTCAAGCGTGTACAACTTCTCAGTCTCCTTTGTTTCACCAACTTGCTGTCCTTTTGCAAAAATAAAATGCATTTTCCCACTAATTGCATGATCTGTAGCATCACTTGTTTTAACCATTCTTCTAAATATAATTGTTGTCATTCCATCCATTTCCCAGCCAACGGGATCTTTTATCCTCGTAAGTCTTCCTTCCCCCCATAAGAGGTATCTAATCTGGGCGTGGCCAAGTCTCTATTATAATAATCCCTGATTCTACTATGCATTCCATGAGCAGCCCCAATAACCACGTCAGTACAGCCATGAGGATGAAATATAAACGAAGTAATATACGGAGTTTCCTTTTTTTCTAATTTAAATGGAGACAATTCATCCCAAACATGGGTTTTCTTAGTTTTGGCAGAACTCTCGTCAATTGCTGGCATCATTTTGCAACTTTCGGGTAAATCTGCAGGACGCCAGCCTAAAGACACCCAGCTTGTTCCCTTAGCTTGTATAATTTCAATTTCTTTATCTGATTTGTCCTCAATCAATTTACTATAAACCATAATCCCCTCCACGGGAATTTCCCATTTTGTGTAGTTTCCCAAATCTAAATTTTGTGCAGTGGGTAATTCTGTTTTTTGCATTTTGCAATTTTCCCCAAAATATCCAGCACTGCAAAAGCACTGTTTTCTAGGCAGATTTATATCTCCAAGGTCAATACACTTGTTACCATTTCCATTTCATTTCTGTATCCGTTTCACACTTGTCCTTGTAAGAGCATTTAAGGCCATAGTAGCCTTTATTGCATAGGCAATTTCCATTTGAATTTGGTTTGCCATGACCCAAACAATTTTCTTAGAATGTGTCTGCTTTCATAATGAAAACATCGGCGCAACTCCAATAACCGTAATCTTTCAGGCGAGTGTCCTCACGAAGGAGTCGTATGGTAAAGTCTTCACAGGGCGTATCCGGTATTTGAATTAGGTGGGATTGTGCACTATTTTAAATTAAAAACACATTGCTTCAAATTTCGCAAAACAAATTGACAAATTATCATATATAAAAAACTCACATAATATTTCCAGTGATGTACATATCCGATGAGTCCGGGTCACTTAGTTTCATAGTGACCTTTTCATCTTTGTCCAGTAACTTTATTCGATAGCCGCCCTTAAAGCGACAAAAAAATAACTGTTTTAAAACAGCCCAAATTTCTAAATTATTTTGAATTTCAAAATGACTTGCCGGATGTGCTAGTCCCATTTGCCATGTAATATTTATCAAAGAACCTGCCTTTAGGCAAGTTTGAAATCCTCCCTTGGGCTAACCACATGGTGGCTTTGAGTGTTTATAATCTAAAAAATCCAAAGCCAATTTTCTGGCTGGTGGAAATGTAAGTGAAACGTGGGACACTACATCTTTTAAGAAGAAGCTGAGGAGGAGTGAAACTAGTACCGAAATTTTACTGAAAAGTTTCATGGTTTTAGCAAAAGCAAAAAGATAGCTATAAGCTTAATGGCGGCAGTTAGTCTGTCCAGAGATGCGAAGGAACAATGCTGGAAGTATTTGGTTTTGCCTTTAATATTATAATTATTATGTACAATGGCTCCAATGAGTGCGTTTTTTCTGGGAAAATAATGAGCTTTTATTGAAGAAAGATCTAAAGGTCTAAACACGTCATAAGTCACAAGAGGAAATGTTAATGTAGACGATAGGGTTTGCGTGTTGTTTCATGTTGGACATAGTTTATTGTTTTCACACGAATAAACAATCTTGTGTTATTCCACTATTCCAGCGTATCAATCCATTCATCGTTTGAATTTTGATTTTATAACCAATTAAACGACAAAAAACAAATTATCATGTTTTGGTTTCACTTTTTAACAATTTAATGAGCTGTATAATAAAAATGCCTGTGTTAGCGCTTATTATTTGGTCTGAATTGACAGGTAAAACAAGGTTGCCTGCTGCGTCAATAGGTGACAACATAATTTTAGTGTCAAACCAAATTGAGTGTCACCCTGCGTGAGCAGAGCAACAAAACACGCGACATGCAGAATAATTGGCAAGCTTGTAAAAATCAAACAATGTCCGTTGTCCAATATATAAATTCAGAGATCAACAGATTCCTGATATGAGCAGTAATGAGCTGATAAAAGTGAAAATTGTAATAGTTTAAAAAGAAAGATGCGTAATTGTGTTATATGTTTTTACGCTACTGCGCAATACTACACAGTTCATCAAACTTTTTCACAAAGAGTCTCTTGTTCATAAACAAGTTTTCCCGGAAATTGCTAATACTTTTAAAAACACTTCCAGGTTGATGCATCTCTGAGTTTTTGAAGTTGTATTGTGCTTTTTTAATAAATATTTTCAAGGTCACAGTATTTTTACTTGTTTATTTATTGACATGAAATGTAAACATGCCAATACACATGGCGTTTTTATCTTTAAATTAAATTGTTGAATGATTTTCAAGTAGTTAGAATATAGTGTGGCAAAAATTATTGTTGTGCTGTTAGTTTTTTTTATTGAATATATATAGTTTCAAATCGAAGATGCATTGCTTTCAACATATATTTACCTGATGCATACGTAGCGGTTTAATCACTGATTTCAAACCTCTCTCATATGAATAGTATAGTTTAACAACAATGTTTTACTTACGTAAATTTCGAGTACACTGCTTTTACACTTGTGCAATACATATTAGAAATGCTTGTATCAAGTTTTAATGTGAAGTAATTATTAATTTTTCATGTATGTATAAAATCGTATTTTTATACTCATAAAATATATCACTCATAAAATCGTATTCCTGAAATAACCACAAAGATGAAATTTACATTGCACACAAAAAGCGCTTTGGCGTTTAAGTGCATCCAGGCAGTCTGCTGGACAAAGCATCTAGCTTGCATTTCTCTTCTCAGTCCTTAAAGATTTACAAAGCCAGTCTTTCTCCTTCCTTCAAAAGTGCAAACTGAGCTGAATGCACAATGCACACGCAAGCTGAAAGCTTGAAGCACACCGGCCTACCCACAGCAACCTTGAATCTACATCTGTTGATTGCATGCATGCCCGTGTATTTCACTTAACAATGATGTACCTAGTGTTTTTACTTCTTCTGTGTTGTTGCTATCAGTCAGCCTTGACAATTTTTTATTGTGGTGCATGCATGTGTTGAGCAGTACCAGTATATCAGTTGATCAGAATCATTATTATTGCAATAGCATGCAATTATTTCCTCAGTGAATTATTTATCACCAACATAGACAGGTGCAATCAATTGGTGTATCTATTTTGCACTGCCTTATTCCGTCTACACTGTTGCATTGCAAATGTTTACACTCGATTTTGATGAGTAAATGGCTCGTGATGGATGAATCAACAATTTTTCAAGTAATTGATTCAACAGCGTGAATAGAAGGACACGGTTATAATTCTGATAATAACCGCATATTATATAGGCAATGTCGTATAACACCAAAGACAAAAAAAGCTTTGCGGTTTTGTTTTGAGAATAGTGTGTCTTGTGCAAAATAGCAACAGTAGGGACTAGACAGTAGTGCAAGAGTGAACAAACTTGAAATCCGGTGTTGTCTGAAGGTGAAACGAATGTCAAATTTCAATTTCTGAAAAATTGTGAAAGAGTTCAGAAAGCACTAATTCTAAACACAGTTCAGAAAAGTTTCCTTTGACAACAAGTTTTGTGAAATAGGTCATAAAGTAGAAGAAGGGCTTTATCTTTAAACAAAATGGAAACCACAGACGATTTACAAACTGGAGCAAGCTATGCGGACGGTGATCCGGAGGTCAACTTTGAGGAAAATAATAAGTAAGCGTCAGTAATCATGTAACGGTCATAATACATTGGAATTTTTTTTAAGTATTTACTCCTATCTGTAAATTTTCTTAAATTCTAGGTGTGCACGTAGCAAGTGTAAATGGTCACCGACGTCAGCTTCTTTGCTAAATGAAGCAGAAAAGCAAGTTCTTTCTTGTAAGTTATAAAATTTACAAATTATTTGTGATACCATTTATTCCTGAAAATTTCTTATTTGGTTTGGAAAAATGGTTTTATGTTTTGAACATTGCAGATGTTAAAACGCCATATAAGGGACAATACATAAACATTGGACCCGTGGTTGGCAAAGAGGATTGCAAAATCTGGACTGTATCGCTAACCGAAAATGGCTCAGGCAAAACGCCACTTGTTTTGCTTCACGGACTTTGTTCTGGAATTGGACTATGGTCGCTAAATTTGGATGAGCTGGCGGCGGAAAGGCCAGTGCATGCAGTTGATTTGCTAGGTAATATAATAAATATTACTTTCACAGATTGTTACGTAACTTAGGTTTCAATATTTCATTTTATAAGTAAAATTGTATATAGGATTTGGAAAAAGCTCCAGGCCAAAATTTAGTAGTGGCGCACAAGACGCAGAAAATCAATTGATAGAGAGTCTGGAGCAGTGGAGAATTCAGATGAAATTAGAGCGTTTTGTTTTAGTGGGTCATAGTTTTGGAGGCTTTTTGTCAACGGCGTACGCACTTAAATATCCGGAAAGGTAGGTTTTATGTCATTGTCAATTTCCAACATATTTTAACTTTCTCTGCGTTTCTTTTACGATAATATTTTTATTTTAGAATTTCTCATCTTGTGTTGGTTGATCCATGGGTAAGTTATGCCAAACATTATTGCTTATTATCTGCCAATTATACACACAAACCTAAAATGACATTAATTTTAAAATGCAGGGCTTTTCTGTGAAACCGAAAGATCCTTCACAAAAATATCCAATTCCACTTTGGACCAAAATGCTGGTCCAGTTGGTTCAGCCACTGAATCCACTTTGGGCTTTACGCGCTGCTGGACCAATAGGTATATTTGTATATCAATTTCTTTAAAAAATGAAAATTATTGGAAAGGATTTTTACTATTTTGTATTGTAGGTCCCAGTTTAATACAAAAAGCTCGCCCAGACTTAATCAAAAAGTTTTCAGTTTTGGGTGAGGATACGGATACGAAATTTGCTGATTACATTTTTCATTGCAACGCACAAAATCCAACGTAGGTGTAAACTTGTAATTTTCTAAAATATGTACCCATTTATAAAGATATTATTTACTAATTAATCAATTTCATTTTCAGTGGAGAAGCCGCATTTCACAGCATCATGAAGAAATTTGCTTGGGCTAGATTTCCAATGATTAACAGAATTTCCACTTTGCCCAAAGATGTTCCCATGACAATCATTTACGGAAGTAATTCTTGGATTGATCACTGTCCGGATGAGGCTATAAAGGAAATGCGAGCTGGTTCTTTTATTGACATTCAGGTAAAATGCTTTAGTTTTTTGAATATGCTTTACAGTGAGTTTTAAGGCATGAGATTATTGGTTATTTTGTCTTTTTTTCAGTATATACCAAACGCAGGACATCATGTTTATGCCGATGACAGGGAAACGTTTAACCAGTTGGTGCTAAGAACCTGTGCAGATTAATTTTTTTAAATCTACAAACCTTTAGTAATTGTACTTATCACTATCACTTAAACTTGTGCGTATTGCGTAACGTATATATCGCGTTTAATGTTAAAACGTGTAGTATGATAATTGCGTATCACAACAATCTACATTTTTTGGAAGAATTATTTTTGGGTATTTTTTGGTACGGTGCTAATAATATATTTTGCATGAAACATAATTTATTCAATAATTATATACAGGATAATGTGAAATTAATGGTTCTTAAGAAACACACATTATTATGATAGTATTAGTACTCTGTATAGAGCACATCAGAGATTTGTCAAATTAACTGTTAGTATAATCTTGTGAAAATTTTATTTCATTTATACGCATTTAAGTACTTTTAGTGTATAAAATGAATTTTTGATGTACTGCTACCACGTTGTATTAATAGTTGTAATCTATAATGAACTAAACTACATTTTTCAATTATACAATTTCGAGTTTCCACAATAAATGAACACAGAGCTACCATCCACAGAGCAGCAATTAGTGTATATAACGTGACCAAATTACTATGTATTGACAACGGTTTTACCTCCTCAACAGATTTTTGTTTAGCCTTGCCACGTACATTCAGCTGCTCAAACAGCGTCAAATTTATCTTTCCCATAAAGTGAAGTGCCTGACGCCACATAATAAACCACTCTCCCCAAATGCCCGTTTCTTCAAGTTAATTTGTATTTTCACCAATTTTAGGGTTATTCATCATTGTCATAAATTTCCATCCACCGTAATATTTTGTATTTTCATTCCCTATATATATATTGACTTGTAAAAAAGGCTATTGAGTCAGAGTCATTGCAGGCTTTCATCATAAACCAAGCATTAGTTCATGCACTGGTTAATACTTTTCTCAGTTGTGTTTCCCTTTCTAACAACAACACTGGCACAGTTGTCATGTTCCAAGAGTTTAGTCTTCCAATTTTTAGAGTTTTCGACCCCACTTGAATCCATTCTGCAATCCAAAATTCTTTAGAGATTGGAGAATAAGCAAATAGTTTAGTTGACGAAAGAAAATCATCAAAGTGAATATATATAGGAGTAAATAGAGTACAGAGCACACTCGTTACAATAATATTGGCAAAAATGTATGTTGAACTGTTTCGCTGAATCCAATTTGGTTTTTGTAGTAGTTATGATTAAAGCGTCTGTTTTAAACTTTAACTTTCTATGACATGTACAAATTTGTAAGAAATATTAGCATGTAGGTTGGTCCAACTTTTAATATAGTTTACACAATTTTTGCGCTATGAAGTATTATTATTAAGTTAGTATAATGCCAATGAGTCTTTCTATTATAAAATTTCCAAGTTTTGAGTGTTTTCTAAAGGAACGCAAGTTGTGAGGTAGTAGGTTTGGCGCTTGTTTAATTTCTGCCACTTGACTTGAGTAATTGATAGTTGGGGGATATAAATGGTATAAGGCTGTACAATACCAGCTTTTATCTTTGAAAATTAGATTTTTCTCGGTTACGTTCATGTGCAATATGTTTGAGAACTGAATAATTGGTAAATATATTGAAAGTAGATTTTGATTTTCAAAATTAATGACAATTAGAAGGCAGCGTAATTCCGCAAATGGCTTAAATATAAGTTCGAAATATCCTACGGATTTCGATTGTGTAGAGTCCATTGTTTTAGACGTGAGCATTATGCTAAGTAATACAGAGAAAATGGAGTACTTCATTGTTTCTGCAGTTTTAAGCTGAAATTTATAAAAAAAATTGTAGAATATTAGCTTGTCAAGCAGATATTAGTATATTAGAATTGTTTGGTTATGATTGCGTACCCTTTCAGTTTATTGATTAGTTACTCAACATAGAAAAACAATACTAAGAATAACATAAAGTACTAGCGTGCTATCGTACAAGGAAATGGGTTAAAAATACTGATAGTTATGGAACGTTTTTAACTAAATATAACTTTTAAAAAAGTAACTGCTAAATTGGTGAGCATAGCTGATAATTAATAGACCCCAAATATGACAATAATGCAAAATGTGTGTATTTTAGTCATTTGTTGTTATGGTTATTTTTAAAACGTTCATTTCTAGCATATTTTACTCATTTTACTCGTTCATTACTTCAATTTCCTACATCTTTTTTACGTTACTAATACTTTTCTCTCCACAGAATCCACTATGCAGTTCCCCATATGTCTACATAAAACGACAACGTAAATCTCACGAGTATGGCACCGAGTCATATAAAGTATATAGATGTTTCACAGCTTTTTTATCATTCTGATATACATGGCTACCCGGCAAGAGATGATGTGCCAGATTGGTCACCTGTGAAAAATTTTACGACTAGAATTTCATGTCACATAATAGTTAAATCTAAGTAACTGATATTCTTTGCCAAATGTAGATTGGAAGTTTTACTTTACTTTGTTTAGTTTAATATTACAAACGTTACAGAATGAAACGGTTGTTACGGAACAAAAGAAATGTGTTCACGTAGTGATACCAAATGGTATGGACAGTAGCTTTTTGGACTGTGCATGGAAACGTTTTGGCTTGTTCATTAAACATGGTAACCAAAATTACCTGAGTAGCTTTCTTGTGGTAGATGACCATTTAGGCGCCCTAAAGTTTGTAACCTGTGGAAAACGAGGCGTAGAACCGTTTCCGTTTAAGCAGCTCTTTGATGTTTACGAAACCAAAATATGGATTTGGATTCTTGTCAGCACAATAGTAACAGCAGTATGTCTCTTACTACCGCTAAATGGCGGCTGTGATTTTATAAGTTACGTATATAAATATATTAAAAGTGTCTTAGCAGTAATTAAAATTTTGCTAGAACAAGGCAACCCATTTTCTGACGAGCTTACACGTAACCTCCACTTCCGATGGATTTTGGCTGGATTTCTATTAGCTGGCTTAGTTTTAAGCAACGGATATAAAAATGAAAATGTGTACAATATGATTATGCCAAGAGAGCTACTACTGTACGAAAATTTGGATCAGCTTCAAGCAGACAATATGCCCTTGTACACTAGAGTAGCTGTTTTTGATACCCCAGATAATTTCGCATGCTTGAAAAACAATATTTTACCGTTTACTCTGCATACGCATGACCATCAAGTGTATAACAACAATATTAGTTGCTTTGAATGTTACAGTGAAATTATATATTTGTATACAACAACAAGAGGATCTGTGCAGAACAACGTTACCCGCAAATTTAAGTATCTTAAAAACATTACTCGCTTGCATTCAAACATAATTTCAATATTTACTTCTTTGATAGAAAGTGTATATCCGTTACTACAAACAGAACTGTATTCGAACAGTATCACATTGTCAAAGCTTCATGAAGCACTGCAAAGCTTAGTATTTGAAAGGCAACTTCAATTATACTTCAATAACGCAGTAGCTTGTAATAAGGCAGCATTTTTGTTACCACAGTACCTGAGCCATGAATTGGCAAAAAAGGCGTTTTCTCAGAATCAAAGTCTAGTGTCAGTGAGTTCGGAGACATTTACTAGTCAATCAGTCGTAATTACCTTTTATGGATATTTACACCCTAGGTTTCTGCTTAGATTGAGTTACTTAAAGGCGTCCGGTATTGACAATTGGCTGCCAAATATTTCAGTTCATCTTATGCCATTTTCTAAAGCCAGTTTCCCACCAGAGAGTGCTAAGTTAAAAGGTAATATCCTTATAATATTTTCAGTTCTACTTTTAGGACTAGCTTTGGCTGTTGTACTTTATGTTCTGGAATTGTGTTTAACTGGTTTGTTATTAAAAATGCGTATTTCAACGCTTATACTTAAGATGTTGTTAAATGATTTTAGGAGTTTTAAACACCAATTTAAAGTATTAGCTATTCGCTTGACAAGTGTTCTAAAGCAGCAATCTTTAAATATTATGGCAAAATATTATAGGATAAAGCGATACGGTTTTTATGTCGACAACAAAATAAACAAATAGGCTTCTAAAGTCTACCAATGCAAATTTTGTAGCTACAAAATGCTGTCAAAATCGAATGTCTCTTGGGTTGGATATAATAAATATGTTTCCTTGATCGTCAAACAAAAAATGTCCTTCATGATTTAATAGTAATAAATTAAGTCCAGCAACCACACCGGGTATTCTGACTTCTTCATTATTTGCACACACTATTTCGTCACAGTACAAATAAGAGGTAGAAGGTAGAATACCCAATCATGCAGAATCTGGATATTTTACAACTTTCAATCTTTCATGTGTTTAGTACCCGGCAAGAGGTTTTGCGTGCTTATTTTACCTCCGTTCAATTTTTTACATATACGAATATCACGATACGTAACATATTTTTTTGTTCGTGTTAGATTTTTTTAAAGTCTTAAACACGCAAGCATCATATATCAAATCTATTATTCTATGCTTTTCATGTTTAGTTTCTAATCACAACATAATTGGTTTTTTGCAATAGGGTCTGGTTTTAGTTTTGTTTAATCTTCTTATAAGATGAAACTAGAACAATATCAAAATGCACGGAATACTTATTGATTTGATAAGCTATACGAGCGGCTACACCAGTATCTACATAGTAGTAAGTTAAATTCAGTTTTAGAGACAATACAATTTTGTGCTTTATGCATTTAAAAAAATTGTTGTAACATTTAATCAAACTCAAAATTTTCTTTATTTTTCAGAGCGCATTTTTACTAATAGTTTCTCAGGAAACCATTCGTTTTTTGTGAATAAATAAAAGTGTCATCAAATCACACATGCAGCAATAAACTATGTAACAGAATTGCAGCATAAATGCTAAAGCCACCAGAACAGATACAACAAACTATTTCTTTACAAATAATAGGTCTCTTACAAAATTTCTGTACTATTTTAAAATCTTCGCATGACAATCTCTCCTGTGTTTGAAAAATATTAACGAAAACATCCCCAATATAAGCGTTTAAAGACCAGTGTACAACTAAACTTGTAACAATTGATAAGACAAAAACATGTACCTTATTCTGTTAAGCATTGCAGTGTTAACGTGTTTTCCTCCAACTGCAACTAAGATGGGTTCTCCATTTTTTCAAGCCTATTTTTGGCAACCAATGAGTCAATTTATACTAAATGCAACTAAGTATCCTCTCAGTGCGCGTGAAAAATTTGTTCTCGATGAATACCGTCGAGATCCTTCCAAACCTTTAGGAAACATAACTGCAGACATTGACTCCTTTCTGGAATTTTTACCTCAAAATCACCAACTACATGTTGTGATCAACTATCGGTATGCTAATATGAAATTTTTAAAGTACCCCATACTTCTTAGAAACCCTGAACTATTTGTTTTTCTAACTGACAGTCGCAAGAATTTTGGTGGCATAAGATGGTTTCCAAGGGATTACCCTCTACGTAACAACTCGTGCAGAATGAAACATATGCTGTGCAATCCCTCTTCAGTGTTCCTGAAAAGACCCAGAACTTCATTGTTTCCAATAGACTTATGTTTAAAACTGAACTTTGTCAAGTTTTCCGCCAAGGTAAGGCCCTGGCTGGCAACCACAGAAATTCTATTATTTCCACCTAGATTCGTGCAGATACTAGGAGAGTACGGCTTTTCTACTCAAATATTTTATGAAAGCCCAATATACAATTATAACCTACAATTCACTGCTCCCAGTGCAGTATCAAACGTACACATTCTTGTGTCTGATATAGACCAACCTTTGCCAACAAACCTTTCCATATTTTATTGGATGTCTGTGACAGTCAAAAAAGCTGATTTTCAAATTCGTCACCTCATATTTTTCCTAATTCAATTGGAAGCAGGGAAAACGAAGCTGATAACTTTTGTCCAATCTTGTATGTGTAGTACACTAATAATTTCACACAAGTTAGCAGATATTGCAGGTACATCAACTTTTTGGTGTTATTACAGCACACAGCTTTTTCAAAAATTCAAATACGCATTTTGCTAAATTTTCTAATTGGTTTTAATTATGGATTTAGATTTCTATGCATTCCCCTTTGCAAAAATGCTGTGGTACCTTGACCCTGAGGAATTTCCGGATTCTCTACTTGACGTTACTACCATTCCGGAAATTATGAACATGCAAAACAGCAACGAGCATGTAAAACTGTACATGCAAATCAAAGATTGGAACATTAAGCGGAAGTTTTATCTTACTCTGTTTAGTTTGATTCTGCAAACAATACAGAATGAAACGGTAGTTGTGGAAAAAAAGAATTGTGTTAACGCGCAGATACCAAATGGTATAGACGGTAACTTTTTGGACTGTGCATGGCAAATGATTTATTTAGTGAGAAAATTTGGAGACCTAAAACACGTTAGCAACGATTTTGTAGTTGACAATGATATAGACACCCTAAAGTTTGTAACCTGCGGCCAACGAGGTATTGAACCCTTTCCGTTTAAACAGCTTTTTGATGTTTACGATACAAGCATATGGCTTGGCATTCTTGTCAGCGCAATAGTAACAGCAATATGTTTATTATTACCGTTTAGTTGTAAATGTGACTTTCTAAGTTACGGAAATAAGTATATTCATAATATTCTATCATTAGCGAAAATTTTGCTAGAGCAAGGCAACCCATTTTCCGACGAGGTGGTGCGTAACCTTCAATTCAGATGGGTTTTGACTGGACTTTTATTAACTGGCTTAGTTTTGAGTAACGGGTATAAAAACGAAAATGTGTACAACATGATAATGCCAAGGGAGACACTCTTGTACGAAACTTTGGAACAGCTTCAAACTGATAACGTTCCCTTGTACACAAGAATAACAGAATTTTGGCCACCCGAGAAGTTTGCATGTCTTAAGAAAGATATTTTGCCTTTTAGATACCAGCCGCATGGAGTAGACAACCGTAAAGGTATAAGTTGCTTTGAAGGACGTAGTGAAATTTATGGCTTACGGCGGGAAACAGGGCCGTTTATGCCAAACAGTATTTCTGAGAAAATTAAGTACCTTTTAAACGTAACCCGTTTACATTCAAACATAACTGCAATATTTACTTCTTTGATACTGAGTGTTAAACCCTTACTACAAGCTGAACTGTACGCGGAAAGTATATCTCTTTCAAGGCTGCATAAAGCACTTCAAGGTGTAGTGATTGAGAAACAGTTAGAATGGTATTTCCATAATTTAGTGGCATGCAGTAAGGCAGCATTCTTTTTACCCCAGTACTTAGGTCACGAATTGGCAAAAAAGGCCTTTTTACAAAATCAAACACTAGTGTCGGTGAGTTCGGAAGCATTTACAAATCAATCAGTTACAATTTTCTTTTCTGGATATATACATCCTAGATTTTTGCTTAGAATAAGTTTACCTAAAAGGTTCTGGCATTGATCAATGGCTAACAAAAACTTCAGTTCACCTTATACCATTTGTCAAAACTAGTCCTCCACCGGAGAGTGCTAAACTAAAAGGAAATATCATTATAATATTTTCAGTTCTGCTGTTTGGAATAGGTTTAGCTGTTGTATCTCATATTGTTGAGTTGTGTTTAAATGATGTGCTGTTCAAAATTCGTATTACTACTCTTCTACTTAAAGTGTTGTTCAATGATACCCGGCGACTTAGTCGCCAACTTAAAGTCTTGACTGTGCACATGTCAAACGTCTTGATGCAAAAGTTATTGAGCGTTATGCTAAAATATTCTAAAATCAAACGATATGGTTTTTATGTGGACAAGAATAAAATGACAAAATAAACCCTATATAATGTCAATATGTATAAACGTTTTAGCAAGAAGTACAGATTAATTAAACTTAAAAATAATCAAAGTAAAATTGCATGCATTTTTATTAAGGGTTATTTATTTATTTTATTTATTCAAGTGCGGGTTGCTAAGAATTACTTGTGAAAGTCACAATGCATGCTTGTATATTAGATTACCGGAAAGTTCATACCCATCATTTCATACCCATCTTTTCATACCCATCATTTCACACCCATCATTTCATACCCAAATTATTTCATACCCTAATGTTTTCATACCCATCATTTCATACCCATCATTTCATACCCATCTTTTTATATCCAAATTATTTCATACCCAATATATTTCATACCCAATTATTTCATACCCAAATCATTTCACATCCAATACACTTTATTCCCAAAAATTTCATACCCCCAACAATACTGCTGTTGTTCCCCGATGTTTTCTGTAAAGGTTAATACATACACACGATTCCAAATAATGAAGTGTACAACGATACTATTTTACCAAAGAATGTACAGTTATAAAATGGGTGTTGGGTTTGGTATTTGGGTGGTGAAACATGATTTCTAAAATTTAACTTGAATTTTATACTGAAATACTGAAACAGGATTCTCAAAATTCGACTTGGGTTTGATTTTGGATTTTTGAAATTCACGTAAGGCTTAATTTTGGGAGTTTTGAAATTTGACTTGGGTTCGGTTCTTAAACGGGACTTTCGAAGGTCGACTTGGGGTTCATTCTGAAACAGGAATATTGAAATTCGACATGGGTTTTATTCTAAAACAGGAATTTTGATATTGGACTTGGGTTTATTTTGAATTGGGATTTTAGAAATTTGACGTGGGTTTGATTTTGGACGAGATTTTAAAAATTCAGCTTGGGTTTCGAAATTTTTGAAAATCGACTTGGGTTTGATAATCAAACTCTTTTTCCTACACGAGATTCTTGAAATCGACTAGGTCTTAGAAATTTGTAAAATTCCACTTGGGTTTGATTCTGAAGCGAGTTTTGTGAAACTCGACTTGGGTTTATTCTTAAACGAGGTTTTGGTAATTCGACTTGGGTTTACTTTTAAAGCGCATTTATTGAAATTCGACTTGGGTTTTTTCTGAAACTAGATTTGTGAAATTGGAATTGGGTTTGGGTATGACATGATGGGTGGGAAAATATTAAGGTATGAATTGATCAGGGTATGACATGTTCGGGTGTGAAAGAATTTGGGTGCAAAATGATGGGTGTGAAAAGATTAGGGTATGAAATGATCAGGGTATGAAATGATGGGTGTGAAATGACGGGTATGAAAGTGCCGGTCACCGTATATTATGCATGCATCGACAAAAACTTCCTGGACCTTAATTTTTTCCAGTGTCTACTTCTTCACCAACATGTGGTTGCCACCGCCACTAAATGCCATTAAGAGAAGCCTGAACTTACTCTCACAAATCGGTGTGCTTTTTTCTCCAGAATTCGCGGTGACGCCGGTCCAAAAGGCAGGTTCCTTTTCCTGTAGGCTCAATTTGAGGTGGCTCCGGTGCATAGGAGGGCTCTTAATCCTGGATGCTCAATTGGAGGTAGCTCCGGTGCATAGGAGGACTTCTTCGCCTGAATTCGCAGTGCTTCCTTCTCCAGGAGCCTGAATTCTAGCTACATAGTTCTAGGTTCTAACTGCGAGAAAATTACATGTCGACGAATGCAAAATCATGACAGCGTGCCCAAATTTCCCGTAGTGGCTCGTCGTCGTCGTCACTTTCACACTTCTTGCTTTCTTCACTCGTCGTCACCTGCTGTGCTGGAGTTAGTGTGTAAAACTAAAAGTCTTCTCTTGCAAAATTAACTTCTGTGTTAATTTAACTGCGGTAAAAATGGCCCCGACAAGGACGGATACTGAGGACAAAACGACTGCGGTGCCTTTAGTTTCTGCGCCAGCGATTGCAAAGAAGGTGCCTGAGCAAAAGCCACCATTTAGGATCCCAGTGCCCATTCCAAACTCAAGTGGTCAATCCACGGAAGTGACCAATGAGACCATGCCGAAAAAGCCGGATGATGATAAAGAGAAGAAGGTATGCTAGTTAAAATGGGAAATTTAAAAAATTTAAATCCTAAAAAAGTGTATTAACAATTGCGGTGATTTCGGTTGGCATGGCAGGTTGTCCAGGGGATCACCAACATTCCCCTTCCCCGTCTGTCCGGCCCGATTATTGTTGGACTGGTCCTAGGTAGTTAGCTCCAATTTTTTAGCTACACCTACATTTAGCTACAAGGATTCTTGCTCCACTTGGTTTGTAGTTCCACTTTTTAAAGTTCCAATGGATTTTAGTTCCACTCATTTTTTAGCTCCACCACTTTTACCTCCAAAAGTTTATTTTGTAAAAATTTACTTTAATAAACACTACTAGGTTATATGAATAACCGTATAATGCATTCGCATATTATTTGGTTAGCATTTCAAAACTGTACTTCACCATCTGTTTAGCCAGGTCAATTAGTTTATGGTTTGCTATTTGTTCTTGATTTGCAATGTGATTTAAATGTATCTGTAGATTAACAGTGTAATAACTACATGCTGCTATATTATTATTCTTAAAATAGTATAAAGTTACACCGGCTACAGGCTAAACAATCAAAGCTTTTGCTGAAAACGTAAGTACTGTTTCTAATGACGGTAGTATTGAAAAACTTCCATTACAAGTAAATATATCCTAGATAACTGTCGACAAAAATATGTCTGTGATTTTACTTTAAGATTCTATAATTCAGCCAAAAAATACCGATCATTTATTATAGAGCAACTTGCGAACGACAATTTATTTTGTGATCCCCACACATTAGCAACCAAAATATTTATACTTAAAAAGTTGGGCTTTCCAACCAGACCTAACCGATTAGTGAAAAATAATTATTTTTTTTCCAAAAATTGAATCTTTTTTTGAAAAGTACGCGCAGTCGCGTAATCTCCGATTCTTTTTGTACGTATTTTAAGTTCAACCGTTGACATATCTGTTACGAATAAGCTGACATGTTCTCGTTTATGAAGTCAATCGATACAATACTTTTAATTTTTAAATGGCAGAATACCTCGCATGGGTTTAAACGAAACATGTCAAGCATTTCACAAAACTTAAATTGGTAAGCATGGTACTGACGGATGCTCCAAGCTTTGCTCTATATCCCGCATGGCACACTTTTTCAAAATTATGAATATTATTTGCGTAAAAATAAAATTTGAAACCCAATACTGTGTAAATCAACGTTGTTACGTGGGGGATTTCGGAACGTGTTACGGCGTTTTGGCTAATTGTACTAGGCAACTGATTAGCGCATACAATATGGTAATACAGTGTATGAAATTCTTGCTGGTTAAAAATCAAATGGAACTTTGAAAGAAGAAAAAGTAAGAAGTTTTGTTTGGTATCAAGAAACTTGCACAGTGTCAGTTTAGGTTCAAAATGATTATATACATATTCATGTAAGCAAAAATCATGGGTGGAACTAAAAATGGTGGAGCTAAATAAATTGTAGCTAAAATATTTTTGGAGGTAAAGACCGGGTGTAACTAAAAAAATTGGAGCTAAAAAAGTGGAACTAGAGTCTGGTGTAACTAACGTCCTTTGAGCTAACTACCGTACACCGTTGGACTATATTCTGGACCGAGACCTAAGAAGAACAAGAAAAGAAGGCGCTTCCAACAAAAGTCAGAGCAAGAGCATGATGAGAAGGGGCTGTGGCGTGTGGGTAAGTTAATAAATAAGGTTGGGGTAATAATTAGGCTTTTCAGATTGACATTGGGATAATTTAAGCTTTTATTTTTTAAAGATTATAGAGTATGAGTCCCGCTTGTTCAAGGTCACCTTCAGAGCAAATTATTGAGGAAGACTTATAACCAGAGTTTGATATTATGTTGTTCTTCAATTGAATAAAGAGTATGGTGACTAAAAAAACTAAAATTGTGGGTGTGGTGTCAATTTATTGAGTAGGGATAAATATTCTGGCGTTTGTATGAGTTTCTGGTCAATCGAGTTTCTAGATCAATTTTTTCTCAGGTGTTATTACGTTCACCCTTTAACAGTTTAACATTATCAATTCCCAGTGCATTCCAAACCACACACTTTTACACTGGCTTAATGATCATATAATTTCCCCTTTGTCCTACACAGTTCAGATGCTTAGTAAAATATCATGTACAAAAATCACGCGCAAGTCATGGTTTAAAAATATTTATAATTATGATTTACAACACTAATAATGCTTCATAGCTTTCAACACAGTTAAAGCTTATAAAAAGAAGGCATTCAACAATTCACTATAAAATATGGTTATTGCTTGTCCGACATCCCCAAAACTTTTCTTAGTACCAAGTGACGATTCAGATGATTTTTTGACGCAGGTTATACATTATGATTATTAACTGGTAAAAGCACGGGAATTAGAACTTGCATACCTTCCAACATATTTTTGTAAAGTTTTCATAAAAACATATTTTTAACTGTGTTTTATAAAACTTACATTTTTATGATTTTAATATTAACATCTTAATAATAATAACATATTTAATAATACATATCAACATATTAACGTTAGTACCATATAATGATCATATATACTAACGTTGATTCTGCAATGTCGTCAATGAAAGTAGACAACAAATTTTACTAAATTTTGTTACTTTGAATGTAATAAAAGGTTTTAATTTCTTTTGAAATTAAATGATATACAGAAAAACTTCTTCCTAAACTAAGGCAATCACGTACATATACAATATATTTAACAGATAGTCGGAATTTAAAGAGCATTTACAGTATATTAAAATAATTATAACTAAACCAACTGATAGTGCATTGGATGCTGGATGAAAAAATTTGTTGAGTATATATCGATTGCAATAAGATATTGATATTTTCATTATTCCATTCAGTCAGTCAGTCCATTAAATTTGAAATCCGTAGAACAGAAAAGTCCGACATCATTTAAGCTTGTCAGTACCTAGTTTTAAAATAAGCATTTAATCACATTCAAATATTTGTGAAGCACTAAAATATTGAATCAATATTATTGATTATCTTTAAGGTACCTTCTGCACAGTCCTCGGGCTCATCACTTCTATCACCACAGTTGTTTATTCCGTCACAAACCATTTCCTGCGGAATACAACGTCCATTTTTACACCGAAACTAGACAACAACGATGGTCATTACAAGATACCGTCAACATAAGATATACTTATAAGATATGAAAAAGTTATTAAAATTTCGCAAACCTGTTTCTCATTACAAGCAGGACACAATTCCGGATCCTCAAGAAATTCATCACTTCTGTCGCTACAGTCGCAAATACCATCACAAACTCGATATTTTTCAGTGCATTGTCCACTTGCACATCGAAACTAGTAAAATGTATGAAGTCGTAAAAATTCTGGTAGCATGCAATACATTGATTTATTGCAAAAACTTTACCAACCTGTGTTTCATCACATAAAGGGCACTGTTCAGGATCTGGAAACTCGTCACTATTGTCGCCACAATCATCTCTTAAGTTGCAAACATAGCGCAAAGGAATGCACTTTCCATTGGCACATTGAAACTAGTCAAATTCAATTATATGAGTACACAATTTGTATAACTCGCGTATGTCATCAGAATAATATAAAGTTATTTATTACAGATCTTTCGCTGCAGGGGCCACACATTTTTGGATTTTCGTCGCTTTTATCTCCACAGTCGTTGACACCATTACAAGTGTAGATATTTTTAATACATAGGCCATTGTCACATTGAAACTGAAAAGAGTTAAAATAAATATTTTCAACGGAGCTATGAAAAAATGTATGGCGCTATTAAACTTACATAACCAGGAAAACAGTTTTGCCCAAATACAGGTCCTAAAAATGTAAGAACTCCTAGAGCTGCGTAAAAAACTTTCATATTGGTTTACGGTTTACTTGTTGGGTGCGCACTTGGAAAATAAACTAGGTTATTTAGTTTGCTCCACTTTTGATTTAAGCTTATATAGTAGAATGTTAAAGTGTCGGATACATGGCATGATGCATCAAACCGTTCGACGTGCTTTGAACTATGAAACAGACGTCATAATATATCATCAGGCGAGTACCATCATCACGCGATTCATTTATTAAATAAGGTGCTTAGTTATGATAAACAAGAAAATATGCATGGAACGCGTTTTTCAATCAAGTGCCAAGCATTCAGATTGATTAATATATTTACACGGATTGAAGTGGTGAACAGAATTTGAGTACAACTAACCTTTGAAATGTTTTTTGAAACCTGTTGTTGTCATAAAAGTTATGACAGATTTGATTTCATAACTATAGATTATAGATGATACCTTTTATATGTAAAGAATGCACTGTATTCATAAACAATTCATGTATAATAATGTTCTCATGGTACAATATGCAACGTGCATGCGCACCAAACGCATTCACAGCTTATCTTATGCTTACAAAAGATAAACTTTGCACATTGGAAAGTGAGTAAGTCGATATTTGCAATACAAATAAATGTTTGTTGATTGAGCAAGGCAAAGTTCAAATGTTATTTGCACTCAGTTGCTTTTTTGTAAAAAGTTGTCACGCGATTAAATCATGTATGTAAATCAAAATCACTCAAACAAAGTTCTATACTTGTGACTTTATAAGTTATGTGACAAAATAAGGAAATGAAAATCCATAACTTCCTCCTTTATGATTGTCTTAATAAATTGTACAAAACACATTCAATAAATTCAATTAAACACATTTATGTTTGGTTTCGTAGTTTTATTGAAGTTTACAATTTCGCTTATGTCAAATGTTTTACGTAAGTTTTATTCCTATAACAACAGGTTTTTCCCAATTCAGCATGAAAATTCACGACTTTGTTTTTTTTTAATTTTGTTTTTGGAGGTGATAGACCTTGTCAAAATGGCCAACTTTAATGAAGGGAACCACCACCAAAATTCTTTTTTCAATCGAAAGAGGACAAAATTATAAACTTAGGACATGTTTGCTTTTTTGAATTTTGCTAAAACAATTTAAAACATTAACGCCCAAAAATGTTGTAAAAAGTGTGAAAATGCACCTTTTGTTGTTGTAAACGTAATACTAACTTATCTTTAACTTTAACTGTTCTTTAACAACAACAAAACATTCTCCAATTCGCTATACTATACTACACCTACATTCCTTCACAAAGGAAATTGCGCCTAGTCAGTTGGATTACACCGCACTGCTCATGTCTCCCCTAACTACTCCATAAGCATACCTTTGTTCAGGGCTTGGTTCTCTTGACGAGACATTTCGTCTAGAAGCCGCTTTAGTGGATCCTCATCAATCATTCTATCCACATACTGTTCAGGCGTTTCTCCCTTTTCATTTGTTAAACTGTCCCAACCATCCCCCATTTTCTCCCTTAGATACCGCTTCAAATCAATCCCCTTTCCATATGCATGATAAGCGTAATGCATTATAGTATTACCCTCTGCATCTCTTGCCGTTACATCAATTCCATAAATATTTTACTTATTAAAGTGCGATGTGCCGTGTCCCGTCCGGGCTCAATTTGATACGCCACCTGGCGGAGCTTTGCTTAACTAACACAAATGTGCTTTGGGCTTAAGAGGGCGCCTTGCCGAAGCAGCGCGAGGCCTGCCCCTAGTATCTACTAATATCTGCAAACCTTTAAGCCAACCTGATATACCACACACATGCACAGGCAAAATCCCATTGGGTCCACAAGCTTTAACAAGAATCTCATCACCCACATTACAAACATTTACAAACCACCGTAAAACTTCAGAATTTTTACCTAATTCAATTGTTTTAAAAATTGGAGTTTTACCCTCACTGTTAACCTCTCTTATTAAAGCATTCAATTCCCCGCTGCTAAAATACCTTTCTAGCAGACTTAATCCCTTAACCCATCCATTTGCTGCGGCTAAATGTACCAAATTGGCTTTACCCTTTTCTCCCACCAAATCTGCTCCTTCTTCTTCAACAAGATATTCCACAATCTCTTCCAGGTTCCATTTCTTTGTCACTTCTTCTTTTGCCCCAGCATACAAAGCTTGTAAAATTTTTGCCCTGTTGTCCTCACCAATTCCCAAAATATTTACTTGCTTACTTTTCAAATATTTCAGTAATTGTACACTTGCAGGTTTTCCTTCTTCAAATGCCAGTGTCAATGGTGTGTCTCCGTCAAAATCCACCACATTCCCATTTGCCCCATTTTCCATCAGAATTTTGACAATGTCAAACCTTTTATCTTCTGGTACAATCATTGCATAATGCATAGGCGTTCTTTGCTTATTATCCAGAAAATCATTAACATCAAACTCAAATTCCTCAAAGATCCATTTCAAAAACTCACAATCAGTATGTCCTACCAACGTAGCTTGGTGAATTGTGTTCATGCCCTCAATGTTCCGTATTTCCTTCCAATCTGCGTTATACTCTTGAATCAGTTTTTTAATAATTGTTAAACTCCTTCCAAACTTTATTGCAATATGAAGCACCGTGTATCCTTCATCGTTTTCTGCATCCCAATTGAATCCGTTACTATTAAAAATTTCCAAGGTTCTGTCGGTAACTTCCAAATGACCCATTGCCAAATGTAAAGGTGTATCATTCTCCCAGTGCCAATTTGGAGTTAATGGTTGCCTGTTAATTGCAGAGCCCCCTGTGCCTTTAAACAAATTCCAGTAAGGATCATTCTCAGGATCAGCAGGAATTTTGCAAAAAATCTGTTCTACTATTTCTACAAATTGCTGATAGATTTCTGGGGTTAAACCAAAAAAGTCACCCAGCATATGAAAAACATTACCACCTGAATAAGCCGTTATATTCGCTCCGGCTTCAATTAGGGCGATACGTAGCTGAATATGCACATCTTCAGCTAAAAGAGGCGTTCTATGTAAAAAAATCTACATGTTCCAAAATACTGGTGTTGTGATCTACTGATCCCTGAGCCGCTACCAGAAACTGCACGATATCCTTTCTCATGTCAATCATTCGTTGGCTTTGTGTACACGTGCGTCTAACGCACCAACGGAGAATTTCCTGTTCAGGATTTGCCCATTGTTCAGGCTTGAAATCTTTTTCCAGCACAAGATACTCGACACTTTCCCGATTTCCTACCATAACCGCAGCAAGCACAGGATTTTTTAAAAGTTCGTAAGGTAAATCAGATACCTTTTGATTTTTCCATTGCTCCACAAGTTTGCAAATGATTTCAAGTGTATGCTTACTTCCTTTAAAGGCCGTGGCATAAACCAGTTTTGTGTGGTGGCTAACCGAGTTTGCAAGCCAATTTTGTCTTGCATTTTCATTCAAACTGTGAACAAGCAAGTTGGCTAAATTTGGTCTGTCGTTTGTAAGACAAGCCAGTATTTTTGATGAGTCGGTTGAAAAATGCTCTGGACTTTGCAGTTCTTTCAAATTACTACGCAGTGAAACTTGCAAGCATTCTGGAATATCCTCTTTAATGTGAAATTGTAGTTCCAACAGCTCGTCAATAAAGTATGTTACAACTGGCATTTCAAATACGGCAAATCTACGCTTAACCATTGATCTTGAGTCTCCGGTTTTGTGGCAAGTAGTCCATCCAAGTAAAACTTGGCCATTGTGTTGCCAACTCGAAATCCTTTTAAAAGTCTTTCACAAAGCCCAAACTCTACGGCAAACAATGCCACAAAATATTCTGCGTATGTTCTGTGAACAAACACGGGTTTGTTTTGGCTGTATTCTGTAACAAAGCCGTAAATGCTGAGCTCTTCTGTGGAAATATTGGAGTCGTGAAGAAAGAAGATTTCAAATTGCTGACTCCATTCTGGATACAAGAGTTCCAAAGCAAGTTTCATGTGAATGCGCTTCATAACCTGCTTGTTATTCTTACTCAGATGGGATTGCAAATGGCTATTTGAGCTTTCTCGGTTGAGAAAAATTTCCAATTTTTTGTCCATCACGCGACTATACAAGTCTGCTAGGTTTTTAATTGCCAAATTTTCTGGACTTTCTTGTTCCAAATTGATTGCACCATTTTCTGGGTTCCCTTCAACAGAGCATTCAAAATTTACTGCGCCTTCACAAACCTGAGCTAATAAAAGGCACTGTAGAGGAATGCCTGTCATGTCCACTTCAAATTGCGACAACTTTCCGTTAACTTTTTCCATCATTTGTATACTGCCTTTGGTAAATGATTGCAGTTTATCAGCTTTGAGTTGGATACCCTTTTTTCTGGCTTGCTCTGTCCAATATAGCTTTAAAAATGTTATCTGATCCTGTTCATCAAAAGCCAGCATGTTGTAACCCAGCACACCCAGAGTTTGCTCTACTAAGCTAAGCAATACTGGTCTTGTGGTCAACCAAATACGAAATGTTGGACCGGAATCCAATTTAAATTGGTATCTTAGCATGGAAATGAATTTCACTGCAAGTTTTACTTGATGTGGCAAAACTTCATCGAATCCGTCTAGCAACAGCTCGCATTGGGTACCTATCTGCTGAAATACATGCTTCACAACTTCCGTGCTTGTAATTCTGTTCAAAAGAATTTGCAATATAAGTTCCTTTGTTAGCTTTGCTTCATCCAAGATTCCAAGTTGCTCACAATCTCGCATAATATCGGTCATAACAAAGTATTGTACAAATATTTTGCTACACTGATAGTTTGCCAGAAGTAATTCACCAAAATGGGCTATTAAGGTTGTTTTGCCCATGCCCGGATTATCAGAAATGCATACAACCGGGGTGCTAGAATAGTCTAAACTTTTCAAAAGGTCAGCAGCAAAATCCTGCTCAGGAATTGCATACTTGTCTCGATTTTCCAACATTACATAATTTTGAATTAATTCTATTGAATTTGGTTCTCCGTATGACCGCACCCATTCGAATTCTAGACTATTATCAGTTTTGCTAAGCCAATGCAAATTTTTTGCACAAGACGCTGACACAGCCATTCTATTACAAAGGGATACAAACTGCTCGGCGTTTTCAAGCAGTATGAATTTTGAAGAAATTCCCACTGTCCTTGATCGTATTTCATCTTCAGCAGAGGACACTTTTCCGGCTTTTAGCAACAGCAGTTTTGCTCTTGACATCCCACTGATTGCAAATGACGTGTTGGATGAAGAGTTCCCACTTTGCAAAATGTCGGAAGAAATGGCAACTTTTCTGGGAACCAATTTCCGCTCAATGTAGAATGGAGTTTTTTGGTGACCTTGTAGTGTGTTTTGGCAAAATATGGGTTTTTCATCATTAATTAGTTGCATCAGCAGCTTGGTTTCTAAAGTGTTGAGTAGCTCCTTACTTTGACCAAAACGTAAAAGAAAATCGTTCAAGGTTATCTCTTGACCTTGAAATATAACCTGTTTTTGAAGTAGTTCTGTTTGGAAGTCACTGCTTAAATGGTTCCATTTTAGGTCGTCAGTAAAACCACCAAAGCATTCTGGTTTACCAATTATTTTATTAGTTACTTCATCTTGCTTTACCGTTGTCATGACAATACACTGTCTATTTCCACTAGCAATTTGTTTCAAAACATTTAAGGCTTCTTCTAATGCTTTGATTTTCTGGCCGTGCATAGCCAGCAACATTACATTTCCACTGGAAACTTTGTCAAAATCTTTACGAAGCGCATCTTTAGTGGTATACACGCAAAACGTATGGCCTTGTAGGTTTATGTCTTGTGTAAGACGCCTGGTGGTAACGGTAATATCCTCAGTGGAAATAACCACAACTGGTTTCCGCTCATTGTAAAATAAATCCACAAGCCGACTGGGTGGAGCGGTGAACTGGAAAATCACTTGTGAATGGGGATCGTTGGAATTAATTGGTAAAGTAAAATGGTTTGCCCTTCCATTTGCAAGAATTTTAGCTGCTCCACTTTGATTCTGGTCAGGACTTTGAAGTGCATCCAAAAGAATGTTAAACGAATTGGTTCTAGTAATCAGTGTGTTGTACAGAAGGTAGGCTTGGGATATTTCACCTTCATTGCGTCCCAAAGCTTCCTAAATATAATTTGTACAAAATATTAATATTCAAAATTACATTTATAAAATTTTAGAATATTAGGGTTTTATGATCTTACTAATTCTTGGCAATCCTCCGGGTTTAGAATTTCTTTTGTAAGCAACGTTGCCAGTAAAAGTTTATTACATTTTGTGCACTGAATTAGTGAAGGTAAATTCCTTTTAACAAATGCTTTCTCCTTTTCATTCATATTGCAAAAAGTTTGTTAAAAATTGTCAAATTAAATAGAATCTTTATATACTACATTACATGTTTGGCTAAGAGCATTACTCAGCTAAAATGTTTCACGGTGTGAGAAAGTAAAGTGTAATGCGCAATTCATTTCTTGATAACAATATCAAAGTTCAGCAATCGCCAACTGGACAATTTTCAGAGGTTCATAGTTTATATGCATCTTGAATAGCAACACTATATAGGCATACGCCGTCAAATCTGCCATCAAATCCTTCACTTCATTTTATTTTTTACATACACTGCCATAGTATTATGTACTTTGTAATCAGTCTATACTGAGATGGTACGCTTGAAAATAGTGTATTTTTAAGCATATATCCTGAAATTATAATTATATAAACCAACAGTGGTTTCGCATCATGCATATATAATCCATACATACTTAAGTTATATAATTACTTTACCAGATTAAAACATTCAGCTTATCTTTATGTTGCGTGTCTTAGAGTGGTATGAGTATCAACATCATTATGAAACAAGTTTGCAATTATTCATGTGGATATACAAAGATTTTTACACTCTCTGCACAACTTGCAAAACATGTTTTGAAAAAATACAACTTGTTCCACGGGAAAAAATTATATTACACTTAAACTTAAGATTCTTTCATTGTCTGGCCATTATTTATTTCAATGCGCAAATTTATAAGCATCTATCGTTCTAAATGCAAAAAATGTCTACACAAAGAGATAAAACAATGCAAGTCAGTATCAACCAATAATTACGTTATGGTTTCAGGGATGTTATTCGTGTTTTCCTTTGACCATGACTCCATTAGCTTTACATTAGCCCGTATTTATTACACTGTTTTGCCAATTAGCCAGTAAAATAGCAATTTTTTTGTAGATTCAGATGGTGTAAATTACGTGTCTGGCGTTTTAGTTTTAAAACTTCAAAATTTTAAAAATATGATTGTTGATTTATATTCAAGGAATCTTAGTATTAAAATTAAAGTATTGCAGGTGCAACGAGTAATTTAACAATTTGTATTGGTAAAAACCGTCCAGACGTTTCGATCCGACAACAGATCCTCTTCAGGGGATATTTGCAATAAGGCAATAACGAAATTCATAAAGTCACCAAGAATTATTTATCATAAAGTCATATATCTTAGTATTTCAGAGCATGTAGCAAAAATAACATATAACGCATTATTTAAAAATTCAATATATATTAAAGCTTAATTTTTAACAGCTCGATTTTAAGCAATGTTTTTCATGATTGAAGCACTAAATTGTTGCCAAGTGGGTTGTAAATATTTGATTGAATAATTAGTTTTCTCTTTAATATTTTGGAGCAAGCTTTGATATAGAACAAAAGTTCAACAAGAGTAAACTTGAATCAAATAATTTAGCTAAACTTTAAATTCTTAATATAAGTCCGGTTCTGTTAACACAAAAGTGGTTTTCTAATTTTTATTTAGTTTCAATGTAATTGCTTTGTAAATATAAAAACATTTTGAATTATATTAAAATTTTACAGTTCTTGGATATTCTCATAAGAACTCATCAACAAATATAAACTTAATACGAGAAAGAATGTAATTTAAAGTATAATACTTAGATAAACTTTACAAAATTAATCCCAATATGATCGTATGATGTTGTGTATAAACTTGAAGTGTTTTGTAGTTGTATATATTGAAATAACATGGCATTCTGATTAAAACAGAATATGGTATTTTATGTGTAGTTTGAGGTTACGAAGCACGCACAAGATTTTAGGACAATTCAGGAAAACATTAAATAAAATACAACGTGAAGTTAACATATTTTTAGAAGTTTGAATGTTGATTAACCTAGCCAGAATTTTGTGTTACTTCTGTTTTCAAATTTACAAGCTCTAAGGTAGTAATACACAGAAACAAGGGATGGTATTGCCTTAGTTGAATTCTATATTCATCTTCAAGATATGGTCTACGTATACATTAAGTAACAAACTGGCTAAAACCAAACTTGTCAAAATGATTGCTGATCCATATTTGTATTTATGCATATTGTTTTTTATCCCTAGCATTGTTTCTAGCTTAGATTTTTGTCAATACTTAATGAAACCAATAGAAGGAAATAACACCAGTGCCATGAAATTTGTTAGTCGTTCTATCGAAAATTTTGACGAGTACCTTTCTCAAGAAACTTTTGGAAACACGTTTACTGTACTAGTACATATAACGTTTTACGACTACCAATTAGACGGAATCTCTAAACTTAATATACCTGTAATGACAAAAAGTGTTGTTCCAATGATCTATGAAATGCTAGGGTCTATTCCTCCATATAAGAAAAACCTATACATGCGAAAACATACACACGTTACGCAAAACCAGTCTACTTCGCTCTTATGTGAGATAAAGTGTACATCCAGTAAATTTTTTGGCACAGAAGAGGAACCGTATACTTGTGATCATCTTAAACGCAAAGAATTTGCTCTCAATAGTCGACCATGGAATCTTGAAGTTTTGATCGATATTCTTGGTCCTGAAAACGTTGTAAAGCCATATTACTCCATTGTGTGGATACATGACACAAAAGACTATTTTAGTAACTACTACATTGATATTATTCGACAATCCGTTCGATCATTCATGCCAGTTTTATTTGTAGCCCTTTACGAGTCTAATTTGACCAATCGGCAAAAGTCAATTCCCAAATGGATGCAAAAGCAATCTAATAGAGAACTTGGACAGTTCGCTTTTCTATTTGAATTTTTTGGGTTAAAATGTAATCAAAGCAGAATTAGCAGTCTTCAACTGTTTTCACTTGTAGACATGGAAACCAAAAAAGCTTCAAAGCAACAGCTAAACTTTGTGGAAATTTCTGTGAACCCAAAGTCGTTAAGAAAATATTTTATTACATTTTCAAACGAACATTCGACTAATCAGCAAATGACTCAAAGGCTGGACTGGAGCGTAGGATTTGATTCTTACACTCACGATGAATGGGGACCATATTATAACAGTTTTGATAAATGCCTGCGTGAGTCATCTAGAGGTTTGCAAATTTATATCATCAACAAAAGCATAGATGATTCTAATCAATACTTTGCGAGTGTACTTAAACATGTGCTAACCCAAGTGCTGCACAACTACACTTATTACGCAGACTACGATAGCCTATGCGTTAATGGAGAGTTTAAAGCTTCATTGAAACACTACAGTTGGACGTATATCCCATCACTGCTATTAATTAACTGGAAATCTCCCACAGATGTGCCTTTGGTCCCACTTTGGTACGTTGATCGTCTAAACAAAATTAGATTTATTACTTGCGGAGTACGAGGAAAAGAGGGCTTAAGTTTAGTAACATTTTTCAAAACATTTGACCTCTCTACCTGGATGTTAATTGGTGCAACCATATTTGCCATTGGAGGTTTACTAAATGCAGATATATTCCAATGTTGCTCAAAAGTAAAAGCATGGGATGTTATACTTGATATTGTAAAAGTGTCATTGGAACAGGGGGTAAACTTACGAACACAATATCTTAAATGCAAAACGTCTTATCAAATCATTGTTACCGTTTACATTCTCATGTTTATGATTATCAGTAACGCTTATAAAAGCAGTAACATTCGACAAATGATGAAAAAGCGGAGTGTGTTAAAGTACGACACGTTAAGTCAGCTAATAGTTGGCAAATTTGAATTATACACCAGAAAATTGGAAGTTTATTTAGACACAAAGGTCGCCTTTGAATACATTAAAGAATCTGATAAAGAGGTTATATCATCAGATGGAAGGTACAAGTTTTTTCAGAACAGCACCAACAATAGAAGTATACTTACTTTATGTACCGAGCTTGACTATTACAATGGCCTTTTTTCTAGTGGGTTTACAAACAAAACCACAATACTATATAATAAGTTATTGGCTAGCACTTCAATGATACCTTTAAACATTTTAAAAATTGTGTTGAGTCAATATAAAATCAGACCTATTGACTTTCAAACAATGCCAAATAATTACACAAACACAGAAAAAGCTGCAATGGAACAAGAGCTAACTCGGTGTGAAAAAGTTGCATTAGTTTTACCATTAAAAATGTGTAATAGTTTATTGCAAAGAAACAACAGATTTAACATTGGTAAAGAAACATTCTTCCAGAAAAATATGCTTTTTCCAATTACTGGGCGACTAACTTCTGCAGTTCTTCGTAGATATAAGGGTATTCAGGAATCAGGTATATGGACATGGTGGGATAAATTTGTAAAGCGTGTTACCTCACCCAAACCTTCAATGGACAATAGCTACTTCCCCAAAAAAATTGGACTTGATGGCAACATAATAGCAGTGTTCATGGCATGGGCAGTAGGACTTCTTATCAGTTTATGTTCCGGTGTTATTGAGAATGGTTGGTGCTATCGCGTTAAGCGCTAAGGTTAAGCTTTTCAAGAATGTTTATGAACAATGAGGATTTTAAATAAAAAATATATGAACAATTCATGTGCATAAAATAATGAAATTTTTGGTTGAATGTTTCTTGTTTTTCACTAATAATCTGATTTGAATCTTTTATGCAACTATATAAGCTAATGTTGTATCAATGCTTATAACTAATAAAACATTAAATAATTTTCTAATGTCTTATTGATTTTTAGATGTTTAGTTTACATAAGTTAAATCACATTATGTATATTTTTTCTTAGTGCCTCTCTAAAACTGGCATTTTTTATTCACTAAAGTTTAAATAAATACCGTCGGTGGAAAAAACTTTTTCTTCCCGGTATCCTGGCGTGTTCGAAAAAAAAACTTCCCGCTGACATTTAAGAATTATTTCCCGGTGGATATGTAATGTAAAATATTTCTACGTAGTAAATTGTTTACTTATATAAACATTTGTTTTTAAACAATGAATAAAATTTGTTTAGGATTTTTAGTTAGGAATGAATTTTTAAACACACCAGTGTTTTAAACATTGTTTATGTTGTTTAAAAACATGTTTATCGCTTTTTTTACAAATTTTCAAACAAACAAAAACAAATGTAATTAAACATTTTTTAAGTAAACAAAGTAAAATGAGCAAAAAGCAATGTTTAAACACGATTTTTATCCAAGGTTATAAAATTGTGCATCAAAGTTTCCAAAAACTCCAAAATATCTAAATTCTTTTATGCACTTTGCATGGAACTTACTAACTATTTCTTTTTTTGGACATGTGCATGGTACAAATAAAACCATACCCACAAAATTTGCTACAAAGTCACTGAAATATTTCTAATAGCCGGGTTAGTTTCAATGCTGGCATTATTGTCGTTATGCAAAATATTCTATGGAGATTTAGAGGGAAGATAAATGTTGCTGGACGAACCTTGTGTCATTCTATTTTTATTTCCTTTCATTAATTACTGTCCACGGCCGACTGCATACTTGTTAAAATGTCGTTGTCAATATTTTTCCCAATTTGTCCTAACTGTTGGTTTTAAAAATTTTGCAGAATACCTGTTTAAGCAGTGTTTATTTGTTTATTTTGAAAAAAAATTAATAAATTCTCATTAAACAAAACAAAATCAGACTTTCTGAAACAATTCCTTCGTAAACAAAACAACACGTTTGTTTAAAGCAGTGTTAGTACACAAAGTACTTCTCTTACTTCCCTCTTCTCTTGCTTCCCTCTTCTCTTACTTCCCTCTTCTCTTACTTCCCTCTTCTCTTACTTCCCTCTTCTCTTACTTCCCTCTTCTCTTACTTCCCTTCCATTTCGTCCCCTCTCCTCTTCCTCCCCCCGCTTCCTTTCTTTTCTCTTCCTGGTTTTTTCCTTGTCTCACCTTATTTCCCGGTCGCGTTTCTTCCCATCAACCACTTTTTATCTCCAAAGTGCAAAAAGACCTAGGCCTAAAAATTTCCCGGTATCCTAGATACCCAGATACAAAGTTTTCTCCACCGACGATAAATACCAAGCCAAATAAGTATCAGGCCAGCTCAAGACAATTATCTACTGCTTACGGCTTCATTGTAAAATGAAAACACAAATAACATCCCTGAAGTCATAAACAGTTTATTTGTTGATACTGATATGCATATTTTATCTTTTCACCGAATGTGATATGTTGGTAAACCCTTTTTTTGGCAATTCGACGATGGATTCATATCAAATTGCGCATTATGATTATGGTCAATCTATGAAACAATATTAAGATTGAAGTAGAGCCATTATTACTAATATTATTTCTGTGGGACAATTTGTATTTTTTCATAGCATGTTTTGCTAGTTGCTCAGAGTGTGTAAATATCTTTCAAAGTCCATTGTAATAATCGCAAACTTGTTTCATAATGGTGTTGAGACTCAGACAACTCTAAAACACACTTGTAAGATAAGCTGAATTTTTTAATCTGGTAAAGTAATTACCCAACTTATGTTTGTATAGATGATATATATTTATGCAGGATGGTCATCTTGTAAAACGCTGGTCGGTTTATATAATTAAAGTTTCAAGATATATGCTTAAAAACTTTCCAATTTTCCAGCCGACTGATTAAGTGTTACATAATATAAGTAGTGTATGTAAAATGAATTGAAGGATTTGATGACAGATTTGACTGCGTATGCCTATATTCATGATTTGAGTTGTGAACCTCTTGAACTTATCATGTTGTCGATTGCTGAACTTTGATATTGTTATCAAGAATGAAATTGCGCATTACGCTTTACTTTCTCACACCGTGAAACATTTTAGCTGAGTAATGCTCTTAGCCAAACATGTAATGTAGTATATAAAGATTCTATTGAATTTGACAATTTTTTAAAACTTTTTGCAATATGAATGAAATGGAGAAAGCATTTGTTAAAGGGAGTTTACCTTCCCTAATTCAGTACACAAAATGTAATAAACTTTTACTGGCAACGTTGCTTACAAAAGAAATTCTAAACCCGGAGGATTGCCAAGAATTAGTAAGATCATAAAACCCTAATATTCTAAAATTTTATAAATGTAATTTTGAATATTAATATTTCGTACAAATTATATTTAGGAAGCTTTGGGACGCAATGAAGGTGAAATATCCCAAGCCTACCTTCTGTACAACACACTGATTACTAGAGCCAATTCGTTTGACATTCTTTTGGACGTACTCCAAAGTCCTGAGCAGAATCAAAGTGGAGCAGCTAAAATTCTTGCAAATGGAAGGGCAAACCATTTTGCTCTACCAATTAGTTCAAACGATCCCCATTCACAAGTGATTTTCCAGTTTACCGCTCCTCCCAGTCGGCTTGTGGATTTATTTTACAATGAGCGGAAACCAGTTGTGGTTATATCCACTGAGGATATTTCCGTTACCACCAGGCGTCTTACACAAGACACAAATCTACAAGGCCATACGTTTTGCGTGTATACCACTAAAGATGCGCTTCGTAAAGATTTTGACAAAGTTTCCAGTGGAAATGTAATGTTGCTGGCTATGCACGGCCAGAAAATCAAAGCATTGGAAGAAGCCTTAAATGTTTTGAAACAAATTGCTAGTGGAAATAGACAGTGTATTGTCATGACAACGGTAGAGCAAGATGAAGTAACTAACAAAATAATTGGTGAACCAGAAAGCTTTGGTGGTTTTACTGACGACTTAAAATGGAATCATCTAAGCAGTGACTTCCAAACAGAACTACTTCAAAAACAGGTTATATTTCAAGGTCAGGAGATAACCTTGAACAACTTTCTTGATCGTTTTAGTCAAAGTAAGGAGCTACTCAACACTTTAGAAACCAAGTTTCTGATGCAGCTTATTAATGATGAAAAACCCACATTTTGCCAAAACACACTACAAGGTCACCCAAAAACTCCATTCTACATTGAACGGAAGTTGGTTCCCAGAAAAGTTGCCATTTCTTCCGACATTTTGGAAAGTGGAAACTCTTCATCAGAAACGTCATTTGCAATCAGTGGTATGTCAAGAGCTAAACTGCTGCTGTTAAAAGCCGGAAAAGTGTCCTCTGCTGAAGATGAAATACGATCAAGGACAGTGGGAATTTCTTCAAAATTCATACTGGTTGAAAACGCCGAGCAGTTTGTATCCCTTTGTAATAGAATGGCTGTGTCAGCGTCTTGTGCAAAAAATCTGCATTGGCTTAACAAAACTGATAATAGTCTAGAATGGGTGCGATCATACGGAGAGCCGAATTCAATAGAAGTAATTCAAAAATTCGTAATATTTGAAAATCGAGACAAGTATGCAATTCCTGAGCAGGATTTTGTTACTGACCTGTTGAAAAATTCAGACTATTCTGGCACTCCGGTGGTATGCATTTCTGATAACCCGGGCATGGGAAAAACAACCTTAATAGCCCATTTTGGTGAACTACTTCTGGCAAAGTATCAGTCTAGTAAAACATTTGTACAATACTTTGTTATGACCGATATTATGCGAGATTGTGAGCAACTTGGAATCTTGGATGAAGCAAAGCTAACAAAGGAACTTATATTGCAAATTCTTTTGAACAGAATTACAAGCACGGAAGTTGTGAAGCATGTATTTCAGCAGATAGGTACCCAATGCGAGCTGTTGCTAGACGGATTCGATGAAGTTTTGCCACATCAAGTAAAACTTGCAGTGAAATTCATTTCCATGCTAAGATACCAATTTAAATTGGATACCGGTCCAACATTTCGAATTTGGTTGACCACAAGACCAGTGTTGCTTAGCTTAGTAGAGCAAACTCTGGGTGTGCTGGGTTACAACATGCTGGCTTTTGATGAACAAGATCAGATAACATTTTTAAAGCTATACTGGACAGAACAAACCAGAAAAAGGGGTATCCAACTTAAACCAAATAAACTGGAGTCATTTACCAAAGGCACTATACAAATGATGGAAAAAGTTAACGGGAAGTTGTCGCAGTTTGAAGTGGACATGACAGGCATTCCACTTCAATGCCTTTTATTAGCTCAGGTTTGCGAAGGCGCAGTAAATTTTGAATGCTCTGTTGAAGGGAACTCAAACAAAGGTGCAATCAATTTGGAACAAGAAAGTCCAGAAAATTTGGCAATTAAAAACCTATCAGACTTGTATAGTCGCGTGATGGACAAAAAATTGGAAATTTTTCTTAACCGAGAAAGTTCAAATAGCCATTTGCAATCCCACCTGAGTAAGAACAAGAAGCAGGTGATGAAGCGCATTCACATGAAACTTGCTCTGGAACTTTTGTATCCAGAATGGAGTCATCAATTTGAAGCATTCTTTCTTCACGAATCCAATATTTCCACAGAAGAGCTTAGCATTTACGGATTTGTTACAGAATATAATCAAAACAAACCTGTATTTGTTCACCGAACATACGCAGAATATTTTGTGGCATTGTTTGCCGTAGAATTTGGGCTTTGCGAACGGCTTTTAAAAGGATTTCAAGTTGGTAATACAATGGCCAAATTTTACTTGGATGGACTACTTGTCACAAAGCCGGAGACGGAGAAGATCAATGGTTAAGCGTAGATTTGCCTTTAGCCGTATTTGAAATGCCAGTTGTAACATACTTTATTGACGAGCTGTTGGAACTCAACATTCACATTAAAGAGGATATTCCAGAATGCTTGCAAGTTTCATTGCGTACTAATTTGCAAGAACTACAAAGTCCAGAGCATTTTTCAACCGGCTCATCAAAAATACTGGCATGTATTACAAACGACAGACCAAATTTGGCCAACTTGCTTGTTCACAGTTTGAATGAAAATGCAAGACAAAATTGGCTTGCAAACTCAGTTAGCCACCACACAAAACTGGTTTATGCCACGGCCTTTAAAGGAAGTAAGCATACACTTGAAATTATTTGCAGTTTTGTGGAGCAATGGAAAAATCAAAAGGTATCCGAATTACCATACGAACTTTTAAAAAATCCTGTGCTTGCTGCTGTGATGGTAGGAAATCGGGAAAGTGTGGAGTATCTTGTGCTGGAAAAAGATTTCAAGCCTGAACAATGGGCAAATCCTGAACAGGAAATTCTCCGTTGGTGCGTTAGACGCACGTGTACACAAAGCCAAAGAATGATTGACATGAGAAAGGATATCGTGCACTTTTTGGTAGCGGCTCAGGGATCAATAGACCCCAAAACCAATATTTTGGAACATGTGGACTTTTTGCATAGGTCGCCTCTTTTAGCTGAAGATGTACATATTCAGCTACGTATCTCCTTAATTGAAGCCGGAGCGAATATAACGGCTTATGCAGGTGGTAATGTTTTTCATATGTTGGGAGACTTTTATGGTGTAACCCCAGAAATCTATCAGCAATTCGTAGAAATGGTGGAACAGATTTTTTGCAAAATTCCAACTGATCCTGAGAATGATCCTTACTGGAATTTGTTTAGAAACCCAGAGGGCTCTGCAATTAACAGGCAACCATTAACTCCAAACTGGCACTGGGTGAATGATACACCTTTACATTTGGCAATGGGTCATTTGGAAGTTACCGACAGAACCTTAGAAATTTTTCATAGTTACGGATTCAATTGGGATGCAGAAAACGATGAAGGATACACGGTGCTTCACATTGCAATCAAGTTTGGAAGGAGTTTAGAAATTATCAAAAAGCTGATTCAAGAGTATAACGCAGATTGGAACGAAATACGGAACAATGAGGGCATGATTACAATTCATGAAGCTGCATTGGTGGGACATACTGCGTTTTTGAAATGGATCTTTGATGAATATGAATTTGATGTCAATGATTTTCTGGATAATAAGCAAAGAACGCCTATGCATTATGCAATGATTGCACCAAAGGATAAAAGGTTTGACACTGTCAAAATTTTGATGGAAAATGGGGCAAATGGGAATGTGGTGGATTTTGAGGGATACACGCCATTGACCCGGGCCTTTGAAGAAGGAAGACCTGCTAGTGTACAGTTACTAAAATATTTGAAAAGTCAAAGAGTAAATATTTTGGGAATTGGTGAGGAGGACAAAGCAGGAACTTTACAAGCTTTGTATGCTGGAGCAAAAGAAGAAGTGACAAAGAAATGGAAGTTGGAAGAGATTGTGGAATATCTTGTTGAAGAAGAAGGAGCGGATTTGGTGGGAGGAAATGGTAAAGATAGTTTGGTACATTTAGCTGCAGCTAATGGATGGGTTAAGGGATTAAGGCTGCTAGAAAGGTATTTTAGCAGCGGGGAATTGAATGCTTTACTAAGAGAAGATAACAGTGAAGGTAAAACTCCAATTTTTAAAGCAATTGAATTAGGTAAAAATTCGGAAGTTTTACGGTGGTTTGTAAATGTTTGTAATGTGGGTGATGAGATTCTTGTTAAAGCTTGTGGACCCAATGGGATTTTGCCTGTGCATGTTTGTGGTATATCAGGTTGGCTAAAAGGTTTACAGATATTAGTAGATATTTATGGAATTGATGTAATGGCAAGAGATACAGAGGGTAATACTATAATGCATTACGCTTATCATGCATATGGAAAGGGGATTGATTTGAAGCGGTATCTAAGGGAGAAAATGGGAGATTGCTGGGACAGTTTAACAAATGAAAAGGGAGAAACGCCTGAACAGTATGTGGATAGAATGATTGATGAAAATCCAGTTAGTCAGTTTCTTGACGAAATGTCTCGTCAAGAGAAACAAACCCTGAACAAAAGTATGCTCATGGAGATAGTTAAGGGAGACATGAGCAGTGCGGTGTAATCCAACTGACTAGGTGAGTTGGCGCTATTTCCTTTGTGAAGGAATGTAGGTATAGTATAGTATAGCAAATTGGTGAATGTTTTGTTGTTGTTAAAGAACAGTTAAAGTTAAAGGTAAGTTAGTATTCAGTTTACAACAACAAAAGGTACGTTTTCACACATTTTACAACATTTTTGGGCGTTAATGTTTTAAATTGTTTTAGCAAGATTCAAAAAAGCAAACATGTCCTAAGTTTTTAATTTTGTCCTCTTTCGATTGAAAACAGAATTTTGGCCGTAGCTTGTACCGTTTTTGCGTAATCGGCGACCAAAGTCAATTACTTTTGAATTTAAACATGCCCGTAACTCCCGCCTGAGGGGGTATAGGTGGTGGTGCCCTTCATTAAAGTTGGCCATTTTTGCACGTTCTATCACCTCCAACAACAAACTTTTCAAAAAAAAAACAAAGTCGTGAATTTTTATGTTGAGTTGGGAAAAACCTGTTGTTATAGGAATAAAACTTTTGACATAAGCGAAATTGTAAACTTCAATAAAACTACGAAACCAAACATAAATGTGTTTAATTGAATTTATTGAATGCGTTTTGTACAATTTATTAAGACAATCATAAAGGAGGAAGTTATGGATTTTCATTTCCAAATTTTGTTCACATAACTTATAAAGTCACAAGTATAGAACTTTGTTTGAGTGATTTTGATTTACATACATGATTTAACCGCGTGACAACTTTTTACAAAAAAGCGACTGAGTGCAAATAACATTTGAACTTTGCCTTGCTCAATCAACAAACATTTATTTGTATTGCAAATATCGACTTACTCACTTTCCAATGTGCAAAGTTTATCTTTTGTATGCATCAGATAAGCTGTGAACTCGTTTGGTGCGCATGCACGTTGCATATTGTACCCTGACAACATTATTATACATGAATTGTTTATGAATATAATGTATTCTTTACATATAAAAGGTATCATCTATAATCTATAGTTATGAAATCAAATCTGTCATAACTTTTATGACAACAACAGGTTTCAAAAAACATTTCAAAGGTTAGTTGTACTCAAATTCTGTTCACCACTTCAATCCGTGTAAATATATTAATCAATCTGAATGCTTGGCACTTGATTGAAAAACGCGTTCCATGCATATTTTCTTGTTTATCATAACTAAGCACCTTATTTAATAAATGAATCGCGTGATGTTGGTACTCGTCTGATGATGTATTATGACGTTTGTTTCATAGTTCAAAACACCTCGACCGGTTTGATGCATCATGCCATGTATCCGACACTTTAACATTCTACTATATAAGCTTGAATCAAAAGTGGAGTAAACTAATTAACCTGGTTTTTTTCAAAGTGCGCACACAACAAGTAAACCGTAAACCAAAATGAAAGTTTTTTACGCAGCTCTAGGAGTTCTTACATTTTTAGGACCTGTATTTGGGCAAAACTGTTTTCCTGGTTATGTAAGTTTAATAGCGCCATACATTTTTTCATAGCTCCGTTGAAAATATTTATTTAAACTCTTTTCAGTTTAAATGTGCCAATGGCCTATGCATTAAAAATATCTACACGTGCAATGGTGTCAACGACTGTGGAGATAAAAGTGACGAAAATCCAAAAATGTGTGGCCCATGCAGCGAAAGATCTGTAATAAATTACTCTATATTATTCTGATGACATGCGCGAGTTATCCAAATTGTGTACTCATATAATTGAATTTGACTAGTTTCAATGTGCCAATGGAAAGTGCATTCCTTTGCGCTATGTTTGCAACTTAAGAGATGACTGCGGTGACAATAGTGACGAGTTTGCAGATCCTGAACAGTGCCCTTTATGTGATGAAACACAGGTTGGTAAAGTTTTTGTAATAAATCTATATATTGCATGTTAGCAGCATTTTACAACTTCATATGTTTTACTAGTTTCGATGTGCAAGTGGACAATGCACTGAAACATTTCGGGTTTGTGATGGTATTTGCGACTGTGGCGATAGAAGCGATGAATTTCTTGAGAATCCGGAATTGTGTCCTGCTTGTAATCAGAAACAGGTTTGCGAAATTTTAATAACTTTTTCATATCCTATAAGCATATGTTATCTTGACGGTATCTTATTTTGAACATCTTTTTGGTCTAGTTTCGGTGTAAAAATGGACGTTGTATTCCACAGGAAATGGTTTGTGACGGCACAAACAACTGTGGTGATAGAAGTGATGAGCCCGAGGACTGTGCAGAAGGTACCTTAAAGATAATCAATATTTTAATGCTTCACAAATATTTGAATGCGATTAAATGCTTATTTTAAAACTAGGTACTGACAAGCTTAAATGATGTCGGACGTTTCTGTTCTACGGATTTCAAATTTAATGGACTCACTGACTGAATGGACCAATGAAAATATCAATATCTTATTGCAATCGATATATAATCAACAAATTTTTTCATCCAGCATCCAATGCACTATCAGTTGGTTTAGTTATAATTATTTTAATATACTGTAAATGCTCTTTAAATTCCGACTATCTGTTAAATATATTGTATATGTACGTGATTGCCTTAGTTTAGGAAGAAGTTTTTCTGTATATCATTTAATTACAAAAGAAATTAAAACCTTTTATTACATTCAAAGTAACAAAATTTAGTAAAATTTGTTGTCTACTTTCCTTGACGACATTGCAGAATCAACGTTAGTATATATGTTCATTATATACTAACGTTGATATGCTGATATGTATATATGTATATTAAAATCATAAAAATGTGAGTTATGATATTTTATTAGGGCATCTGAACTGTGTAGGACAACGGGAAATTATATGATCATGAAGGCAGTGTAAAAGTGTGTGACGGTTTGGAATGTACTGGGAATTGATACTGTTAAAAGATGAACGTAATGACACATGAGTAAAAATTGATCGAGAAACTCGACTGACCAAACTTGGAAGTTTGTCAATAGGATTAACTTTTTAAGTTATCTGCCCAGGAATAAGGCTAAAGGCTAAGATTGGTGGTACTGGTACTGGATTGTGACCTTTTAAGAGCACCCGTTTTTTTGCTGACAGTTTTAAAAAGCTGCATTCTCTTTAGGGTTAAATTATATAGCAGCCTAGAAACTCACACAAACGCCAGAATATTTATCCCTGCTCAATAAATTGACACCACACATCCACAATTTTAGTTTTTAATCACCAAACTCTTTATTCAATTAAAGGACAACATAATATCAAACTCTGGTTATAAGTCTTCCTCAAGTTCTGAACAGAAGGTGACCATGAACAAGCGGGACTCATTCTCTATAATCTTTAAAAAAAGAAAACAAGCTTAAATTACAAATTTGCCAATTTGAAAAGCCTAACTATTACCCAACCTTAATTATTAACTTACCCACACGCCACAGCCCCTTCTCATCATGCTCTTGCTCTGACTTTTGTTGGAAGCGCCTTCTTTTCTTGTTCTTCTTAGGTCTCGGTCCAGAATATAGTCCAACAATAATCGGGCCGGACAGACGGGGAAGGGGAATGTTGGTGATCCCCTGGACAACCTGCCATGCCAACCGAAATCACCGCAATTGTTAATACACTTTTTTAGGATTTAAATTTTTTAAATTTCCCATTTTAACTAGCATACCTTCTTCTCTTTATCATCATCCGGTTTTTTCGGCATGGTCTCATTGGTCACTTCCGTGGATTGACCACTTGAGTTTGGAATGGTCACTGGAATTCTAGATGGTGGCTTTTGCTCAGGCACCTTCTTTGCAATCGCTGGCGCAGAAACTACAGGCACCGTAGACGTTTTGTCCTCAGTATCCGTTTTTGTCGGAGCCATTTTTACCGCAGTTAATTAACACAGAAGTTAATTTTTCAAAAGAAGACTTTTAGCTTTACACACTAACTCCAGCACACCAGGTGACGACGAGTGAATCCAGAAAGCAAGAAGTGTGAAAGTGACGACGACGACGAGCCACTACGGGAAATTTGGGCACGCTGTCATGATTTTGCATTCGTCGACATGTAATTTTCTCGCAGTTAGAACCTAGAACTATGTAGCTAGAATTCAGGCTCCTGGAGAAGGAAGCACTGCGAATTCAGGCGAAGAAGTCCTCCTATGCACCGGAGCTACCTCCAATTGAGCATCCAGGATTAAGAGCCCTCCTATGCACCGGAGCCACCTCAAATTGAGCCTACAGGAAAAGGAACCTGCCTTTTGGACCGGCGTCACCGCGAATTCTGGAGAAAAAAGCACACCGATTTGTGAGAGTAAGTTCAGGCTTCTCTTAATGGCATTTAGTGGCGGTGGCAACCACATGTTGGTGAAGAAGTAGACACTGGAAAAAATTAAGGTCCAGGAAGTTTTTGTCGATGCATGCATAATATACGGTGACCGGCACTTTCATACCCGTCATTTCACACCCATCATTTCATACCCTGATCATTTCATACCCTAATCTTTTCACACCCATCATTTTGCACCCAAATTCTTTCACACCCGAACATGTCATACCCTGATCAATTCATACCTTAATATTTTCCCACCCATCATGTCATACCCAAACCCAATTCCAATTTCACAAATCTAGTTTCAGAAAAAACCCAAGTCGAATTTCAATAAATGCGCTTTAAAAGTAAACCCAAGTCGAATTACCAAAACCTCGTTTAAGAATAAACCCAAGTCGAGTTTCACAAAACTCGCTTCAGAATCAAACCCAAGTGGAATTTTACAAATTTCTAAGACCTAGTCGATTTTCAAGAATCTCGTGTAGGAAAAAGAGTTTGATTATCAAACCCAAGTCGATTTTCAAAAATTTCGAAACCCAAGCTGAATTTTTAAAATCTCGTCCAAAATCAAACCCACGTCAAATTTCTAAAATCCCAATTCAAAATAAACCCAAGTCCAATATCAAAATTCCTGTTTTAGAATAAAACCCATGTCGAATTTCAATATTCCTGTTTCAGAATGAACCCCAAGTCGACCTTCGAAAGTCCCGTTTAAGAACCGAACCCAAGTCAAATTTCAAAACTCCCAAAATTAAGCCTTACGTGAATTTCAAAAATCCAAAATCAAACCCAAGTCGAATTTTGAGAATCCTGTTTCAGTATTTCAGTATAAAATTCAAGTTAAATTTTAGAAATCATGTTTCACCACCCAAATACCAAACCCAACACCCATTTTATAACTGTACATTCTTTGGTAAAATAGTATCGTTGTACACTTCATTATTTGGAATCGTGTGTATGTATTAACCTTTACAGAAAACATCGGGGAACAACAGCAGTATTGTTGGGGGTATGAAATTTTTGGGAATAAAGTGTATTGGATGTGAAATGATTTGGGTATGAAATAATTGGGTATGAAATATATTGGGTATGAAATAATTTGGATATAAAAAGATGGGTATGAAATGATGGGTATGAAATGATGGGTATGAAAAGATTAGGGTATGAAATAATTTGGGTATGAAATGATGGGTGTGAAATGATGGGTATGAAAAGATGGGTATGAAATGATGGGTATGAACTTTCCGGTAATCTAATATACAAGCATGCATTGTGACTTTCACAAGTAATTCTTAGCAACCCGCACTTGAATAAATAAAATAAATAAATAACCCTTAATAAAAATGCATGCAATTTTACTTTGATTATTTTTAAGTTTAATTAATCTGTACTTCTTGCTAAAACGTTTATACATATTGACATTATATAGGGTTTATTTTGTCATTTTATTCTTGTCCACATAAAAACCATATCGTTTGATTTTAGAATATTTTAGCATAACGCTCAATAACTTTTGCATCAAGACGTTTGACATGTGCACAGTCAAGACTTTAAGTTGGCGACTAAGTCGCCGGGTATCATTGAACAACACTTTAAGTAGAAGAGTAGTAATACGAATTTTGAACAGCACATCATTTAAACACAACTCAACAATATGAGATACAACAGCTAAACCTATTCCAAACAGCAGAACTGAAAATATTATAATGATATTTCCTTTTAGTTTAGCACTCTCCGGTGGAGGACTAGTTTTGACAAATGGTATAAGGTGAACTGAAGTTTTTGTTAGCCATTGATCAATGCCAGAACCTTTTAGGTAACTTATTCTAAGCAAAAATCTAGGATGTATATATCCAGAAAAGAAAATTGTAACTGATTGATTTGTAAATGCTTCCGAACTCACCGACACTAGTGTTTGATTTTGTAAAAAGGCCTTTTTTGCCAATTCGTGACCTAAGTACTGGGGTAAAAAGAATGCTGCCTTACTGCATGCCACTAAATTATGGAAATACCATTCTAACTGTTTCTCAATCACTACACCTTGAAGTGCTTTATGCAGCCTTGAAAGAGATATACTTTCCGCGTACAGTTCAGCTTGTAGTAAGGGTTTAACACTCAGTATCAAAGAAGTAAATATTGCAGTTATGTTTGAATGTAAACGGGTTACGTTTAAAAGGTACTTAATTTTCTCAGAAATACTGTTTGGCATAAACGGCCCTGTTTCCCGCCGTAAGCCATAAATTTCACTACGTCCTTCAAAGCAACTTATACCTTTACGGTTGTCTACTCCATGCGGCTGGTATCTAAAAGGCAAAATATCTTTCTTAAGACATGCAAACTTCTCGGGTGGCCAAAATTCTGTTATTCTTGTGTACAAGGGAACGTTATCAGTTTGAAGCTGTTCCAAAGTTTCGTACAAGAGTGTCTCCCTTGGCATTATCATGTTGTACACATTTTCGTTTTTATACCCGTTACTCAAAACTAAGCCAGTTAATAAAAGTCCAGTCAAAACCCATCTGAATTGAAGGTTACGCACCACCTCGTCGGAAAATGGGTTGCCTTGCTCTAGCAAAATTTTCGCTAATGATAGAATATTATGAATATACTTATTTCCGTAACTTAGAAAGTCACATTTACAACTAAACGGTAATAATAAACATATTGCTGTTACTATTGCGCTGACAAGAATGCCAAGCCATATGCTTGTATGGATGGATGGACTTTGCTGGGTCAGATCACAGGTTAATTTATGTAAAGCGAGTAAAGTCTGAAAAAATACCACCGGTCTGTACCATCATGCGAAATTATAAAAAACTGGATGATGAACAATTTAACAAAGCAATTCTCGAGGTTGACTGGTCATTTTTAAAGAATCCAAATTGTTTGGATGTAAATGTAGATTTCTTTGAAAAGCAGATCATTGCACTTCTAGATAAGTTCGTTCCAGAAAGAAAACGAATTATTAAGGGAAAACCATCCCCATGGTACACAACAGAGCTTCGGCAGTTAGCAAAAGATAGGGACACCGCCAAAGCTGAGGGTGATATGATAAAGTTCAAAAACATAAGAAACTTGTATAATAACCAAGTTAAACAAGCTCGTTCCAGATATTATTTCAAGAAGTTTAGTAAATTAACTAGCAGTAACGATGTATGGAACGAGTTCAATGAAATTGTTCAGTTTAGAAATAAACGCGCTACAGCTATAACAAAATTAGTTAGTAAAACTGGAGATGTAATAACAGATTCTGAGTCTATTATGTCCGAGATAGCAAGCGAGTATATATTAGATGGTGACAGAGGATTAGATGAACAATTGCTAGATGAAATAAATGACTATGAGAAAAATTACATAAAGGAAAATCCGGAATATGTATACAAAGATGTTACTGAATTAGAGGTTAAGACTGCTATAGCAGGCATTAAGAAATGTAAAAATTTACCGAACACCGTTCCCAAGAGAATATATAAGCAGTTCAGTGAAATCATCTGTAAACCAATTGTATTGCTTTTTAATGTAATATTTCTTAACTGCATAATACCACAAAGCATGAAAGAAGCTTTATGTACACCGCTTTACAAAGGGAAGGGCAAACAAAGCTCTGCATCTTCCTATAGGGCCATATTTCACTTAAATTGTATTACAAAGATATTCGAAAAAGTAATTTTAAACAGGCTAACTATAATGGTAGCAAAATATTTAAACGATGCGCAACACGGGTTTCGGAGTGGCAGATCTTGTGAAACAGCAGTTTCCATTTTTTCTCAGAAATTATACGAGTATATTGCTAGAAGATGTGGAAAGGCTGTTGCAATTTTTGTGGATTATCGTAAAGCTTTCGATACAGTAAACAGGGGCCTATTATTGCGAAAAATGATGTCAGAATTTAAAATCGAACCATACTTAGTAAGAATAATGTATAATTATTTTAGTAATAGAAAGTTTGCAATAGAAAACAATGGTAATGTTTCCAAGCAATATGTTATTAATAATGGAACGCCAGCAGGTTCTTGTCTGGGTGCAATACTTTTCTCCTTGTTTATAAACGATGTAGCTAATGTAATTGATCTTGACCTGCTTTTATATGCCGATGATCTTGTTATTTTTACAAGTTGCACAGATTTTAATGAAGGAGTGCGTATTTTAAATGCTACACTAGAAAAACTATGTAAATGGTGCAAAGAAAACGACATAGAAATCAATGTTGAAAAGACAAAGTTCATGGGATTTTATAAAAACCACGACTCTTCATCAAAAAAACAATATGAAGCCATGACAGAAAAAGTTTACATAAATGGTAAAGAGGTAGAGAAAGTACCCACATTCAAGTATCTAGGAGTACATTTTGACAGTACCCTATCATTTAAATTTCATTACAATCAAGTTAACCAAAAAGTTAGCGGAGCTTTAGGAAGATTATACACTTATAAACGATTAATGCCAAAGGAAAAGGTAAAAATGTTTTTGTCAGCTTTTGTCTCAAGTATTACTGAATATTGTATTAATGTCTGGGCTGTAGTCACTGATGCAGAACTTCAGGTAATTCAAAATAAAATCAATCGATTTCTTTGTGCAATTGAGTACAAGAAACACAGTAGACATAATATGCAAGAGATACATAGATTGCTAATGAGTATGAATATGCTAACTATTATAGAAAGAAGAAAATTGTTCCTATTAAAGTTTGTTTACAAGTTCATGCATAACAAAATGTTTGACGGGTGGTTTACAAAGTCGAAACTAGCATCAAAAAATTATCCACGTTTTATTGTTCCAGCAGTAAAATGTGAAAAGTATAAGAATAGCGTTAAATGGAGCTGTATAACAGTATGGAATGAAATTATGAGTAAAAAGGTTGTTTCAATTGAAAAGGAAATGGAATATAAAGATGATTTTGTAGACCCAATTTATAATTATTTGTGTAAGTATCGTAGCAATATGTTAACTTAAATATTTTCAAAATTGTATTTCTTGATTGCAACTCGGTTTTGTTTAAAACAAAGTCTCTCTCTTAGATTAAATGGATTTGTACGATAGCATCGCTATCGATAAGTGTTATGTAATGAAAAACAGTAATAACCGGACATCTTATACTGATTGATTGTATAACATTTTTGTATACATATTTGCGTAGCACTCTAAATAAAGTTGAATCTTGAATCTTGAATCTTGAATCTTGTATCGTAAACATCAAAAAGCTGTTTAAACGGAAAGGGTTCAATACCTCGTTGGCCGCAGGTTACAAACTTTAGGGTGTCTATATCATTGTCAACTACAAAATCGTTGCTAACGTGTTTTAGGTCTCCAAATTTTCTCACTAAATAAATCATTTGCCATGCACAGTCCAAAAAGTTACCGTCTATACCATTTGGTATCTGCGCGTTAACACAATTCTTTTTTTCCACAACTACCGTTTCATTCTGTATTGTTTGCAGAATCAAACTAAACAGAGTAAGATAAAACTTCCGCTTAATGTTCCAATCTTTGATTTGCATGTACAGTTTTACATGCTCGTTGCTGTTTTGCATGTTCATAATTTCCGGAATGGTAGTAACGTCAAGTAGAGAATCCGGAAATTCCTCAGGGTCAAGGTACCACAGCATTTTTGCAAAGGGGAATGCATAGAAATCTAAATCCATAATTAAAACCAATTAGAAAATTTAGCAAAATGCGTATTTGAATTTTTGAAAAAGCTGTGTGCTGTAATAACACCAAAAAGTTGATGTACCTGCAATATCTGCTAACTTGTGTGAAATTATTAGTGTACTACACATACAAGATTGGACAAAAGTTATCAGCTTCGTTTTCCCTGCTTCCAATTGAATTAGGAAAAATATGAGGTGCCGGATTCGAAAATCAGCTTTTTGGACTGTCACAGACATCCAATAAAATATGGAAAGGTTTGTTGGCAAAGGTTGGTCTAAATCAGTCACAAGAATGTTTGCGTTTGATACTGTACTTGGAGCAGTGAATTGCAGGTTATAATTGTATAGTGGACTTTCATAAAATATTTGAGTAGAAAAGCCGTACTCTCCAAGTAGCTGTACGAATCTAGGTGGAAATAATAAAATTTCTGTGGTTCCCAGCCAGGGCCTTACTTTGGCAGAAAACTTGAGAAAGTTCAGTTTCAAACATAAGTCTATTGGAAACAATGAAGTTCTGGGCCTTTTCAGAAACACTGAAGATGGATTGCACAACATATGTTTCATTCTGCACGAGTTGTTACGTAGAGGGTAACCCCTTGGAAACCATCTTATACCACCAAAATTCTTACGACTGTCAGTTAGAAAAACAAATAGTTCAGGGTTTCTAAGAAGTATGGGGTACTTTGAAAATTTCATATTAGCATACTGATAGTTGATCACAATATGCAGTTGGTGATTTTGAGGTAAAAATTCCAAAAAGGAGTCAATGTCTGCAGTTATGTTTCCTAAGGTTTTGGGAGGATCTCGGCGGTATTCATCGAGAACAAATTTTTCACGCGTATTGAGAGGATACTTAGTTGCATTTAGTATAAATTGACTCATTGGTTGCCAAAAATAGGCTTGAAAAAATGGAGAACTCAATTTAGTTGTAGTTGGAGCAAAACATGCTAACACTACAATGCTTAAAAGAACAAAATACATGTTTTTGTATTCCAAACTGTTCTTTAACTTCCTTAAACTTTTCAATTATTAAAAGTTTAGTTGCAAAATGGTCTTTCAATGTCTATATTGGGGGTGTTTTCGTTAATATTTATCAAACACAGGAGATATTGTCATGCAAATTTTTTAAAATAGTTCAGAAATTTTGTAAGAGACATTTAATTTAATGAGGGAGTAAATTGTTGTATCTGTTCTAGTGGCTGTAGCATTTTTGCTGCAATTTTGTTACATAGTTTATTGCTGCATATGTGATTTGATGTCACTTTTATTGATTCACAAAAACACGAATGGTTTCCTGAGAAACTATTAGTGCAAATGCGCCCTGAAAAGGAAAGAAAATTTTGAGTTTGATTAAATGTTATAACAAATTTTCTAAGTGTGTAAAGCACAAAATCTTATTGTCTCTTCAACTGAAGTTAATTAGTACAATGCAAATGCTGGTGTAACCACACGTATAGCTTATCAAATCAATAAGTATTCCGTGCATTTTGATATTGTTCTAGTTTCATCTTATAAGAAGATTAAACAAGACTAAAACCAAAACCCTATTAGCAAAAAGCCAATTATGATGTGATTAGAAACTAAACATGAAATGCATAGAATAATAGATTTGATATATGATACTTGCGTGTTTAATACTCTTTAAAATCGGTTATGGGCAAAAAATATGTTACGTATCGTAATCCTGATCTTATACGTATATGTAAAAAATTGAACCGAGGTAAAATAGGCAGGCAAAATCACTTGCCGGGTACAAATAGACTAAACACATTAAAGATTGAAAGTTGTAAGACATCCAGATTCTACATGATTCGGTATTCTACTTTCTACATCTTATTTGTACTGTGGCGAGAAAGTGTGGTTGCTGGACTTTTATTACTATTAAATCATAAAGGACATTTTTTGTTTGACGATCAGGGAAACATTTTTATTATATCCAAGACAGAAACTGGACTCCAAATCCAATCCAAGAGACATTCGATTTTGACAGCATTTTGTACCTACAAAATTTGCATTGGTATACTTTAAAAGCCTATTTGCTTATTTTGTTGTCGACATAAAAACCATATCGCTTTATCCTATAATACTTTGCCATAACATTCAAAGATTGCTGCTTTAGAATACTTGTTAAACGAATAGCTAATACTTTAAATTGGTGTTTAAAACTCCTAAAATCATTTAACAACATCTTAAGTATAAGCGTTGAAATACGCATTTTTAATAACAAACCAGTTAAACACAATTCCAGAACATAAAGTACAACAGCTAAAGCTAGTCCTAAAGGTAGAACTGAAAATATTATAAGGATATTACCTTTTAGCTTAGCACTCTCTGGTGGGGAACTTACTTTAGCAAATGGCATATGATGGACTGAAATATTGGGTAGCCATTTGTCAATACCGGATGCTTTTAAATAACTTAATCTAAGCAAAAACCTAGGATGTAAATATCCATGAAAGGAAAGAACGACTGATTGACTGGTGAATGTCTCCGAACTCACTGAGACTAAACTTTGATTCTGAGAAAACGCCTTCTTTGCCAATTCATGGCTCAAGTACAGTGGTAACAAAAATGCTGCCTTGTTGCATGCTACTAGGTTATTGAAATACAATTGAAGTTGCCTTTCAAATACTAAGCTTTGCAGTGCTTCATGAAGCTTTGACAATGTGATACTGTTCGAATACAGTTCTGTTTGTAGTAACGGATATACACTTTCTATCAAAGAAGTAAATATTGAAATTATGTTTGAATGCAAACGAGTAATGTTTTTAAGATACTTAAATTTGCGGGTAACGTTGTTCTGCACAGATCCTCTTGTTGTTGTATACAAATATATAATTTCACTGTAACATTCAAAGCAACTAATATTGTTGTTATACACTTGATGGTCATGCGTATGCAGAGTAAACGGTAAAATATTGTTTTTCAAGCATGCGAAATTATCTGGGGTATCAAAAACAGCTACTCTAGTGTACAAGGGCATATTGTCTGCTTGAAGCTGATCCAAATTTTCGTACAGTAGTAGCTCTCTTGGCATTATCATATTGTACACATTTTCATTTTTATATCCGTTGCTTAAAACTAAGCCAGCTAATAAAAATCCAGCCAAAATCCATCGGAAGTGGAGATTACGTGTGAGCTCGTCAGAAAATGGGTTGCCTTGTTCTAGCAAAATTTTAATTACTGCTAAGACACTTTTAATATATTTATATACGTAACTTATAAATTCACAGCCGCCATTTAGCGGTAGTAAGAGACATACTGCTGTTACTATTGTGCTGACAAGAATCCAAATCCATATTTTGGTTTCGTAAACATCAAAGAGCTGTTTAAACGGAAACGGTTCTACGCCTCGTTTTCCACAGGTTACAAACTTTAGAGCGCCTAAATGGTCATCAATCACAAGAAAGCCACTCAAGTAATTCTGATTACCATGTTTAGTGAACAAACCAAAACGTTTCCATGCGCAGTCCAAAAAGCTGCTGTCCATACCATTTGGTATTAGGTTGACACATTTCTTTGGTTCAGTAACAACCGTTTCGTTCTGTAACGTTTGTAATATTAAACTAAATAAAGTAAGGTAAAACTTCCGTTTGATGTTTCGTTCTTTGGTTTGCATGTATATTTTTACGTGTTCGTTATTATTTTGCATATGTAGAATATCATTTGTGTCCATTATGTCGGGTGCAAGTTCTTCTACTCCACGTGGAAAAGCGTGCCATAGCATGTTTGAGTAGGCAAAATTATAGAAATCTAAATTTAAAAAAACAAACCAAATTAGCATATTGTTAGTACCAAAATTTGAAAGTAAGAATTTATGTTTTATTTGTTGAAAAGCACTATTTCTATTGTAATATTGCTAAAATCTAAGCGTACCTTTTATATCCGTCAACTTATGTGAAATTATTAGTGTTTTACACACGCAAGGCTGAACAAACGTTATCAGCTTCGTTTTTCCGGCTTCCACTTTTATTAGGAAAAACATGTGATGATGTAATTTGAAAGTAGTTTTTCGCTCAGTTACAGACATCCAGTAAAAAATGGAAAGATTTGTTAGTAAGGGTTGGGTTGTACTTGACACAAGAATATTTCCGAGTAAGACTGAACTTGGTGGAGTATACTTCAGGTGATGACTGTATGTGCGTGTACCGTAAAATATTTGAGTATTAAAGCCGTACATTCTATGCAATTGTACGTAGGTAGGCGGAAATAATAAAACTTTTGTAGTCCCCAGCCAAGGCCTTACTTTGGGGAAAAATTTCATAAAGTTCAGTTTTGTACAGAAGTCGACAGAACTATGAGGTGTTTTCACAAACAGTGAAGATGGATAACATGGGATTTCTATTGCTGCACAAGAATTGTTACAAAGAGGGTTACCTATGGGAACCCATTGTAAACCAAAATAGTGTAAGTGTTTGTATTTGTAAAACGTTGACCACCTAACTAGTTCTGGACTTCTAAGAAGTATAGGGTGCTTAGTAAATTTGATGTTAGCATACTGGTAGTTGATTACAACATGTAGTTGGTGATTTTGAGGTAAAAAGTCCAAATAGGTGTCAATGTCGGCAATTATATTGCCAAGGTTTTTGAACGGGTACTGATTGTATTCATTCAAAAGAAGATTTTCTTGCGTATTTTCCGGATATTTAGTTTCATTTGGTGCAAGTTGATTTATTCGTTGCCACATGGGAACTTGAGAAAGGCCAGAGGTGAATAAAAATACAAAGCCTGAAACTACTGAATACATCCTTAAATCCTTTTGTGCATAGCCTAGTTATAAGTTGGGACAAGTGCTACACAAGTTGTGTGTCTGTAAAAATTTTGAAATTAAAAATTACTCAAAAGTTTACTTTTTTAGAATTTTTATGGAGTTTACTGTTTGGGTTTGTAGCTAACACAAAAAACAACATAAACTGCTAATATATACGTTTTTAATGCACAAAACTTTTACTGTGTGTTCAACATACTTCAATCTAACTAATATAGTGTAGTTGCACATATGGCTTTTTGGATCGATATTAAATATGGTTCGTTAAATGAACTTCGTTTCTTTTCATATTAATTTTTCTAGTGTCATCTGATAAGAAAACTGGACAAGTGTTGTAAGTGTAATTAAAGCTGAACACGAAAAAGCATGCAGTGCTTCTTATATCCTTCTTGTGTGTTTAATAAATGTTCAATCTATAGTTGACAAAATATATCAGTTTCTTAAATTTATATTTATGTGAAATGAAATTTAAATCATAAAATATTTTGCAGAAGAATCAATCATGCACACTTCTGGTCGGGTACCTATAATCATCAGAATTATCTTAGACCAAAATCATCATCAAACTTTCAAAATGTGAAAGCTGTGAAGCATCCATTTTCTATATGATTCGGTGGCAGACTCGTGGGATTTACGTAGGCATATGGGAAACTGTGTAGTGGATTATGTGGAGAGAAATGTGGCAGTCAGGTAAAGAAAGATAGAAAAAATCGGAATAATGGAGCTTCAACACAAGATAGAAATTAACTGTTTGAAAATAACCATAACAACAAATGACTAAAATACACATACTTTGTATTACTGGCATATTTCTGGTTTGTTATTCTTCAGCAATGTTCACCAATTTAGAAATGTCTTTCTAAATGTTATATTTATTTTTTTAACGTATCATAACTAACCAATGCATACAAGAACACAAATGTTTACAACATGGTTTTAAGCAGGAAGCCCATTCCCTACGAACATTTTTCTGAGCTGATAAAGGACTCGTTTGAGATTTATACAAGTACGGGAGAGATAAAGCAACAAAGAGAGTATTATAAAACAGAAAACACAACACATGAATATATATTTGGTATAGAAACTAGACCGCATAGCTTTGTTTCAGCCGTGTATACAAGATTTTACAGAAAATCAATGTTGGATGTTGAACAGGTTCCTAATTTGCATCAAAATGCTAAGTTATCTTCACTTCAGAGTATGGTTTATGTAAACACCAAGTTTCATAAACCGTCACAAGAACTAATTCAGCAAAGCCGTAGTATTGTTTTAGCACGGGGTACAACATATTGGACTTTGAAATATTTTGAAGAAGTTAAAGTTGAATACGCTAAACGAGAAAGCGAACTTTTGTTTGAATGGCTTAAAGTTTGCAACAAGCGGGCTTTGATATTACCACAAGTTGAAGCATTTTATCACTGGAAACGACTGAACGATCTAGGTTACTCTAATGTATTTGTGGGTAAAGAAATGTATGCAAACCAGTTTCTTACTTCTAGTTTTAGTGGACTTGTATCTTGGAAACTGCTAAAGCGTATAAGACATTTTAGTGAAACTGGTATTTATGAGCATCTTCTGAAAGGACTTAACAGAACAGGCCAGTCACAAATTTTGCTGAATGAACCTCCACAGCGACCGAATATGAAAGGAAATATTCTAACAATATTTCTAGTGCTTGGTATTGGACTAGAGTTTGGCATGATGGTGTACTTAATAGAATTAGCTAAAGTTATTTATCTAAAATTATTAAATGTTTGGAAAATATTTAGGGTAAAACTAGACAAGGCTAAAAGAGTCGTTTTTGAACATCTCGCTAGAGTAAAAATTCTGAAAAGCTTTTCGAGTAGTAATTTGAAACAGAATATTTTCTATATTTGCTGTATATTGCTAAAAAATCGAAAATTAAAGTTTTATTGGTAAGGACAAAACTTGGAAGTGGACAAACATTAAAGTTAAAAACGAAAGCAAAACCGTTCCAGTCTAGATTTAAGTAGAACTAATGCTGTTATTTAGAGCCCATAATAAAAATGAATAAAGTTTATTTTGCAACAACAAATGCATTTGTTCCGTTTTATTGACACATTTTTGTTGCTCTCGTGGCACAGAGTTATCTTTGTGGATATGCATAAAATTTGAGTCCAGCAGTAAATATCCAAATAGGGGTTTATGTCGACTAAAAAGCCAGTCAGTGCAATGTTTCAAATGATAATGCAACATGGATTTATGCAAAATCTAGGACTTTTTGTTAGCTAACGCTATGTAATTCCTACTTATATGAGGAAGCTGTTAAACACTATTCATACACGCCCATGAAGCTGTTTAACTGAAGCAATGATATTGCTGTTAATAAAAAATCAAACAATTTATTTACGACAAAAAATCTTACAACTATGTTAGTTAATAAGTCTTATAAATTGTATGCAAGCACTTTTAATTTTATCTGGGTTTTTACTAGTGATGAAGTATGCACTAATTATTTTAAACATAATTTTGTCTTTGTTAAAAACCAAATCTTGAATGGCTGGTAGATTGACCTGAAGAAATTTTGAACTCCCTCAGCAAAACGCTTTAGCACCAACTTTACCCTCCACCATTCAACTTTACAAGTGTACTCAAGTGCAAATACGATCAATGCAATAGCTAAAGCAGCTAGCCACACGTAAAAGTTTACCACAATATTCGTACACAGGGTTAGCGGGGTTGGCTTTGGCAGCACCAAGTGTTCTCGATTAGCTTTGTATTGTCGAATATTTTGCTTAAGCCTTATTGTCAATCTTTGCCGTTCGTACTGCACCCAGAATGTTGAAAGTCCTGAGTGCATTATTGAAGCTATCCTTGTGTTCAAAAGTTCAGCGGATACTGGTAGGTTTGTAAGCCTTAGTTTGCGAAATAACTTGCTGAATGGCTTTGTGTTTACATGGACGTCCATCTCCCTAGAAAAAATGCTTTGGTTAAGATGATTACCATAAACTTCAAGCAGCTTGTCGAATTCCGCCACTAAAGCAGTTTGGTTGCAAGCTGTTATCTGCTCAATCATGGCAGAGTTCATATTTAAATAATCTTGGAGATTTTTGGGCCGTACAAGAACCTTTACCATAGTTTTGATAATGTCCAGGTCAATACCAACTGATTGGGTAAAATAGGTAGTCATTTCAGTAGGATAAGGAGTTCCATAAGCTCGTCTAATTTTTTCTTCAATTACTTTTTCAACTGCCATTCTTGTAGGAGTCAGTGGGTTCAATTTATCTAGAATTACTAACGCTGAAGTAAAAACTTGTGTAGGACTCGAGTACATTTTAAAGTTGTTTTCCACAAGTTCCTGTAGCGTATCAAAATGTCGGGGAATTAGTTGGCTTACAAACTTGTTAATGTTGTCACCTCGATACTCATTTGAAAGCAGCATTCCCATAAAAACCCAAGGAAATATAAGAACTTTTCTTTTTGCTAGAAAATTAACAGATTGGCCCATCAAAATATTACATGAGAATGTTAAAAACTCCCAATGTCCTAGACTACTGTCAGAAATTAATTAATAATTGCATTTATTGTCGATGAATTCCTCGAAAGGTAAGTTACATCATCTTGACAAAATATCGGTATAATGTGATACAATTGAGTTTCCGAAGTAGTATAATTTTTAATATAATGTTTAAATTTGTCTGTATGATTTGCTTGGTTAAAATTTATTATCAAGATAGTGCTATATATTGTAATTAGGAATATGTCTTCGAGTGTAAGGTAACAAACCATTAACGTCTTGGTAAACCACATCTGCATTTCACCAACCTGCCGAAGCCATTAAGGGTTTTAACCCGGTTAGTATACTCTGTAGTGTGGATACTTCGAGCGTTTTGGAATGAACCCTTCCAACTCTTAAGACATCATATCTGTTTCATTTTGGTTTAAACATGCATTAATTACATCGTCTATACAAGATAAGTCACATATTTTGTCGTCAGAATTACAATTAATTCTAAAGATACCCTCTATCTGTAGAGAAAGTAGATGTGCTGTCAGTTTACTCTTGAATATACTAAACGATACATTATTATCGGTTACTGAATCAGGTAATTGTAACCATTCATACACTGCTTTGTACTTGAAATATCTTTTCCCCCACTTGCTATTACAATGAATATTTGGTATATTATAACAGCTAGATCTAGTTGTTTGTGACGAATGATAAGAGAAATCAAGGTACTTATTAAACTGTTCATGTTGGTTGCAGAAAGTTATTTTGTAGGCAAAACAAATATTTTCAAACATTAATTTGTATTTATAATAAAACCATTCTAAATCATTACAGTATTCTTCAGATAAAGTATCATATTTTCGTTTACCCAGTACAAACCTTGCTGCATGTCTTAACATGTTGTCGATGTTCTTTTGTTCGTTCTGAGAAAGATTGTTACCCCAGATTATAATACCATAAGATAAAATACTAAAAATCAGCGCATTAATCAGTACTGTCTTAGCCGATTTATTTAATACATACTTAAACATGTAAATTTTTGACATATTACCGTAACATTTCTGTAATACACTTTTGCATTGATCTGAATATGTTAGATGCTCATCTAGTACGATACCTAAAATTCTGAGAGTCTTAACTCGTTGTATTTCAGTACTGTTAATATATAGTTTGAAGTCTTCGCATTTGTTAAGACTACCCTTTTTTCCAAACAGAATAAACCGAGATTTGTTAACGTTTAATTTGACTTTATTTTCTGTTAGCCATGTATTTATTGCCTGAAGATCTTTTTCAATATCCTCTTTAAGAATCTGCTTATTATGAATGGAATTTGAGTTCGAAAGGGTGCCATCGTCAGCAAACATTGTTATAATTGATTTTACTATACAAAGTGGTAAATCATTAATATATATGTTGAACCAGCAGGAGGATGACGATGCTCCTTGCTGGATGCCTCTTGTGGTATATTTTCTCTTAGATTTATTTTTTCCAACTTGTACATATTGACTTCTACCTGAAATCAATGAGTCTATGAATTTATCATTAATCCCATACCACGATAATTTTTCTCTAAAAATAGGCCTATCTAAGCTATCATAAGCTTTTTCCAAGTCGAGTGCTATAACTGCAATAATCTCATCAATATCGATCGATTCATAAATTTTATCTGTAAGAGTCATTAAAGCGTGTGTGGTTGAAAGCTTTTTCCGAAATCCAAATTGACGTGTAGTGAATAGATTGTTCTCTTCAAAGTATGTTATTATTTGATTATGGATACATTTATCTAATATTTTAGTTAGAATAGGCTGTATGGATATTGGTCTCGTGTCTTTTGGTTGGGTTGGGTTTTTTATTTTGGGTATTGGGATTACTCTTGCTACCTTAAGAAAATCTGGTATTTCCCCTTGTTTTATTAAGTTATTGAAAAGATTTACCATACCATAAAGAAAATCAAACGACTGAAAAGCTATATTTACTATTTTGTTACACCAGCCTAATGGATCTTCAGTGGTTGATTCTTTTTGCTTCATACCGTACCACACATTAGTAATATCATTTGCACAGATTGGTTTTAATGTAAACTTGATTTCAGGATCATGGTAAAAGTTTATCGGTTTCGTTGGGAGAACTGTTGTCTTTTCTTCTTGTGAACAAATATTTACATAGTAGTCATTTAGTAAATCAGGTGAGATGTTTATGTGACTTTGTTTATTTTTCCTGATACCCACTATTTCGTCAATACCTTTCCACACATTCGATTTTAAGATCTTATCATTTAATTTCTTTTTAGTATCTTGTTTTATATGAAATTTTATCTGTTTGTTTAACGATTGCAATTCTCTTTGAAGGAGTGTGGTAGGAGCTTTCTTGTTTTGTCGATATATTTTATTTCTTTGTTTGATAATGCTTTTGGTAGCTTCAGTAACAAAAGAGTTTATCTGTTTTTCTTTAATCCTTTTGGATATACGTGGAATATTGGAATTGAAAGCTTTTGAGAATTTATCTATAAAGTCTTCAGCAGATGTACATTCTAACATTTTAACTTCATTGAGATTATTTGTGAAGTTCATTGTATTCTTGTCAGTGAACTTTCTAAATGTTATTTCTTTGTGTTCTGGTTTTACATGTTGATATCGGTACACGCATTCAGTAGCAAAATGGTCAGCTAAGTCAGCTTCATATACTTTGGTTGATATAACCTTCTTTTCATTACTAACAAAAATAAGGTCTAAAATCTGATCCTTTCTTGTTGGCTTCGTTATAAGTTGTTTAACCTTTAAGCTATGACAGAATTTAAGTAAAGGTTCAATAGTTTTATTTCTTAAATTGAAATCTCCGACTAAAATAAAGTCGTTATCTGCTTCTAGAAAATTGGCTATCATATTTCTTATGCTCGCTATGTCTTTTTCTACTATTTCTTTTTTATAGTTAGGATGACGATATAAACAAGTTATTAGAATGCTCTTTGTGTATCCAAATTGAACTTTTAAACCTGTTACTTCAATGTTATTAGATGTATTTACAATTTTTATTTCCCATGTCTTGAATATGTTTTTAATAAAAATGATAATGCCACGTTGTGCTGTACAATTAGAGTCTAACCTTTGTATATTATATCCTGGTACTGACGGGAGATGATGATCAGATTTCAAAAATGACTCTGTCAAGCAGAGAACGTCATATTTGTTTGTATTTAAAATATTTACAATTTGTAGAAACTTAGCTTTAACTGATTGAACATTAATCTGACCGACTTTGATCTGGTTGATAGGTTGAGCTTTAATTTTAACTTCTTTATTTGTCCTTTCTTTTCTGTTTTCCTTTTCCTTTGTTTCCGCTTTGTTAGATGAGAGATGTGAAGTTTTCTCCAGAACAACTATTGTAAGCACTGAGCTAACAATGACTAACATCCAAGTATGAACATCAAAAGAGGATATGTATCCCGCCATTGATATGGAATCGGGTTGACGGAGACTGGTACAAAAAAGAAAATGTAGAGGGTATACTCCTTCAAATACTGGCTCAAATCCAAAAATTGTCATGGAATCGATCAATCCTATTCCTGGCATATAGGTATTAAGGCCTTTGTAAAACCCAGCAGATTCCATAGTATGGATTGTGTTGTTGGGAAAAATATTTTCCACAATTGAAAAAAGCAGTCCTTGTTTTAACATTTCAGTAATTTGAATTCCGGCCATTACAAGTAGCATGTTATCAAGCTTGTTGCTAGTAAATTTCCATAGAAGTACTGCCGATTTCATTTTGCTGATGTTGATTGGAAACAGTTCTAGTCTACCATAACTCCAAAATATATACTTAAGGCATTGCATACGGATTTCCACGCTTGTAACAAACTCTGTGCACTTTTCTATCACCATGGTATAATACCTAGGTAAAGATTTCTGGAAATTGGCTACATATGCCTGCTCCATTACATATCGGTATTCTGTTTTGCTGAACTTAACAAGAATAACTAGCTTCACTGGAACTACGGATGTAGTTTTTGAGGCCATACCCCGGTGGTTCATTTGGACTAAATAGTCAAAAATAAAAAGCGCTGACCCTGGATTTGTTTCATTATCACTCCACAAATGCCGTGTAACATGAATAACAAGCCAATAGTATTTTGCAGTGGTGAGTGTATGACCTGACTTTTTATATTTAAACACGGCATCCATAAACGTGAGTGGTATTATGTGTTCAATTTGTTGCGGAGCTGCTTCCAATAGTGTCCAAGTTTTGCATGGAAATGGGTCCACGTACACTTGAACAGCACAAGGGATGTTTTGTGGATGTGCGTTGTAATTAAGTAATTCCGAACCGTTTAGTAAAATGTATCGCTCGTTGTTGCACCCAAGTAAGCCTTCAGGACTAGAAATGTATTTGTATACTGATAGTACAAACGGAATGGTCGTTGGCAAGATTTCATAAGATTGTTGGCTACCAGCACACAACTGCTCGATTTAACATCAGATGAACCATGCATGGTTCAAAGGGTGCTAGCGGTTGGTTCAGATCAAGTGTATACATTGCATTGGTTTGTAAAAGTTGAACAGGCTGAACAAAAACGACCATGTATAGAAGGCAGGGTGTTTGAAATAAACGTAACGTTTGCATGATTAATTCTAGTTAATGTAAAAGTGAAATACCAATTGCTGCTCAGAAAATGTACACTGCAGTTAATTGTTTCACAATGATATATGAGTTATACTGAGCGACAATATCGACAAGTCATACCAAACGCTTCAGTAGGTATTTAAAAAAATAATTAAAGTAGGTGATAGTCATTATTAAAAATGGTCATGTAAGGCAATATCTGAAATAATCAAGTAAAGCAATATTTGAAATAATCACGTAAAGCAATATTTGAAATAATCACGTAAAGCAATATTTGAAATAATCACGTAAAGCAATATTTGAAATAATCACGTAAAGCAATATTTGAAATAATCACGTAAAGCAATATTTGAAATAATCACATAAGACAATTTACGAAATAATCACGTAAGACAATATTTGAAATAATCGTACAAGCCAATATCAGATATTAGCCTTTAAGGCAGCATCCGGTATAATCATATAAGACATGTCTGATATAATCACGTAAGGCAGTATTACTGCCGCAGTAACTATTATTTTTGCAATTGGGCACGACATTTAACACCCATTTTTATTTGATCTGATCTTCTAATTGGATCTAAGCACATGCACATAGTATTACTTTCAAACTCTCCTTGTAAAATTAACTACTACTAATTCAATAGAGTATGTTTGTTTGTTTGTCTGTCTGCACTTTTTTCAGGATTGAACAAGGTGCGCTGGCTGCTTACGTTCCGCTTACGTTCATGCGGCCTCTCTCTCTTTTTGTAGAATGCTTGCTCGAGCATCACATTGCTTGATACGGCACAGCACAACAAAACGAATGCATACCACCGCGCCACCTACTATCTCTCTCTTTCACTTACCCCATGCTCCTGGCGCAAACTTTAACTGCATGATGTGTGCTGTTCAGCAGATGTTGTTTGTGTACAATTCTTTTGAGATAATTGTTGCTGACGCAAAACATTAATTGGGTGTAGTTTGTGTTGGATTTATAAGATAATTACGAGCAGTCTAGGCCCGTGACATGTGTCACGGGAAAATCAGCTAGTATGTACTAATTGCTCTAAAAGTGGTAAAGTCAAGCAGCCAGTCTAATCTCTGAACTCACATTATTTTTGGCATCTTACAATTATAGGTAATAGTCAGTGCGCCATTGAAAGGTGTCATCCAGCGTTATGATTTGTATATTTTAGTTAGCAGAGGAATTATTTCTCCCAGTCGAAAATAATGGTCGTCATTTCAAATAAGAAGGCATATGTGAGAAGCCATCTAAAATGCTCACTGCTCTGTTTGCAGCCTATTCTTAGTTTTAAAACAAAGTAATTTACACGTGCTTAATTACTTGTTTTATGCATATTTTGTTTTTTTCTTTTGCCTATGTACATATATATGCTTCCTCATTCAATCTAATAGAAACATTTATTTATCTACTCAAAGGTACAGATTACTGGTTTAAAATTTAGCAAATATTTTTGTAAATACATATATGTTGCTAAATGTTTACTTGTAAGCCATTAAGTTCCAAGTAAACTTATCATGCATACTTCAATCAGCCTTGCCAAATTGCATATACCATTGCAGAAACATAAAGATTAACTGTAGTCATAATATTGAAGTGTTGCTCAAGAACAGAGATCTGTAATTTTGTGAAGCATTTGTTTCAATTCATACAATATTTACCGTCCTATTACATAAACTTATACCTGTAGCATATGTATTTACAATTTTGCGTTGCCACTTCATACAAATTGGAAACTGGTTTCAACAATGTAATAAGTTTTCGAGTACACTTCTCATGATTATAATTTTCAATACTGAAAGCCAATAACGCCAGAAAGCATCCCATTACCAGAAGTATAAATATCACAACAATATTGCCTCGCATTGTTGCTGCTTCCACAGTTTTCGTACCATAGTCTATTTTCAACTGAAAATATTTACTAGCTTGAATATACCCCATCCACATTCCCATTACTCCAGTTTCCGGAAAGCGCCTTACCCTAAGTATAATTGACGGGGTTGTGAAACCACGAATAGTAAATACAAAATGTGCCCGAAAGTAAATTTCCTGACCAATAGATAAGTGAGAAGTGAGATAGGACAGGTTGTAATGTCCCAAATTTTTTATAGTTTTTCCAACCTCAACAAATGGTAAAACAATGCTGCCTGCTGACATTTTTGCAGCTCCTGAAACCGCTTTTTCCAATCAAGATTATAAATGGCTTTGCGAAAGTAATTTTTGTTTAATGATAACTCTCGGTAATAATCAGTGGCCCTGCTCATATCATCCAAGAACTGTTTTAACTTATTGTTAAACTCAGTTTTAAAGTCTTGATATAACTTTACCGAATTTTGAATTGTACTGTCCAGTTGTGTCAGGTAAGTACTGCTCACATAAGAAGCTGCATTTACTCTGTCAAATTGCTTACCCCCATCAGGTTCAGTTAGCTTAAATGTGTTGTTGTACCAATTAAAAAGAAACTGTCCCTTTGAATAATCACTCGTAACAAAATTTATAGTTTTCATGCCTGTGTACATTTTAAAGTGGCTTTCTTTCAGCTCGTGAAATTCCCTGTATGGCATAACACCTCGAGACGTTATCATGTTGTACACATTATTATTTTTGTAGCCGTTGCTAAGCACTATAGCAGCCAGAAGTAAGAAAGTTGCTGCTAATCGATATGAGATAACTTTTAGATTGTTTGTCTTGAATGGATCACCTTGCTCTAGTAAAAGCTTTAGAAAAGCCAAGCCAAAGCTAAGCTGGAATGTAGAAGCATTTACAAGTTTTGGCAAAATAAAAGTGCCAATTAAAAAAACAAACAAACATACAAACCCAGACCGATAGATGATATACATTTGTTAGCGAATAAAAAGCAAGATATTCATACCGTCTTGACCCACAACTTAAGAATATTATGGAGTTGAATTTATCTTCGAATGAAAGTGCATGTGCTTGTGGGCTTATATCTGAATATGAAATTCTGGCAAGTTGTACGTAGCCAAATGGATGTGCAGGATCAGAATAATGCTTTTCCTCGCCGTTCACACATAGCCACTTTTTGTTTTTGTCAGAGCGATAGGTATAATTTCGTATAATAAAGCGCGTCCAAATGTGAGTTTGAGCAAGTGCAACGCGGTCGAAAAGGTTGTAACTATTTCGTAGCATAAGTTTCCAAATGGGCAGGGATGGACAGTACTCCATCATATCGGAGAATTGATATTGGGCGTTGTCAACTTCCACGTATAGGCTAGTCCATTTGGTCATTTCAGTTTCTCTGGGAAAGGCACCAAGCTTTTCCAGGCTGCCAAGCGATGATAAATCTTTCTTGTTTAGTTCCTTGTGAACTATATGCTGGAACGGAATCCAGGCATTTTTGTACCTAAAAATAAAATTAATACAATTTAACTAATGTTGCATAGGAAGATTGAAAACCTTAAAACGGATTATGATTTTTTTTCAAACTTGCCAAACTGGACACGTAATGCAAAACATTTTACAAGAGTTAATGCGTCCAATAGTTCCACCAATATTTACATAGGCACTGAGTTGAACCAAAATTGCAATATAGATTTGGTTTATGGCAGCTGATGGCCACTCACTACGATAGAAACCCACAAAAGAGAACTCCATTGACAAAAACTCGGCAAACAATTGTTCGGCTTTCTTTTTGTTTTCAGCATTTGTAAAGTCGTCCCATAACACCAAACCTATTAGCGAAGGTATATTCTTTGGTAAAATGTCGATCGATGATTCATCGTAATTGGTTCGGTAGTAAAAGATTCCCGTGTAATGCTTGTATATCTTGCTTCTATATTTGTTCAGTAAGCTTTCCATCTGCTTCAGTAATAAAATATGGGCCTGGCATTGCCACGGTTTGGAATGAGATGCAAACTGATTAAACTTAATCACCAAAAGATTCCAGTATACAGTCAAAAGTAAGTGGCCAATGTTGGTGTTATTGCGAAAATTTTGTGGTAGCTTTATGGGGTCTCGAGAGACTACTGGATAGGTTATGTCCGCATAATTGATATTCTGGTAATTGTCTACCACAAGCAAGCATCCTTGCTCTCCAATAGGGTTTATGTAAGAACCAAGGGCTTCTATATGATACATTTTGGGTTTAAAACTTTATATATTTTCACCAGAGAAATTAGCACACTGTGAGCTTTTCCTAAGAAAAGTAGACTCACAAGTTGGGTACAAGTTGCAATTGAAATGCCCAGCTAGTTCAGCTTAGTCGATCGTTTGTTAGATCGATTGATAGGTCCTCCGGATGAGTCAAAATTGAATATTTATCGATTGCATCGACATTTATGCTTTTCTTCAGATACGTGATATGTAAGATTTGCGCCGTAATACCTGAAGTGGATAAGCTATGCTTCCAATCTTTTTAAAAATTTTAACAGACAATAATTTTCTTTTGTCTGATGGAAAATACGGCTACAAAATATCATCCAATGATAAAAAAGAGAATATTTTCAGCTATTATTTTTAATAATACGTTTAGATTATTCAAAATCAAAATCCTTGATTGCATAAAATACCGGACAAAGCTTGAATCTCAATTCGGTTACGGCTGTGGGCTATTTGTACTCTATTCTTGTTTGTCTAGTTCTAGTTCTTTTATATACCTGTACAACAGCAATGTATTAGAGAAGAGCTTCCATGAATTGACGACCCTTATATATACACCAACCACATGCTAAATTGACCCTACATGAGGATCCTGCCAGCAGAAGCCGAAATAAGTACGCCATGTATTGTATCAAAAAGTAATATTATTATTATTATTCAACATATAACATGCTTGTTTAAAGACTGAATATCTTTAAAGTTAAAATTGAGTACCACCGTTATGGCACAATCACCAAAATTTACTGCCAATGAAATGGCAATAATAAATGACTAAGTGTCCCTTGTATTTACTATGAAAATCATGATTCTTCTTATTGTTAGACAAAAATCATCATTAAGCTTCCGAAAATGGTGAAAGCTGTAAAGCATCCATATCACGATTATGAGAGGTGGAAAGTAGCAGTCACGTACAGAAGATGGAGGAAATAATGGAGCTTCAAAATAAGATAGAACTTAACTGTTTGAAAATAACCATAACAACAAATGACTAAAATACACACATTTTGTATTATTTTTATACTAGTTGTTTCTGGTTTATTATTCCTCAGCTATGCTCACCAAATTAAAATAGCAGTTTCTGTTTGAAACGTTATTCTTATTTTAAAACTTATCCATAACTCGCCTTATTTTTAACCCACTTCCTTTTACAATTGCACGCAAGCACTTGTTATTCTTACGTATTGTTTTCTATTTTGACTAACCAATCAATAAATTGAGAAGGTAAGCAATCATAACTAAACATCTTCCTAACAGAGTGTAAAAGCTACTATCCAACAACATATTATATTCTCTAAAATTCAGCATAAAAACGGCAACAAGCAATGAAGCATTCTAATTTCTTTATACTACTTATAATAATGTTCACATCAGAAACAACGGACTCTACACAAATGAAATCCGTAGAAAACTTTGAACTTATAGTTAAGCCATTTGCGTACTTACGCTGTATACTAATTATTATTAACTTTGAGAATCAAAATATAGCCTCGCTTACGTCACCAACTATTCAGTTCTCAAACATATTATACACCAACGTAACAAAGACAAATCTCATTTTTAAAGATAAAAGCCAGTATTGTACAACGCTATATCACGTATATCCACCAGCCATCAATTATTCAAGTCGAGTAGCAGAAATTAAAGAAGCCCCAAACCTATTACCCAAGAATTTGCTTTCTTTTGGGAATGTACCTGATAAAGGAAAATTCTATAATCGAAAGCCTCACTGGCATTATTCAATAACAATACTTCATGGCCCGAATGCTGCAAACTACACTAAAAGTTGGACTAACCTGCTCATATATCTCACAAACTTATATGTGTCACACAAAGTTAAGTTTAAAACAGACGCATTTATTATAACAACCACACAAATCAACGGAACAAATTTGATTCAACAGAGCGACGTTACATACCTTTGTCAATATTGTAACGAATGTGCTCTATTTACTCCTGTGCCGATTCATTTTGACACATTCTTATCGCCAACTGAACTTTTGCTTCGTTTGCAGTCTATAAAGAATTTGGGAATGCAGAATGGGGTCATTTGGGGTAGAAAACTGTCAAAATACAAATGGCATTCTAATCCTACGGAAAGTTTCTTTAAGCGACCGCTATTTTTTGATAAGCGCAAAATTAGTTTGAATGATACTCATGGACTGAGATATATGAATGAAGAGCTTGTTGGTACCGTCTTTGGCAACAAAACAATTTCTGCCGTTTGGTATGATTTCAGGTCAAAAGCAAAATACTGTGAATCAAATAAAAATAAAATAGGATACATTCATGCAAATTTACTTCAGTTAACTAGTTACGAACCTTATTACAAACTGGCTGCAAAACAATTTGATATGGTGTTTACATTTATAAGCTGTTCCAACGCAAAGAAATTCACCGGAATATTCTCGTTTCGTGCTTTACTTACTGCTTTCGATGCTTATGTGTGGGGTGGAATTTTAGCATTTTATTTTTTGGTGTCTTTAGTGACCTTCAAATATTCGGTCCGACTAAATAAAATTTTTAATCAGCCATGGAATTACCTGATGTTTGGATACAAGGTTTTACTTGAACAAAATGGAGCTTGGTTTAAAGGACTTCAAAATGCTAACCGTTTCCGCTGTTTTATAACTTTGTCGTTTATATTAATGGGTGTGATTTTAAGTAATGCATATCGAGGGGAAAATATTCGTAGGCTAACTGCATTTAGCACACCTGTTGTGTTGAGAACTTTAGAGGATTTACTGGTGCATCAGTACAAATTATATTATTTCGATGATTATCGTAACGGGCTACTAAATGCTTGGAACATGTCAGCTGTACCAGTGTTGTCGATAGAAAGGGAAACGCAGTTGAGAAAAGTATTAAACCAAACCACATGGTCCGAAGCATGGTATATGGTGAAAGCATGTAATGATTCAATAGCGATTTTTGCAAGTCGTTATAGTGTGAGCAAATTAGCAACATTGCCAAACAAAGATAAAAACATAAATATAGGAAATGAAATTTATGCTAGCTATCACGGTGGATGGAAATTTATGACAACAATGAATAACCCTAAAATTGGTGAAAATATACGTCAACTAGAAGAAACAGGAATTTGGGGTGAGTGGTTCATTATGTGGCGTCAGGCACTTCACTATATGGGAAGGATAAATTTGACGCTGTTTGAGCAATTGAAGGAACGTGGGAAAGCTAGGCAAAAATCTGTTGAGGAGGTGAGACCGTTGTCAATACACAGCAATTTGATAACTTTATTTACACTAATTGCTGCTCTATGGATGGTAGCTCTGTGTTCATTTGTTGTGGAAACTCGAAATTGCATAGTTGAAAAAAGTAGTTTAATTCATTATAGATTACAACTGTTAATACGACGTGGTAATCGTACATCAAAAATTCAATTGATACATTGAAAGTATATATAAATGCATATAAATTAAATAGAATTTTTACAAAATTATACTAGCCGTTAATTTGACAACACTCTGTTGTACTAAACACGGAGTATTAATACTATCATGAATCATAACAATGTAAGTAAAGTACAAAGTATAAATAAATGCACGCCTCTTAAGAACCATTAATTTCACAATACCACTTATACAATTATTGAATAAATTATGTTTCATGCAAAATATTTCATTAGCACCGCATCAATAAAATACCAAAAATAATTCTTCCAAAAAACGTACAATTGCGCAGGTTATTTCACATTCTTCAGTATAAATTCAAATAAATATTTCTTTTACCTTTCCTTAAACCAGTAGATTGGAGCGGTTTAACAAAGTAAACGCAAATAGATTGTTTTCATACGCGATTATCATACACTTTATAGCACTAAGCGCGATCCTTACGTTACACAATACACGAAAGTATAAGTAATAATTTAAGTACATTTATTAAAGGTTGTATAATGTTTTGAAATTAATCCATACAGGTTCTTAGCACCAACTTGTTAAACGTTTCCCTGTCATCGGCGTAAACATGATGACCTGCGTTTGGTATATACTGAAAAAAGAAAAGAAAACCCATGTATAACCTCTGCTTTAAATCTCACACTGTAAATCATTTAAAAGACTAAAGCGAGCATTTTACCTGAATGTCAACAAAAGAACCAGCTCGCATTTCTTTTATAGCTTCATCCGGACAGTGATCAATCCAAGAGTTACTTCCGTAAATGATTGTCATGGGGACGTTCTTGTCCAAACTGGAAATTCTGGTAATCATTGGAAACCTAGCCCAAGCAAATTTCTTCATGATGCTGTGAAACGCAGCTTCTCCACTGAAAATGAAAATGGTTAAAATTGTAAACATCTTTTTGAATGGGTATAAGCTTTTATAACTTTTATGTTTACACCTACGTTGGATTTTGTGCATTGCAATGAAATATGTAATCAGCAAACTTAGTGTCCGTATCCTCACCCAAAACTGAAAACTTTTTTATCAAGTCAGGGCGAGCTTTTTGTATCAAACTGGGACCTACAATACAAAAACATTAAGAGATGATTCCCAATAAAAACCATACATTTTTCATTTTTAAAGAAAGTTTATTTACCTATTGGTCCAGCAGCGCGTAAAGCCCAAAGTGGATTCAATGGCTGAACCAACTGCACCAGCATTTTGGTCCAGAGAGGAACTGGATACTTTTGGGACGGATCTTTTGGCTTTAGAGAGTAGCCCTGCATTTTTAATATCAAGTTATTTTAGGGCAGTTTTATAATTGGCAGATAATTAGCTGTAATGTTTTGGCATAACTTACCCATGGATCAACCAAGACGAGATGGGTAATTCTAAATAAAATATCATAAATGGAATATTATTTTAAGAAAAACGCGGAGAAAGAAAGAAAAACATGAATTTACCTTTCCGGATATTTAAGTGCGTACGCCGTTGACAAAAAGCCTCCAAAACTATGACCCACTATAACAAAACGCTCCAAGTTCATCTGAATTCTCCACTGCTCCAAAGACTCTATCAATTGATTTTCTGCTTCTTGTGCGCCACTACTAAATTTTGGCCTACTGCTTTTTCCAAATCCTAAAAACAATTTACATATATGATATACTGGGAATGTATAAAAATCCATAAAAATATTGCTCTTTTCAATATTGGTATACTACCTAACAAATCAATTGCATGCACCGGCCTTTCCGCCGCCAACTCATCCAAATTCAACGACCATAGCCCAACTCCAGAACAAAGTCCGTGAAGCAAAACAAGTGGCGTTTTTCCTTTGCCATTTTCAGCCAGCGATACAGTCCAGATTTTGCAATCCTCTTTGCCAACCACCGGACCAATGTTTATGTATTGTCCTTTGTATGGCGTTTTGACATCTAAAATGTCCAAAACAGAAAAACTTTATAAATAAAATTTAAGGAATAAATGGCTTTACAAATAACCAGAAAATGGTAAACCATTAAAAATGCTCGCTGCGAAAGACCTAGTTTAGAGCCCATTTATGCTGGTTTAGAGCCCATATATGCTGAATTAGAGCCCATTTTGCTGGTTTAGAGCCCATTTATGCTGAATTAGAGCCGATGTTAGATGGCTTAGGGCCGATTTTAGCTGGTTTAGAGCCGACTTATGCTGGTTTAGAGCCCATTTATGCTGAATTAGAGCCGATGTTAGATGGCTTAGGGCCGATTTTAGCTGGTTTAGAGCCGACTTATGCTGGTTTAGAGCCCATTTTCTCTGATTTAGAGCCCATTTTACTGGTTTAGAGCCCATTAATGCTGGTTTAGGGCCGATTTTAGCTGGTTTAGAGCCGATTTTAGGTGGTTTAGAGCCGATTTTAGGTGGTTTAGAGCCGATTTTAGGTGGTTTAGAGCCGATTTATGCTGGTTTAGAGCCCATTTTCTCTGATTTAGAGCCCATTTTGCTGGTTTAGAGCCCAATTATGCTGGTTTAGAGCCCATTTATGCTGAATTAGAGCCCATTTTGCTGGTTTAGAGCCGATTTAACCTGGTCTAGGGCCGATTTAACCTGGTCTAGAGCCGATTTAACCTGGTCTAGAGCCGATTTAACCTAGTCTAGAGCCGATTTAACCTGGTCTAGAGCCTATTTAGCTGGTTTAGAGCCGATTTTAGCTGGTTTAGAGCCAATTTTAGCTGGTTTAGAGCCGATTTATGCTGGTCTAGAGCCGATTTATGCTGGTCTAGAGCCGATTTATGCTGGTCTAGAGCCGATTTATGCTGGTCTAGAGCCGATTTATGCTGGTCTAGAGCCGATTTATGCTGGTCTAGAGCCGATTTATGCTGGTCTAGAGCCGATTTATGCTGGTCTAGAGCCGATTTATGCTGGTCTAGAGCCGATTTATGCTGGTCTAGAGCCGATTTATGCTGGTCTAGAGTCGATTTAGGCTGGTTTAAAAATAAAGTAGACGGACACACGGACAGACAGACACACTACTCGTTAATAAGCTCACCTGCTGACGCAGCGAGCTAATAATGTGTAAATTTTATAACTTACAAGAAAGAACTTGCTTTTCTGCTTCATTTAACAAAGAAGCCGACGTTGGGGACCATTTACACTTGCTACGTGCACACCTACAACATTTAAGAAATTTTTTAGACAAGCGTAAAAACTCAAACAAAATTCCAATTTAATAAAAGAGCAATACTCACTTGTTATTTTCCTCAAAGTTGACCTCCGGATCACCGTCCGCATAACTTGCTCCAGTTTGTAAATCGTCTGTGGTTTCCATTTTCTTAAAAACAAGCCTTTTCTACTTTATGACCTATTTGACAAAACTTGTAGTTAAAGACAACTTTTCTGAACTGTGCTTAGAATAAGTTCAAATTCTTTCACGAATTTTCAGAAATTGAAATTTGACATTTATTTCACTTTCAGACAACACCGGATTTCAAGTTTGTTCACTTTTGCACTACTGTCTAGTCCCTACTGTTGCTATTTTGCACAAGACATACTATTCTCAAAACAAAAAAGCTTTGCGGTTTTTGGTGTTATACGACATTGCCTATATAATATGCGGTTATTATCAGAATTATAACCGTGTCCTTCTATTCACGCTGTTGAATCAACTACTTGAAAAATTGTTGATTCATCCATCACGAGCCATTTACTCATCAAAATCGAGTGTAAACATTTGCAATGCAACAGTGTAGACGGAATAAGGCAGTGCAAAATAGATACACCAATTGATTGCACCTGTCTATGTTGGTGATAAATAATTCACTGAGGAAATAATTGCATGCTATTGCAATAATAATGATTCTGATCAACTGATATACTGGTACTGCTCAACACATGCATGCACCACAATAAAAAATTGTCAAGGCTGACTGATAGCACAAAACAGAAGAAGTAAAAACACTAGGTACATCATTGTTAAGTGAAATACACGGGCATGCATGCAATCAACAGATGTAGATTCAAGGTTGCTGTGGGTAGGCCGGTGTGCTTCAAGCTTTCAGCTTGCGTGTGCATTGTGCATTCAGCTCAGTTTGCACTTTTGAAGGAAGGAGAAAGACTGGCTTTGAAAATCTTTAAGGACTGAGAAGAGAAATGCAAGCTAGATGCTTTGTCCAGCAGACTGCCTGGATGCACTTAAACGCCAAAGCGCTTTTTGTGTGCAAGGTAAATTTCATCTTTGTGGTTATTTCAGGAATACGATTTTATGAGTGATATATTTTATGAGTATAAAAATACGATTTTATACATACATGAAAAACTTAATAATTACTTCACATTAAAACTTGATACAAGCATTTCTAATATGTATTGCACAAGTGTAAAAGCAGTGTACTCGAAATTTACGTAAGTGAAACATTGTTGTTAAACTATACTATTCATATGAGAGAGGTTTGAAATCAGTGATAAAACCGCTACGTATGCATCAGGTAAATATATGTTGAAAGCAGAGATGGCTAAACCCGCGGGTTTCCACATTAAAACCCGCCGGGTTGGGTTTAAATGGGTAATAACGGGGTTTTGGGTTTTAATGGGCATTAATGGGCATTGACGGATTTTATTTTATTATACATGTATGTATATGGGGCCATAGAAAATGGCGCCATTTATGGGTTTAAATGTAACATGGGGCTTTATTATTGCCCAAAAAACCCAGCCCAACCAGGTGCCGGGTGGGGGCGTTAAAACCCGGGCAAAAACGGGTTACCCGGCTTAGATTTTAACCCGCGAGCCATCTCTGGTTGAAAGCAATGCATCTTCGATTTGAAACTATATATATTCAATAAAAAAAACTAACAGCACAACAATAATTTTTGCCACACTATATTCTAACTACTTGAAAATCATTCAACAATTTAATTTAAAGATAAAAACGCCATGTATATTGGCATGTTTACATTTCATGTCAATAAATAAACAAGTAAAAATACTGTGACCTTGAAAATATTTATTAAAAAAGCACAATACAACTTCAAAAACTCAGAGATGCATCAACCTGGAAGTGTTTTTAAAAGTATTTGCAATTTCCGGGAAAACTTGTTTATGAACAAGAGACTCTTTGTGACAAAGTTTGATGAACTGTGTAGTATTGCGCAGTAGCGTAAAAACATATAACACAATTACGCATCTTTCTTTTTAAACTATTACAATTTTCACTTTTATCAGCTCATTACTGCTCATATCAGGAATCTGTTGATCTCTGAATTTATATATTGGACAACGGACATTGTTTGATTTTTACAAGCTTGCCAATTATTCTGCATGTCGCGTGTTTTGTTGCTCTGCTCACGCAGGGTGACACTCAATTTGGTTTGACACTAAAATTATGTTGTCACCTATTGACGCAGCAGGCAACCTTGTTTTACCTGTCAATTCAGACCAAATAATAAGCGCTAACACAGGCATTTTTATTATACAGCTCATTAAATTGTTAAAAAGTGAAACCAAAACATGATAATTTGTTTTTTGTCGTTTAATTGGTTATAAAATCAAAATTCAAACGATAAATGGATTGATACGCTGGAATAGTGGAATAACACAAGATTGTTTATTCGTGTGAAAACAATAAACTATGTCCGACATGAAACAACACGCAAACCCTATCGTCTACATTAACATTTCCTCTTGTGACTTATGACGTGTTTAGACCTTTAGATCTTTCTTCAATAAAAGCTCATTATTTTCCCAGAAAAAACACACTCATTGGAGCCATTGTACATAATAATTATAATATTAAAGGCAAAACCAAATACTTCCAGCATTGTTCCTTCGCATCTCTGGACAGACTAACTGCCGCCGTTAAGCTTATAGCTCTCTTTTTGCTTTTGCTAAAACCATGAAACTTTTTAGTAAAATTTCGGTACTAGTTTCACTCCTCCTCAGCTTCTTCTTAAAAGATGTAGTGTCCCACGTTTCACTTACATTTCCACCAGCCAGAAAATTGGCTTTGGATTTTTTAGATCATAAACACTCAAAGCCACCATGTGGTTAGCCCAAGGGAGGATTTCAAACTTGCCTAAAGGCTGGTTCTTTGATAAATATTACATGGCAAATGGGACTAGCACATCCGGCAAGTCATTTTGAAATTCAAAATAATTTAGAAATTTGGGCTGTTTTAAAACAGTTATTTTTTTGTCGCTTTAAGGGCGGCTATCGAATAAAGTTACTGGACAAAGATGAAAAGGTCACTATGAAACTAAGTGACCCGGACTCATCGGATATGTACATTATTGGAAATATTATGTGAGTTTCTTTATATATGATAATTTCTCAATATGTTTTGCGAAATTTGAAGCAATGTGTTTTAAATTTAAAATAGTGCACAATCCCACCTAATTCAAATACCGGATACGCCCTGTGAAGACTGCACCATACGACTCCTTCGAGAAGACACTCGCCTGAAAGATTACGGTTATTGGAGTTGTGCCGATGTTTCCATTATGAAAGCAGACACATTCTAAGAAAATTGTTTGGGTCATGGCAAACCAAATTCAAATGGAAATTGCCTATGCAATAAAGGCTACTATGGCCTTAAATGCTCTTACAAGGACAAGTGTGAAACGGATACAGAAATGAAATGGAAATGGTAACAAGTGTATTGACCTTGGAGATACAAATCTGCCTAGAAAACAGTGCTTTTGCAGTGCTGGATATTTTGGGGAAAATTGCAAAATGCAAAAAACAGAATTACCCACTGCACAAAATTTAGATTTGGGAAACTACACAAAATGGGAAATTCCCGTGGAGGGGATTATGGTTTATAGTAAATTGATTGAGGACAAATCAGATAAAGAAATTGAAATTATACAAGCTAAGGGAACAAGCTGGGTGTCTTTAGGCTGGCGTCCTGCAGATTTACCCGAAAGTTGCAAAATGATGCCAGCAATTGACGAGAGTTCTGCCAAAACTAAGAAAACCCATGTTTGGGATGAATTGTCTCTATTTAAATTAGAAAAAAAGGAAACTCCGTAGGTTACTACGTTTATATTTCATCCTCATGGCTGTACTGACGTGGTTATTGGGGCTGCTCATGGAATGCATAGTAGAATTAGGGATTATTATAATAGAGACTTGGCCACGCCCAGATTAGATACCTCTTATGGGGGGAAGGAAGACTTACGAGGATAAAAGATCCCGTTGGCTGGGAAATGGATGGAATGACAACAATTATATTTAGAAGAATGGTTAAAACAAGTGATGCTACAGATCATGCAAATAGTGGGAAAATGCATTTTATTTTTGCAAAAGGACAGCAAGTTGGTGAAACAAAGGAAACTGAGAAGTTGTACACGCTTGACGAGCTAAAGTATCATGGGCATGGGAAAGAACAGCGGGGTGTGTTGAGTATGGAGTTTCCTTAAAATTGTATTCATTTTTATTTCAGTTCATTAATTTTAGATAAGTTTATAACATTTTTTGGAAAACCAATATATTACTGTTTTTAAAATAAATGGCACCACAATACCTTCAAATAGCATTACTAGAACACATACGCAAACCATGTATAAATAAAGCCACAAAATCACAATAAAATTTTCCAGCTTAACAAACTCATCTGAATTTAAAGTGTCTGCGCTTTCAAGAAATATTCCTTTTGATGTTAAATAGCTATACGTATAGAGATTCCAAGTGTTAACGAAATTTCCATCCTTCAAAGTTTCACTAAGAACTTGCTTTTGAATGATTATATCCCGACCTTGAACAAACTTCTGAAATATTCCACTTTCGTACATTCCAGCAATAAAATTTTCAAACCTATTAAGAAAAAAGAATTTCTTGCTGGAGTACCATAATGCAAGGTTCATTAAAACTTTTTGTGTATTCAAACTTTTTGCAAATTTCCGTTTTCCAAATATTTCAAACATGGGCTTAATATATTTGAATCCCAAATCATTACTGTAATCCGAGTGTATTATGGCAAATCTTTTAGCGGTATTACAATCAAACTTAAAATTGGGTAGTTTAATGTCCAGCGAATGAATTGTGCATTTGATATCATGGCTATTTCTAACATTTATTAAAGTCTCTGTCCAGTTTTGCTTTTCACTTATGTACATAGCATTTTGTAAAATCCTCGTTGCTAAATCATAGCTTGTACTCCATTTTATAAAGTTGCCAAACTGAATGTATTTAGCAAATCGATTGGTTTCAATAGTAAGTTCTTGCTCAATGCCAGTATCTGCCAACACAATTATTTCACTGTCAAACAGTTTGCTTATACACTTTGGAATGTTTTCTGGGTCAATAAGTTTCGTCAAAGTTGAAACCATTTCTGAAGTGTATATGTTTCGGAGCACAAGTGTAGTCAACAGCCAAATGAGAAATAAATGGGAATTTTTAGATTGCTTTATAAAATCGATTTTTGCAATGCCTTGTTCGAAAATAGTGGTTATTATCCAAAACAGCCTTGTTTTAGTTTCTGGTGCACTTTTGTGCAAAATTCCAGCAACAGTAAAAACACTAAGTACTATTAATATCCATACTGTAGTGGGGAAAGGGGATAACGTAGCGTGTGTAATGCTATTTACGGTTTGACTACCTTCTTCACTTCCAAGAATAACAGAAAAATCCATACCATACCAAGTTCCACCCGGTGATAGTGCAACGCCTCTTTTTGTCACAATTGAAATTTGGTAGCGCAGGTTAAAATCCAAATATCTGTAGCACCAAGGCGAGCTAATATTTTGTTTTAAGCAAAACAGAAACATTTGGCATTCCGAAACATCCTTAATGTACAATTGGTGCTTGTATCCTGCTAAAAAACTATTCGAACACGTGTGTGCAAATTTGTCTGTGGAATATTTTGCTTCTATGTATTTGCCAAAACTTTTCATGTTTCCATTTTCATTTAAGTTTTTCCACATTTCAGCAACCATGCTAAAAGTGGTTGGAAAATCATTTATTTTTTCAAGAGTAGCTGTTCTAATATTCAAGTCAAAGTCTTTAACGCGATCGGGAATAGGCAGGAATGATTTTAAACAGACAAAGCAGCCTATGTACCAGGATAGCTTAGAAGTTGAAGTTGTGCTATTTTTATTTATCAATACTATCAGTTTTGATCCGTGAAATAATTGTGGCAACTCTGTAAAGATAATTTCTACATCAACAAATAGCTTTTGAACAAAAACAACTGTTATTATATAGTCTGGGTCGAATCTTACGACATTAAGTTCTTTTCTATGATCTGATATGGATTGTAAGAACTCCGGAATAATTAGAGATGATAAGTTATAGTACGGATTTGTATAGTTGTTGGCATTCTCTAGTAAACGCATGTGCTGGGAAATTGGCGCAAACACTGTACAAAGTTGGCTAAATTTTAGAGATTGAAATACTTTTTCACTTGTATTCTTTTCTAAAAAGTGCACAAAATACGTAAAAGTACTGTAAAGTGTGACTTTATTCAAAGAATAGAAACTCAAGTTGTCTATAATATTATGTTGCTTAATTGTGCTATAATTATTTTGATTTTCGTAAGTAAAGAAGATTGTACATGGAAACGTTTTAAGCGCGTCTAATACACACACCAAAGGTAATTTCATTGGTAGATTACCTTGTACAGAAGACAAATTAAATGTTAGTAAAAGTATATGAAATTTCCAAAAACTTAACATTTTACTTGTTACTGTGTTCATAACTGCATAAGAACGTGGAAATCTAATGCAAACTCTTACATTCACTGAAATGTATATTTAATCACTGCTGTAAAATATTATATACAATGTATGAACTTTGCACGTGCAAATAAGCTTTTCAATGACACTTGTCTTTACTTTAAGCATTTTTTTAAATTTCTCACATCAGTAGACACAAGCCTCAACTATAGTGATAGCTAGATTATCAGAAACATAAACAATGTCAGGCAACTGACTGTCAGTGCTTTATACTTAAGGAAAGCGTTTAAAAAATAATCTGTCAAACTTGTCAAAGCATAGTATAGTGCATAGTTTTAAATCACTTGAGACATATCGCTGTTTTGTGTGTTTATGCATTATTTACATTTTGCAAAGTTTTTTGAAATGTCAATACTGTCTTACATTTTCACATACTCAAATCAATCATTTTATAAACATTTTTACGAAATGGCTTGAACGTGTTTGAGTTTTACACCTGCCAAGTACATTTCTGTCTTTTGGAATAGCATAAGCAATATTATTCTAAGGCTTCAACTCTTTTAAAGCTTGTTCCAATGACTCCAACTGATATTTTGAGGAGCATCGCTGTAACTCGGCAGCAATCCCAGGGTTATTCTTAGGATCCTCTAGATCCCTGTAGTAGAGATATTTCAACAACGCTTTCACTCCAGTGTCTGACATGTCCTCAAATGTAACTGTTGTCCATCCTCTAATGTTGCTAGTGATTGGGAATTTTGTACTGTGAGCTTTAAACGAATACAAGGAAATTATAAAGCCTATCAATATTTTGAGAATATGTATTTACATTTATAAACCTAACCCAGTAGAAAGCTTTTGTGACACGCAACTACAGGCGTACTTCCATTTCCACAAACAACTTGCACATCAGTGGCAAGTTGGCCATGAAGAAGCATTTTGTTCAATGCCTGAAGTTCGTTAGTACCATCCTCATTTTGGCATGAGCCAACCTTTTCCGTACACACCTGAAGATTAATTTTACCAGCAAAGGTTAATCCCTCACTTCGACTTAGCCAGAGCTTTCTCCAGTCAGTAGGGCACTGCATGCGTCCTTCGGCATAGTAGTCTTGGTCTTGAACTTGAATATTCATTTCTGTTAAAGCAACATTAATATTTTATAATATCTTATTATGATCATCAGATACACTTAAATATTCTGTAATAAATACTTCTGCTTGCTATGGCGGTAAGGCGTCGTCCATCAATGTACACATCACTGATTTCTATTTTCAACCAAACTTTTTCTCGAACTAGCTTGTGCAGCTTTTCAAGTGGTTCTCCTTCCAATCGCACGACAAATTTTTTGTCAGTTGATTTCAGGGAAATCATTATTTCCACATTCCTGTAATATATTATAATATATGCTATGCTGAAACTAGCTACATTTAATTTTAAAAACGGAATTTTACCCGTCATCACATCCGCGGCTGCTGAGACGGCAATTGTTTTTCAGGTGAAGAGCCAAAGGATCGCAGTCCTTGCAACTAATTATGAGAAAATAGTCAAATTTAATGCTAGTAATTAAGGAATACCGAATGGTATGAAAACTTACTATTGAGTAGTAGGTAGACTATGTGCTTTAAAATCACCAGAATTTAAAGCGACATATATTTCCGATCCCACAAATAGTCCATCAATTACCAGAACTTCCACACTAAATGGTTGCTGGTATGCAAGATTGACTTTCATTGTTTTAAATTTTACACTATAATATGCATTTATTGTAAGAGAGCAAATAATGACAGTAGTATAATAATAAGTGAAGAGTTTTAAAACAGTGATATTGTCAGCTCAGCACGTATGTTAATAGGTTGTAAAATTACATATCTGGGCATGAAGGACAATCGATTTTAAAATGTATTGATTTTCAGAGCGTGAAAAATGGTTCCTCCCCTTTAAAAATAATATACATTAATGAGATACAAATGGCTAAAACAAATGACCAAAATTAGTTTTCAAACTTGAACTTGTAAGCATATGTTTTATCACATTGTTTTATTTTATACATCTAGTACAAGGTTAAAATTATATGTTTACAATGTATAAGTTTATGAACATTATTTAACTATCACAGCAGTTATACTGCTAATTTAATTACACATTTAAAATTCAAAATATTCAGAAACAAAATACGTATCAACTTTCAATTTATCTCTGCAAATATTTTCCTAATACCCTCATATGTAAGTAATTTTTGATATTTTCTGTTATATTTTTGTTTTATCTACTACGTAGAACTTTGCTGATGTTATTTGAAGTAGACTTTATTCATCCAAATTATCTTCTGCCTGCTCACCATTGATGCATTTTTCATGCACTAACTTTATATGTCTTTTCAAATTCCAATTAATCGAAAACTCCCTTCCACAAACATTACATAAAAACGGTTGTTCCTTTGTATGTATCCGAATATGTTCCTCCAACTTTTGAGGTGTGTTGCACAACTTTCCACAGAGGTCACATGCAAACTCCCAACCATTTACCAATTCTCCTGTTTTACTCCTGCTATGTATTTTAGTTCTTAAATGCGACTGTAATTTAGTTTCAACATCACTTTTACTTTTTCCATGAAATGTTTTTCCACATAACTCGCATATAGCGTGAAACATTTCGTTTCGCTCCTTTGAGCGGTTATGTATTACCATGTGTCCCTTCATTGCTGTCTCATCCATTGCCCACTTTCCACACTCATCACACATTATCATTTTCCCTTTGTGTCTAGTCATGTGACCATCCAACGAAAATTTGTGCAAAAACATTTTGTCACAGTGCTCAACCGGACAGCGAAAGTATTTTGTGCCGTCCGACTCGAAAGACTTATGGACTGTTTTGACATGTTCGGTAACATCGCGCCCCTTTCTAAACGTTTTTGTACAAATAGGACAATTTAAGGTGGATACCTTATGTACTTTAAATTTATGCGACCGTAAACTTTGATCAGTTAAAAAAGGTGCGTTACAAATTTCACAAGTAAAAATTTCACTAGGATCTCTACCCTCAACATTGTGTTGCTTCATATGTGTTTCTATTGCCCACTTGACTGAAAAAGAAGTGGATGCAAACTTGTAACCGCATATTGAGCATTCTGCGTGCTCATATTGAATATTTAAATGTTCTCTGAAAAAATGTTTGTTAATGTGGGACACATTATATTTGCTTTTTAAATTGCTAAATTCTACGGGACACCGAGAACATTTAACTTTTGTTGAGTCCTTTTCATTCAATGTGTGGCTAGACCACTCATGCTCTAAAAGTTTATCTGCTAAGTTTGTTTTAAATTCGCAAAATTGACAATTAAATTTTCCATGCAGCTTTAAATGCATTTTAAGTCCTTCCTTATATTTAAAGACCTCTTTGCAATTTTCTTTGGAACACCGAAATATGTTGTCGTTCCGTTTTTCCAAATTATCTGTTATGCAGGAAGTACGTTTTTGATGGCGTTTTATAGCTCTTTCTACAGTTCCAGTGGTCAGTACAAACTTAACATCACACTTTGGACAAACACCGTTATAATAATCGATTTTCAAATGTTCCGTGAAAAAGTGACGTTCCGCATTTGCTTTGCAGTGTTTTGTCTTAAAACATATTTTGGGACACCGGAAACACCGAAATTTGTGGGGTTCATTAGACTTACTGGCGTGTTCAGATATTTCATGATTCCAGAGCTTATCTGCCAAATCCGTTTTAAAATCACAAAATATGCATGAAAATTCTCCGTGTATTTTCAAATGTAGCTGAAGATGTATTTCCTGTTTGAAGAGCAGTGTGCATTGTTTTATCGGACAGGGAAACATTTGCTTGCATTCAAGCGTTTTTGTTGTTCCGGAAGAATCATCATTGTTATCAATATTATCATGACTACTTGCACTGTCATACGAATTCACGTCAGAGCTAGATACATCAGTATCACTGTCAGATCTGTAAATTAAGTTAAAACAAATGCAGGTTTCCAAATTATGAAGCAAAGTCATCAATTAAGCTTAGCAATAATAAATAATAAAATTCTTACTCGACTTCCATCTGGCTAAAAATTTGTTTTCTGATTTTAGTCCCTTTAGCTCTTTTTCTGTTTGAAACATCTTCCTCAGACTCTGAATTCGCAGTTTTGCAATTTTCTTCTGCTTCATGCTTTTCAAGATTTGCTTGTGATGAAAATGTTCTTTGACAGTTACAACATTTAAAAACTGCTCTTAACCTCTTTTTCAAAACATTAGTGTCACTTGGTTGAGGTGAAATCTGGTCATCATTTACCGAACTGATGGTTTCAGTCTCAATGACGGATTCATTTTGAGTTTCAGCAGAATTCTGTTTATAAATTTTCTCGCCTGAGCCAACTGAATTTTCCAAAGTTTCCTGAAATACTTTGACGGAGCTGGCTTCAATGTCATCTTCTGCTATTTCTAAACCAAAGTTGTCGTTGTGATCCTGTTCTGCTACAAAATTTCCGTGATGACTGTTTTGTTGTAAATCTTCATTTTGTTCGTCCTTAAAACGTTTTTCTGGTATTGTAATTTGTAGGCTAAGCTTTACTACTGGATTCAGTTGCTTGGCCCTTTTGGAACCTCAAATTAAATAAATAATCCATTTGTTAGTAATGTAATTTCCATTCCATTGAAAATAAATATGGTATTTTGAAATACTTACATATTTGGTAAACTTTCTGACGCAAATTTAACACCGTTTTGATCTGCTCTTCCTGATTTTCAAACTTAATAAACACATTTTTACGAAAATTTTCAATCCTTTTAGGTACCCTGCCAGCTTGATGCATTAGAATTTTCAGTCTTCTGACTTGCCATAGAATCTTCATTTGAACACATTCCAATTCCAGTTGTAGGTCACAATATTTTTCCAAGACAATGGAACATGTTGCACACGCTTCCGCAATGTACTCGCTATCGTTTATAGAAGATGGCACATTACGGAATAACTGTTTAACAAATTGGTGGAATATATGACTAGTGTTTTTGTTCTGAGATATTTCTGATAAAGAAGTTCCGTTTTGTAGAAATTCTTTGTAACACATTAAACAAAATGATGTCATGATTCTGCATTTATTTATGCACCATTTATATTTTACAAAGTTTTTGAGAAATTATTTCAGAGCTGACTGAATTTATTTTGAGAATTAGTGTTGTTTTTGTTTAACAATGCGTTCAATATTTGTGAATGTTTGGATTAAGATTGACAAACTCAGCTGCGCCAGTGCGACAGATCTTGCACGTGTTGATGACACAATGATAAATGTAGTGTAATGCATAAGAACATAATGCATGTAATGTATGGTGCGGTCATGTCATGAAGATGCCGGTTTGTGATATGTGTTGGGTATACGCTCAGATAGACTAGAATTTGCTCTGTGGCAAAACTTTTTGGAAATGCGTTTTCAGAGAAAATGTATATGACACGTAAAGACTGACTAGCTTTTGCTTTTGTCTCTTTTTTCATCTCGCTATTCCTGGAGTGTAGTGAAGCTTCATATTATTGAAGATTTTATGAAAAATCCACAACGAAAGAATTAACAATTTTTAGACCCAAACTAAATTCGTAAGAGTAAAAATCTCCTGCATGCATTTTCACATTTTATATCTATATGACAAATCACAACTGTAAAACTTACATCTTGCACATTATTCATAATATGCAATATCCCTGAATTTTCACTTTAAGATTATTCTGTAGTCAATATGACTCCAAACAAATTTCAAATCAAAAGAGTAAATATTACTCTCGTTTTTAAGATAGTTGCAAAACTGTATGTTTAAGTCAACCAAAGCTACAACTACGGCAAGTATATATCAACTTTGTCATTGTGAACCTGTCGTTCATTCTTTAAAAAATCTAGAACAAGTGCTTTACAGCCATACGTACTGTAGTCTAGCCAATGAGTTCAAACACACATAACTAATATAATCTTACCATGTTAAAAATACATTTGTTGTGATTTTTTGTTTTGTCCCGTTATTTCACTTACATGCCTGACATCGTTTTGTCATTCGTTTTTCTCTTATCCCACAATAACATTACTAGCATTACTCCAGCTCGCAACCAGAGCGTCTTGTTAGAAATCCAGAAAAGACGCTGAGATGAGTCATTTCACTCGTATAACCTGTGTAGTATATCAGTGCACTCGTGTCAGTACACTTTCTCTGTTTCTCTCCATCATCTCTTTTATCTAAGGCTGCTAACGATTAACCTAAGTGTCTACTAAAATCTTCAAAATCCAGCAAGATGGCTTCCCAGCCAAAAACTATAACTTTTATCTTAACAGGCTTCAATTGTGTGGCTTTGATTTGTGCGATTGTTGACCTGGTAAGTACCAATTTTTACACAAAATATTAACAACTTTTGTTTTTAAAACTGTATTTAAAATGAGTTCATTTTGTTTTAATAATTTTAATTTCAGGGTCAAGCTCTACTGTACTCTATATTCTTTTACCTTGTGCATGCCTTTACTAGCAAGAAGGCTTCTTCTCCCCCGGGCAGCAATCCGTTTCACTCTGAACATATTGTCGGCCCAACTGGAACACTCTACCCGCTTCGAAATGGTGGTGATCCAGAAGATTGGTTCTGGTCGTTGACAATGATTGGTGCACAAGTGTTTTGTCTTACCTTGGGACTTTTGAAGTTGCTCCGAGCTATGAGAAATGTAAATTTGCACAAATAATTTAATACTCTTGCTCTAGTTTTAAAATTAAATTTACTTTTGGTTTATTTGTATTTTACAGAACGTCACCTTTCAGGAATGGCAGCAGGCTACTAAACACTGGATACTACTTAAATGTTGTTTCATTTTTGTGGCTATTATCGCTGGACTTGACAACCCCCTTCAATTTTACGTGCCTGGATGTATCCTTTCGTACACTCTGGTGATCAACTTGTCTCTCTTGTTGGTTATTATGGCTATGTATACACACAAGCGTAAGCAAAATGAGGATGCAGTTTTGCCAATGTAAAAGAGGTTTTAATAACATGGCAATCATTTATACATTTGCTAATTGTATGAAAGGTTTTCTACCTTTGTAAAAATATGACTTTGACTTAGGTAGGCAATCCTTTCTTAGAATTGCACCTTTATACTTAACTAGATAGCTTACAAGCTTTGCATCAGTTTAATAATTTTTATTCCATTTTCACAGTTTGTCTGATTTTACAAGCACAATATAGGATTGTAACAAATATTCTGGTAAAGTAAAGTAAATTTTCTAAAAATAAGTTAGTTGTATGTTGGAGAAACTTTGATTCAAATATATTAGGTTGTAGATATTCGGATTATTCAAAATGGTAATTATGCAGACTGGTAACACTTTTACACAATTACAATTTAACTTAGCCATCAGACAGTCATTTTAGCAACTTTTTTCACTGATTTCAAGATATGTTGTTTTACATTCATTATTATGGTAAACTAATTGGTATGGTATGTATTGTTTATATCTTTGTTGTTCTATTGTAACTATAATAACATTGTAACGTTATTATATTGCATGGTGATTACTCATTTGTATAAACACATGTGTGTCTTACGTGTAAATATGCGTTTGTGTTAGTGCTACTAAGTGTGCAAAGTACAGGTTTTAAAAATTTTACAGAATTACTTGTAAAAATTAATTGCATAACATCAACGTTTTCAGCATAAACATAAATACCTGTTTCAGTTATCGGTCCCCGCCCCGCCAAGAAACTCCAACACTTCCTTACTGCTCTTACACACTACCAGTTTTGAAACTGTCAACCTTATCAACTCGTTCCTAATTCTATTCTCTGCTTTTTTAAGCTCCAACTGAATCGCAACATCCAATAACAACATCAAATGCTGTGCCGAAGTGATTTCCTCTGCTGCAGAAGCTCCCAGAGCGTTATCCAAGTAGTCAATAACATTCGATAAGCCATACTTGTGAGCAGCGTAAGTAAATTCCACAACCACATCTGGAGCCTTCCAAGATGGGGTTAAATCCCCGGTGTACAAATAATGTAGCACTAGCCCCATGCTTTGACTTCCAACATCTTTAACGTTGATGATCCCACTAGAAGACTCGGTAAATCCTGATTTGGGATCCAACATTTTCTCAAAAACTGGACTATCTAAAAATAACCAAATTTCCAATCACAAAAAAGGAATTAGATTTACTCTATAGCCCTCAATTAGTTTACTTTGTAAAACGAATTTGTGACATTTCAATTCCTTCCCGTCACTGCACACAATTTTGAGGTCAGGTTCACTAAAGTTGGACTTTAGTAAAGTAGTCAAACTCAGTTCTGCAACACCATCACAAGCTGATTGAAACTTGGTCTCGTGAGCTTCTTCATCTTCTTCCAAAGTGGTTATTGGATTCGAAACAGTTAGCTTAATGTAGATTGAAGTTGCATTAGTGCCTTCATCCAAGAAATCGGCCCAGTCCAACGTGGGATTCCAGCGTTCTTGGACTTTAATGGACTGGCCAACGGACACAGTTTCATAATGCTAAAAAATTGCGCAAAACTAATAGTAAGTTATGATTTCATATCTTCAGCCATACCCATAGGTAAATTCAAGGTGAAATACCGCCAAAAGTTAACTTAGGTACTAGTCGCCAAATTAATTAAATACCCACCTCATCAGTCCAATATACCTCCTCATCATTGTCACTATTTTTTCTTAATTCCGTCACAAAATGCACGTAAATATTAGATTTCGGCTCAGATCTAACACTCGTGACTTCCAGTAGTTTGCAGTAAATCCCATACTCCTCCGCTGAGTAGTTTTTAATGCCACCAATCCAATTGGACAAGAGGTCACCCCCAGAACCTGCCGTTTTTATGACAAACGTTTGTTGCTCCCGAACTACAAAATCATCTTTGATCACGTGCCAATTACTTATCTTCCATAGGAACTCATACGTTTCCTCAATATAAACCTATAAAACAGTAGAAGCTTGCAAATACCTGGACACTAAACAGTCTGGCTTTACGCCAAAGAGTGTACTAATTAATAGAAATCACACATTTAAACTTCAGAACTTACCGTGGTGGCCACTGTTTTTGGCTTACTGGTTCCACTCATCATGAGTTTGATAAAACAGAAGTTTGCAAATTACAATCAGAACAATTAATTAGTAATCGTAAAAAATTGAGTAATTTAAGCTAGCGTCCAACAGAATCTGAATTCTCTGACAATAAGTAATTGAATTCTGTCGTGATAATGCATCTGTGACTAATTTGACTGTAAAACTAAACGATACTAAAACGTAGCACGATATGTGGTGGAATTTTGTATCTGAGCTTTAGTGTACGTAGCTTTTCGTTTTTATGAATGGGTTGAGATGTAATGTAATTGAAAGTTATGAGGCGGTTGACATTAGATACGATTTTATCTTTGTTATGCAAGTCCTTCGTAATTATATACATAGCAAATGTTGCAAAGTAGTATGGTGTAGTATTGTCAAATGTGTGTGAAGATAAAGTGAATGTTATTTGCTGATACGTGTCACGTCAAATAAAGCAAGATAAAATTTATGGGATATATGGATTGCTGTATTTCAAACCTATATAGTTAAAATACGTAGTTATAGTGTTCTAATATGCTTTATATAGTAGCTAGCCTGACTGACTGTTTCAGATTTACACACAAACACGATAAAAAAAGCTTGCGTCGATATGAAAGCTTTTATAAAATTGTCTGGAAAATGAACTGAATGGATTACTTTTATAAAATTTATCATTCGGGTAGGTACGCAACCAAACTATATTGTGTATAGCAACAATACTTCATAATTTTAGCATTGGTCGTCATCCTCTGTCCCATAATCAGCCAGAATGTGCTGACAATAGCATTTTCCCACAATAATACGTTGATAATTGAGTTTTTGACAGCTACAAACTTTCAAGACTTTCGTAAGCACGTTTTTCAAGAAGACATTCACTATTATTTTCTACAGAATAATGACAGTGAGAAACCAAGAAATGCATAGCAATCCAAAACGTAATTCAGGACGGCATTCTTCTTATGAACCAAAACGAAGAACGTGGCCGTAAATACATTCTCAAATTTTGAAACGCTATTTTGTAATTATTTTACTATTATTCACACTATGCAACTATTTTAAAAGTACAAATTGATAACTCAGTACTTTCAAATTTGATATTCAAATCAAATGTTTTCTGTAAAAGTGCTGATTTCCGTTATATGATTCCCAGTGCTTGTTTAATCTTGCTTTAAACTGCATTGCGTTGTCGCTGGACTTGATAACCCCCTTCAATTTTACGTACCTGGATGTATCCTCTCGTACACCATGGTGGTCAATTGGTCTATCTTGTTTATTATTATGGCTATGTATACACACATACATAAGTAAAATGAGGGTGTCGGTTTGCCCATGTAAAAGAGGTTTTGATAATATTATAAGCAATTGTTAATTGGTTAATAGTTTAAAAGGTTTTCTTTTTTGTTAAAATTTCATTGAAGTAGATACCTAGTCATTTTTAGACATGCAACTTAATGCTTTACTAAGTAGCTTACAATACAATAATTGCTTCGGTTTGATAATTTGAATTACATTTTATGTTTTTGGATGGTTTTTGCAATCTTTCGGAATGTTTTTTTTGTATTTTGTTTTGCTTTATGCCGCATTTTGTTAGCTGTCTATGCTAATATTTGTCTGTTTTATCTAACACAAAAAGCGGTTTGCGAAAATGTTGCAATTTGCAAAAGGTATGGCACAGAATGTACAATAACAAGAGGTTTTTGGAATGCACATTTTCAATTTTTATTTTAAAATCTAGCATAATACAAAATTACACCACCATCAAACTTTCCGAAATGCCATTCTGACCATGAAGAATCTCAAATAGTCCGAAGTAATATACCAAACTACTTCATGTGAAAACTTGCACATTTTCCATCCGAAAAAAATTAAGAAACAATTTTCAAAACGGCACATAATAAAATTTACAATTATACCGACAATCTTCAAGGATGTCTTCAAAACATTATCGGTTGTTATGGCAGCAATACGCCAATTATTGCTATTATACGTCTCGGTTCTATGCTCTTCAATTTCAATTCCTCAAATATTAATTTTAAGCGTGGACACTCTTCTTTGATAAAATTTTCCAAGCAGGTATTCCAATCCTTTTCCATTTTGACATTCAGCATGTCTGCTAGTTGCTGCAAGTTGTTCCATCCCTCCTCCATGTTACACAAAAAGACCAACATCCGTCCAAAAAACTGTTGCAAATCCTCCAGCATGTACTTGTAAGCCCCATAAATAAACTCCTCAAGAATTTCAGGCTTTTTCCAATTATCTGGCAATTTTCCTGTGTACATGAAGCTCAGCAAAGCGTCAAATGCGGGACCGGAAATGTCGTCTATTTTGACAATTCCTTCCTGGGCTTCAAACATGGGCGTTTGAAACATGGAACGAAAAACTGTGCTACGAACTCCGAGAATAGCTCGATTTGCGGAGAATTCCCGGCCATCCTTAGTAATTAATTTTACTCGCAAATTTTGAGCATCACCATATCCTTGTCTGTACATGGCTTGAAAGTCTTCTTGAAACTTCTTAATGAACTTGGGTTCATAGAACCAAGTCAGCATGGAAGCCATAAGAGCGTTTAACGGGATATTAGGTGGGATTTTTTGCATGTTGCAAATGTAGAAACGGACGCTTATATTCAAGTCCCCATTTGGATCCAAAGGATGCTCAAGTAGATTCACGTTTTGAAACAAATTCAATATGGACAGTTGGCTGGTTTGATATGCATCTACAAGTACAGAAAATAATCAAAACCGGCAATTAGGGGAAAATCGCTTTGGTCGGATTTGCAATTCCTTACTATTTTGTCATAATAATTTTCCTACCTGCTTTTATACGTAATAGATTTCCTTTTTCTATTTGAAAAAATATGATAATGAGAAAGTCTGTATTCTCAGAAATTTTACTAACCAGTTCTACGTTTGGTCGAATAACGTCAAATTGGTCAATGTTTTCCAACTTTAGGAAACATTTCCACCTTGAAGCACATTTGATATCAGAGCCAACATCAAAATAAAAACGTTGTAGCTCTAAAGCTTGTCGATTGTTCCTCATTTTTACAAAATCGGTTATTTTCCAAAAGACATTATGTTTCTCCATCAAACACTATAAAATAAACACATACATACTTAAAGCTTTAACTTTTAGAATAAATTGACAAACTATATCGGATAAACCAGAAATACATACCTGTTTTAGAACCCATTTGTTGCATTCCATGTTATCGCCGAGAGCAACACAGTTAAAAAGTCTGGCACATAAACTAAGGCAACAATCTTGCTGCTTGTAAATATCAAAACTGTTTAAGTTGAATGAAAAAACTTTACTTTAGTCATATACCGTGCAAATACACCGTAAAAGTTAGAAGTAATTTTTTAAAGCATAGAGAAATAGGATTGCGGTATATGTATATACAATTAAGAATACACAACAAGAACCAAAAGTACCTGTTAGGCTTAGCAAACGGCCAGTAATCTTTTAAGTGTGATACATTTTTAGAACAACACACAATACGGACTTACTACTAATCCAACATAATTGTAACACCTTCACAAACCCAATCCATGCATCTGGATACTCGGTGACGTACCTTGTTCTTTAAGTTAAGTTTACTATTATTACTAAAAAACAAAAAGCTGGAGTGATTTCATAAGTTTTGTTTTTTATATTACACGATATGCTAAATCATTAACTTTGCGTGCCTACCTAACATGCAGTACAAATTATAAATATGTTTAATGTGCAGTTATATATTTTTTGCCTGATACCCAAAACTTTTTCTAATTTCGGCTAAAATTAAAATAATTTTTAAGCTGCTTTGTGACCATAATACTTACAAAAACTGACTGGGTAAAGGTTACGAAAGCAGTATTGCTACCCTCCACCAAAGTACTTTTTTTACTTCGCTGTGATACCATTTTTGAACAATCAACAGTGCACCCATAATCCAGCAATTCTAACTTGTAAACCTTTACAAGTCTAGTCTGGGTTTTTATTTAAGTCAAAATCCCCAATTCTCAGAATCTGCTTCTTTACGTGTGTAGGTTTATTTAAGAAATGAAAGCTAAAATGTAGCAATAATTCAATTCACTACAGCAAGGATCCTTCTTGACAATTTTCTTTTTCTAGTTTGCCAACAAATGTGCAACTGTGCGTGTACCTTACTGTAAATCTTGGAATACACAACTGTAAATGCATACAATAGTGAAACTGCCAAGACTCCATAAATGTTTTAATTGTTATTATTCTGCTACATTCCTGTATTCGGACATCTAAGAATTTATTTTCAGTTTGACAGTCATGGCTCGTTTTGAAAAATCTGCGATTAGCAAAGTAAGATAATATCACGCAGATTGTAAATTGCAATTCCAATGTAAAATATTTCAATTTTGTATTTTCTGCTATCCGCAATTTTTAGGCACTCAAGGAGGAATGTCGTGTAAATTGGAAAATCGCCAACTTTTCTGATATCCGAGGCTCGAAAGAAGCTTTGGAAGCACAAACGCATTGTATTGAAATGGGTTCTAACATTAAACTTCCTAGCAAATTGAAATTGAAGTGCTACTTGATGTGCAATCAAGTAAACGGAAGAGTATGGAATTAATCTTAATGTCGGTTTGGACGAGAAACCCAGTGGAAATGTTTCCGAGTCGTTTACCACGTTACAAGTTGAAGTTAATGGAGGATCCGTGTTTCGCGGCGACACAAGTAAGCACTTTAATTTTTAATATAGTAGGTTATTTGAATAGGTTATGTTCAAACTTCATTTATTTCATATGCCAAAATGTTTTACATTCTACAGGTCCAATGTCTAACATATTAACAGACGTTTTGAGCTACAGTCCATTGATTCCCCAGGCGGAATGGGAGCCAGAATTTCGCAATTATGTTAACGCCGACGGAAGCCTTTGCTTGAACCTAATTGTCACTTTATACAATTTTGAAAACATTCCCAATCGACCATATACACATACAAGCTTGTTCACTTCACAACTTAAATTTGAGTCCAAGAGCCGTGAAAAGTTGGAACAAGATATGAGTAAATTATTTAACAATTTGGATTCACTTTCTCAAACTATAAACATGCGAAAAGTGGTTTCAAGTGACGATAGGGATTTCTTTGTAAATCCCGACATATTATCAGTGCGTTGTCCAGTTTTATACTCCATGCTGGCAACAGAGACAAATTCCGTTTTAAGATTTCCTGACATTTCTGGTCGACATTTGGAAACTCTACTTGGTTATGTGCACACTGCCACGCTTCCACCGGACAGGAAGCTATCTAATGAAACCACTGATGAGCTGGTTTACGTTGCGAAAAAATTTGGATTAACGGACCTTGTTGAGTTTTTGGAACAAAGTAGACGTTTTTCAACGAAAGTAAGATGAGTAAATAAATCCTTTGAGTATCATGAGCAACTACCGAACCAACCATAACTATTATGAATGACATGAAACCATGATGCATACAAAATGTAAACCAGCCAGCCTGACCTGTACACTTGACCAAACCACCGAATATATATGTTTCTAGATATTTTGTATTTTAGCTGTGCAATTAAATAGGCAGCATAGATGGTTTGATAATGTACTAAAGTTTATACACTATACAATTCCAACCTTGTACTAGATATATGAAATAAAACACATGCTTACAAGTTCAAGTTTAAAAATTAATTTGGTCATTTGTTCTTGCTACCATTTGATTTTCATTAAAGTAATTTATTTTTAAAGGGGAGGAACCATTTTTCATGCTCTGAAAATCAATATGGTTTAAAATCGATTGTCCTTCATGTTCAGACAGCTTATAATTATAAAGCATACTAACGTCCGTGCTGAGCTGACAACTTGACTATGTTTTCAAACTGTTCACTCATTATATACTATTGTCCTTTTTTGCTCTAGCACCATAAACGCATATTATACTGTGAAACTAAAAACAATGAAAGTCAATCTGGCATACCAGCAGCCATTTAGTGTGGAAGTTCTGCTAATTGATGGGCTATTTGTGGGATCGGAAATTTATGTTGCTCTAAATTCTGGGGATTTTAGGGCTCACATTCTACCCACAACGCAATAGTAAGTTTTTTGTATCTTTTACTATTCTATTATCAGCATAAGATTTAATTAGTTTTTCATAAATAGTTGCAAAGATTGTGATCCTTTGGCCCTCTATTTGAAAAACAATTTCCCTCTGAGCAACCGTGGATGTGATGACGGGTAAAACTCTAACTTTCTAAAAACATTTTATTAATAGTTTAAGCATTTGTTCTAATGTTTTGTAGGAATGTAGAAATAGCGATATCTCTGAAATCAACGGACAAAAAGTTTGTCGTGCGGTTGGAAGGTGATCCTCTTGAAAAGCTATACAAGCTCTTTGGAGAAAAGGTTTGGCTGAAAATAGAAATCAGTGACGTGTATCTGGATGGACGACACCTTACGGCATTAGCAAGCAGAAGTATATTAAAACATTTGAATGTTTCTCAAAATCTTCTTTAATAAATGAAACAATATAAATGCTCGATGTCTTACTACTAGAAATGAATGTTCAAGTTGAAGACCAGGAATACTTTGCCGAAGGACGCATGCAGTGCCCTACTGACTGGAGAAAGCTCTGGCTCAGTCGAAGCGAAGGATTGACTTTCGCAGGAAAAATTAATCTTCAAGTGTGTACGGAAAAACTTGGGCCAACTCAATACGCTGAGGATGGTGAACTTCTAGCAATAAACAAAATGCTTCTTCATAGCCAACTGGCCACTGACGTGCAAGTAGTTTGTGGAACTGGAAGTACGCCAGTGGTTGCTTGTCATAAAAGCTTTCTTCTGGGTTAGATATATAAACGTACACACGTATTATCATATTTTTCAAGTTAAAAAAATGCTGTGAATTCTATTTTAGCACACAGCGCAAAATTTGCTATTACTAACAACATCAGAGGATGGACTACTGTTACATTTGAGGACACGTCAGAAGCAGGAGTGAAAGCGCTGTTGAAATATCTCTACTATAGGGATCTAGAGGATCCTAAAACTAATCCGTGTATTGCTGCAGAATTGCAGCGATGCTCTGTGAAATATCAGATAGAATCATTGGAGAAAGCTATGAAGGAATTAAAGCCCTAAGATTAAGATTATTACTCAAGACAACACAGAACAAAAAGCATTTGCATGATGCAACACTCAATATAATAACGTACAAATTATAAATGTGTTCGTTTGCTGGTTCATTGTTTGATTGAGTCGAGTACATCATGCAGACAATACTACTATTTTAAGTCAGTGATAGGTTTGAAGTGCTTTAGAAGTTATATATAGTATATTATGCCTATAATATACCTAGGTATATAAATAATATATCTATTGTCCTTTTGTCCAATTAAATGCACTTCAATTCAGCTTTTATTTCACAAATGAACAAGCGATAATAAAAATAGAACATTTTAAAACTTATTCACATTTATCGCAATAAATTGCACTCACAATTGAAAAAATTGATGACCTAATGTATATCTATTTATTGTATATTCAAATTTAATTCCAACAAACTCATTGTTTACAATTGTTTATTGTTTTAATGAAATATTACAAAGTTCCTAGAAACATATTATTTGTAGTGCAGTCTTGAAGCCAAGGAATCAATGACTATATAAAGGCATTGCTGTTAACGTCAAAGTTTTATAAGAAATAAATTTGAGAGATTTTATCCTGGAAATCTAGAGTTAATGGTTTGGTTTGAGAATCGGGTTGGGCGAACAATTCAGTTCTAAAATTAGTAGACTCACTTTATCTAGCCACTTCATTTTTATATATCTGAGTTGCTATTGTAAATGAAAAAATTAACACTGCCTATCAAAAACTTATCCAGAACTGCCTACTGAACATGTTACTTTACCATTCTCATTTTAATGATAAGGTTTCACTGCAAGATACAAAGGTTTTGTCAACCCCAAATTAAAGATGCTTGGCACTTGCCCATGCTCAATATTTTTTCCTTCCTCAACACTTATTTTCGTTTTAATATCTTTCAGTGCATCCACTACCATATTCAAAATCTCCAGTAAACTCTTATCCTTAGCATACTTCATCATAAAATATGTTAGACAATGTGCAAATCGGCTACCAGATTGGGTATCACGAAATGAGGAAAAGCCAGGTGCTTGTGCAGAACAAACTAGAAAATCGGTTACCGGATTTTCCAAATCACATTCAACCTTACTGCCTCGAAAAACTTGGCACGCGCTGATAAAGAACAATTTGGGCTTGCCTACTAATCCAGGACAAACATTGTCGTATAAAAGGCTAAATACATCTTCCCACAATTTTATCTTTTCATGAATAACTATTTTATCGCCATCATCATCAGTTAATACAGTTGGAAAATCTGATGTAAAAACTGAATTGTTTTCACCATGACTGCCTATAAAGACGATAGCAGATCGGGGTTTTTCCTTGTTACAATATTGCTGAAAGTCCTTGAAAATGTCCAATATTTCCTAAAAACCCAAATACAAAATGCATTTTTATGAAATCATAAAAGTTTCCTAACACTTGTATTTTGTAATTACCTGCTTTGTCCAAGTTTGATCCTCCCACGTAATTTGGTCTTCTTTAAATATTCGATATCCCAATTGTTTAAAAAGACTTCGAAGATACATTACATCCCATTCTGAACCTTTTCGAATATGGTTAATTTTTACACCGTCAAGGGAAAAATTACGAACGTTGATAATCAAAGCTATTCCTTTGTCCTCATAAGGTAAAACAGTTGCATCTCTCTGTAAAATTGTAGAACTTACGTTTCAAGAATATATGACAACTTCATTTTAAATATACTGGAATCTGAAATCATACTGGAAATGTTGGTAGCATGCTTTTAACGGGGCGCTCAACTTCTACATTCAAACGCCTGAGGGTTGTGTCAAGTGTGTATTGTTCCTTTGCCACCATTGGCTCCGAAGGTAACTGTTAACACAATGATTAATTGATTACTCCTGATTTTGTAGAATAAAAAATTATTATGATTCGGTATTTTTATTACGGGCGCATGGCCTCCTTGATGATGTGCATCTCTTTCCTGCCAGAAAAGATTTGTTGGATCGGATTGTCCATTTTCATTAAGTGCTTCAACAAATGTGTCAAATACTGGGCGACGGTCTCTAGTGAAACGTTTTGCTCTCATGGTTTTATAAATCCAACTTGCTTGATCAATTGGTTCACGGCATGCTCTAATTTCCTCCTAAACAAAATAGCAAAACTAAATTTGCTCACAAATTTCACCAAAATGATAAAGTAAAATATTTTGATTTGGTTGAATTAGCATACCAATTGTTTCAAATCGATTGGTGAAAGAAGTCCTTTGTCGGTCATCTTTTTTACAAAGGAATCATCCACCCTGGTTATTTTAATTAAGTAGTCAAAATTTCGGTCAATAATTTCTAGCTCCCAGATTTCCATTGTGCAAACTTATTTATATATATAGACTTTATGATGCAACCTAATGAAACAGTAACAGTTTTATTTTATAGAATTTGTAAGTTTGAGAGAATTGAAGGAGATCAAGACCGTGTGTATAGTCACTGAAGAGAAAAATAAGAGAAGAGAAAAGAAACCGACGAAGCTCAAGTGACAATGAGTCATAATATATAAGATGTTTTATTTATATATTTATTTGCACATACACCCAGTGTACCATTTACAAAGAAATGAGCTACCTGTTTTTGTAAAGAATTGTAACCAAAGCTGTTTGGATTGCAGATAAATGGCAGATTTATGTAGAATAGTGATTACTTATCGTTTATGAAGTAAAGCTGCATAACAAGTTAGTTCGTAGAAATGTGCATTAAAATGAGCACATCATTAGTGTAGAGTGACCGGTAGAATTTTATGACTCATTCCAGACCTTGACAAGATCAGTGTGAGTTGTTGTGCAGTAGTTATATATACACATGACTGGATGTGGTGTGATGCCATAAGCATATTATGTCTTTACTGGTTTGTCAAGCGATATCGGTAAGTACGCGGTGTCAACACTATTCTTTTTTAATGTTTAGCAAAAAAATTATTGATGTCACATTATGTTGCAGGCTCATGCGTTTTTCTTCACAATTCTAAAGAATACTTACTTTTATATGCACCAATGTTAAGTTGAGTATGGAAAAGGTTGTGAAATTTTTAAAACAGAAATTCTCATGTAATAAATGTTACATACAAAACAACAAAAATGTTGCCAGTTTAATCTTAATGACTATTTATGGTTGGTTAACATGGTTTTAAATAAATAAATTCTTCTTTTGTTTTTTATGTTGAAGTTTTGCATAACTTAATCTTTCCGTATTTGGAGCAATGATAAGCAATTACTCTAATGACATCTAGATCACCACAAAATTTTATAAAACGGAAAGAAAACATGAGTTTTTACTCTTATTTTACATGAGCTAAGCGTATAGTTCAATTAACACCTTTTGCACCAAAATCGAGTTAACAATTATTGACTGAAGAAAATGTTGCAAATAAAACTGCGCTTACTTTGTCTTATCTATGCTTCTGTATGTTTGAATACCTAACCACTTTAAATGACAGAATGTAAAAAGCAAATAATATCAATTAGCTAACTTTAACAAGACACAGCTTACTTCAATCGCCAACCAAGATGATAATGTCAATTTTACAATTTTCCCTGTTATTTGCGTGGGTAACGCTAATGAACTTCTTGTTGTCATCATTTCGTGCAACGCTGTAAGCCTTATGGGATGCGTGATAAATACTTGAACATGTATCTTATCAACCTGCCAATAGACATCTCAAATTCTCATTGTTTCAGAAATTATTCCATTCCGTTCTCAAACAGAATATTATGATGTTGTTTTATATCGGCTTACTATTGAAAAATACTTGAATTTTTATCTCAAATGCTTTGTACTGAAAGGTCTGACATTTGAAGTACATAAACGGTATACGCAATTTGTGATTCTTTACTCACGTTATCATGTCAGAATGGGATACTTCAATTAAAATACGTCAATCTCACGTAGCCAAAACAATCATTCAATTTTAAATTGACTCATAATTCCGCATGTTATCATTTGATAATGAATGTTGCACAATAAAAAAGTATTATCAATTAATTGATAAATTTGCAATGACTTAATGGGTACTGAGTCACATTAAAATTTAAACTGTATACAAACCAATGTTGCTTTATTCAATAAGTGGGACTTGGCATCTACACTCACGTAAAAATCATAAATTTTTAAAGAATTACAGAATATTTTATTTTATCATATAGGCATACTTTGAATTAACTACCAAATATGGAGGACTATGAAATAGCCCACATAGAAGAAAACCTTTGGGAGCTAATACAAAGTACTTTTTGTAATGTACAGTTATTGGCAAGGCTACAGCAAGCTAATATTTTGCTACAAGTTGACGTTGAAGATATAGTAAGTTCTGGTTTTTACACAAAACATGGCTTAAGAAATCTCATAGCTACATATTTTAATTCTATAGCAACGAGTCCATCTAACGCCACTAGAAAAGTCAAGACGATTTTATGAAATCCTACCAACGCGAGAGGGTGCGTACAGCGTTTTAATTGAAGCATTGGAAGAAGTTCGCCAAACTGCAGCAGTTACAATTTTGCGAAAGGTTGACCCATCACGACCAATTTCCAGACCAGCTGGAGGAATTGTTAACGGCGGAAAGGAAGCGGCGTTCAGAAAAGGAGTTGACCGACAACAGTTTCTACAGCAGCTTATTGTACGACTCAATCTATCTGCGGAATTTGGCAGAGATTTACTGTCCTACATCAATTCTGTAGATTCTAAAGGACACAACATATTATTTAAAGCTACGCATCAAGGTCTTCCAGTGGACATACTTAAAACATTGGTAGAATATGGTGCAAATTGGAATGCGGAAACCAACAGTGATGAAACAGTAATTCACGCTGCAGCAGTGGCTGGAAATTCAGAAGCCATTAAATACTTTTCTAAACTTGGAGTTAGCGTTCACAAGGTTAACTGTTTTGACGAAACGGCACTGCTCTATGTGGCAACCGCCAAACAAAATCGGTTGGAAACTGTAAAAGCTTTGGTTGATTGCGGAGCTGATATAAATGCCGAAAATAACGTATCAAAGACGCCGTTAAGCGCGTTTATCAATGAGGGACGATCCGCTGCTGAAATTGAATTTTTAATTAAGCTAGGAGCAGAATGGGTCCCGCAAAAAGATAAGTTTAGTTACTTGCACAATGCAGCCCGCGAAGGTAATTGTGAAGTGCTTCGATATTTTCTGGGATTAGGAATTCCCGCAAATGTAACAACCGAAACGGGAGAAACTCCATTGCACGTACTGGCATGGTATAGTGCTAAAAACTTCAGAGAATGTTTGCTCACACTACTTGAACATGGGGCGGATATTAACGCTGTTAGTAATTTTGGAAAGACGCCCGTGTACTTGGCGCTGGACTGTAACCGCAGCCGAACTTTAGCGGATATTAAACTTATGGTAGAAAATGGTGCAGATGTTAAAAAGGGCATCCAGGGTCACAGAGCAATTGATATAGATGGTTTTTGTGACAAAGAAACACTGGCTTATGTGGAATCCTTGAGAAGTTGGGAATTGAATGATTGCTTGAATCATCGAGTGGCAAAAATAGTGGGCGCTATAATTGTGATGATATTATTCTTTGGTATGTTTTTTGGATGGTATAAATTTTAGAATTTGTAGAATTAAATTTAATTACGTGTTTACGAACGTACGACAAAACTTTGTAGAACAAATGTAATATTATAAGATAATACACATATTTAATGTTAATCATAATGAATTATGGAACTGCATGTTATTTTTATCTACTGATAAAATCATGAATAGATAAAAAGATACAACGAAACAATGTAAAAATATTTAATAAAATTGCTTATACTATTGCATTAAATTGGTGAAATAATGTCTTATGTCTGTTGCATATAATCATTTGAGGACTGATTACGTTAGTCAATCGTTTATGTCAAAGGTTAAAAAATAACTGATGAGTCAAAGTTAAAAATGATGATGATGGTGTGGCTTTATTTGTGCGGTGAACGATGACAATATGCGAATAAAACCAACGCGATTAAAACACATGAGTGTAGAAAAATCAGAAAGAATACTTTTTGGTTATTAGTTTACTGCTGAAACCATAATTAGCAATTCTAATGGTCAGCTTTAGTCAATCAAAAATAATAAGTCCGGAGTTTAACAGCCTTTTAAGAATGTTAGAGCTCCTTCGCACTGGAACTTGAAACACGGACAGGGCAAAGAGAACTGAGTGCACTTTTCTTTTATAATATTTTTCTCTGGTATCACAAGCCGAAGTTAAACATCATGCCAAGTAGGTTTATACTAGACCACGCTTTACTTTCAATTGATATGCCTGCATAGACCAATCACACAATGTATAATTATTTGATAATGGCTTACAGAATTTAAAACTATAACAATGCACATTATTGGCTAACAAATACAGATCTTTTAATATATTTTACTTGACAAGTATGACACATTCCCAATCTGGACAAAGTCAAAACAGTCACTACGAAAATAAGAAAGAACTCGATAGGTTCTTTACAGGATATATCTCCTGGTGGCAACTAAAAGCTCTCAAATTTTGCTTGAGCTCATCGGTCATCCAAAAAATTGTCAGTCAGCACGGGTTCTAAAGCTAAACTAAATCCATGGTATTCATTAGTCTATTGCCCCTTTTCATATAACACCATAAAAGAATTTTATACTTTAAAATTGAAAACAATGAAAGTCAATCTTGCATCCCAGCACCCATTTGTGGAAGTTATGCTAATCGATGGGCAGTTTGTGGGATCGGAAATTTACGACTAGACACATTAACAGGATATAAAACAATAATATCATCTATCATCTTTTTAGTCTAAATACTCATGCATTCATGTTCCTATTGCATTCAAGTAATTGATTGTGTTCAAAGAAGAGCTATAATGACAAGCAATATCTAGTAACCTATCATCTAGGCGCTTATACTTGCTGTTTTGTGCTTCCGATTAATACACAGAAGTAATTATCCAAATGCAAAAAAAGACTTTATAAAGGAAAAGTTGAAGTAGCTGTAATGAACTCCAAGAAAGATGATGGTATACTTTTCGAACTCTCAACATTGGGAGCTCGTTGTAGTCACCCAGAAATATTTTCGACTTTTTCTTGGCTCTATTTGCCCAGATAAGCTTTCGACATTTTTACTGACACCAGTTTGCCCAAAATGGATTTAAGCATTTTTATCTATTCGTCCATAATGATTTCGCCTTTCCTACCGACAACTTTAATATTATCGATGTTTCGACTTCTTTACCGGACACCCAAATGTGACAATATAGCAGTTTTAATCTTGAAATACGTGAACAACAGAAAACGCATTCAAACGGCTTCTGTTTATGTTTTCTATTCAAAAAACGTTTAGAATATTTTTCTTAACGCAAATTTAATAGATATAAATTCTTTCAGAATTTTCTAACCTAAACGGGTTCTTTCATGTTCCAGCATGTCCGTCCGTCCGAATAAAACTGCGCTTACTTTATATAATCTATGCTTCTTCATGTTTGCATACTTTAGCGCCTTGATAGACATAATGTCTAATGTTAATGATATCGTCCGGCAAGTAACTCTTGCAAGACAGCATAATCCAATCGCCAATCATGATGATATTAATTTTACAATTTTACTGTTCTCTCCGAGCGTTGGTGGTCTAGCTAATTAACAGCTTGTTTTTATACTTGTCATCAATTTGTGCAACGCTGGAAGCATTATGAATTGAGTATGCGAAAAATACTTCAACAGGTATCTTATCAACCTGCCAATGTTCTTCTTAAATTTCCATTGATTCAGAATTTATTCCATAGCGTTCTTGAACCGGAGTTTATGATGTTGTTTTATATTGACTTGCTTTGGGTTTATGTAACTGACGTTAGTAATGCAAACAATTAGACCTTTATCTTAGAGATAATCTTTTTCGTCCTGGGAAATTCTGCAATCGTCTATGGTATTAACGTTTTTTATCACTGGAGGTAAAAATATTCAAGTTTCTCTGATACGGGAGTATTTTTCCAGGGGTAAAAAAGTATTTGTCACTTTAGGGCATGCTTTGCATACCAACATAGCATAACTTTACCTCATACTCATGCATTTAATGTCAGCAGCAAAATTTTAAGCTACCAGACACCAGCACAATGTCTAGTAGCAGTGATTCTTAAAATTAGCCTCAAATAGCTGACTTTTAAAAGAAATACATACGTACAAGTAGTACGTTCTTGGGAACGTAGCAGTTAGAAGATTATCTAGACCTACCACCCACCCCCTGAAGCAGCAAAGCAGTCTTGGTATTAAAAGAGGACCAGGTCGTCCTAATAAACATTGAATACAGAATAAAAATGTAAATGTATTGTACGATTCTAATATATTTATTCAAGTAAAATTACAAATCCTTTTTTATCCCTGGAAAAATACTCACGTATCAGAGAAACTTGAATATTTTTTGTTCTCGGCTAGAAAACGTTAATCCCATGGACAAAAGAGTATTTTCCCATAGAAGAGAAAATACATGCCTTTATCGTAAATGGTTTTTAAGTATTTTAAAAATCATAGTTTGAGAGCTCTGTTATTTGATGCATAGAAATGATATATGAAATTTGTAATTCTTTACAAACAACGTTATCATGCCAGATTAGCACACTTTGCAGATTAAAAATACGTCGATGTCAAACCTCACGGAGCCGAAATATTCATTCAATGATAAGTTGACTCATAATCCTGCATGTTATCATTCGACAGTAGTGATGGCAAACGATTAGTCGCGATTCCAAAACGATTTCCGATCCGATTTCTGATAAAATTGTTTAGATAATCGGAAAACCGATTCGATTAATGCTCAAAACGTTTAGAAATCGAAAAAATCGCGATTTTTACTTCATTAAAAATTTCCATAAAACCAATCAGGTTTCCTTAAAATTTACTCACAGTCCTGCAAATAGCAACCACAAAACCTGTGAAAAGTAAAACATTTTACAACATAAAGCATGTGACTAAATCAATTCGTGTAATTTTCTGTATAAATAGGTTACTCATTTCTAATTTAAGCAAGTTTAAATGCTAATTTTGTCATAAAATCGCGTTTTCTAGAAATCGCGATTAATCGCAACTTTGATTCGATTTTTGTATGAAACGTTTCCCATCACGCACAAAACGTTTGGACAAAAATCGGAATAATCGCGATTAATCATGATTAGTTTCCGATTTTGCCATCACTATTCGACAGTGAATGTTGCACAATAGAAACAGTGATATCAATTAATTGATAATTTGTAATGACTCATGTACTGAGTACTGGGCTTATCTAAAATTCAAACTAATTACCAGTCAATGTTGCTTGGAAAATATATTTATTCATACAGTGAGACTTGGGATCAAGACTCACATGAAAGATCATAAAGTTGTTTAAAAATCATATAATAATTTACTATTTCATATGGGTTATACCTTAGGTTAACTACCAAATATGGAGGAATACGAAATAGCCCACATAAAAGAAAACCTTTGGGAGCTGATACAAAGTACTTTTTGTAATGTGCAGTTATTGGCAAGACTACAACAAGCCAATATTTTGCTACAAGTTGACGTTGAAGGTATAGTAAGTACTTCTTTATTTCACTCAAAGCGTGGCTTAAGAAATCTAATAACTACATATTTAATTCTATAGCAACGAGTTCATCTAACGCCACTGGAGAAGTCAAGACGATTTTATGAAATCCTACCAACGCGAGAGGGTTCGTACAGCGTTTTAATTGAAGCATTGGAAGAAGTTCGCCAAACTGCAGCAGTTAAAATTTTGCGAAAGGTTGACCCATCACGACCAATTTCCAGACCAGCTGGAGGAATTGTTAACGGCGGAAAGGAAGCGGCGTTCAGAAAAGGAGCTGACCGACAACAGTTTCTACAGCAGCTTATTGTACGACTCAATCTATCTGCGGAATTTGGCAGAGATTTACTGTCCTACATAAATTCTGTGGATTCTAAAGGACAGAATATATTATTCAAAGCTACGCATCAAGGTCTTTCAGTGGACATACTTAAAACATTGGTAGAATATGGCGCGAATTGGAATGCTGAAACTAACAGTGATGAAACAGTAATTCATGCGGCAGCAGTGGCTGGGAATCCTGAAGCAATTAAATAATTTGCAAAGCTTGGAGTTAGCGTTCACAAGGTTAGCTGTTTTCGCGAAACAGCTTTGTATTATGCAGCAAGTGCCAAACAAAACCGGTTGGAAACTGTAAAAGCTTTGATTGATTGTGGAGCTGATATAAATGCTGGAAAGGAAAGATCAAAGACGCCGTTAAGCGCGTTTGTCAATGAGGAACGACCTGCTGCTGAAATTGGTTTTTTAATTAAGCTAGGAGCAGAATCGATGCCACAAAAACCCGAATTTACTAGCTTGCACAGTGCAGCCGGCGATGGTAATTATGAATTGGTTCGATATTTTCTTACATCAGGAATTTCCGCTAATGTAACAACCGAAACGGGAGAAACTCCATTGCACGTACTGGCAAGAGCATGTCGTAAAAATTTCAGAGAGTGTTTTATTGCATTGATTGAAAACGGGGCAGATATTAACGCCGTCAGTAAATTTGGACATACTCCCGTGTACGAGGCATTACATCATAATGACCGCCGAACTGCAGCGGATATTAAACTTATGGTAGAAAATGGTGCAGATGTTAAAAAGGGCATTAAGGGTTACAGAGCAATTGATATTGTTAGCTCGTGGGATGATGAAACAGAGGCATATATGAAATCCTTGGGTGCTGGAAGTGGGAAGAGGTGGGATTGGATTTGTGGGCAACGGAAAAAAGAAACGATACTGGGAGCTATGACTATGACAATGATGATTGTTGTTATCATTGTACTTAGAGTAACAAACATAATATAAGATAATACACATATTCTATGTTAATCAGAATGACTTTTTGCAACTGTATGTTATTTTTATCTACTGATAAAATTATGAATAAATGGTAGATAAGAGATACAACGAAACAAAGTAGAAATATTTAATGAGTTTATACATAGCTTGCAAGAACACTCTACTTTTTTCAAATTGATTCTGGTCGAGAATACTTTAGACGAATCTATAGGTGGGTAACTGAACGAATCTCAGTTTGTGTAAGGTAATCAAAAAAGTTCTTAGTCAGCACGGGTTCGACATATTATGGAGAATAAACTAAATCGATAATGCGATGGCTAATAGAAAGTTTCCTATACTTCTGTGTACTATTTCTAATGTTAAAGGATCTGGTAGCACTATATGACGTAAATATAGTGGGGAAATTTATACTGTTTTGCTTTTTTTCTTCTTAAATATAACCCATGTTGGCATATTACAATATACGGTGGTTACGATCTCTTTCTTTCTCAACTAAATAAGCACAATCATTAAACCGGAACTATTTTGAAAGGTTTTTAAAAAACATTTTACTTTTAAATAATTGGTCTTGGAAATTACGTATTGCCTTTACTTGAACAACAAGTTAATTAAATTCACTCCAAATATTTTTCAGATGGTTGTATTTCTCTGTCTACAGGAAGTATATATTATTTACATAATCCAAATCCTTACCCTGAACTTATTATTTATGTTTGCGGAAGTAATCAGTTGTTCTTCCAAATTTAATAGTCTCGCGATTTTGTTCGCGTGCACATTTAATGTTGTCATACTGTATTCTGCTTTCTCTGGTAATTTAAAATGCCAAACGAATGTCATTCTTTGTTTGATGTCTACAACTTTTACGAATATTTTACCACGAGCTGGTTCCCTACACCAATTCATTGGAATATAAAGCAAATGAAATGGGTGTTTAATAGAAAACAAAAGTTTATATATTTCCTTGTTTGTGTGGGAATCAAGCTGTTTTACGCAAGCATAAGCTTGTGGGCAATTGGAATTAATTTGTCAGATTCTCAATTTTTTGAAAACACTAAAAATGTTGCATACATGCTACAATTTATTTCTATAAATGGGCTGATAGTTTTAGATTTAATCACCTGGTTTGACGGAAGCCATATTGTACAGGTTTTAAACTGGTTTCACCAAAAGGAAAATTGGATACGTCAAAATGGTAAGCAATTAAATTAATTATTAGAGTTTAAAATACAGTTTGATATTTAATAAACCGATTTAATGATCATTTGAAATACGAAGTTGAGCTATATGTATATCTATCTATCTGTCTGATTCTCTGACTCCTCCCACCCTATTACCCCAAGCAAATAAACCCAAATCAGGTTAAAAATTAATAGGATTATTTCCCATGACCCAATGAATCTCTGCACCAAATTTGGTGCGATTCTGACAAAGTAAATGGTCAGGAGGTTTACCTCCCCCTACTACTTCAGGCGGATGACCAATCAGGTTCAAAGTCAACAGGGTTCCTTACTTTGGCCCAATAAATCACGATATCAAATTTGATGCGATTCTGACAAAGCATATGGTCAGGAGGGTTACCTCCCCCTATTACCCCAGGGGATGACCGATCTGGTTCCAAATCACTAGGGTTCCTCCGGATGACCCAATGAATCACTGTACCAAGTTTGGTGTGATTCTGACAAACCGTCTGACCTGTATCGTGTTCACACACACACAGACAGACAGACAGACGGACAAACATAACAATCTCAATACTAGCTTTACTATGCTCAGCTTCGTAATAACTACATTTATGTTCATTCTAGGACCAAAAAGGTTTCAAATATACTCTGCCGTTGCCATGCTTTCATTTCAAGTTGTCATAATGGCTACAGCTGCATTTTCCTGCACTGTCGTCACTTTAAATGATTGGGATGCTGTTTACTTTTTAATCAATTTTTATTTGGGGATTGATCTTACAAAAATTGGTCTCATGTGGAAAATAATTAGATTTGTAGGAGTTTTTATACTAGGGCAACTATTTGTAATTAATCTTCGCACATTACTTCTTACTGGAATTCTACAAGGAGTATATCGTATTTTGCTGCTTAAAATTCTTACCAGGTTTAAGCCAACCCAGCAATGCATTCGACTATATAAAGAAAATGTAATTGCTAAGAAAATACTATACAAGTTTGAATATTGGCTTTGCACAGCAGGTCTTTCTGGTATGTTTGTTCTGCTAATAACACTGACAAATTCAATTGTAATTGGTTTGGTACATAATATGCCTAGTATTGTTGCAATTTCAATAATACTTTTTATAACTGCTTTGATTATTCTTCACATTATATTTCGCATAGGTTGTTCCTTTTTTATATTATCAGAAACTATAAGATTCTTGTGGAAAACGAAGGTTTATATTGTGTCAAAATGTAAGCGAGAAAAAATTTATTTAAAGAGAGTTGTGCGAAGTCTGGAGAAAATTTGTGTGCCTGCAGGAGAATTTGGAATTGTGGATTGTGAGATCAAAGTGAGCTATTTGAAAAAGGTTGGTGAATATGTGATAAATGTAATTATTACAAGGGGCTTCTTATTTGATAATTAGTAGTAAAAGTAACATGTTTATGTGATGTTGTGTGAATGTTACATTTGGTGGAAACATTTAATTTTTCTTGTTGATTTCAATTATGGCAAAAAATACCTCCAGAATATATAAGCAAAGTATCGCCCACTCGATGTCACAATAATATATTCTGATTCCAAAATAGTTTCTGAATAAATATTAAGCAGTAATTTACTTTTTAATATTCTATTTGAATTACTTTCCATGTAAATTGAACTTAGCTTCTTCAGATTGTATTATTATTGCGAGAACTATATTACTTACGCTGATATATGAATCGTTAAAATGAAGTAATTTAAATGCTTACGCAATTAAGTACAATCAATTTCGTTTTTAATATTTGAAGCTACAATACAAGGCACTTACAATTTTAAATTATTGAATAGCCTTTGTAAATTTTAATACAAGATGGAAATAGAGATAATTTATCTATTAGGACCCACGCAAATTTCAAACAAAAATGAGTTTACCCACTTGAATCCTTTTCAGTACATCATACAGTTGCTCTGTCACTATTGCCATTACCTTTGTTCTTAGATAGTTGATTTTTTTGAATTACGCACATATTCAGTATGAGTTCCTCACTAGTTTTGAAATCGTACGAAATAACAGAAAAGTTTTACAAACTAACCTTTCAAGACGGCCTCTGCGTACAAATAGAGCAATCTACGCGACAATTTTTTATTGAAAAATCTCCCAAACAGAAAACAGTTTTACAAGCTTTTCTAGCAACTAGCTTAACGTATGTTATAGGTATGCTGATAGTTTTACTAGAAGCTTTTGTCTATGGTTCCACTAATTTCAGCAACATTTTATTGTACACCTACGCAATCTACGTAGTTTTAAATTCTATGTTTAATAGTGTTGCTCTTCTTGTCATGCATGTTGCCGACACGCTGTATATTGAATTTTACAATCAGCTTTTTAAACTTGAACAAATGCTGACCAACGGGCGTTTGCAATCAAACTTGGTATTACCTTCAACAGGCTTTTTAATAAAATTAGGTAAATTCTTGCTGTTTTGTGTAATTAATTCAAATAAATTTACCTAATAATTGTTTTTCGTTTCATCTTTTACAGAATTGTTAAAGCTTTTACATGGCAAACGTTGTGATTTCCATGGAGTAATAATGCTGTGCTTTACCATTATGCTTATCCTAGCGGGATTTTTCTCTGTTTTAATTGACATTTTGTGCAATACTGACCCAATGTATCAATTGGTGCTCGTTCACCTCCCATTCATAATACATAACTGGTGTCTCCGTCAAATTTTCTGTTTTGTTAGATTATTAACTCTAGTAATAGCCTTTTTCGGAGAATGTCGATTAATAATTGGAACGTCCCTGCCAATAATGACAGTATTCAAAATATATAATTTTAGTATTGAAAAAATGTCAACTCTACCTTTAAATGATAATACGCTTAGACCTTATGCTCAGTTGCAATGCATTAATCAAATTGGTAATGTTAAAGGAAGATATGGGTTTGCGCTAGCTATTAGATTTTCTATTTGTTTTCTTGGTTGGAGCGAATTTGGTTTTGGTAATAGGTTGGAAGATATTTCCTGCAGATTTGTATGCAATTAATTTAGTCATGGCGGTTGGATTTTATGCTATTCTTCTAGCAAGTTTACCAACATTATGTCAAATTAGTGAAATAAGTAGCGCTCTTATAGGTAACTGGAAGAAAGTGTTGCATACATCTGTAAGAAATAAATGTTTGAGGAAAAGGATCAGAGCGCAGTATCGTGTAGCGATATATTATGCAGACAGTAGATTTGATAAAGATACATTTTGTAATTACTTTAGGTTTTTGTGGGATTGGTCGGTAAATGTACTTCTGCTTTTTATGTAGAATTTAAGGTTTTAATCATTATCCGTGATGTGCATGAAGCTTTACCGTTTATAATATGTAGATAAAGCAAACAATTATTAAACCTAAATAAATATATTTAATACAAAAATAAAGGAATAGTTTCTAAAACGTTATTTTTAAAATGTAGTGGCATTTCTTTTTTCTTCGATTAACTTTATCGTATTCAAATAAGCATTAATATATAAACTAAGGTATGCATACATACATGTGAGTAGTCAACGCCAGGGCAATAATTTATGTTCAACATTAAAAGCTAGTCCACTTTAGATTCCAAAGTTTCTATGTCTCTAAGATTCCAAGTTTTTAATAAGTAATGCGATCGATGTTTCAATAAATTCAATACATTTTATTGAATTTGTCGTTATTTCGCAATAAATATCTGCTTTTATTTTGTCTATACCTTGTATAGCTAATACACTGCCGCAAAGAGGAAGACTACGTATAGTTTCAAGTAAAGTGTGTCAGCTGAGAACATTGGAGAAAATATATATTCTGAGCTCTGAGAAAATACTTTGAAATACTAAACAGCAATTAATCTTCAGGCTTGGGTAATCACGGTTTAGAATCACCAATCCTTAATCCGGGATTGGTGATTAAGTTAATCACTTAATCACCAATCCCACTTCTGATTTTTTGCATTTAATCACAATCACGAATTCCAAACCAGCAGCCTTTAATCACCACTTAATCACTCCATGAAGCTGCTTTTCTCTTACCTTGAATTTTGGCAGGCTTATGGGGGTTGTAATTTGTGATTCACTGTTATAATAACTAATTGTGATATACTGTTAATAAATTGTATTTGCTTGTTTCTACAATGCTTTGACGAAATCAGAAATCTTTTAAAAAAAACCTCTAATCCTAGTCCAACTTGCATTTTCGTTTAAGATTTAATCACCTAATCACCAGTGATTGGGATTGAATTTAACCACCTAATCACCAGGATTGGGATTGGTATTAATCACCAATCACTAATCACCTTTTAAAAATACCGTTTTCATTTAATCACAATCACTAATCACTTGACCAAAATGGGGTGATTACCCAAGCCTGTTAATCTTAATAGAAATTACCAAGCTACAAGCAAGAGTACTAAAAATTTAAATTAAAGCAAATAATTCTAAAATTGTATTCCTCAACCTATCAAAGCTTCTGTCTTTACAACTTTTCTCAATTTTCTTAAATGAAGTGAATTCTTGCTGTCTACAAAGCATACTAACAATTTAAACCAAAAGCCATCACTTTGGAAAATTAATAAATCAAAATGAGTACTCCACTGGTTTGGAAATCCTACGAAATAACAGAACTGTTTTACAAATTAACAGCACAGCAATCTCTGTTTGTGCAAATGGACCAAACTCAACGACAATTTTTTCTAGTGAACTCTCGAAGACAGAGAAATGCGCAACGAGCCTTTTTAATAAGTAGCTTTATATATGTTGGTGGAATGTTTTTACTCTTGCTGGAAGGTTACACTTTTAAATCTATATCAATTCATCCCGTACTCCTGTACACCTACGTATTCTACTTTATCGTAGACTTTTCACTGATTACTATTGCCTTACTATTACTAAGAGTTGCTGATAACTTGTATATTCAATTTTACAACCGATTGTTGAAGTTTGAACAAGTTTTGGCTTACGGATACTGGCGGATGCATCCAAAGCATGAGAGACGTGGTCTGGTGATGCTACTAATTTCCGGTTAGTATTCCCAACATTTTTTCGTAAATACTTTGTTGTTGCGTACGGATTTTTTAATGCGTATATTCTGTTTTTCAGAAATAGTCAAACCTCTAAGTGGAGAAAAGTGTGATTTGAACGGAATAATGACATTGCTTTTTACTGTGCTGATATGTTTACTTGGTTTTCTCTCCGTTTTAATGGATTTTTTGTGCGATACAGATTCAACGTACCAAATTGCTCTTTTTCACATTCCAATTCTCATCAAAAACTACTACCTAGAAAAGATTTTTGCATTTGTTAGATTAGTCATATTGGTTTTGTGCTTTCATGGAATATGTAGATTAATGATTGGATTTGCATTGCCACTAATGACCGTATTCAAAATTTATCTTACAAGTCTTGACAAAATTTCCATGGAAAATTTAAACGAACGTACGCTCTCGTTATACGCTCAATTACAATGCATTAACCAAATTGGGAATTTAACGGGAAGATATGGGTTTGCTATATTTTTGTTGATTTTGTTTGTGTTTCTGGTTGGTGCAAATCTGTCAGTGGTAACGGGTGTGAAATTGCTTCCTCTAGATTTATACTTAGTTAATTTGGGTGTGGCTGGTGTGTTTTATTTACTATTGTTAGCAACTTTACCAACGCTTTCTCAAATTTGTGAAAAAAGTTGTGATCTTATAAACAGATGGAAAATAGTGTTGCGGACAGCAGCGAGAAGAAGGTATATGCGCAGAAGGATTATGGCACAATATCCTGTGGCAATTTACTATGCAGATAGCACCTTTGACAGAGACACTTTTGCAAACTATTTTCGATTTTTGTGGGATTGGTCTGTTAATGCGTTGCTGTTGTTTTTGCCAAAGGTGAAAGCAATGTGAATTATGATGAATGAGAATTATGTGAATGTGAAAGCATACCTATTTGTTATTTGCTGGTAAGAAACCCTGTTATTTGATATAACTATCAATACAGATTATAATTTTACTAAATGAGTATCTTACTATAAAACGCAAATCAAAATATACATTTATCAAAAAGGGATGGCATTTCAACAGCAAACACATCAGTTGTGTAAGTTTAGTTCTTCGTGATATATCCAAGCTCATTTTTGAATATGTTATCTCAGCACACCAGCTACTTTTCACAACCACACAAGATTGGTGGACTAAGCTGGTACGGCTAACTATATAATATGAAAAAAGTGGTTTATATTTCTTATTCGTTGTTTTTCAGGATACATTGACGACGGACAGATATTCGGGAAAATAAAACTAAAATTATAATTATATTTCATTTGAAGGAAAAGGAAACTGTATTATTGTGTCGACATAAAATGTTATACTGACTTATTTACTACAAACCAGAAAGAGGATGAAACATACAAACTCTGCGACATACTTTATAGTTAGGATCCAGTATTTTCGTGTCATGTATTTTGCATAAGCTTTCAAAATAATAAAAAATATGTTTTAAACACTCATAGTCGTCATTCTAAATTACGCCAACGCGAGCAATTACGCGCGTTCCGTTGTGCTTGTTAGTACTTTTGTATTTTACTGAAAATATAATAACCCAATTTACAGACCATGCTTCAAAAACATTTAAAGTTGTTCCAAGTATGCTGCACCATTCCCAGATATTTCGGCACTTTGATTCCCCTTTGGGATCCAAAAACCAAAGAAATGAAACTGGGGCCTAACTTTAAAAAGGATATTATCAAAATGAAAATAATATCAGGACTGCACATTAGCGTTGCTTTGATAATGCTATTTTCTGGAATTTATAAACTACTAAATCAACCTGCTGCAGAAAACGATTGGATCGAAAAGTTTATCTTTGCCTTTGACGTTGTCTCCATGACTTGGGGAATATTCAACGTTAACGCTTGCAGACAAAATGCAGGAACCATTTGTAAATACATTAACGGTTTACTTGCTCATCCAAAAAGATTTCCTGTGCAACACCCCAGAAAACAAAAACGTGGTTTACTTGTTCTACTAAACGAATTGATGGCTTTTGGCACTACATTTGGTGCTGGAATAAGTTTATCTATTTTATACATATATGGATTGCATTGGATGAATCCGTGTAAAGCTACAATAACTTTACATCGATTGCTATCAGAGTGCAGGAATGAACGTGGAATACCTGACAAGTCGATACTTGGAATTATGTGGAAAATGTTGGTTATGTTTATTGATTGGTGGAGGTGGGAATTTTGTATGTCCTGTGGAGCTTTCTCTATAGGTGGTGTTATGGTCATTTGCTCATTAACTTTAAGGGAACACTTAGATAATTTTCTTGAAAATTGTAGATCTATTTCTAAACCAGTTTATGAAAAAGCACTAGAGTATAGAACTTTGCAACTGCTAGGAATTCTGATGAACGAAATTCAGCAAAAATATATTGTTACGTCACTAGTGATAGCATGTATCTGGATTCCTTCTCTGTGTTTAAACGTTTTAATCAAAATGCCTCCTTCTAGTAACAACATTTTAATATTTTTAATGTTTGCTTTTATTACTTTAGAAGCCTTTTTAGCACTTCCAATTGTAGTCGGTGGCATGTCTCAAGTGTATGTACAATCTAAGCATAATTTCAAAAAGTTGAAAATAGACTTGGTTAGTTATGTTGCTGCTGATATGAATTTTAGGCGTGTTAAAACATTACAAAAGTTTTATAGGAGTTGTTCATTTGTAAAAGTTAAATTTGGGTCGCTTAATTTTATTGACAAGTTGACTCCTCTGAATTGTATGGATTTTTCACTTGGTATAACTGTTAATTTGCTGCTGTTACGTAAAGGGGAAAGCTAAGTAATAAATGGCATTTTAGGTAGAAGATAATTATAAAATGTTTTATTGCAGTAATAAAAACCGAGACCTTGAGTTTAAAATATAATTTGACGTCATCTGAAATATTTTCATGTCGGAAGTGAAAAACTTGGACTTAAACTAATCAAATAGGGATAGTATTTTGTAGTTAATAAATTACTTTGTATCTCCATGGAACTTTCCAAGAGTCTTATTGCACTGAGAATACACCTAAACAATGTCAGCATGAAAAAATAAATTGGTATATAGGTAACTGAAAAAGTAGAAAGTATTTTATTTTCAAGGCTGCAATCAAAGATACCTGATGACGTGTAGTAAATACGTAATAATATAAAAGTTTCCAGTTGCACGACTTGTATTAAACGCTTAGGTGTTGTAGCGTTGCGGGATATTTATACCGATGTTAGAACCGCTGACTGCTTTATATTCAAGATATTTAAGCGTTGAAGTATTTTTAATAATAATGAAAATATATTTATTGTTCACTATTTTCTCAACAGAGGCTGAGACAAGTTGAAGTATATTTGCTAAATCAGTTCGACAACCAAGCTGTTATTCTTTGCGTCGTAGTATTAGAAGTGAATATTTCAGCTACAATTTGTAAACATGGCAACTGAACTGTTTTGGGCTGTAGTAAAACTGTCGGAGCTGGTATATTCGGGTAAATTTGGATATCCGATTCCATTTCAAGCCCAATCGGCCACTAAAAGTTTTAAAGTGAAACTTGAAACGACGAAATTGTGTCCATTTCTTTTCACAACATTTTTGTTAACGTGTGTGTTGATAAGCATTTTGTATGTGATAATTCAAGTAGTGTTTTATGAACATAATATGACAAATACATCCGTGCTTCTTCTATATGCCTATGTTGACCTAAACGCTCTAGGTTTCCTCTGTGCATTTGCAGTACTCTGGTACAATGCCGATACATTTTTCATACAATATTTAAATAAATTGCTTGAATATGAAAAGTATGTTATGAATTTGAGAGACAAAAGTGTAATCGAACTTCATTTGAAAAGTAATTTCAAGACCATCTATCTTCTTATCAAACAGGGTAAGTCCTTATGAACATTAAGTTTTGTACTTGTTTTTTAATACAAATTTTAATTGTAGAAGCTCAAAATTATCGGAAAGGTAGACCAGGTGACACTACCGGTTTGGTAATATTTTTCCTGTTCATTCTAACAACGAGCATAGGAGCTCTATCGGGACCCGCATCCGTGATAATGGAAATAGATACAACTGCTATTATTATAAATTACTATTTTCCTCATTTACGCACGAATTCAGTGACAATGAGTTGTATTTTCATTTTACGATTTACATTTTACTTTATCGTTCTATTTAGCTGGTCTCGTGTGTTTCAGCAGTTATTTGCTCCGTTAATGCTTTTTGGTCCAATTTATAAACGTTGCCTATTAAGTCTTAGAACCTTTACGTTTAATGAGCATACAGTGCTATTGTACGATATGCTTCATTTACTAAATCAAACTGGTAGTGGCACCTTTGCAATTGTAAGTGGAGGTTTGATGTTTACTGGATTTTTCATGTTAGTCTTTTTACATACGCTGATTATTACAGGAATTAAATTCTATCCAGTAGAGTTTCAGTTACTATTTGCTGGATTGCTAGTTACAAGTTACGTTTTCTTTTTTCAAACTGTGCCAATTCTAAGCGATATTGATAAATTGAGTCAAGACATTCTAAATGAATGGCGGAAAAAATTACTACATTACCAACATAACACACGTTTTTGGCATAGGCGAATTCAATCTCTAAGAAGAATTTCCGTTTATTATGGTTTTACTAAATTTGAACGGGAAACTTGTGGGAACTTTCTCCAGGTTGTGTTAGATTGGTCAATAAGTTTTGTTTTGATGCTACGATAAACTAGAACCCTATACTGGATTTTTTACATTCTGTGATATGAAACCATACGGTTCTTGTCTTTACATGGCTTAAAAGAAAGGCAAAAACTAGTTAAATCTAACAAATAAATGTTTAACTCACTTTTTATACGGTTTATTTGTTTTGCTGATACATGTTTCGTAATTACTTGTTACATTATATACAACTGAATATAAATTGTATTACGCTGCAACAAGCGTCAAAATGTTTACAAAACAGGTCATTTTGACCAGTTTTGATGTCAATTGTTTTTACTCACATTCCAAAATTTAACCTATAGTATATATCTAATTCTATGGTACAACTCCAAAAAGTTTACCTTGACTTATTCTATTTGTACTTATCGTCTTCAATTTTAAATGCAAATATTTCTGTTTTACAAAACCAAGAATACTTACAATCAATTGTTTAAAACCTATCATGACATCCATTATCAGCAAAAGTACTTCCACTCTTTTTTCATTTCCAAAACTTATACTTGCTACACCCATACCTGAAACCCATAAATAAAATATCATAAGCGTGTTTCCTTGCATAGAAGCTGGCTCTGGAGGTGGATCTTCTTCAGGCGGCAGAAATCGCCTTAATAAAACTTGTGGCCACCACTTAGCTATTCCAGACTCTTGCATTACGACCTTACGCCTAATCAGTGAAGGTGGTGCATTTCCTGAAAAGCTTATTGTAAAGTGTGAATTTCCATAAGTTTCGGATCCGACAGAAACATATTTGCGATTAGCTTTTTGCTCTTGTGCCAGCTGGTTAGCCATTCCTTCCGGTAGCAAAAATGCACTTTTCTTACAAGTTTGAACATCTTCATCAAACCATTTTAGCTGTTCTTCTTCAAATACCTTATTCATTGTTCCGGCTATTCCATATTCCGACTTTAGCAATGACCTAGGAATCAAATTAAGTGTGATTAACGAACTGATTGAGTAAACCAAATGTTGCAACATTAATCCCGCATTATAATGAAGTTTTGAAACATTCAGCAAATCATACTTCTTGTCCGTAGTAAACTCCCTGGCCGACATTGGCCATGACACAACCTCAGATTTAACAAACACTAGTTTATTCAAACTACAAAAATGATGTCGATTTTGTTCTTGTTTAAGCAAATCGTAGGAAATACCAGAAGCCTTACCATAATGTTGTGCATTTAATTCAACAAAACATTTAGAAATATTTAATTTTCCATTTCCAGGAAGAAAAAAATTAAAATGAAATTCCAAAGGCATTGCTCTAGTAAACAAAGTAAAATTATCATGCACCAACTGACTTATTGTTTTGTACAGTAACGGCTTTCTGGAAAGGATCATATTGTAAACATTACTGTTTTTGTAAGCATTGCTAAGCACCAAACCGCTGAGCATAATTGTTGCTATAGTCCAACGAAGTATATTACTTGTACAAAAAGTGTTTGGGAATGGATCACCTTGCTCAAGCAAAACTTTTAAAATACCAAATGTATATCGGCTTCTTAAACTGTAACACTGTTTACTCCAAATGGTGCCAAATCTGTTTGAAAAAATGTGCATAAATAAGATAGCTTGACAAATGACAACAATAGAAAGCCACATCCAAATAGGATAATCAAATATGTTATACAGTTGGTGAAATGGAAAGGGAGACATACCCCGTTGTCCACATGTAAGAAACCGTAATCTTGCAAAGTGTATATATATAGCTAAGGCACTTGTAGCATGTGGCAGAAATTCTTGAGTATCTTCAAAGAAAACTTGCACGTCTGAATGGAAATCCTTTAAACCATTTTCTTTGTGAAAATAACCAACTCCATTTCTGCACAAGTGTAATTTTCTAAAACCAAATTTAGCACGTTCCATGGCATAAGTGTAGTTTCCAAGAATTTGTAAAAGTAGCATGGCTACACCAATTTCAAAACGATCTAATATATTTTCATAAGTAAATTTTGTGAGCTTCTGTGCATTTTTTATATTGTTTGGTGAGCAAAGTTGCAGTTTGCTTTGCACTCCGTTAAGTTTTTGATACTGTAAATTATATTCAAATTGGATGTAAAGTGGGTTGGCCAACTTAAAATCTAGCAAATCTGGTACATACAACTTTTTTATTTTCTGTAGACGAATCTGTTCAGGCCTGCACTTGTCACAATAGTGTACAATGTTATAACTGTATATTAGATTTGTAGATTTTGAAACGTTTAAAATTAAAAACATGTAGTTTATTATGCCTGGGATTTTAGACATAGAATGCCAATTTACACTATATTTAATTAAAAATGCTATGTCTGCTTCTTTAAAAGAAGGCAGTTTATCACTCATAAGAATAATTTTTAAAGTTGGCACTGAAGCCTGTTGTAACTTCGGGTGCCTGACAATATCTTCTCTAAAGATTCCTGGATACGCCATTGGGTTTACCAAAGAATTAACAGCGTTCATATGTATTAGGTAAAGTTGTAAATGAATCTTTTGTTTCCATGGCTTTGTAAATGAGGCATAACGATGAAAGTCAATTTCAAGGCATATACTTGTAGATTGTTTGTTAAAAGTAGAATCAGTAAGTTGATTTGTAATGTTATGGCAATTATTAAATACTAAACAGGAACTACCTTCACAACTAAGCTTGTAATTAAGCCAAATTGATTGTGTTGATGTCAAATTGTACTCCTTGTTTTTTATTATAGAAATATTGCGATGGTAAATTATTCCTGGAACTGGTGTTCGAACAACAATTGGTACACTTGGCTCCTTTATGTTTAAATGAACAAAGTTGTCAATGACAACTAGAGAGTTGGAGGCTTGTAATGCGTCAAGCATTTCATTTAAATTTTCAACTGGCTGGGTGATCTGATTAAATTGTTTTAACCATTTGCTCCGTTGTTTATCTATTTTACTCCAATCTTGTTTTAGTGCAGGCATGGTTCTAGCTTTGTCTAGATTTTGAATTATGTAATTTTCTGGGCTTGCGTGGCTTATGCTAAGAAATATAAGGGAACTACAGACTAGCAAACCAAGACTCATTTTCAAAACAGATTAAAAAATATCTGAAATCGAAAACAACTAGTTTTTGTTCAGTAGTTTTAATATATTTTTTGCAATGTATCCGCTATTTCGCAACGACTAACCCTGAAAATGTCTGAAGTTAATTGTTTTTTGTACTCGTTTACCTTTGCCGTAAGCATTTGTAGTATTAAAAGGTTGGCAACAATTTTGGTAGTGTGAAGCACAAGTGCAATCTTTTTATAAATTTGCATGTTTTTCTACCATCAACCATGGCACGTGTCTGGATTATATTTCTAGCTTGTTTATGTGCTGGCTAGTGTGAGGAGACTAGCCCGTGGATACATAAATAAATTCATATAATAATACGGCTGCCTGCTTTAAAGTTATAGTATTATCTTAGCTGCTAAAATAAAACTTCTTTATACACGTGCACCGCCATGCAGTCAAAATATATCCGTTTGGATAGAAGGTGTTTTATACTAAACTTTACACTAATTACGGCGTTCTAGATGTGTAGGCGTAACTTTTAACCGTATTGTTTCTAAAAAATATTAAAGCCTTCAAAATAAAAAAGATTTTAAGGTGTAGGCTAAACAAGCTCCAACGGTGAACTGTTAAGTATGCTCCAACATTGTTTTGTCTTTGAAAAAAAATGTTTTGATAATAAATATGACAGGCACTTATCATAACCTGTCAATGGTACACCAATTAAATATGCTCGCTGTTTAAGACGACATTAGCATAAAGTTGTCTGTATAGGAGCCCATTTTTTGCTGGTTTAGAGCATTTTTCAGAAAATAAAGACGGACGCACTATATCTTTAGTAAGCTTTTCTGTATAAGCAGCAAGCTAATAATGGTGCCTAAAATATTTGAATTTTGTTTGAGATACAGAACTGAGTTCATAAGCACAAAAAACTACACTCTATATTTAAATTACGATGCCTTATGCCAACCTAATTGCTCATCATTTTGTAAGTTTCTCAGACTCTTCAGACGGAGAAAAACAAAATAATTTGTGTAAATTGTCAGCTTATTATGAACTCATTCATTTAGCGTTAAAAAATTGGCTAAAGCACGCACGCACTGAACTTTTTTTCAGTCGTAGTTAAGCTCTGCAAGTTTGCATATTCGGGTAAATTTGGATATCCAATTCTATTTCAAACCCACTCAGATAATTCTATTTCAGATACCGCTGCTATTATCATAAATTACTATTATATTCATTATTCTGTGATATGTAGCCTTACGACTCTTGCATTTACTTAGCTTGAATCGTAGAGGCAAAACAAGGGAATCTAAAACACGAAGTGTTTAATTCACTTTTTTATACGGTTTATTTGTTTTGCCGATAAATTTTCTATAATTACATCTTACATTATACATAACTGAATAAACATATTATACAAAGTTTTACTTATTAAAACCCATTTGAAAAAATACTTGACCTTTTGATTTCTTGTGGAATAAGCAACCAATTTCATTTAAGGGGTTAAATGCAGAATGCATACTAGGTATATCGGTCTTAGGGGAGATTTACAAAACCACAAATTACAAAATACATGAATTACAAAAATTCAAGCTAGCATCTTAGAGTACATTTTGAACCTAACTAAATAAAACCGAGTATTTTTTAGAGAAACCTTTCATAGAAACTTCAAACTTACCTCAATTAATCTCACATGAAAAGCGTGGTTCTTTTAGAAATAATCGTTCATCAGTGAGGAATCTCTTCATCGAATATTTCGAAGAAAACAAGATTAATTCTTGCTGCATGCATGTTTTTAAACAGTGCAGTCGTCTTTCAAATGTGCTCACAAAAATAGAGTTGACTGTGTCCTACTAGAGCTACTGTTAATAAATTTATTCTAGAAGAAGGTGACATGGCCCATGTCACATGGGTATTAAAAAGCTCCAGCAGGTTACATTGTTTACTGACCATTTGGATTATGTTTTAGAAGACGAAATAAATAATAAATAAATACTGCAAAAAGCATTACTTCCAAAAATGTGAACATAAAACAAGTGTCGTTCTATGCACTTTGTATGCACTATGCTGTTTGTAGCAATAGTGAGTAGCATTCAGTAAAATGCCCTATTACATTATAGCATAATACGTATTGATGAGTGAGTAAAAATGATTCCAACTAGTTGAATCAATGTTCTGGTTTGAAATTTATATAGTATTTAGTGTAAAATTAAAGAAAAAATGGCGAATAGAGTTTTTGTAATTCATGTACATTTTCATTTGTAATTTTGGGTTTTGTAATTCTCTCTTTTGTAAAATGTGTCATTTGTAATTTAAAATTTGTAATTCTCCCCGTGCACCAGGTATATCAAAGCACAAAAATGCAACGTTGCTTCTATTTATTCACAAGCTTGCAAAAAATTTTGATAACGTATTCAACGCTCCAGACTGCTTTGTGTACTTTAAAGCTTTGCACAAGTCCTCAATTCCGTCAACACGAGTTTCAATGATAGCGTATAGCTCCCGTGCCTGTTTGTGTTTGTCTTGACAAGCGCTCTACAAAAATCAAATATGCATCATTAGCAAACAAACCTAGTTGGTAGATTGATAAAACTGGTGGATAATTTTAATTCATAGTACCAGAGTTTCTTCGTCTGAAGCGGATATAGTTTCTGTTTCAATCAGCTTAGCTGTAAGCTCAGATGTCACACGTGTATCCTTAATCAACGCGGGTAGATTTTTGCAAATAAACTTTCTTTGAGGTTCCGTATCTGTGTTCCTGATTTTGGTGAAACTTTGACATTTTGAGATAAACCGTTTTAAAGGAGAAGCCAATTTACGCTTAATGCTGGGTTTCTTGAAATCGCTTTGTAAAAATTGTCTACGTTGCACATCCTCTGGAACAATTACTGACATACGTCTTCCCGGAAACCGTTTCTTTTGACAGTTACCAGTAATAAAACTGGGAACTGTGACTTGCACAGTTTTGCCTTGATCTGAAGACAGTAATTCGTCCAGCATTTCAATGGAGTATTCCGTAGCTCCACAAACTCTACAAATTTCTTCGCCGTTTACACAATCGCTATGTACAGCTCGACCACACTCAGTTATAAATTCTTGCTCAATGCTAATTTGCCTTTGACATAGCTCGCAGTGGTTAAACGACATGCCCAATTGTGTAGTAGTGACTTCAATAAAGTCATACTGAATTTGTTTATCCTTTAGTAAATTCTCTTTTGCAAACATTGAGTACTCATATGGGGAATCGGATGGCGCATGAATAACCCGCATTTCTTCGTTGGACTGCCCACACTTTTGAAAATGGAATTTAGCCTGAGCCGCGCAAACTAGAAACGTTTCAACTTTAACATCTATGATTTTGCAGGCTGGACATTGATAGCTATTATTTTGTTCTGTGAAGAACTCAAGCGCCGAATAAAAAAAGTGAATATATATCCATCTTCCATTTGATGGACATTCGGGATTTGTGCAGTGACCTAGGAAATTCAATCCTGGTAGGAAACCACTCCATTCTCCTTCATATGGCACAAGTTGACCATTACCACTTTGTGTTGTTGACTTGGACAAGTCAACTGATAAGCAAAGCTTCTTATCTTCTGGGCCACCTCCAACTGATTTGATAACCACTCGGACAACGTCATCATTTTTAATATTGTATTGATATAGAAAATCCTCTACTTTTAACCGTTTCCCTTTGTGATATAACTTGATTCCCGAGTCTTCAAACAAGCGAACAGCTTCCTTTCTTAGGCGCTCAACTTTGTCATATTGACTTACTGATAGTAAGTATTCCGTGCCGGACATGTTTTGCAGTTTTGTCCGACAAAGACTTGTATCAATATTGTAAATTGGCAGGGCAATGTGAGAATGGCTATCGATGTCAGTGTAAATGAGCGCGTGAATCACTGTTTGCACCCTACTAAGCAATTTGCTTTCATTATCCGAATGACCACTTCTTGTTGCATTTGTAAAGGTTTCGACAATCTTATCGACAGGTATGGTAAGCTTACCAATTACCTGGTTTTTGTTGAAAATTACAAGAGTTACGTTTTCTTTTGCTGACCTTGTATCCGGCTTAATAATTTGACATGACTACAAAACCAAAATGTTTTCAAATTTTTGAACTCTGATATATGTTTATTGTAAAAAAAGCTTACCGTAAATTTTTGAAACGCAAAGGGAAATTGGGATTTGGTTTCAACGCCGCTTGCCTCTGGTTTAGGTGACTCTTCAAGTGTGCTTTGTGTATCTGCAATTTGTTTGTCGTCTTCTGTGCTTGATTCTATTTCAGAATCTTGTGCCTCTTTCTGGACAAATGCAGACGGAAAAATAACGTCTCGCCCTCGGATACTTCCACGACGAAAAAGCTTCTTGTTTGTAGGCTCGACTTGTTCGATTTTGTCGCCAGCCAGAAATAGAGGCATACCTCCATTGTAATAGTCACGGAGAGCTACATACGCTGCGTATGCAAATACATAAAAACACAAAATGGTGAAAATATTATTCAAATTGGTAGCTGAATATTTTGAGTCAAACTTACCCATTTTACAGAAAATTCTAATAGATGTTTTAGTGATTTTCTTCCATAAGCAGTTTTGTGTAATTGAACATCCGCTGGTTTCATTTAGCTTATTAGCATTGAGAAGTCATGCAAATTAGGTAACCCAATTATAAGTTATCAAAATTCATTGAACATAAAAATGTAGGCTATCAGCAGCGCAGCGTTTTGTCCATGCGGTGATAGCTTAATAATCGGAATTTGTAAATATTTCACCGAAACATGCTCAGAATGATGCAGATTGTTACAGGCAGCTTTGAAAATGATATGAATCCGAGTAGACATGATATCAAAAAAACTTTCGGATGTTTAAGCAAACTGCATGCATACGCAACCGCTAAACAGAACAAATCCAACATGATAGCATAATCACCAAAAGGTTGGCCTAGTTTGAGGCATAAAGCTTTTATGATATCTCAGATGAATGATACGAATGAGTAATGGAAGCACAATGTATTTGAAGAAAAATTTGCGACTCCAATATTTGTGTTAGCAGCTTTTTTTTATGTCCTTAAGCTACATAGATAAACTTATTTACAAACAACCATAAAATAAAATGACATTTTTGTGAATGCGTCGTGGTTAGAACGTACTGGATATTGTATCTGCGTTACCTTATGCGTAATCAAATTGTATTATTTTGATTTCTAAGTATTTTATGTGGTTTATGGTTTGGAATATGCCACATCGTAGATAACTTTTTTTGTGCCATGCTGTGCCGACATTAGAATTGCTCAAAGCTGTTTTTAGCATTGATACGATGATTATCAAAAATAAAAACCTTCCTATTCTCTACATGATTGCAATGTTTTGTTTTTGCCAAAAAAAGTTTATTTTGAATGCTGTCTAGAAATAGTCAGTTTTTTAAATTTTTAATTTAAAAATCAAGTGCCTCCTAAAAAAATCAAAAAATAACTTTTTGCAAAAATATTTTCGTACGCGTTCTGTGCGCATGAACCTTCTGCGTATTTGTTTGAAAATATTTTTAAACTGTTCGTCTACAAAAACATCGCCAGTTTTTTATCAGCAAAAAGTTGACGTTTGCATTAATACTAAATGATTGTTTGATACATTCAAAATTTATTTTTGTCTACTTGTTTTGAATGATACCAAGGTATCATACAAGTTTCGGTGTACTTTCTGGAATTTTAAATGCTAATTCTGATAATATACATCCTTATCAATTCATTGATCAAGCTTAGCAACTTAAGAAGAAAAACAAACAATTTAAAATAAATATATACTACGCAGCCGGTTCTACTAGGGTTCCAGTTGGTCTTCTGCGTGGTCGGGTGTAAAAGGTCATATCATAAATACTAAACCTGCACTAGGCTTCCCTGCTTAAGAAGTGGTCACTTTTCCTCCAGGAAACGGTGCGCGCCGCAACAATGGAGTGGCGTGAGAGACTTAAGGCGTTTGTGAAAAATAGAGGGGGCACTATGAGGTTTAATGATGTTTTCTAAAACATATGGTACCTATGCAAGTTCTTGTAAAATTGGCTCAATAATAAAATAAATATGGCTCAATAATAAATACACAGCCAGAAATTTGACTTTGTGTAGAGGACACTTTTTATGACACCACTAGGTACAATCAAGTTTACAATAAGCTCTATATATATGAGCTAAACTTGCTTCAGCGTAACTCCAATAAACGAAAATTAGGAAAATCGGAAAACGTGGTTTTAAGGATACTTGATTTACTGAAAAAAGGTAATCACAATTAAAACCAATATTTCTGGCATATTAGTATTTAAATAAACGTTAAATTTTCTTCAATAGTTTTTTGTTTGTAGAAATAAGCCTGCTGTTCTCAAGAAAACACGTTGACTGGCACGGACTAATGGTGTTTGGTTACACCACTATTGTAATTCTCGCAAATCTGGTAGCACCACCCATAATGATTTGGCATAGTGTTGATCCAATCCACAAATTTGCAATCTACTGGCCTAACTTGTTTTCAAAATCACCTGGTAAATATATTATGCTACCATTTCGATTTGTCTTCGTATGGTGGCATTACCAAGAGTTTTGTCGACTGTCAATTTTAAACGGTATACCTCTCATGACACAGTTTAAAATTTATACTGTGTGCTTGCAAACAATAAAGCAGAGGTTTATAACGGAGCTTAGTTTAACCAGTTATGTTCACTTACAAATAATAAACCAAATAGTTCTGAGTTTTGCCAGGCTAATTGGAAGTGTAATAACGGCAATTGGTTTGATATTTCTGGTTTTTGAAAATTGTTTAATAATTATGGAGTGGAATATATTTCCAGTAGAAATAAGTTTGCTTATTGTAGCTGCTACGTCCTTAGGGTATGTGGTAATGTTTGCCATATTACCTATTTTAGGTCAGGTTTATGAAAGAAGTATTGGGGTAATACACCATTGGAAACAATGTTTGGTGCGCATACCTGTGCGAAAACGATACTTTAAAAGAAAAATTATTACACAATTTCCAATAGCAATCTACTATAGTGATACAATTTTTAAGAAAACAACACAAGGTGACTTTATAGTACTTACATGGAACTGGACAGTTGATGCGTTTCTGTTAAAGTTTTAAAACCCTAAATTAGAATTGTGTATCTTTATTGAATAGGGGTTACCAATACTAGTGAATATTAATGTAAAATTTCTAAATAAAGATGAAATACCTTTTTCATATAATATTCTGATTTTAACTACAAGAATCATTCAAACGTTTTTAACTGGTGTGATAAATTATTCCATGATCAAAATCATCGAAATTTGATGACATAGTCGTTCTCTTTAATTTAGCACAATTATTATAGCAATATTTAAGCATTAAAGCATTTATGCATTAAAGCACAATTAAATTTACGCAGCATAGAAATTTGATCAAAAGTTGAAAAATTTGCTAAACGGGAAAATATTGGTTTGTTAGTAGAACACCGTCATACAAGCTCGGTGATTGTAATAAATCCGCAAATCAGTCAGACAATGCAACTGATAATGTCTTTTATATTGTATATGGCTAATAAAATCAAGAATTTACGAACCAAATGTGATAGAGTTGCTGTTGATGACATCAATGCAACTCTGCCCTCCTGCATTCTGCCATTTTTTAGATACCACCACAGAAAAATAGTACATAGATTTCTGATTTAAAATGGATGGCAATAGAAATCCTGTTTCTAATGTGGGTTGCTACTAGCTCTGCGTCTGAAGAAGAAGAGGCAGCAAAGTACCTGGCTGAAATAGAGTCAAGTCATAATGTAATCTGTAATAAAGCGGTTGAAGGTAACTGGTTAGCCGGAGTTAATATCAATAACGAAACACAAGCAGCATCGGTAAGAATTAAAACTTATTCAACCCAGTTTTCATAAATTTTTTAGTATTTTTATCAATCCTTAATTTTAGGCTAAAGCAAACGAAGAGTACACCAATTTTATGGCAGAAGTACAAACGCAAATTAACTCAAAATTTCCAAACTATAAAACATACCAGAACAAGCGACTTCGCCGAGCATTTAAAACTCTGGCTTATAATGGACCCGCTGGCATGCCAAAGGAAAGGGTTTTACTATCACAAAAGCTTTCTTCTGATATGGCCGCTAAATACGGATTAGGTTCCGTGTGCGCATATAACGATCCTAAAAACTTCACTTTGAAAATTCCACGTAGAATTTAAAAATAATTCAAAATTTCAAAACTTTTGCGAAGATTAAGCGAAACTTAAGTTTGTATTTTTGGTGTAGATTTGGAGGGATTTATGAGAACATTAACGGATCCTAAGGAACTAGAGCATTACTTACAGCTTGGCATGACAAAATGAGTGAACTAGTACTCCCGGAAAAATAAGGAGCTTGTTGACTCAAAGAACGAATACGCCGTGGCAAAGGTTTACAAAAAATACTTACAAACTTTCAAATTATTTGACCAGATAAAGGGTGTGTACTTGTTATGGAGACATTTTTGAAATTGTGATATTTCCTAATATTTAAGCTTTATTGAACTACACTATTTTTTAACATTTAGTACTTCTAATGGTTACCAATATTCACATAAATTAAGATTCATTGATGCCTTTGTTTTTAGTGCTGTAAAGATTTTGTTCGGCTTATACTCTAACCTCATATCCCGATGACGCTGTCACTTTGATTGTGATTTTTTTTCTAATTGTAGGAAAATCTCGAAGTAAAGTGGGTGGGTTTTGTTGATTAGAGTACTTCGCTTTGTATAAACTTCAAAAAGTTTCGATTCCTCTGGCCAGTGGAACATTTGGAGCATTTTTGGATTTTGGTACAAAATCGGTGTTTTGAGTTTCCAGGTAGGAGTTACGTTCTTGGCCTCGTGTGAAGTGGTCATGTCGGGCCAGAGGATAACTTTTTCGCGGTTATTGTGCTCAACAATACCCGGAATTAAACGTGCCATCAAACATTCCTCAGGACCCTTCTTTCCAGGCATAGTCCCCTCGATAATATAAGATTCGGAAACGCTCCCATTTTTGTCCATAACCTGCCATACCGTCAATATTTTGCTGAACTTTGCTTATAGCTGCACTTTTTTGCTTCGTGGAACTTTCTTAGGGTTAAAAGCAAGGAAATATTTGTTTTCAGGAATATCTTGAGCATCCAGATAGACGTAGTCCTCGTCATAAATAACATGGGTTTTAGAAAGTTTTTTTTGTAAACAAATCTGGCTTCAAATTTTGGACCGTGTTCCTGATCCTTGACACACCTGGGTGTCGGGTGCTTGGTGTACGCTTTAATGCCCAACTTCTGAAGTTTAATTTGTCCTAGCGCTTGTGGGCTAACGTTGAGCTTGTTGGCTGTAGCGCTAATTGAAGTGGAGGGCTGTTCGTTGAACAACTCTAAAGCCGTCTTCAAGTGTCTTAAGAGAGCCAACGTTCCAAAACATCCTTCAGAGAACCCACAGTCTGGTGTTTTTGTAGACTAATATCCCTGAATTATTTTGTATATAACAGTCTGGCGCTTACGTTACTCTACAAAGTGTTTCACGGTTTTAATCTGTGACCTATCAGGGACATTTTCGAAGTAGGATATAACCCGTTTTGAAGACGCTTCATTTTGGCGGGATTTCATGACGATGCGTTATTTATGGAAAACCGAAAAATACATCATATAACCCCCGAAAAATGGGCTATCTTATAGTGCATTCGATTTTTTATATGCTGCCTTCATTTGCATATAATTTCTATTTGCATGAATGTCTCCATAACAAGTACACACCCTTTATATATTTTAAAAATTTCACCAGGTTTTCCGCGCACTTTCCCGCATTGTGGTTAGCCCCTTATGAAGAAGACACTCCCGGCTGCTGGACAGTTAAAATCTTTGCATTTATGCATATTTGCATGCATTGCATATTTTTCTCTCAATTTTAAATTTGCAAAATGGTGTTATTTCGTTTTTTCAATACCTTCAACAAAACAATTACGTTAGATTTTGTGAAACTTGGACACTTTTGTTCATCTAAAACTTTACTTTTCCACACACGCTGTACCAAGAACCGGTATGGAAATTGCAAAAAACGTTTACTTGCTTTTAAGGCAACTATGGTCATTCTTCTTGTGTATAAATTTACGCGTGCAAGTGTTCAAAGATCCAAGTCACTTTACCAAAACGGTTACAAATCTAAGACAGGCCAATCCGCAAGTTTATGTGTCTAGTACTCTTACGCCAGATTTTGCCGGACTTTTATTTACGCCCAGCGTATATGAGATTGTTTGAGTTGTCCCGTTCGTTCGTTCGTTCGTTCGTTCGTCCGTCCAGAACAGCTGATATAGTAGCACTACTACTTTTTTCATTTTTGGTCGGATTGAGCTGAGCTCAAGTTTGGTGTGTAGACTAACTGATGGGTGGGGAATTCAGCCAAATCAACCAATTACCCCTGGGGGGTAGGACTCATCCCCCAGGGGTAGTTTTTCACAGTTTTGCTCGGATTGAGCTCAAATTTGGAACGTAGACTAATTGAAGGGTGGGGAATTTAGCCAAATCAACCAATTACCCCTGGGGGTAGGACTCATCCCCCAGGGGTAGTTTTTCACAGTTTTGCTCGGATTGAGCTCAAATTTGGTACGTAGACTAATTGAAGGGTGGGGAATTTAGCCAAATCAACCAATTACCCCTGGGGGGTAGGACTCATCCCCCAGGGGTAGTTTTTCACAGTTTTGCTCGGATTGAGCTCAAATTTGGTATGTAGACTAATTGAAGGGTGGGGAATTTAGCCAAATCAACCAATTACCCCTGGGGGGTAGGCCTAATCCCCCAGGGGTAGTTTTTCACAGTATTGCTCGGATGTAGCTCAAATCTGGTATGTAGACCAATTGAAGGGTGGGAAATTCGTTTTCACCAAAAATTGCGCCAATAATTTGTCGCTGGGCGTACTTTTACAACTTTACTAAAGTTTTATTATTACTTGTTATTATATTCGGTACAATTGTTGGTTTTCCCTTAGTAATAAGTTTACGCTATTTGAAACTGGATTCTTGGATGTTTGTTTTTGAACATGTTGGCTGGAGACCCAGCAAAAGTTGGCTTGCGTGGCTGTGTTCTCTTGTACTATTTTTTGTGCTAATTTTCACTTGTATACGAAATGCATTGCTAGTGCTTCAACTAAACTTTGCAGTTTTGTTATCTCATTCGGGTTATACGAAAAGTCTTCACATGATGGGAAAATTGGAGTTTAGTGCTACCTACGCGGTGAAGAAATACACGTTCCTAAGAATTCAGTTTAGACAAATTTGAAAAATTTATAACGAATCAGTTTTCTCCATTAGGTTTTACCATTTTCATTTGGATCTCTATTAAATTTGCAAGCATATTACCAGTTCACGTGTCCCTCATTTTCTTACCGGCGTTTGCGTATGGCCTTGGAGTGAATGTATATGCAATGCATATGCATAATGATATACAGGTTGTAAACAAAGTACAAGTGGCAATCGACAGACAAAAGGTTACATTATTCTTTACCATTGCACTACTCCATTTGTTTACAATAAATAGTTGTTTGAAGGGATGCCATGAATTATAAAATATTGTTTTTTCTCTTGATTCAACGCTTTTAAAGGATGTTTATGACAATAAAGTACACAATACTTTTCAAGAAGCATACTTATAATAACTAATATGGCTATTTTGATTAAAACGTTCTACGTTTTCCCTGACATGGCCAGATATGCAATTTCCTTTTTCTTCCTCTCTACATGCTGCACTATCCCTCTTTGGCAAACTCCAGGTACCTTGCTCAGCTTTTCTGTTTGTAATTTGAATCCGGAAGTAATCAAGGTTGTAATGATGCTTCAGGTACAATTAATTTTGATGGCATGCAAAATAATAATAATTAATTCGCATTTTCACCCATGGCTTCCTTCTTCTGGGATTACCTACAGAAGAAAATGAAGACTTTTACCGTTTGTTAACCAAGCTATTGAACATTCTAAAATGCATAAGTTTCTAAGTGTGCTATTGCTATTCTTTTTGTCTTTTGTAAATTGTAAGCAAATTAAACCCTGCTCGAAGTATTCCAACCATGCGCAACTTTTTAATTGTTTTCGTACACATATTGACAAAAGTTCACCTGACCTATCAACATTCCGAATACAAAATTTTTCACAGCTTCTTCAACAATTTACAAATATTGGCAACCCTTTGTTAAATATAGTGAACTATGTTGAAATTGACATTGCTCCAATGAACATTCCCTTCACTATTCAATCAATTCGTAGATACTTTCAGCTACAAGAACAAACTAATTCTACTATAGGATTCTGGGAACAAGAAGAATACGAGAGACTTCTTGCTGCCAATACTACAACTACGTACATAGATGCAAACCTTTTAAAACAGAAACTGATTTCTCGCTCTTGGTGTGGCGTTATACAAATTCATTTATTTGTGCCAGAGTTTGCATTGGCAGATTTTATGGAAATTGGCCAACTTTCACTATTCAGTCAAACTGTGCCAGTGTTCCATTTAATTATTCCAACTCACTCTGAAATAACCTACTTACGTCAGTTATGTGGTTGGATGGCCTGGAAGATTATATATCCTATTATGCAACCTTTGCAACAAAGTAGCTTTCCCCGTTCTGTCGAGAATTTAGCTTTGGTTTTAGTACAAGAAATAGAATCCAATGGTAGCATTTCCAAAGTAATTTTGTTGGATTATCCTACTGATGTTCCCACTACAATCATTGAATCAAAAATGAAGTGCAATGGAACGAGTTTGAACTCAACTGCGTATTCACAAATGCATCCACAGGACGTAATAAATCTTGAGTATTCAAAACACGACCGAAATGTACGTGTAAGCGACTTTAGTAATAAAGTGTACCCTTTTTTAATTTCATCCCATTCAACACTGTCAGTTAAAGAACGAACATTTAATAACCCAAAGGACAGGTTTTTCGTTAGCGTTGCAAAATTAGTCTTACTTATTATGTCTAACTATACATATAAGATAAATTACAGGAGTAGTTGTCATGTTGGTAGAAACGGCTTCTTGGCCACTCCATCTAAAGTTGGTTCATGTAAAAACGAACCATATAGAGCGGTACTCACCTTAACTGACTCCCTTCCACTTCCATCTAATTCCAAAACGTACCAGCTAATATTTGAAAACCACTTAGAAGGCTTACACTTCGTGACGTGTGGTCATAGAGGTTTAAATCCGTATCCGTTTAGTGAACTTTACTCTATTTTCGACATGTATGTTTGATATGCTATCATATTATTTATAACCTTGCTTGCTCTCATAATTAAAAAGTCTTTCAGAGCGATAAAACATTCGTTCAAATTTTGGGACAATTTTTTTCGCCTGGCAAAAATATGGAGCAAGGTGTTCCATTTCAATCGTAGATGGAGCGAAATTCCAAATTTCGTATTATGTTGTCCGGACTCTTTCTAGGAGGTATGGTTCTAAGCAACGCCTATAAGAACGATAATGTTTACAGCATGGTGTTGCCAAGGATTCCTAAATTATATCAAACCCTGGATCAACTTGTAGCAGATAGGGAGGATGTTTATAGCCAAACTTATTTCAAAGATGGTAGTTATTTTTATGACAAAGATAGCAAGGGAAAAGATCATCCTATGCATAGATGGCCTGCATATTCAAGTACGTATAAATATATGTTAGAATTCAATATAACGGGTATAGAAAATCACTTTTTTTCTCTAACCTCACCTATTTATCTTATAGTATCCGAGAAAACAGTAGTTGGTGAACTACTAACAAAATTGCATTCCGAAGATAGAGCATGTGGTTGTAATAATGAAACGGTGCAAACGCCACTAGATAAATTAGGACAAGTTTCAAAACTTCATCCGAGCATATTAGCAAACCTTAAAGATATGATAAACTCATTATTGCCGCTTGCGAAAATTGGTTGGTTAAATATTAAGAATAGAAGTCTAGTGAAACGCCTTGGGCGAGTAGTAAGGCGTTTAGTGTTTGACCATGAATTTATGATTTATAAAAGAGTTTTGCAAGCTTGTAATAATAGTGCTGTTATATTTCCAAAATACTTAGCAATAGAATATTTGAAGAAACTAAGAATTCATGAAAAAGACTTAACGTCCGTTGGAAATGAAGCTTTTACCAAGTCACTAATTGCAGTTAGAATAGCCGGTTATGTTCCTAATTTCATGCTGCTCAACGTACAACTTTTAGTAGAGTCAGGAATCATGGAATGGTTGACCAAAACTGGAAACATAACAAGACTTTTTAGTCAAGGAATATCCAAAGAACCTCAAAGCGCTTCGTTAAGGGGTAACATAGTGGTCCTATTTATTGTTTACGGAATTGGATGTACAGTTGGTTTTACTAACTACGTATTTGAGTGTATGTCAGTAGCAAACTTTAAAATTAGGTGTACATTTGTAACCGTGGTAACTAAGATTGCAAAGAGAAAACGTCGACAAAACTGTTGTGGTTGCAGAATACCAGCTTTTGTACAAAAAAGGCATAATTTTGTGTTAGACAGAAAAAAGACAAAAATCTTTCTTGAAAAGTGTAATCACTTTCTTAGGTTAGCTGTATCTTTCTATAAACATCAACTGACAGTACTTGAATACTAATAAAACATGGAGTATGAGACACTCAAGTACCCCTTACGCAGTATCATGCAAAATGATTCTTGTAGATTATAAACTTGGTAAACTAAATAAGAAGTGTCCAAGAACGTTTGAAGTCTAGGCTCTACTGTATCGGTTTTTATGCACATTTGAACCACATGAATTTTAATTTGAAGCATTTGTATTGGTAAGGAGCATCAACGAGTACTATTGATCCTGAACACAAACACTCTAAAACAAAAACTATGTCTCATTGAATTTAATAAATAAAAGTATGTTGATAAGAAAGGTTTAACATGCAAAGATTTTTATTGATATTCGTACTGACAGCAAGCACCAAAATTTTAATAAAAATCATCGTTATTACAACCATAATTAATCGATTATCACATACTATTAGTTATCGTATGAATGATGTTTGCTTTATACTTTGGCTATTACAGAGTACGTTGGTTGTATTGCTATAAATATTTTGGCATAATTTTTGTATGCTTGTCCGGCTCTGATACTTTTTGGACATTCTGTTGAACACATTTGCATACTTTCTAAACTTAGTTCTTACTCCTTACTCCTGCCCATTAATCATTATTTTTTAGTATTTATTACATGATATATAAGTAGTAGTAATAAGAATAGATTTATAAAATGTCGTCCGTTATGTCCCGGCGCGTTGGATACATAGAGCCGTAAATGGTAACATGGTAAAGTCCATAAGGCAAGTAAAACCAATTAAGATCAATTAATGGAATATGCCTCTCAAGATTTATTTATCTACCCAATTTCACCCTTATGGACTTTACCATGTTACCATTTACGGCTCCATATTACCAACGCGCAAACACATTAAGTTAAATTATTTCTTAATCTATTCTTATTACTACTTATATAGTTTGCGTTCAAGATCATTTCTATTCTAACAAAATTCCATTGTCTTGGTTTTATTGCATTTACTCCTGCATACGAATAAGGTCGCCAGGGTATTAAAAACAAATGTATTTCATTTTCGTCATTGTCTTTATTCATCCTACTCATATAACTCAATCGCTTGTTGATAAATGTTTTAATCTTAATGAAATATTATTGACATTAATTTTCAAGAATTAACACAGCATTAGTGCATCCAGCAGTTTTTGGGTACAGGGCTTGTCAGAAAGAAACACCTGCGGTGCTTATCAACGTGAGAAAAGATAACAAAAACTTGATTTGTTTGTGCGTGGAGAGATTAAAACAATACCTGTAAAGTATTTCAATTTTCGGTTGATATGTAAGTTATATTTTTATGCTGCTTTGGTGAAACGGCTTGTACAAATAATAAGCAGCAGTACATTCATACCACCGTGAGAAAAGATAACATAACTTTATGCAATGTTTTGCATAAGCAAAGTCATACCGATTTTTATCATCGATATTCTCCTTGCACCTTTGGCTGCAATTACGTTCCCAGGCTGTCTAAAGATAAAATGATCGCATCACCCTGGAATCTAGCAACAAAATGACATGACATGACAGAAGTGTAATTATTACATTTGGAGCCTGTTTTGCTAAACTTATCAAATCCGTTTTTCTTTTACTTTCTGCATTGTAAAAAACAGTTTCTTGCATTCTTTTAAAACCCGTTGAAACTTTGATTAAATTTGTACATTTAGTATGACTTACATATAATATTTATTTAATAGAATTTTTCACTGGAGAGAGTAACAAAAATTAGTTACCGTTGATTTCAAGGTAAACACATACATTTGTCTAGAGAAACATTTTTGTCAAGTTTTGAGATATTAAAAACTATCTATCATTCCTCAAAAACCGTCTATCATCATTTCAATATAAACTATCTATTTTTTCAGTACGATAACAATGACAGAAATTCCAGAAACCAAGAAAGAATACCCTTGTCATCCAGGGCCATCAAACACTTTAGACAATGATGATACAACCAGCGTCTTGTCCAGCAAGTCCGATTTCTTTGAAAAGAAGAAAGTGGTAGCTTATATAAAACACGAAATACTAAGAAAGTATTTGGATGCGTGGCTACCCATATTGTATCAAAATCCATGGAGAACAAAAGGTCGCTATGCTTTATCACCTCAATATAAACGCATTGTGTACGTTGACGGATTTTCAGGACCTGGTAAGTACGAAAACGGGGACATTGGATCACCTCTGCTTGCATACGAAAGATTTATCATACATAAGTGCCTTGAAAAGGATGGACCAGAAATATTTATGATATTTATTGAGAAGGACAAAGCCAAGTGCAAGGCTCTTTTGCAAAACTTAACTAACAGAAAAAGTCAAGTAGGTGAAGGTGAACACAGTAAGTATATTTTTATAACCAGTAAAAATGGTATTTACACATTTTAAAGTTTTATTGGATTATAAAGCGTTACATCCTTCAATAAAGTTAATAAGGTCCAATTCACGGTGATCAACGGAGAGTTTTTGCGTGGGATGAAGTGGATTATCTCAGATAACTTCCAGTTTCCGCTAAATTCCTATGACAAAACATTTATTGTTCCTGACGAACATACTGGTCAATTACCAGAGAAAAAATTTGTTGGTTCAGAAACCCCTCTGCTGACTTTCATTGACCCGTTTGGGTACAGTGGTAAGTTTGTAGGTTTTTTGTTATTTGCAAAATCCCTATTCAGGCACACAGTGCATTATTGAACCTGAGCTATTTAATTTAATATATTCTTTAAATTTTAGGTCGAATGGTTCCCATGACGTTAATACGGGATATTTTAAATTGCACCAATAAGGCAGAAATTTTTCTTAATTTGATGACAGGTTCAATTCGAAGATTTTTCAAGCTAGATGCTACAACAAAAGCCATTAATTTGCTGGTCGGTGAGGATGAAGATGATGCTTGGTGGAAACCAGTAATACTAGAAGAACCTGATAATACTAAGGCTTTGCAAACATTTCTCAAGATGTATGATGATAAAGTAACCGAGCTTTGTAATAATAAGCAAAAATTTACAAGCATGTTTTGGATGAGAGATCACAGAAACATATTGCTGTACAATTTGTACTTTGTAAGTCATCACAACACAGGGTTTCAAAGAATGAAAGCTGCCATGAGCGCGGTAACTCACAGTGATTCAAAGTTTACATTTTCAGCCTTCGATGCCAAAAGGCCTAATTTTAAACCTCAAAGGCTTACTATCGAGGAATTGACAGAAGACATTGTAGAAGAATTTAATGAAATGTCACCTGTTGTTGGACAAGATATAACAGAATATATAGAAAGGTCATCAACTTTAATTCAGAAGTACAAGAACAAGTTAAAACAATCCTTACAACCGTACTATCCACGTGAGCTTCATGGTAGGCAACTAAAGTTTGATGAGATACAATTTAATTTCACAAAACAATTTCAAATTGATAACGCAAAGCAAGAGGCTGAAGATGTTAAACCCAAACGCCGTCGTAAACAAGAAAAATAAAACATGGTAATCATGTAGTAGAGAGTAAGCTTGCCGAAGTTTCAAATTCATTTCAAATATACCATAATTAAAACATCCTTTATGCTTAGAATTAGAGCGGCTGTAAGTGCCCAGCAATTTCGAATTTTGGAAAACTGACGATGTATTCGTTAATTTGGTCAAAAACTAACCTATAATCATGTGTCGCATGCTATATGTCACTCAAGGAACTTAAAAATCCGTCGTGACCTTTGACCTTAGAATTCGAATTTCAAAAATCGCTCTCGTCATTTTTGTCTCCTAATGACCAGGAATGTTGCTGTGAAAACAGAATTTCAAAAATAATTTTTGGGATTGAGTTAGCGTGCTCACAAGATTTAAAATTCGAATAACGGTCAGACGATTTCGAATTTTTGAAAACTGACGATGTATTCGTTAATTTGGTCAAAAACTAACCTATAATCATGTGTCGCATGCTATATGTCACTCAAGGAACTTAAAAATCCGTCGTGACCTTTGACCTTAGAATTCGAATTTCAAAAATCGCTCTCGTCATTTTCGTCTCCTAATGACCAGGAATGTTGCTGTGAAAACAGAATTTCAAAAATAATTTTTGGGATTGAGTTAGCGTGCTCACAAGATTTAAAATTCGAATAACGGTCAGACGATTTCGAATTTTTGAAAACTGACGATGTATTCGTTAATTTGGTCAAAAACTAACCTATAATCATGTGTCGCATGCTATATGTCACTCAAGCAACTTAGAAATCCGTCGTGACCTTTGACCTTAGAGGTCGAATTTCAAAACTCGCTCTCGTCATTTTCGTCTCCTAATGGCCAAAAATGTTTCCGCGAAAACGGAAGTTAAAAATTCAATCTGGTGTTAGAGATATGGCGGTCACAAAAAACGACTCAGGCAATATTAGTAGTAAGACAAGCTTACTAATAAATAATTTATTATTGTGAACACTTTTTTGCTAAGATTTCACTTCTGTGTAATTCACTTTAAAATTTAGCCAGGCATGTTATGACAATATTTCTACAACAGGGTTTAATGGGTTTAAAATATGCCATACTTATATATTTAATTGAAGAGATTACTTAGCATTAGACAATACTTCCAATAATTCAATAAACCTGAACCAGGTGTACAATTTGTTGTATTTTTGCAACAAGGAAGTAACTAAAAATCCCTTGGATTAACCTTAGATTTTTTGAACAAAAAAAGTAATAATGTTTTGGTAATCAATTCTAAATATGTAATATGAACCGTAATTTAAAAACTAAAGTTTTGTAAATAAAAGTATTGTGCAAATTGTACGTGTCTTAAACAGAAGACCAGTTAGTGTAAACAAAATATAATGCTAGTTAATAAAACATTTCAATTGCAGCTTGTTTACCTTGTATTGATAATGACACCAGGTATTGTTGTCATTGCATTGAATATTTTTCCCTTTTTATTTTTTCTCAAATAAAATATGAGCAACCTGCTTGTGTCCTGATTTGATTAACTCTTAGATTTTAAGATGACAATGGAAAGTTTTTTCTTAATCTTTGGTATTTGATATTTGGTACATTACACGTTTGTTATATTCTACAGACGTTTTGAAGTCTTAAGTGTATTTGTTAATGTCGTGGTTATCCTTCTTAGAATTTGCCAAACTTTTACGTGGGCAAAAGTGTGATTGGAACGGAATAATGTTGCTGTTTACTCTGCTAATATGTTTGCTTGGGTTTCTCTCCGTTGTGATGGATTTTCGGTACGATACTGATTCAATGTACCAACTTGCACTTTTTCATATTCCAATCGTCATCCATCATTACTACATTGAAAAGATTTTTGCACTTGTTCGGCCAGTTATCCTGATCCTATGCTTTCATGGAATATACAGATTAATGATTGGATTTTCTTTGCCACTTATGATAGTATTCAAAATTTATATTACATGTCTTGAAAAAATTTTAATGGAGAATTTAAATGAACGCACACTCTCGTTATACGCTCAATTGCAATGCATTAACCAAAATAGAAACTTAATGGGAAGTTATGGATATGCAATATTTTAAATGATTTTGTTTATTTTTCTGGTTGGAGCAAATCTGTCAATAGTAACAGGCTGGAAAATGCTACCAACTGATTTATACTTGGTTAACGTGGCTGTTGCTGGTGTGTTTTATTTGCTGTTGGTGACAACGTTGCCAACTATTTCTCAAATTTTTTGAAAAAAGTAGGGGTATTATTGTGGGAAATTGTGCTACAGGCAAGTCCGAAGAGAAAGTAAATGCGTAGAAGAATCGCGGCACAATACCCAGTGGCAATATATTATGCAGATAGTACCCTTGACAGAGACACTTTTGCAAGTTATTTCCAGTTTTTTGTGGGATTAAGTCAGTAAATGTTCTGTTGTTAGTCTTGCAAAAGTTAAAGTGAAGGTACATACATTTCTGCAGTACTAGCAATAAATAAATACAAAACTGAAATGATTATTTAAAATAGTTATTTTACGCATAATCATTTAACAACGTAAAACCTCAAGTTGGTCTAACATATAGCATTTAAACCCTTTCGACATGAATGGAAAGTGTATGCAAAGAAAGCATGCAATCAGAACAAAGTGTTGTGGGCTTAATATTGCATCCAGAATCATTTCATCATCATCATCATTGCATTGCAGACATCTGTAATAGCTTATCTGCCGAAGCAGCGAGCTAATAATGAGTTATAAACTTTAAACCTTCGACCTAGTTGCCTTATTGACCCATTATACATAAGGCTAGCTCTGGTCCTGCCTAGTTTCGTAGATATTGCGTAAACCGTAGTGGAATTATCGCAAATACAAGACGGATGGACGACTTTCACCATATGTAATAGAGGTTATTTTACAGGGTCGAGTATTTACAGTTTTACATTATCAACACATGCAAAAACACTTTAATTATAGTTTTAGAAATACTCCATAATATTGTGGTTTGATAATACAACTTGCTACACCAGAATGCTACTAAAACGTATACGTATGAACGCGCTTTATTTATTTATACATACAAGATATCATGACTTTATAAGGTAAACTTTAGTTTTAAAATACACATATTTGTAAAAGCCAATAATGCAATTTCGCGTGCAAACTAGTGTTGTGCACGTATTCTATTCATCCTATTCTACAACTAAGTATTAGTGACAGTAATGTTGATTCATTCATATTGAGGAAGAATTCACAAATTATACGAATTTTCCCCCAACTTTTATCTTATTTAGAATTCCTAAATTAGGACAAGCTAGACAGATTTTAAAATACCTATCGATGGTTTTTTTCCAAATCTGTGATGTACCTAACTATTCTACTATTTAATAATTCTTAACTGGCCAGTGGAGCAGAGCATTATTTAGAGCAACGAATTTACAAGAAAAGCTATAAACTACAAGGTTTTTCACAAAAAAACTGTTATATTGGTGAAATAAAATGTTTTTCTCTTTTGCTACATACATTGCAATATCAATTCCATTCCGCGTTTTTATCTTTTATCTAACCAGTTAAAAGTCTCTACCCCACTAAAATATTAGCTACAAGGTAGTAGGTCAGCAACATTACAATGACTACCGTGTGGTAGAATATAAAATTGGCAAAAATTGTAGGGTTCGTTTACGAGATCATTATTTTATTGAGTCGAATGATGCCATATCAATTATTTCAGATTCTGGTTAGTCAAGACAAATTACCTCCACGTTTTCCGGAGACACTTGAGATTCCTCAAATTCTGGCAACAACTGAAGTGGCATCGGAAGTCCAGTTTCGGGCTCAATATGAAAGAGAATGTGAGGACGCTGTGGCTGGAACGTCAAGTGTGGCTGAGGCTTCTTGTCTTTAAGGAGTTTGAAAATTAATAAGGAATTATTACCCGATTTCTTTTGTGAAGTTTTAAAGCTTGGTTAAATGAACTAACACACAAATTAATTTGTGCTCTTACCCGTTTTATGATTCAGCCCTAAAGCCCGCATCAACCGTAACTTATTTTTCTCCTTCCCAACTTTTGATGTAAAGGACGATTCCACAGTTTTTGTGCCACAGGAATTTACGGTATCTGAAGAAATAACCCACTTTGATTACATTAATACAACAAAACACTTACCTACATATCTCTATTTATTGCTATTAAATTACCGTCATTCTTCTTTCTATCTGCCATCTTGTTTGCTCTCGCCTAATTTACCAAAATAACTGATTAAAATCAAAAATTTCTAACGTTTTTTAAAAGTTGTATTTCAAGTTTGCAATCACTTACTATTTTTTTGGTAAACTGAGATTCAAACCTCATTTCAAGTGCCTTTAGCCTGCCTTTCACTTCCGACAATTCCCTATTTAACTTTCTTATTTCTGAATCATTTTCTTTAAGTTTTGTATTCAACCGCAAATCTTCCGCCTGTCCAGAACTCCCTATTTCCGTCATATCAGAGTATGTTTCATCAGCTTCAGATTCCGGAATGATTACCTCCTCAAGCTTTACTATTAACTCACAGCTTTCCTCTAATGCCAGTGCATTATACACCGCTGTCGCCTCCATATTTTGTATTATGAACGTATCTCTTCCGCTTTCCTCTAACGTTACCACGGGCTTTAAGTCTGTCTCTTCAAACCTAATTTTTCCTTCACTCAGGTTTACAGCAATATCATTTGGCCCAATTACCCTACTGGGTTGGAACAGCGTTGCATTGCGCTCTTTTTGCACTTTCTGCTTCCTTCGATTTCGGGTCACAGGTCCTTTGTCTCCCACATTTGCCATGATTTTTTAATAGTGCGAAATAGCTGGTAAAAAAGAGTAAACGACATGGATATTATGAAGCAAACCAAACACGGCACACAATAAGACTCTTTGATGCTGGAAGAAAGATTATATGGCGCACAACAGAATCAGCTAATATGATGTTTTCTGGACAAATGCTGGAGAAAGATTGAGTAGCTATTGTACCCTGCTTGTTTATTGTATACGGTTATTGGAATATTTCTTTAAATTGTTAATTAGGTACTTGTAAGCAGGTGGTCATAATGGACTTCTTCTGCTTGATATTAACAATTCATTGGGAGTACGCACATACTAAAATTTTGTCACCACACAGCTTACTGTCAGACTTTCTCCGGTCTTCAGGAACAAAAGCGTGCATTTACATTTTAAGCGGTGGGGTAATAGTTCTAATGGTCTAATGAAAAATAGATGAGCATTCCATACGTTTACAGAGTACGTTTTGCCTACACACGATATCGTCTCCATAACAAGCTGGGATATTTTTATGGGTAATAAAATTCAGCATAATGACAACGTGCGCAAATATATTACATTGTCTGTGCCTTGTGCCTAATTATTTAAGGAAATAAATAGATGTTGTGCTTTGAATGCTATTGATTTCGTCAAGTTTTCTATTTATAAATCAAAAAAGAAGAAGTGCTTTCTCGAAATATTCTTTTTATTGTGCTATCCAACTGAAATGAAATAAAATTTAGTAATATACATAACGCAATATAAAGAAATATTTTTACAATAAATTGCCCAGCTTCACTAGATGTCAACATCTGATGCATACTAGGATGCCTGACTTTAATGGCAAAATCTGTATCTTCAATTCCTTTAGATTGATGTGCTGAATTTTTTTACAACTGTGAGTTTATGACTGTGATTTACAAATCAAAAAAACGCTGTCAGAGTCTACGCTAGTTGCCAAAAGGCTAATTTTCGTATGGGAGATTCAATAAATAATGTGGATTATACTTGCTTATAAAGTGCGTCTCTAAAAAAGAGTCAAAGAGAGTGGAGATCATTTGGTGGGTTTTGCTTGATGTGATTTGTTAATCTGCATTGCATGGGGTTACCGGATAGTAGCAAATTTTTAACGTGATTGTTTTGAAAAAAATTGAAATCGTTTTTTATATATGATTCTGAATTTAACATTATAAATCATTCAAACGTTTTTGTTAAAACTTTTTGCTAACGGGGTCATGAAAGGTCATACCAAGATTTGGAAAGGTTGACAAAGTGTAAAAGTTAGCTTTTACAGACAAATGTAATACTAAACAAATACTTCCATTGATCTGTTGATAATTTGAAATTATTAATTTCATTTCATGACATGCATTCACATTGTTGACGTTTGCTTTCTCTCTTAGAAGAAACTTTTGGTAAGCTTCATGGGCTTGAAATAAAAGAGCTCAAACAGTTTGTATATAGTAATCATTACCGTTTTTAGTTTTTATTTAAAATATTACCTGGTTGCGAATCTCTTTCTGAAAAACCATTTGAGTTTATATCTTGTTACATTTATACCAAAACAATAGATTGTGTATTACATCTGCTTAGTGACTAAATACTATATATAGTATACAATGGTTTTTGTATTAATTCCGGATACAAGTTTTGAAAAAACGCTGTGTAAACAAACTCAAACTTCTTTACTGCTAATAACTTGTTAGCGGTTGTAAAATTTGTTAGTATAAAATTTTCTAGAGTACAAATTGTCACTTTGAAGAGGTTGTCTATCTACTATAGTATATTTGTCGGTTTTGACAATATACAGTGGTCACTTTCATAATATATACAATAGCAACGTTTTCACACGCAAACCATGTCTCACTTTTTCTTTCAATTAGTTGATACATAAACAACTATGCATCCGTTTAGATTATTCATGAGTTACAGATAAATATACAGATATAGATTTCAATTATAGTAATTACATTTCTCCTTAACTTAGTAGCTTTATTATGTGATTTGTGCGCAAATCCAAATCGAATGTAAAATTTGCGATATAAATAATACAACGAGTTTGAGTATGTTTACATAAGTCACCGCCAGATTAATTTCATAACATTTCATATAAATTGACCAGACCATTTTAAAAACTAAATCCATACAATTATAAAATCTGTGAAAGTGTTTGCGCCATTTTGAAACCTTGAGTTAAAATTTAATCACAACTTTTTTCAACAAAAAGTCTTCAGCATTTTTTACATAATCTGTACATGAGATTTGTAGGAGTACTATGAATCATATTACATTTAGCTAGATTATTACTAAACTAGTTACAATTATTACAGTTTACTTATTCCTAAATACGTTAAACGGATTAGTAATGCTTTAATAAATTGACATTTGACATTTTTCTTAAATTGGGAACCAAACTCGTTTTGCATATTTCATCCTCAAGTCAAACCATATTCTATAGAAGCAAAACTCAGAGAAAGATTCTTTTCTTGAGGCACACAACCCATTTATTCATTTCACAATACAAACACATAAAAGCAAAGTACCTACGCACACACACACACACACACACATAACCATTGTGCTGCCTAGAACCTTGAACATCTAGAACTCTTTATTAAATATTTTACATGTCTTTTTTCCTTTTCACTGAATTTTCGTTTAAAAAACGAAAGTCACTATATAGTCTCACAGAATTGCAAATAGTAAAGAATAAAACAGTCTCAAGATGCAAAAGGGTTAAGAAAAAACTGGTATACAACGTTTGTAGCTTTAGGATGAAAAGAGAACAAGAATACATTGTTTTGCATAGAGTGAGAAAACATTTTGAATGGAGATGGAGAAAAACATGAAACAAAGTCATTGTTCAAACATTTATCTTCCGTGGCTACCTAGACTGCTGGGGTGAAGGAGAAATTGTTGTAAATGTCAGGAGAAAGTTTTGGCTGTCGCTTTTGCAAATATTTATATGCGTAGTAATTTTTAGAAAAGCAAACATGAATCAAAGCGGAACTACGTAGTAGCACTTTAGTATTTAAAATCGGCTGCAGTTAAAACTGCGCATTTTTCTATAAAAACTATCTGTTGTAGAATTAGCAAAATCAAATACAGATACAAATTTCAGAAAATTCTATCCTGATACGTTCACAATATCAACACTAAATCGATAAGTCTTTCCTTCTGTCTTTTCTAAACCCTTCAAACTTACAATCAAGTAAATCCTTGCACGCTTTACTGAATAATTTTGTTACACAACACTGGAGACACATTTGAAACGTCTGATTATACAGCTTGAACAGTTCTCTATATTATGCTTTAGCTCAAATCTCTTTTAATATAGTTATCTTTATGTTGCCTTTCGGTATCTAATGAATCCTTCACTCTTATGGTCTTATATATCCTTCTCAAACTGGTTTATAGCTCGCTTGCATCTATCTCTAGAAATCTTTTACTGATTTCTTCGCCCACGTTTGCTACAAAATAGTCACCTAGATAGCATTTGGTGCAATAGACAACACCTAATTAAAACTGACGGCTGGGTGTCTCCCCGAATGCTACTAGCAAATTAAGCAGTGATGTAGAAAGATACAAAATTTGAATTGCAAATGAGATTACATCAAGCAGAATTTTTTGCTATTGGCAAGATTCGCACACTCGTTGTATTTTTGCAACTGAAAGAAGTGCTTTGTGAATTGCAACATATTGTTTATTTATCCGAAATGACTATATAAGGCTTTGAGTGTCTCCAGAAAAAGAAACATTCAGCCATAAAATTTGGATTTATTGATTTGTCAACAGACAATAACCAGACGTTTGAGTAGTGGGTTAAAGTGAACATAATCACTTTCCTGGAGGACGTGTAAGTTGCGCAGTATCTTTCTTTACTTGTACGTTTTTTCCAAGAAACTGATTTTTTACTGTTTATTCATACCCGCACTCCCCATCTTAAGCAAATGATACAAAAAAAACAACCTCAAAGAAAAATTCTACGTCGCAAAACCTAAGTACCAGCATGTTTTCTCTACAACTTTGAACATCAGGCCATGTTACAATCACAAACAGGGAGACAAGTTTACATAGTCAAAACAAACTGTAAATTATACAACAACCAGTTTTTTTCAAGTCGTGTCTCTACTTTCTCCACTTTTACTCTATTTTGCTTTTCCCCAGAAAAAAATCTGTTTCTAGTAAATTTGCTCCGTGCCCAAGTAGATATTACCTTAATAAACATTTGTGTTGAAACTAGCCTATAGGGACACATTTACCAATTTCTCATATCTTTACGTTTTATTGGTTTTCTCTCTGTGGTCATTACTTATTACGCTCTATTATTTATCTAGGGTAGTTCTGATAAGGTTCTCACAATATAATATTTTTTTGTCCGTTATTTTATACAAGTTTTTTACATTCTTAAATCTATATATCACACAATGGTCCCCTGCAAGCTAGCGGTTTTCTGTGATTGGGGCTGAGCTTGGGAAGAATTATTATTTGTTGGCTCGTTATTTTCCATCTCGGCGTTAGAGTCTTGGGGTGGTGTCACTTCCACGTTAATGGCGCCATTAACTGCCAATCTCGTGGGGCGTTGTGGAGGTGGTGGTAATGTAATAGCTGGTGCTGCTATTGTACTACTAGTAGTACTGGTAAGTCCAGCCTGACTGGAATTGATTATAGTGTTATTATTATTAGCTGCTGAAGATTGTGAGGACGAGGATGCGGGGTTGTGATGATGACGCCGATTTATGGTTAAGGGTGATGTGGACTGTGGTGTGGGTGCGCTGGTGGAGATTGTGGGAAGACCGATTTCTTCAAGAGCGGATGGGGTAACACTACTGGTGTTACTGGGACGACGAGAACCTAAACCGTGGCCTATGCAAAGGCCTTGGCGGAGAGAGTTGGAACGCCGAAGAAGTATGTCGTCTGCGGGAGCACGGAGGGAGTTTGCTCGAAGACGGGGAGAATCTAAAAACGCAAAAATGGTAAATTAGTATATGTATTTGAATATGTTTGGTAGAATAGTTTAAAATTAAGTGATTTAGGACATTTAAAGCAATGTTAGTACAGTTTACAGACATTTAGCATTAATTAATAAATAAAACGAAAAATTTACACAAGGAAACATTTCTAAACGACGTTCAACGTTTTCAAAACAATTATGAGAAGCTAATTTTGTCAAATTGCTTTAGATAATAGTTTCAACAGGTTTTGCTAAACTTTTTAACAAAATTAGCACAAAGTTGCTAAAGATTTATCAAAATATTCTAAACGTCGTCTATGTTTCTAACACTATTTTTACGTTTGAAAATATTGTAAACTTTTTATATTCTAAATCAGCTAAGCTACCACACTGAAACCTTTCCTTGTTTCTTTATTTCAGGTATTTGCTACAACAAAACCCTTACAAATCCACTACTAGTACATTTTACATTTCATGCGGTTATTTATTTATACGCAACAAAAGACTACACATAACAAATGACAACATAAAAAAAACTGTGCTGATAATAGGTTCATTTCCCGGCCACATTCATCTTTTCTCCCTTTTTTCAGTTCCTCCGCTCCACAGCTTCTTTCCTCTGGGCTCATCCTTTCTTTGTCTGGCTTGTATCCATTTTTTGTACAACTTTATAGGTTTTTTTCAGATGACATGACACATCATCAAGTATTTTTTTTTATGCTAGTAGAGATATTTTACAGTGCTGTTGCTTTTTTAGTTGGAAAATGTTGTCAGTATAGTAATATGACGTCAAAGTAAAAAATGCCATGGGTCAGGTAACTTAGTATTTTTTTGCAGTAGGTTGGTTGTGCTGGGTTTTTTGGTGGTTTTTTGGTTAGCCAGGCCAGAAGTGCCAAATTTTTTTGGGGAAAAATATAGACAAAAACATTTACGTACACGGACACAAATTACCTGATGACGACCTTCTTCTTGTCATGCTAGCACAACTGCCCCGCTCTTGAAACAAGTTAAATGCTGCTTTTTGCAACTCCACAGCATCCGGTCCCGCGCCTCCCAGGCCCGGTCCATTGTGCCCCAATCCACTTAATAAACCTTGTCCCGGTCCTCCTATTCCTCCCCCGCCCGCACCACAACCTCCCGGATTTAAAGTTGATTTTCTCCGAGAATTATGCCTTTCGAAAGTTTTCGTTGCTGAAAATGGCGTAGGTCGGATTAAGTAGATAACATCGCCTTCTCTAATTTTCAAATCGCAACTGGGATTGATTATTACGTAACTTAAACTGTCTCTTTTTTCCGACATGGTTAAATCAGTGTCTTCCCAAGGCAAGCCTAAACTTTGCATACGACTTCGTACCAAGTTGGAAATTTCAGCGCGTTCAATAAGTTGTGCGTGGCTATCTCGTATTTCTTCATTTACTGTTAACGCCGCGCTGGTAAAACTGCTTTCGTCAGAGCCACAGTGACCACGGAAACAGCGTTTGTAAATGGCGTTCTTATAATCTGAAAGGCTTCTGCCTTGGTGATTTACCGCAGCGGAGAGTTTTTTAAAAGTGCTTTCACTGCTGGAGAAAGGAGTGTTGGTGTTTTGCGGGCTTTCCGTGGATTGTGCGTTATCAACGCCACTAGTGTTTACGGTGTCGCCATAGCTACTTCTGCGATTTTCTTCCGTTTCGTAGTAATCCTCTTCCGTAAGGGATTGACTGTCTTGAGTACGATAAATGCCGATGGGGATTTCGCACGTGGTGGAACACAGTTTTTGGTAGAGGCGACCGTAGGTGCGGATCCAAAGGTCTTCGCGTGTTATTAGCATCTTTAAAAGAGAAGTATTAAATAGAGTATTATTATCTGGGCTTAACATTTTCAACGCGTAGGTCTAATGTGGGAGTAGCTTTAGGATTTTGTCGCATAATCATGTATATTTCAACACAAAACTTAGAAGTGATTCGGTGAAAGCATAATACGCGTTAGTTCTAGGGAAACGTATATTTAGATAAAACGTCAAACGTAGCTCATTTGGGAAACATTGACCATAAGGCTTATATAAGGTCATGAAACCAAGTTTGTTACGTAGTTTAGCCCAGGCGTAATATCAGTTGATATTTATAGCTTTGATAATATTGCGTAATAGCAAATTGTGATCTTTGCTGCAGTAATAAAAAAGTATTTCTGTTGAGAGTGTTAAGTAGGAAATTTGGGAATGTATTGTTATGCAATAGTTTATTATTTTTTGCTTATAGCTGCGTTTGATCGTAGACATTTAATGGTGCTGAGTGCTGGCTCAATAAACTGATAACAAAGAAGTAGGAATTTGGATAGAGTTTATTTATCAATATTTATCGCAGATTGTTTTTTGGGTATAAAAGCAAATATATTACTATTCTCACACGTATTGTTAAGCTTTTTGTGCGTTGCTTGGATTATTATACCCCTTTTTTGTAATATTGATACGGTTGAAAGCCACAGTATGTAATATTCTTTTAGAATGTGTGGATGACGCAATATAGTAAGTTTTCTTTGTATGGATTGGTTATGTCGACATTGCAACTTTTTTTACGCAATACCTACATTTCTCTTTTTGTTTTGATCTGCTACTGCAGCAAAAAAGTGTGAAAGTAATACTCCTTTGAGAAAAAACTTAAGGTGTTAAAACTTTCTCTGTTTTTTTCTTTAGTACCCGTTCTTACATAATGCTCTTACAAAAATACATAAAAAAGTTTTTTTCCTTTTTTTGGACTATTTGCTAGATTACACCTAATGTTAGTCTATGGTTCTATCGAACAAAAACAGAGCACCAGTGTCTAGACAGCTTTTAATGGGAAGCAGCTGCAGAGAAAAAACGAACTGGTGACACGTATGCATTAAAAGTAGCTTAACGAATGGCTTTCTCCTGAGAAATGAGAAGTTCAGGTTGTTGGCGTAGAACGAAAAAGTTTTTAAAAGAAAATTTTTTTAGGGGTTAACCAGGTGAACAAAAACAAAAAAAAATGCATACAATTTCGACCTTAGTAAAAAAAAATATTTTTGTTTTTTGGAATTGTTTGGGCATTCTAAATTTAGTTAAGATTTAGAAACTGTTAAAGTGTCGTCTTTAGCAAAAAAAACAAAAGATTGAATTGATACCTAGTAAGCTTTTACAAAAATAATCCCCAGATTTTCCTTCTGTTTGCTTAGCATTTTTTACTCAACTTACCGAAGTAAGAAATCCGGATCCGGGTGCTTGATCAATACCCAGCAGCAATCTTACAAACGTGATTAAGTAGTCTTTGACAAAAGCCTGGTATAACAGGGTATCCAACATTGACGCTGCAAACACGCTGCCCGCAGCAAACGGAATACGAAACATGTAGGATATGTGAGAACCCCGCTCCTTTTCTCTCTAGAATGTACACACATTAAATAAAGCAAACATACAAAAACATTATTATTTTACGTAACATTCTATCAATATTTTAGCACCACACCAGTATTACATAATAGTAGTGCTATATAAATATTCCATTAAATAAGATTATACAAGAGCAACAAACACTTAAATGATTAAGAATCGTACGTGACAGGATTGATGGACAGGCAGACAAGCTTGAAGAAGCTTTTTTGAGCAAAAAATACAAAAGACTTGTCAGATTTTTTGTTGGTAAAAGCACGTCCGCCAGTATGTCGGCATTAAATATGTTTTACAGAGAAAAACTGGTGGAATAGGTTATGCCATAAAAATCATATATCAAAATTTTCTACGCTTTAACGTCATTTCATAGAAATTATACATTTTTCTTAAGATCTGCAAATACTCCTTATTAATTTGAATATTAATTGGTAACAAAAACCATTTTCATGTTTTTCGTACCAAATAATTGCTTTGTTACCAAATATTATGCTTTCATCTTTTTGCACAAACCACACTAATGGTTTTTTTGCCTTAAATCCATGAAAAAATTAACTAATGGTTTTTTCCTCAATCAAAAAACCAACAAAGCCTGGACTAATTTCATCCGCTTAAAATCCTATTTAATACTATCACACTTTCCACTTTTCAATACCTAATTCTTTTCCTACGCGGAGTAAATAAACTTTTTACTGTGAAGTTTTTCTAGCTTTTTGCACATACAAAGCGTTTTAATATACTTGAGACTTGAAAAAGAAGAAAAAAGCTTTAATATTTTTTACCAAGACTAAAAGCTAAAGAAGATCAAGTAAAAAGCAAGAAAAGAGGAGTTCCCTACGGAGCCTTATTATTACTGCTCATCTACAAAGCCTCTGTAGTAGAAAATGATGATCCCTGAATCTGAATGTAGAGCTTTCTAGTATTTTTTTCGATTTCCTGGGACGACCCGCTCACTGTATACTGGAGTTTCCTTAGAACTTATCTGCTTGGTTCTCTTAGACACCGTGCACGTCTTTCAAGCTTGACGTGACACAGAGTACAGAAGAAAAAGGAAGAAAAAAACTCATCATCCTTTTTTCTTCTTCGTTTTACCCAGCTCATTCGTTTATTTCGCGTAAAATAGAAAAAAAATTATTTGGGCTGCTAGGCAAAAAAAAACGTGATGCCAAAATGATTTCTTTGAGGATGTGTTTGGTTCAAAGTAAAAATCTTCTAAGAAGCTAAGAAACACGGTTGGTATATTTAGGTAGCATTTTCTGCACTAATTTTCCTTCAATATATTTTTATAAAGCTTTGCACCAAATTTTCTTCAGAAAGAGAGCCTTTTTCATTCTTTTATTAATTTTTAGTTCTATTCTATCTACAGATTACACACTTACTTTCAAACAAGCTTATAAACTGCGTAATATTCACCCTGTCGATAATATTCAAGGCTATCGTCACGCAGCTTCATTTTTCTCACGCTGATATTTTTTTACACAGTAGTGTCATTATCCCAGTTCGCTTTCAGCTTTGTCATACATCTTTAAATAAATTAGGTGCCATTGCTAAGCCTCTCCATAAGCCAAAAGCCATTGAATACTACTTTAAAACCTTCTAGGGACAAAATTATAATTCTGCAAAAAATTCCACGTGTAAAGTATCAACCTTGGTTTTGCTTCCAATCCATTCGGCTTAAATCTAAACTTAAAAATAAATAAACAACCTAAATCGTAAATAATGACGTTTTTAAGGAGATAAACAATAAAACATTTATATGGACACTTGGATCACGTTGCCAATATATATAGGCCATTATTTTGGACATAAAAAATGGATAGAATTGCACGTCTAGAACATTCTCTGGATTTAGTTTTATTTTCTAGTAATCCATTACGTGAGCAAGTTTTCTGATTATATTGCGAGAAATAATAGCTATTGTATTTCTGTGTGGGCGATGGCAAACGTAGGTTCTAAATATCAGCTAAAAATAGACAACTATTCTATTTTTCTAGCTTCTAGTAGATCATTACTGCATTCTGCACTGCACCGCATAAATTTAGTTTCTAAAAAATCTAATGTTTCTTTTTCTTCTTACCTTCTCCATCCTGCTAAGATGTAGTGCGTACACATCATGCGCCCGAAATTGCATAAATCTCATATTGCTTGAAGTGCTCAGCTCCGTGACGATTTTAATATGTGGGAAAAATCGAAACATGGTTTGCACGGCGCAAATGGTATTACAGTCACTAAGCGTTTCCTCTTCAGCACTATTGCTCAACTCCTTGTTTACCACAACCACACTCTCTGCCAGTGTAATTCCGGCACGAAGCAGGTCATCCAGACAATCAATACTGCCCAAAAACCAGTAGATCATGGGAAAGTAGGAAGCTGCGTCAAGGAATGCGGTGTCTGGACGTCGTTCCAACAAAAGGATTATCGGGTTTAGCTTATGTTTTGGTCGAAAGTGAGCGCGTAAGGGGACGATAAAGTTGTAAATGGCGGTGGAAGCGTAATCAGCGGCAATTATTATGGTTTTGTTTTTCCATTTGTAGTCATAGGCGGTACGGTTGGCACAGTGTTCGCAGGCCTGTTAAAATCACAAAAACGCAAATATTTTAGTTTTGGACGTTTAAGATTTACAAAAACTATCATTAGCATATATACTCAGATTGTAAAACATTTTGTAAGAAAATCTTGGATTTTTGTCAGTAGATCATTTTATACACCCAGCGTTGTTATTATTCATGGCAGAACATTTCAACTATATTTATATGCACGATACAGGAAACCGACGCCACAGTATACTAAAATCAAAGCAGGGTAACATATTTATAAAGTTGAAATTATACTGTGGTAAGAAAAACCAGGACTACCTTAAAGAAACGGAAAGAAAGCGGTTTGTTCTTAGTTCTTGTATGCAAAGGCGATAAAACCCAGCTGGTGTGTTGCCAAATGTTTCGTTTTACATTTTGAATAAGACGTTGCTATCAGCACAAAGCAGCAGGGACATTGTATAGTATATTATGTACTTTGGGAAAATTGCAAAAATATTAACGTGCTTTCAAATTCCGCAAGCTGCTTATATTCTAAATAAGTTTTTATGATGATGTAGCCATGTGTAAAAGGAAAATGTGTGCTGAGGTTGCAAAACTTTAATGTGGGTTTGTATCAGTGCTTTGAATTCAGCACAGGTTTTGAATAGGCTAGTAAATTTGAATAAGTTGGACTTTTGCTGACCTTAGATTGTTAATCTGACTAATGTAGAGTTTACTTTAAGAAATTACTGATAAGTTAGTAAATTTGTTTGAGAAGGTAATTCTAAAGATTATATGCTTGGATAGATGACAATATTTTAATGCGTTTGATTGAAGTGGTAACAAGAAGGGAAGGACAGATGGTTAGAAATTTCAAAGAAATGAGATTTTGCTTTCATGGTTCGGTTAAGTTTTGTATAGATTATAAAGGAAAAACTAATCGGGAAATTGGATAGAACCTATGGATCCTATAGATCGGTTTACCTGACATATGAATCTATTTGGTAAAGCAATAATCAAAGTGAAAGCATTTTGTGTTTAGAATACCTCAGGTTCCGAATAAAAATATTTGTGGCATCTTTTTATTGTATTTCGGACTAGCAGAAATATTCGATATTTTGTTTGTACTTTATACTCGGTAAAAACAAATTGCTGAATTACAAGTCAGTGAACCATGTTTCACATTCAGATTACTATTCCTATCCCGTTCCAAATGAAATTACTGGAGGTAATCACCGGTAAAATTGGCTCAAAAGCAAAATTACTAAAATGACAGATTCTACTAAATTAGGAAATGGGAATTTTATTGCTCAGGACCAGGAACAGTCTATCCGTAGACCAAATCTGGCAATACATGAACATCCTGTAATCTAAAATTATTTAACTACATTAAGTACAAAATACATTTTTAAATGTGACGTCAAGCTGAGTATATTTGCCAAATTGTTTTGTTACTATACTGCTCAGATCTACTCACGTCCTCATGCCCAACATTAAAATTCTCTCAAAACCAAAATCCCTGATGAATTGCCATACATTTCAGAATATAATGAAGATACACCATGTAAAAGGCAGACTTACACAATGCCTTTGTTATAAAATACTTGTATCATCCAAAGAACCAGAGTATTTTTTATATAAAGACCTCCGTTTTTGATTATGCAACCAGATCCTCCCTCATCATTATTATTACTTTTCACACCAACACACACACACACGACACCAGGCTGTCATAATGTAGTAGCTACTATACTACGGTTTTTAGTCTTATTATTGCTTTTTCTCAGGATTAGGCAAATACTCTAGTTTAGAAGTAGCAGCATGCCAATGCCAATACTACTTTCACCAGTAAAAACTACAGAGCTTGTTAAAGTCTTCTCTGCAAAAAGGAGAAATTAACACAATGGAATTTCAGCACAGAAGAGGAAAAGGACACAAAGAGCTTGTATCACCAGTGCATACTAATGGGATTTCGGGTACATGGCGTTATTATTACACATGAGAGAGGAGAACTTTTGGCTAAAAAAGATGAAAGAAAGAGAGAGAGAGAGTTTGTGCATTTTATAAAGAGAGCACACATTATTATGCAATTTATAGACAGATAGTGGCGACAGGTTTGGCATTAATGTAAAAACCAAGGCTTGTGGACAAAAAAGATGGTTTAAGTAAGAGCGCAATGTCGTTAAAGCTTTTAAATTTTTGGTAATCGCACTTACGTTTTAATTTAAGCTTATGCCTAAACAATATTTAATTTTTCATTGGTTAAATTTTTACTCCTATAATTCTTTTTCCCGAGTGCAAGGGTTCCAGCTTTATTAAAATTTATACATCTGTTCATTAAAATATATCATGTTCATGTGGAGTGTCACTCCTTCACTAGATGTAATTCTCCGTGGGTGGTCCTCTAATTTGATTTTTCTCTGACAACCGCACAATATAATTTATTATGCGCCTTTACCATTTCAAGTGCTCCTAACAGTTTAGTTTAGATCAACATTTAGTGTTTCGGGTCAGCAAGCTTTTCTTTACCCAATTTTTTCTACCATTCTAGTATTTTCATCTTAAAATGAAAGCCAATACCTAACTCCGGAAAGTAAAAGAAGATACTCAACACCATCATAATACCAAGTAAAAATAACAAAGAAACTTGGGAAAAGTTTAGTATTGTGTGTAAATTGAATTTTTCCCCACCACTGAATTTATATAAAAGGTAGAAACGACTAGGGTGATTGCTTCCATCATAATAATCATTTTGTTCACCTGACTTGAAAGCAAAAAAATTGCATTGAACACAAAGCTACAAAACCATATATCTAGAGGATGACCTAAAGACAAGTAAAAAATACTGATCCATTTTCCTACACACTTGAAAATGTTGTTTGGATTCCCTAGTGAACAACACAGACAAATGGCCAGGTTTCGTGTCACAAAACCATTTATACTGGACCGGGTTTAGCTTTCTCTCTATCTAGTTGTCTGAAAGGTGCAGAGAAAATTGGAAGTATTTTTATAGAGTGCAACCAGGTAGTAAAATGTATGGGCTTATAGGTCATATTATATTTTCTTAGGTTTTAAGCACTTTTACACGAACTCGAGTAGTAGAAACATCTTCCATGGACCACTAGCTTCTTATAACTTGTGTTTGGTCAAACTTGTAAGTTTTTAAGCAACAAAAGTTGTTCAAGTTTTTTTCAAGCTATATTACATTTTCAAGCGTTTTCTATATTCATTTTGCCATTCTTTGGGAAAAAATTGGGTTGCTGAGTTTACAAAAAGAAAATGGACCATTATGTTTTTAAGGGTTGGTTGGTCACTAGGTTGAGAGTGGCTCTCTAAGGACCTACACGAGCCAAGGACATGCGAAAAGTAAAGAATATAAAGCCATAAAGATAGAAAAACCACCAGAGAAAAAGTTCGTCCCCGTTTAATATTTTTTCCAAGAATGTTTTGAGTTTTTTGATAAAACTTAAGTCCTCATACCTGAGCAAGTTGTAAGCAGCACAATTGCTTTTTATCTCTGAGTAAGTAACACAACGTTGGAGTCACTCCAATATACGGGGACACTGGTGGGAAGCCTTTAATCACTGAAGAAATATATTCTGAGCTTCCAATCCACGCCACATCATCCTCAGCCTCGTCGCTAGTAGCCCCAGTATCTGCAAGCACTAGTGCGTTTGCAGCATCAGGAAAAGCTGTGCTGGGTCCTAGACTGCTTCTCATTTGTCCCACGTCAGTGGCAGATACGGGACTGGGAAGAGATACATCGGGGACGCGGTCGGGAACTGGAAGAATGCTGGGTCGGCGTGCGCCTAAAACAAAAAAGGAAAAAGTTATGTAAAAAAATATTAATGTCACAAAATATTATTATATGGGCGTTTTGATTCTCCAAGATTTTGAAAGAAAGGGTGATAAACTATTGACCCATTTTTGGTAACCTTGTTACGTCAAAACCCATTTTGGCTGAGTAACTACCTCCTGTCATGTAGCTGTCTTTAAACATAGCTGAAATAATGGATGAGGAACAAGTAATATTGCAAAGGGGAAAATCTTGTAAACGCTTTCTAATGGCGTGTATCTTTAGCAAAATAGGAGTTCGGCACATTTGGAACAATTTTTTTGGGTAATAAAACACTTTCGTCCTTTCTGCATGTCATTACATATCTTTTACATTTCAGCTTTCCCTACTTTCTCTACCTTCACCACAAACTCATAAAGCATTTTTTATCTACTTGTTTGTTCACCCAAGCATAAAATATTTTACACTTACTTGAGCTATGGTGTTCCCCACCTGGACTCAATCCACCTCCAGTAGTACCCCCACCACTAGTACTAGGCAACATAAGCAAATTGCTATTGAGCATATTCACACTTTGTCTCCGATCCTCAATATGATCCACAGCAATTTGTATAGTTTGTGGGGGCTCATCGCCAATACAAGTAACAAATTTGGAAACTGATTTAGCCCCGCCCCGTAAATGGGGTATTCCCCCTAAACCCTTTTCACTATCTGCTTGTGTATTCAAAGCACTACTTATATCTTCAGTACTTGTTGGACTATGAATAGTTACTGTAAACTGGTCATTATTTTCTCCTGGTTGAAGATTTTGAGTGTGTATAATGGCGTTACTGGTAACTTCTGGTGGTTCTGTAGTTTCTCCAGTTTCCATAGCAATTTGCGTAGCGCTAGATGGACTTTGCGCTACTGCAGGATTTGTTTGAGGTCCGCCTGTAGTACCAGGTAGATTGTTTTGTGTAGGACTTGTGGTCGCACTGTTGTTATTATTATTATTATTTGTATTGCTATTTGAATTTGACACAAAAGCAGAGTTCTCCTCTTTGGTAATACTTAAATAAAAGCAAATGTCACTTTTTCTCATAATGTGTCTTGGACCGGGATTGAGTAAAATGGTATCCTCATAAAATTCGGGTAATTGCGAAGGTCGAACGCCGACTAGACAAACGCCGAATTTTCTGTGGGAGTGAAAACTTGCATAAATAAAGCTTTTGCCTTCGTACTCCCCGAAGAATCGAGAGTCGCCTAAGCGAATGTGGTAAATTTCGTTGCCTGAGCATTTGCCGTATAAACGTTGCCATTCTTCTTTTGACGTTTCGCCTTCCCTAAAAATAATAAAATAAAAGTTAATAGTGTGGAATAGGTTGCAACTTTGGTAGATTGCCAAGTTTGACTTACTGTCCCCGAGAGGTGTGAAGTAGCAAAGTGACCAGTGTGCTAGTACCCGGAAACAGACAGTTATTTGCCAGTAGGGCATACTTAAACTCGTCCTCGCACACAACGTGCTCCGCAAAGCGAACGTGGAGTTTGTTCTCGGGTCGGAGTATTTGTACGTATTGGGGCACTATAGGAGCAAAATCCTTTACGGCCCAGCTACGTAATATGGTGTGCTCGTCAGCGGCTGTTTTGTCGGCGTAGTTTCTTGCGGCTAATACTACAATAAAATATAGTACAAAGCTTGAATACTATGTTTAGAAAACTTAAAATGTTCAAAATTTTACAATTTCTTACTAAAACAAGCTTCCGCTTCACCCATTCGCGCTCTAGTTAAATCTCCATCTTTGAGGCAACTCCCTTGAATGTAAATCACACGTTGTGCCCAAATAGGCACTTGTAATATCATTCTCATTGTTGTGTCCAGCTCACAAGGGGAAAGTAAAACGACGTAGTAGTCCTTCAAGAAAAATCAAATGTCAACATTTTAACTTTAGGCGATCAAATTAAAACTAATTGGCGTATAGTTTTGTCATCAAAGCGTAAAAAATAATTTCCCTGAAGCGTAACAAAATTTGACAAGATCTCTTATCTGAAACTTTTCTAAAAACTTTTTGGTGTGCAGTTTTGCTCCTTTAAAACTTGAACTAGAAATATTATGTAAATACTTGCGTGAGAAACAATCATGTTGCTACAGAAAGTGTTATCTTTTATTTTAATGGCCGTGTTTCTCCAATTTTCAAAACTGCCTTTCTGGAAACAAAAACTTTTTTGAATGCTCGTTTGCATGCAAATAACTTCATAAAAACAATTTAAACACGTAGTAGCTTCCAACCATTTCCTGGTTTTAATACCCAGCAATAAAAACCCAGTTGGTGTTTTATTTTTTGGTGTTGTAAAAACAAGAAATCTGAAAGCGGCACAAAGAGAAGAACAATGTACAGAGAAGTAAAAAACAAAGCAATATTTTAAGGGGCTGTACACACTACACGCACGGCGTAAAAATAAACATTACCTTGTGACATTTTGAGAAACATTGAGGTATAGATTTGTGCCTAAAGTTATACACGGTTTTCGTTATCTTGTGCTTTCAACACGGAAGTAGGAACAAGGCAATAAACGTATTTAACAGAGTAGCTTTTATTACGCGGAACGGACTAATAGCCAAATCCATAAAACGTTTTTTCTGTTCTATACAAGTACAGCGGATATAAAGAGAAAGCAGCAAACATGGGAAATCTTTTACGCCAATAAATGCTTTCCTTATAGATTATATATATTTTGTATAAAGTATTTTGCCTAGCTAGCTATTCAGGAAGCAATAAAGCCTCTTATACTAAAACTTTCCTTTTTGCTTTCTCTTTTATTTAACTTCTTACCTGTAGCAGTGGATGAGCGTAAAACTCGTTAAGGAAGTCCATAATGGTGTCCGCATGAAGACTAGTGCTACAAACCACAACGTGTCTTTCACTCTGTGCCCTATGCGAGCTATAGCTTCCACCCAACTTTTGCCTTTCCATCCAGGTGAAAGCCAACTGTTCAAACTGCGTCGGAAGCACTATCAGCGCAATGCAGATCATTGCCACCATAAACAGCTGGCTAGGCCAAATGTCGGGTACAAAGTCGCCATAGCCCACCGTGGAGAATGTGACCACTACAAAGTACGTACTTTGAAAGAGGTCAAGTCGTCGATGACCCGCGCGTTGAAAATGTTGCACGCCGCAAACGCTGGTAAACACGAGACAAATTAGAGTTGCTGATAGGATTGTAAGTTGTTGGCTAAGAGCGCTTTGACTTCGTTGCATAGCGCGGTGCAAATCATTAAACATGTTTTCTAGCGCGTATTTTGCCAACCAGCAATTTAAAAAGACGGGCACAAACAGATTGCGAAACGGGGGGTAGAAAATGGTCACCACAAAGGGTACGGTGGAAAAGAGTTCCAGACAGAAGCGACGTGTGAGTAGTTGCTGGAAGAGGTTGCCCTATAAACACAAAAATGCAAATACAAGTTTGATTAATTTTAAAACTGGGTTATTTGACTTTTAAACTAGTTTGGAAACTTTTGCAAAAATTAACTTTGACATTTTGGGCAGGTAACTGGGTATGCCGTCACAAATACTTAAGCCGATTATCTTTGAAAAATTTGAGTGAAAACTCTATCATGACTTTTTCACATAACTAAAAGTCAGTGAAAGTTGTGCAATCCGGCTTAGCTCATATTTTCTCTGAAAGCTTTCTATTTATTTTTTGTTCACGGTTGTTAACACACGATTTAAATTTCCTATAAGCTGTTGCAAACAGGAAATATCAATAATAATTTCATCCTCTACGTATTTCCATCTATCTGCTACGTAGATACGTAAAAAGGATTCCCCAGAAAGTAAAAAGTTGTTCCAGAACGGTAGGTTTTTTATTATCCGTTTATATAAGACTTTAAAAGAAGTTAAAATCAGTATTTAGTTTACGGAACGTTGATAGAATTTCTTATACGTTGTGAAAGACCTAAAGGTCAGAAAAAAATTGTTTTAAGAGTTTAATATGTAAAACGCATTTTTCAAAGGATATTACACTCTTTGTAGTTTTTAGTGTTGTATAAGCTGTGTATAATATAACCTTTGCATTAAAATTCTGCTTGAGCTTTGAGAAACTGGAAACTGGGGCAAAATTCTAAAAGAAGCTTGATTAAATATTTGATACTGTTTACTACTGACCTTGGCCACTGTAAAAACTCTTAAAGTTAGATTATGACAACCTAAACATGGTTTTTTGCTTAAAATTTACAAACTAATTTGCCTATTCATTACAGCATTTTCCACAGGGAATTTTCTCTGTATTTTCATCCTTAACCACATCTAGGTTTTAGGGCTATCAAGCTCTTCTTCCTTTTTCTCTAAATTAATCTCCTTACTTTCTACTTGCTCTTTAGCCTTAGAGACTTCAACGCCAGTATAAAATATTACCTCCTGTCAACCCAGCCATGTACAACCAGGCCAATAAACCCTCTCTACTCTGTTTTTTACTACTTTTCCCCTTAACACAAGCCATCTGTCTATTGCAAACATTCCTCACAGAATTCCACAAACACAACCGTCATAATATTTAGCAGCAGAGAGCAGCTTGTTTGTGCAATATTGTTCCAGCCAGCAATAAAAATTCCTGCAGAGCTAACTAGCAACAACGACTTTGAGTAGCCAAATAAATGTAAACTGAAAGTAATGATGATGATGGTAGTGGTAAACACACTCATGTAAGTACATATACAAAATACTTGGAAAAATTGTGAGTACTAAACATACTTTGTAAATAAAGTGGGGGGAGTGTGTTGGGTACTAAAAATTTTGGATGCATTTATAACAGGAGCAAAGCAACAACCACCACAAAGTTTGGTCTAGCTTTCTCCTTCAGTCTAATATTGGATTTATCAAACCGGCTTAGCCGGAGTGAAAATCGTTTTCACTAAAATATATTTATACAAAATATATAATATATTTCTCTATGGTATTTCCTTTTTTGGCGTTGAAACTATGCTGGTATTTGGTATGAACCCATATTATCAAAGTAGTAAAACTGGTAGCATTCAACATTCATTAGAATTCCCTCACTCAAAACAAGAGAGCCTTGTGTCTCTCATTCTCTTTTTGGTCTTTGGCTAGAGAATACAAATTTAGTGAGTTGAGAGAGCTCGTTCCAGTTTACTGCCTCCTGTGTGTGAGTCTTAATTACATCCATATGGATTTTCCGTACAATAAAGCAATGCAGCTGGTGCTGTAACGTAACACAGAATGAGTCTACCCGTTTTTTGGTGTGTGTGATCACAATAATGTGAATGCCTTTTCCTTGTTCTTCTCTCTTCTTTTACAAAATGATTTCCATTTCCTTCCAAGCGTGAGTCTTGCGTATGTACATCAATATATAAAATGTGTTTATATGTGCAAATTTTTCTTATTTCCTTTTTTACTCTAATAGTAGCCCATATACTGTTCAGTATACCACATCAAATTATTCTTGAATGTAGGGTTAAAACTTTAAGAGAATATTTTATCTAAACGGCCCCAAGTCAGTACCCGACGCAGCAGTTGTTCTCCGCACAAAGTATTTTCCACACGGGTAGCCTTTTTCTTTTTTGTCACAAATGTTACATTTCTTCGAAAAAAACTGGGCCTTTCTCTTTTCTTCAGATAAAATTTTATTATTAACGGGGTTGTTCATCTGAATAGTTTTGTACCAGTTTTAGTTTGATAGCATATATGATATTTTAAAATGGTTTGAGTTGCCAATGAATGGTCCCTTATTTTGATTGAAAAAGTCTCTGTTTATATTTCTCTTGTGTTTTTGCACTCGGATTGTCATTTGAGTTACACGCACAGTGGTAGGCAAAAAGTTGTATTGGAATTGAAGTGAATTGTCTAGATTTTGGTAAACATTTGGCGTCTTTGTATTTTTTATATTAAAGTTATTATTTCAAATGCTGCATTGCTTTATCAATCAAAATGTTTTGTGCAGCTTTCTATTTTTCTTCCAATTTGGTATTTGCCTTAGGAATCCTCTTTTCTTTATAAAAATTGAACTATTTTTGCATACCTACAGAGGTATATCCATCTATCTATTTTTTGATAATTGTTTTAATCGCCCATCCCAAAAAACATGCATTTGTATTCTTAGTGCAAACCGCAATACACAGAACAACATTGTCAGTCTACCATTTATTCAATATATTTTTTGTCCAATTTTCCTTCCATTTCTAAAAATACTAACATTCTAACTCAGAGTCTACCAAATGCACTGACATATTTTTGAATTTTTTTGTAACAAAAAATATAACAAAATAAATGGACAAACATAATAGTCAATTACAATCCAATATATTTTTGCTTTAAACCACACTGGTAATTTATAACAAACAGCATAGTGGTTTCCATTTGGCTAGCTTTTATAAAACGTTTTGGGTTGACATGGTCACACAATTTTTTTTGCAAGAACAAGCCAACCGTTTTATGTTGCCGTTCATTCTCATTAAATATATTTTTTCAAACAGAACAGAACACAAGTCTGTATTCTGTAGGATGATAATGTACGTTTATTGTTTTTCTCTTTGGTACAAACTTTCTACAAAACAAGAGACAAAAGACACTTGGTTAGGTTTGCAGTTCACACATGTGGCGTTCGTTTTGTTATATGCGGCGTAGTTTCTATTGTCCAAAAAGTTAGCATTGACATGAAAATGTGGTCGAGGCAAAATTAAATTAAGGTTTACTCTTTACTCTGGAAGCAGTAGTAGGTCCACACACAATTCAGAGTAAAATGGACACTTTTAAAAGCACCAAAATGTTTTGTAGTATTTCAAGTGCTTTTTAGCCCTTGGCTATTTGAAACGAGCACACAATGACAATTGCAATGCTTCAGTATAGTGCAAAGTAAACTTGGTTAGGTAGAAAGTGCTATTGTATGTGTTACTATATACGTTATATATTTTTTCTACAAAACAATATAGGAAATGTCAAGTCTACCTTGTAATTTAAGTAAACAAGAAGCAGCGTTTCACTAAAGCTGATCAGAGCCAGAATGGCATGCACAACCCACAGTTCCAAAGGTCTGTCCACCCAAATGATGGCGTCCCAGTTGATCACGGGATCTTCACGATATTCCTCCTCGGTAAAGTTGAGACTCTTCAGGTACTCAGATTTATCAGACTTGAAGCACCCATAGCTAAAAAATATATAAAAAGGTTAAAAAATTTGTTAGCAAAAATATTTCACAGAAACGTGAAATGTTTGTCCTTAGTAAACATTATAATGTAAAAGGTCGACAATATATAGTAAATTTACTTGGTGACAGTTTTTTTTATTGCGTTTACACCTTGCTTGCTTTTGAACAAGGTGCGGAATAAATAAGTGCAAAAATTATGGTGTAGTTTCTGCGCCGAAAGTAATTACATTTTACCGGGAAAGCCTCTCTCTACAAGCTCATTTGTCTAAAATGCAAATAAAGTCTGGTTTCATTCATGCACAAATTGTAATTTGTACTTGAAAGCTATATGGAACTTCATCCACGTGGAAAACTGATTGGGTGGGAGCAATGTCCGGATACAAAAAAACCGTTATGCAAAAGGGTAACAACGGTAACAAACTTGGGCCTTACATAATCACGATGAAAATGTGATTTACACTGAAATGTAATAATAGTGTAGAGCTGTAGCGCCAAGAAGCATGTTTTCTGTATAATGTAGTGGTAGCCTCAAGTCAATTACACAATGGAGTAAGTAAAACCGCAATAAAACCAAATGAAATATATGGAATTCAGTGATAAATATGAGAAATGGCTTATTTGCATGCTATACATTTTACACTAGAAAAGCGCGTTATGCTTTTAAATAGCTAATTTTACATAAAATAATCGGTTCACAATTCTTTTAATTGTGAAACATATGTCATTACTTTAGGAAATTATTTCTTTTGCCAACTTACCAGCTTGCAAAAGTTGGGTCCGTATCCGTCATCACCCTCGCAATATACAAAACACAAGTAAACAGCTTGAGCACAAACCGAGCAATTCTAATTCTCAAGCTGGACTTCTGGTTTTTGAAAAAGTAGAGGTGGAGACGTTCCTTGATAGTGCGCTCGTTTACGTAGTACTCTACACGAACTCTGTAAACCCAAACCAAATAAACAAATTTATGTTAGAAATAGATACCAATACAACCCAAACCATTCATTTTTTCTATGTGTCTATTTTTCTTAGCAGAATAATTATGCTTTTTGTAGTAGTAGCACAGAAACCCATTTATTCTTTTCTTTACGATTGGAATACTCACGCATGCGGAACTACTTTATTTTGGTGTCTAAGTCTGCCCATTGCCAAAGAAAATACTACTCACTATTTTTACCATTTGACTAATGGACCTCCTGTTGTTAGTCACGACAGGCTTATTTTCTTTTCAATATACTTCAGACAGAAAGAAGTTTGCTTGTTCTTTTTTTAAACATAGTCCATCATTCAAAAATACTTTGTAAAAATTGAACGCCAGCCTGAGAAACTTCTTTTTATCAACTTTTCAATTTGCAGCAAATAAACCCATTTTCTTTCTTTTTTTCAGCCGCTGCACTTTTTTGGCAACAACCTGCCCAACAAAACTATTATTTGTATAGGTAATATCTCTCTGTCAATTTTTATTTTTGGTGTAGGAATAATATGCAAAAAAGGAAAAGTGTACAGTAGGCAAAACATTTATAAAGGAAAAGCCGATTATTTTCAACTTAATGGATAGCTTCTTCCCTTTAGCCAAACTTCTTGAACAAAATACTTCTAAAAAGCAAAACTTTGTCAAATGTTTATATTCCCATTATTATACATTTTTGTGTAGTACACTAATGTTCAATTTTACTTCCTACGGCGTTGACACTCGAAACTTTTCCCCAAAAGTAATAATATTCATCCTTTTGTCATAATAATAATTGTATTTTAGCATGTTTCCAAATACCATTGCCAATTTCCATATAAATGGTGTAAAAACTGGAGTAACCTAAAACCAAAAAGCTGCTGGATGGAAAATCTAATGTATTTGTGTGAGCTTGTCTCTTGTTTGCACACTACGCTAAAAAGTGGGAATTGTATAAAAGGTGAAACATTTTCAAAATAGCTAAAATATAAGCTGTTTTAGAGATATATCTAGAAAATTTTCACCAAGATAGAGGCAAAATAGAGGATGTTGTAAGGTATAATTTATTAGACACGTTCACTTTCCATAAAAAACTATACCTTTAGGAGAGGAATATTATGTGACTAGAGTAAATTTTTGGAACTGCTGGAGCAAATCATGTTGTATATTTGGCAATAACTTGGGGTTATCACACCATTTTTACCTACTGGACTATTAAAAATAGCGTTTTCAATTTTTGGTGTTTTTATCTCAGCAATCTGGAAAATGGGTGAACAATATACTTATTATTTTTTATCAATTACTGTTATTCTGTCCATGAACGTGGAATAGGAGTTCACTTACCACCAGCCAGTTTTTATCGACGTGCTACAGTAACAGATAGCTATAAAACTAAAAGCGTGAATTACCGCAGTAAAAATATTCTACCTAAAAATAGAGAAAATGGCCGCAAAGACACGCAAAACCAACCAGTCTAAAACATTCTATGCAAATCACGTATAAATTGTCAGTGGTTTCTCCGTAATTAAAAGTTATTCCGCAGAGAGAAATAAAATGGGTACAAAATTTGGGTAAAAGCATGACTTTGATTGTCCACTGCGGTTATTCTGTTATATGCTGTTGTAAGCATTTTTTACAATTTTCAATTACACCCATCACCATTCCATTTTTCCATGTTCAATTTACCAGTTTCTAAATGTCATGGTAATAGCTGTTATAAACTGACAGCAATTTTTTTACAACTGCTTATATTGCTGGGTCTGTTGCCAACAGATGCTTGTCAGAGTATGACAGACTTGTACTAAAATATTATTGCTGGTACGTATAGGAAGTCCTATACGTACCAGCAATAATATTTTAGTGGTCTTAGGGGAGATTTACAAAACCACAAATTACAAAATACATGAATTACAAATTTTCTATTACAAAGTCTCAAATTACAAATGTTTTTTCTCTCCTAAATACATAAATTACAAAAATTCAAGCTAGGATCTTAGAGTACATTTTGAACCTAACTAAATAAAACCGAGTGTTTTTTAGAGAAACCTTTCATAGAAACTTCAAACTTACCTCAATTAATCTCACATGAAAAGCGTGGTTCTTTTAGAAATAATCGTTCATCAGTGAGGAATCTCTTCATCGAATATTTCGAAGAAAACATGATTAATTCTTGCTGCATGCATGTTTTTAAACAGTGCAGTCGTCTTTCAAATGTGCTCACAAAAATAGAGTTGACTGTGTCCTACTAGAGCTACTGTTAATAAATTTATTCTAGAAGAAGGTGACATGGCCCATGTCACATGGGTATTAAAAAACTCCAGCAGGTTACATTGTTTACTGACCATTTGGATTATGTTTTAGAAGACGAAATAAATAATAAATAAATACTGCAAAAAGCATTACTTCCAAAAATGTGAACATAAAACAAGTGTCGTTCTATGCACTTTGTATGCACTATGCTGTTTGTAGCAATAGTGAGTAGCATTCAGTAAAATGCCCTATTACATTATAGCATAATACGTATTGATGAGTGAGTAAAAATGATTCCAACTAGTTGAATCAATGTTCTGGTTTGAAATTTATATAGTATTTAGTGTAAAATTAAAGAAAAAATGGCGAATAGAGTTTTTGTAATTCATGTACATTTTCATTTGTAATTTTGGGTTTTGTAATTCTCTCTTTTGTAAAATGTGTCATTTGTAATTTAAAATTTGTAATTCTCCCCGTGCACCATAGGAAGTTTGGTAGCCTTCTTCTTATTCTTTATAATATACAGTGCGGAAAAATATAAATAAGAGAAAGGGAAAAAATTGCAATGCCAAAAGCACCAGTTGTGTTGGAATACACGCATGAAATATTGTACAAAGCTGTGTGCTTTCTCTCCAGTGTACTCCAGTTTCTGACTCTAGCAGACATGCATGACATGCCATTCGAACGGATCGATATAGGCAAAAAAGCAAACCAACAAAATAAGAGCTTTGGACACTGCAAGGAAGTGACTCAGAATACTTATTATATCATCAAATGTATATATATTTCTTGCTCAAATATTGGAACAGCATTTTGGCCCAAAAATATATATGGTTAAGATAAAGGAATACGCCGTTTTGGCTAATATGCAGTATAATTGCACTCTAAAGAAGTTAATATATGTTTTATGATAAATCAAAAACTGACGTAAAAATGTCAATATTTTTTTGTAAAAGGTATATTTCTTATACAATTTGGTGCATGAACGTTTCTACAAGTGTGCAGCTATGCGTAAACACAAAAAAATACAACATACCAAGTTGTCTCGCGTGGTTGGAACATGTTCCTCTGTTATTATCTAAAAAGGTTTACATGGAAATGGCACGCCGTTGTTTTCTCCCTTTTTCTGCCTCTATCATCTATTTTGCAGCAGGAGAAAATATATAGGTCTAATATAATATTATGTCAGTGAGTGGGTGGGTGGAGTGCGCTAAATTGCTAAGGGAAAAAACATTCTACGCTTTTATCAAAAGACAGCATCAAAATGTATATATAATGGCATAATTTCTGCAAGGTAGTAAACACACACCACGCAATGTTTTTGTTTTTAGAGAGGGAAACGGATTTTTGTGAAATGTTATCTAAGCACCATGAAAAAAGTGAATGACCAGGGAAATAGCACAAAAACTATGAGGATTTTTTTTGTTTAGGAAACACGTAACGCTGTTACGCAATTTCCAATTTTGTTATCTGTCACGAACATGTGAAGCAAAAACTGGACATTTCTGGATGAAACTGGATTATTAAAGTGAAAAAAGTCATTTGGTGAGATTTTTTGCATAAAGACCTAAATTTTTATATGGTGTGACGTGTGAATGTTCCCCTAGTGACATTTTTCCTAACACGGAAAATGAATGTGGTGACATGTTCTAATATCAAATATCCTTTTTTGTTTACTTTATTTCATCTAGGTCTAGTCTAGTCTGCTGACTAACCAAATAAAATCAATCCACTACAGCGGCAACTATACTGGTCACTATATGGTTATAAATATAAAATACACAAAAAGTCTTTTACATTTTTAACCAAGTAATTTTCCAAGTGAAACGGCGTTGCGAGTTGCGAGCTCAAACCTGGGAATTATTGCACAGCTTGTCAATTTTCTCCACTTTAGAACCGCTTGCTGCTGTACACTTTTGCCTTATTAAAACTTCATTGCGAAGGTGAAAGCAACAGCGCATTTGGTTTTTTTGTATGCGTGCTTTAGGTAATTACTATTTAATGTTTTTGCCAAATGTCACTTATAGACAAGTTTATGCTTTTACCTACTTAGCTAGCGTGATGACAGACGGGGTGTGCTGCAAACTGATGACTGGGCTCACGCATTCTTAATTGCTTGGTTTGTGTTGTGTGCCCTTTATATATTTTGTATAGTTAAACCTTATTGTTTTTTCGAACTGGTTTAATCGAACTATTATACTGCCTGCATGGAACAATGGGTTATTTGGCAACATGTGATGTGATGGGATGTGATGTTAACAATCGCTGAAAATTATTGTGAATGGTAATAGGATAATATCCAACATATTATGTTGGATTGAAATGGCATTTTGATGAAAATTGGCAAATCGCGTTGAAATATACCAAATGCCAATGTAGGTAGCTATTTATGGCATATTTTGTTCGAGGGCGAATCAAGTGCCCCTACAATTTCTAAATGCCGCGCTGTCTCTTCCAAGCTTTAAACGAGATTGGCAAAGGAGATATGTCTTAAGTGGATGTATTGACAAGCAACGTTAAAACATTTGACAGGTGGAATTAGAACACACTTGTCAACTAGCTTGTTAGTTTTTAACAACGCGGAACTAAATTCTAATGGACAATTACAGAACTTAAATATTTTTCAGAGAAAACTTATTAAATATTTTTTTACCTATCGTCATCCTGCTCCAACCGAAAACTGCTTCTGCTCAAGCTAAGCTCACTGAACGCCGCTAAGCTACATCTTGGTCTTCTCAGTCTCCTGCTCATGCTGGACGAGGCTTTCCTTAGAAACAGCTTCTCATCCTCGTCCCCTTCACTGGGCTCTTGGGTGCCTACAGAAGAGTCTCTTTTACCGCTGGACTCTATATCTGCACCCATTTTTATTCTATTTTTAATCAACAGTTCACCTTGAACAAGTGCAATTTGTTCTAATATTTAGTTATTTTTTCTCTGGAATATTTCTATTTTGTCTAATATATCATTAAGTTTTATTATTTCTTGTTCAGCCTACATATTTCCACTTATTTCACCCCGCTTTCACTACCATTAGCACATCTTTCCCCTTTATAACATATTAATTTGCACCAGCCACTTAAGTGGCACCACAAAAATAACCGCGTCATTTTCTCGTCTTTGCTCATTTTTTCACTTGTATTTTGTGGACTCTGTGCTCAAACTAGAATGGAATAGATATGTGTTTTTTCTCTGTGTTTTCAAGAGTATTTAACCTGACAGCACAGGAGAAAAGCAACACTTAACCACATTTTGTACAATTTGCACACCACACAAAGCGCACCCAGCACTTAATTAACCTAAGTAATTCCTTTTACCCACTGGAGAAAATAACACTGGTAATTAACTTAATATAAAACAGCTGCATACAAATTTTGTTTCTGGTAATAACTTGTTTTTTGTTCTGTGATATTACAATGCTATACGTTTATTCAAGCATTTCTATTTCAATGCTTTAACATTCTAGCTTTCTTTCTATTGGGACGGAATATTTACATTTTTACTTTGGAATAACAAAACTTGCACAAATGACTAATTTTGCAGATCTAAGTGTCTTTTGTTTTTTTTCTCTTTTCCAGATAACTAATTACACTACACTAAGAGAGCACTCTAACATCTTGATTCTTTTTTTTACCACACAGCCATTAATATCCTTCACTGGTAAACTTTTACCCAAACCAGAGATTTTTTTTGGTGTGTAGGTTCTACCAGAAAAAAAAGTTTTCCTAGAACACTGCTGCTCTGTCTTTTGCTAAATGGCTTGTGACACTGACAAAGAAAATTAGTATCTTTTTTGTTGCTAGTCCTGCCAAATATTGTCACAAAAAACTGTTGCTAAATTACTTGCTAAAACGTCCTTAGATTTTTTTTGGATAAATAAGAAAAACAAGGCATTTATAATTTAGCCTGAAGTTAAATATGTCGATATTGATTCTTTCTCTTTTTTTAGAGAATAAAACGTTTTTTTTGCATAGCGTTGTATATTACATATTCCACTTGCAGAAAAAAATATGACGGGAGTACAAAGTCGTTTTATTACCCTAAAGATATATACCAAATGTAGCAACAAAGTTTTTCGCTTCTTTTTTGTCTTGCTGGATGTTATTCACACAACAGCTGTAGGTTGACTGAAAGAAGAAAGGTAAGGTTTATTGGATTTTCCCCTCATTTTTATTCCACTTCTTGTATTCGAGCTCGAGCAGCACACAACACAGAACACAGCACACTATTCACTCACTTTAGAACGGCAGACAGAGAAACGACAGGTTTTTTGGAAAAAGCGGAAAGCTGTATGTAGCAGGCACTAGTGAAGCGTAGCACCCAATACGCTACAGCTTTTAGGTTTGAGCTTCAAATGTATTTCTTAAAGCTGAAGAAATCTCCGGTGAGCTTATAGCACATACCTAAATTTGTCATACGCATTTGCTGGCATATATGCAAAAAAGCAAATGGCTTATGGTTTATTATCCGCACTGCTTATATATTTGAGTCTTTACCGCAGTATAAAAATTTTCTCGCTTGTTGTAATTTTCTTGAAGATAAACGCTCGATAGAAGCACTACAGTTTATGATTTTTCTAAGAAATCGAAAACACTTTCACTTTTTTTTACCTTTTTCCAATTTTCATAAAACCGTACTTCAAAAAGCCAAATATATTTTATTGAAAAGCGTGTTTTGCGGCGTAGAAGTTATTCATTGCCGTGAAAAAAATTTTCCACGCCGGGATATTTTATTGGCATGTGGACCGCCTGCGGTGTCACTTTAGTCACAAGGGGAGATTGAATAAGTGACACGTGACAGCTGGCATACCTTTTGCTTGTATTTTTTGCTTCCTTTACAGCTTTCCGTACTCTGATAGGCTTTTAAGTGACACAGTATGACACCAGAAGAAATAGAACGTTTTTTGGGAAGCAACCTGTGAAATAAAAAAGAAAGAAAATGTCTTTATTTTTGTATAGTTGTATAACCCAAAGCATAGGTCAGGTATTAGCATAATCATGATATATGGCTGGATGTGAATCTAGGACAATTTTGCAATTTGTATTCTTTAGAGTGTGTATACTGCAGTGGTAGGGAGATCAACAGTCGAACGAAAAAAATCTGGTCGCATCTTACAGAAGATTATTTGCTGGAGAATGTTACATCTTTATGTAATAACATTTTTTTCTCTGGACAGTTCTACTAAAAACGAAATTTTGCAGAAGAAATGAGCATCATTTGTAGTCTGAGTGTGTATTCTACTGATATTTTCAGACGCGCATTTTATCTGGATTTTTTTTTGCTGATGTAAATAAAATGCTTTAAAAGAGCAACCTTTAGAGTATAAAATATATTTAAGCTTTTGCAAAGCACAACATTATTTTGCTGGACTTACACAACTTTGCAATTTTTTCCCAAGATTTTCTAAATGTAGTGTAATGTATCAAACTTTTCCAATCTTTTAAAAATAAGTGCAAATAGATACTCAATAAAAATCCTTTTATATTATTCCTATGAAGAATTTTTACAAGGTTACAAGTTACTCAACCTGTCTCAAGTGAAATCCGGTAAGTAACAAGTTTCGCAATATATATGTTTACACAAGAGTTTACACAGCTACTAAACTTCCTGTCTGTGTAGAAAATTGCGAAAAATGTTTTTCGAACTGGGAGTACTCCACAAACTTGTTTATCTTCTTATAGGATTTTAGGTTTTAGGATGGATCAAACTTAGAAGTTTCTTTTTATGAAATCCACACTTTTTTGAAAAAGCATACCTGGCAATCAATAAAAATTATGATTTTTACTATAAATAAGTTAGAAACGACAATATCACAAAAAATCAACGACGTTGATAAATTTTGCAACTTACTCCCACAATCCCAAAACTTTTCTAAGATTAGCAAATTCTTGCAAAATCCGGTAAGTAAACTGGGTTATTAGAGTTATTACACCAAGTAGCAACTTTGTTAGAAGATATTTCCAACCTGGAAAGATTTATTGGCATAAAACCTACTCCTGTCTAATGTTACGACTAAACGTTAATGATCACATTTTTAGTACATATGGTGCATGCTAGACAAATGGCATTATTGGTGGAGAAGCTCTGAAGCAGAAAAATATTCAAGTGATTACTTTTCCAGATAAAATAATAAAACAAGCCATGCGTGTAGAGAAAGTTGCCTAGTAGATCCATGTCCTAAACAGAGCAAAAAAATATTATGCCCTTTTGTGTTACAATGTTGCCGACTACTGCTCTAGTCTAATCAATTAATAAAGCTGGATGCTGCTGCTAGACTTCTACAAGCGTGATGCTTCTGGACGTGGACAAACTTGGCTCATTATTACAAGTTGTGGAGACTGCTATCTAGAATCTGCCAGTCAAAGTCAAAATGCACCAAAAATCTGGTGTGCTGCTGGAAAGAGACCTTTGGCATTTTGCTCTCTTTATATGTGAATGTGGCAGAAGCACGTTGCAATCATTTAGCACGTTTTGTAGTGATAAAAACGGTCTATATAAGTTGGATTAAGTATGTTTCAATATATTGTGTTAAGCTATTCGTATAAACGTTAAATATCCAATTTAAGTTAGATAAATAAAGATAGTGTACAAAACAAGTACTTAAAATTAAAATCCTGTGCAATTATTTTGTCGCTAACAATTTTTTATTCAATTTTTTATCCTAAAAGCGTACATTTACCTTAATAACTTTATATAAAATCTAAAAGAGCACTTTTTCTCAACCCGTTTTCGTTTAGCTGTTTTCAATTATTTATTTATTTATCCCTTTTTTCCTGTACTCCGCTCACCACCAACTTCATTTTCTGTTCAAGTCTATTTCTCCATTGATTTTTTTTGCCTTGTTCTTTTAATCTTTTTTCCTCACTAGCAAACTTTACTCTCAAGCTGGTGATGCTCAGGTTGTTTGCCACTCTACTCAACGAATTTGTATTTTTTGTTGTGTTCGGTCTTCGGTTGTATATAGATGCTTATTGTGTATCCAATTGGGACCTAGCATGCTTCAGTTCTTTTTTTCCACGCTTGAATAATAAATATATGCAATTTTTAATATTCGCACATTTTAGCGAGAAAAAAGAAAACAAGATAAAGCAAAAAGAATGGGAAAAAGGCTTAGAAATAGAATGCCAAGTGTACTGTGGACATGCGAAATGTTACATTGTTCAACTGTTTGGCTTGAAACCCGAATAATTCACAAGTTCCCGATTTTTAAGGTAAGTTTGCAGACATTTGGTTCTAAGAACGCTTTTCATTTCGATTTCACTCTTTCAGCTTTTCTTCCTCGCTATCCTCTTAAAATACAGCAAGTCAGCATCTTACACGGCAAGAGAGCTTTGAAAGTACTTACAAATTTATGAACGGAACTAAAGAGCAGCAAAAACGGTATATTTTCTTTGCAAAAAGCGGCCAGCGCTTTTGCTACTCTGCTGTATTTTTACTTACAAAGCTTAAGAAAAATGCTACACTATTCCCCGAGTTTTTCTGGAGAAGCGAATAGGATGATGATGACAATGGCAGACGCCGTGTAATAAAACTGACGACGTAATAAAAGAATTAGTAAGCCGGGGATCAACAAAACACAGCAAGCGTAGCGCCAGAGAAAAAGAGAAAAAGAATAGATTGGATAGGTAAAAGGTTGAAAAATGGAAGGAATACAGTAAATAATTTATTAAATGCTTGTGCTTCAATTTTACCATTTTCATATAGAAATGCCAGTTATCAAATATTACTAACGGCGGGGAGAGTAATATTAATAAAACGTTGTTTATTTGAATAGCCATCTGTTATTTTAGATGGTGCGGTAGGGAGATAAATGATTATGCAAAATTTATCACGCTTTTAGGTCGTTGTTCATTATTTCGGGGTTGAAATATGCATGATAATAGTAATACAGCTTAGCAAATACTACTAGAAAAGCAGACCGTTTTTGCTGCTGCTGCTTTTCTTCTGCTGATAAGAACAAATGAAGACTGTTGTGCTGTTGCTATAACAGCATTAGATATGCCAAAAATAGACAAAAAGTTTTGCAAAAAAAAACTGGAAAAATGTTTTTGTAGGCAGCTTATTATAAAAACCTTATGCGGCATAACAATGGACCGGCTTATTTAGTAAAAAAAACAGGTAATGCAATACTAACAGTAAGTAGAACGTAAATAATGTTGTTACAAAAGGCTTACGTTTATGACGTAATGCAGAAATATTTTAGATACAAAAATAAAAGTTAGAAAATGTGACAATCAGTCAAGTGTAACTCTTAACAATATGTGCTTACAAAGCTATGTCATTTATTATTGGCACAAAAAGTTACATATATTTTGGCAAGTTTGTTAGGCTGAATTTTGAAAATAGGACAACAATTCTAAACTACGAAATGGCAAGTATAAAAAATAAAGTCAGTTTTGCTTGGCTTTCGATCAGAAGTTTTATTCTAATGGATTGCCAATTATCTGAAGGCCAACTTGTCATATTTGTACTTTTCACTAAAACATGATTAATGTCAATGTTGACACAACTAAAAAAATCTGATAATTTAAACATGCCTGTTAAGCTCAACACTTGTGTTAACATATTTGTATATCCACTGCTTTAGACTAATGCCTAATTTTTATTCTAAATATTATTTTGTTAAAAAGTCTGTCCTATCCCAGATTAAATATTTGAACATTTGAACACAGGAACCAATTCCAAAAAATGTCTGTATCTTTCCTATTTTTCTGACGTCGTCAACAAGGCACTAAATTTCAAGTGCCTCTAACCAACCCAATCTGTCCTAATCACACATTTGTTATACTTTTTTCAAAACAAGCCAAATTCCTTTTGTAACCTTAACAAAAAATGCCTACAAGCTTGTTGTTATTTTAATGATTACTTTTTTGCTCTTCTAGTAATCACACTTTTTTTGCCCGAGGACTATGCAGACTACAGGAAATGATAGAAAAACAATGTTATCGAGACTTTCATTTTTTGTTAGAGCTTCGCACACTCACACACAAAGCTTCTGCTTTCTCCAGGCTTTTTTGTCTGAAAAAACTTTCTCTTGAAGAGCTCACTCATGCCCCAATATTATCTACTTGTGTGGAGGGCCCACTAATGAAACAAGAAAAACACACACAAAAATACTCACCAGTGCAGTTATTTGCCCCATAGTCCAACCTCTGCAGTATGTATGAGTTGCACGACTTTGTTTATTTCACAGAATTACTAGACTTTTGTTCCCAATTTTAATTTAATTTTGTAGAATCTATTTGTCTACCATAAAAACTCCATGGGACAATGATATTCCTACTGAGAAAGGAAACAACGGGAAGCCGAGTAACTTATCCGGTTTTGCACGTATACAGCGTTGAATAATAAATCCAAACTGAAAATCCAGTTGGATCAAACTTGCTAAAATGCTTGAAACAACAGCACACAGCATTAGTAAAAAGTCTTATTCTTTTTTTCTCTCGTAAAGCTTGTAAGAGACAACAACCACAGAGCAAAATATTTTCAAGTGGTTGGCCTGTTTGAGTTTGTGTTTTAGGTTGCCCGTAGAAATCTGAACTGGCCGGGATAAGGAAAGGGAAAGCAGGTTTTGTAAGAGAAAAGGGAAAGCACACACTTTGTACTATACTACACAGCGGAAAGGGAAAGCATAGTAAATATGAAAACGAGGACGAGCAGTCTGCGCTTCGTTGCTAAATTTTATGGATATATGTACAAAAGTTTGCATGCCTATAAATATATGTATGAAAGGATATTATTCTAACCTATTATTTTTGGCCTGCACAGCTCAAATTGAAGATAGATATGACTTTGTAAACCTAATACATTATAAGCTTGTGTATAGGATACAATTAACGGGAAATGCTTTCCCTTTTGATTTCCAACAAAACAGAGTCATAATATATAAGACAAGTTACATTTTGCATTATTAGTGGAGCTGTATGTCTTTGAGTACTTTAAGCAAAATCAAAACGCTTTACAAATTCACTTTTGTGGTTGGGGTTGCGTCCTAATGCCAAATAATTTGAAATACATGGTATTTTGCAATTTCAAGTGTTTTACCCAACGACGTTTCTGTGTATTTGTCTTTTATCTTTTGCCAAAATAAATACTTCAACTGAAGCGCATACATATATCTCTTTTCATATTATTTAGTGCTGTACCGAGTTGCGTCGTCGTGGTGGTGCCGAAACTGAGGGAACTCTTTTACATTTTTCTCAATGAAACAAGAAAAACTCTGAAAATAAACGCAACGACAAAATTTTGGCCAAGGAGATATGTGAGAAAAGCTTTACTTGTTTCTAGAGTATCACGAGGTACTTTTCTGGCCAAAAATCGTTTTTCTTTTTTTAAAAACATATAAAAACTTTCTTTGGCTGCTGTGCTGTAACACACGTACGTTGAACCGACTTTCTTTTTTTCTGAACTGGTTGTCGACGTCGTCATCATCATTGGTACTAAGATCATCTACATTTCTGGAGAACTACTGCATGAAACCCACTCAACGTTGAAAAGCAGTGAAAGCAAAAAGATGCCGAGAAGTTCCACAACGGCATAGGCAACAACACTGCCGCCGCGGTGGTATTGATCTCTGCAAAGGAATCCTGCACAGAGTGAAAGAGAGAAAGGAAATACGCTAGTATGAATATGAAACTAACGACAGGGAAAAGTGAAACCAGTTTGCAAACTCAAGCAAGAAAAAAAACTGTACGCAGAAAGGAAACTACATGGGAAGAAGAAAAAGTTGCGTAACGGTAGTTTTCACAAAATTGCAAACCTGTCAACCATACCAGAAATATATGAATATTTATAGAAAATAATAAATATAACGATACACCATTTCCGGAGAAAGTTTACCTGTGAAAGCATTCTAAAATTTTAAATTGTTTTCTGGAAACGCCAAACGCCGTGTGTGTAAACTTAGTACTTTAAGCAAAAATTTTAAATTATTAGCACCTTTCATTATTCTAGAGCCTTTTTATCAGGGATTTTGTACGTCTGCTGGTGAAAACACAGCCCACCAGTGACACTTTTGCCTTTGAAACTTTTCCTGTTTCTCAAAAAACTAGTTTCGCTTCCTGAAACTCTAGTCCGAGTCTTTTCCAGTTTTTATGTTTTATGTTGTTGCTTTAAGGCTTTTTAGAGAATACGATCTAATTTCTTATTGCTGGCTAGATATTACAAGACAAGAAGTAAAATAAAGAGAAAGTTTGGTGCTGAGAGGAAAAACAAGAGAGAAAAGACAAAAGATAGAGAGAGAGAGAGAAAATAGTCACAGTATATTACAAAGATGATGATCATCGAAACTACTTCTAGTACCACTACTACCACCACATGAACCTTGTTTCAAAATCGATATTTCGTCCTTTACACAAAAAGTGTGTATAAGAGATGAATGGAACCAGTGTTCTTAAAGAAAAGTGAAAGAACGCGTGGAACACACTGTGTAGAGAGGAAAAGGAAAAGTGGATTTCCTTGGAACGTCATCGGGTACCCGAAAAATTTGGTACTAAAATCAAAGCTGGGCTCAGTGAAGACACTGCGTATAAAAAAGAGAATGGAGGCTAATCAACTCAAAAGAGAAAAAGACTCAAAAGGAAAAGCAGTATACAAAATTGACGTTAGACCTTGTGTAGAATAAAATTTACTGTCTTGAAAAAAAATTTGGGCGTTGAAGTTTATCAAAATTTAGAATTTGCTGTTGCATAAAACTACAGCTGTATAAACTGAAATTTGTCTTTTGAATTTGAACAAATTTCCTTTTGTTTTCACAGAAAGAATCATCTGCATGTCCGTTTTCTCATCAGTGTCATCCTGACATTTGTTCCTTTCCACTTTGACGTTGTTTTGACAGCTGTAGAATCAACAAAGACAAATATTATCTAGCGTATAAACTGAAAGTTTGCTTTTTACTTATAAACAACTCTAATGTTGCTTTTCTTCTCTAGAGAGAGTGGAGAGATAGCTTCTAGACAAAAACGAAGAGGATGTTAGAGGAAGCATAAAAGGAAATGAAAACTCTGGCTGTAGGATATTCTTGAACTGGAAATAAGGCAAAGTTGAGTTAGTAATTTGGTGGATGGATAGTTTCAAGGAATTATTTGGATGTATAAAAAGTGCAAGCAAGCATGATTATAATAACAAGAGGGAAAAGTAATCAAAGAAAGGGACTAAAGGTCGAAAGTTTGGGAAAAGGTCAACAAAAAAGGTTAAGGTAGAAACTGGTGAAATAATTAGTCAAGATTTGCAGAAATAATTTAAAATACAAACTTTTGTCAACTTCTGTAAAATATTTGAGCAAAAAGGTTCTATCAGATTTTTATGCCAGGTTTTTAGAGCTTCAAGGTATTTACCCACGTGTATTTGCCCCATTGACTAAAAAAATCTTTTGTTCCAAGAAACAAAAACTATTTTGAGGACAGCAACATTTTCCACTTCATTGCGTAATATTCTCCATCCGGCTTTGTGCTTGACTTGCCATTCTTCACCGGGTTGCTGGGTTTTTGTACTGCCTGCTGGTATCTTTTTTTGTTGTTTATGTCTACTGCCTTTTGTTTGATCCCTCTTTTATCCCACTTTCACTTTTATAGTTTTCCTCTATATTTTGCTGTCGTTAAAAACTTTTCCAGTCTACTAGAGAGCTTTTTGTTTGGACTTTTGTGTACCATTTTAATGTCAAATCTGGCCTTTCTACATTATTTGGGTAGTAAAGGGAATAAAATTACAATAGAATAGGGCTTATCGCAAAAAAACTTGAAAACAAAAAAAGGTCCAGAATTCGTAAGTTTACCGGGCCAGGCCAGGCCAGGCCGTTGTACACTTTCCAAGTTTTATGTTGACCCATTAAGCAATCTTTTTAAATTTTTAAACATTAACCGATAAATAAATGGTCCATTTGAGGATTTTACATGCCACATAAAATTATAAAGTATAAACAGCACCTAATTTAGTACTTATTGCATTTTTTTGAAAACGAAACATAGCAGTTATTCATTTTTTAAAGTTTTTAGCAACTGCCAAATACTCCACACATCCCTATGTAATCTTTGATTTATTTTTTATATAATCCGGGAAAAGTAAGTTTTGCCACTAACCCAGAAAAAAAACTGCAGCTTACTAATCCCATACAAACAAAGTTTAAGTTTAGACACTAAGCTTCCTGTTGTTAAGCTGCTTGGGTTTTCTGGCAAAATACTCCAAAGGTGTTTAAAAAATATCTTGCTTGTTGTTTGTAAGCTCTCATGTTGTTTTGTATACACGTTACAATGCGTTTTCTTCCTGTTTGTTAGAATGCACAAGAGAAAGTTCCGTTTTACGTAAATCTGGTTGTTAGTCCTTTAGATAATAACCCTAAAGAGAAAGTTTAACCGTCACCAAGCCTGTCTCAAGGGTTTCCGTATCTTTCTTTCTTTCAAAATACACAATTTCAATGCATTTTATTACATAGATAGCGTATAAAATTTACCAAGCTAAAAAGGATTTATCTTGGTCACGATTGGCTGCTCCAGTGAATTCTAAGCACTTCAGTGTGCTCAAGTACTTTTCTAAAAGTGTGTTATCGTTTTGTGTAAGTGCTTGTGATAATAAATATGTCGTTTGAGAAAATTGTAAACCTGTCGTTATATCATTGTGAATTCTAGGATTGGACGATTTTTAAAATATTATATAAAATGAAGAAAATTTCAACAGGAGGATTTATTACACAAAAGAATTGTAAATCTGGTGCAGAGTTGGTTTACGTCATTCAAACAGGGTTTCGGTTTTTAAAGGTGACATAACCGTAAACGGCGTCATTCATATAAAATGTCCACCAATTGTATTTTCCTTTTCCAAGTTTTAAGCCGTTGTTACGTAATGTATGAACCAAAACAGTGAAAAAAGCAATATTCATGCCAAAAATGCTTTGTATCGTTTTATTCTGACATGAGCAAATAAAACTTGTACTTATTTTCAAGTGTGTGTACAGGGTTGGTGACTTAATTTCCCTGGACAACTCATCCCCGGACTATTTTCCCTAGACAATTTTTCCCTGGACAATTTTCCCCTGACTTTAGTTTCCAATTCAGCGAAGTTTCCCCGGACAAATTTTCCCTACTCAAAAATTCCCCCATATAAATTTTTCCCCGACAATTTTTTCCATATTTTTTAACAATGTATTTGCATTGACAAATACACATGGTCTTTTGAAAAAAAGTAAAGTTTCAGAGCCCGCAGTCATATTTGTAAATTAATTATAGAAGATGTTACGTGTCATGAGCATTTAAGTTAAATATCAAAGACTGCATTGCCAATACTCTGTGGTATTTGCTTACTTCTTACATTGATCATGTAACATTAATCATATTTCTTCTGCTTGGTATATTTCCCACTACTAAACATCAATAAATTGTATTATTCAGGAAAAAAGTATTGGGGAAAAATATCCGGTTTGGGGAAAAGTTTGTCGGGGAAAAAATGTCCGTTTTGAGGAAATGTGTGTTGGGGAAAAAATGTCCGCAGGAAAAAATGTCCGCAGGAAAAAATATCCAGGGAAATTTTGTCCAGGGAAAATTGTCCGGGGGCGAGTTATCCGGGGGGATCGGGTCCTGTTCCCGTGTGTACATTACCACTTAGTATTTGTTTGCTTGAGCTTGTTTCATTTATTCGGGCGTGATTCATTTTATATATTATGTTATGCAATAACCTGAACTTTTCTTGCAAATATACATCCAACCCAACCAAAAGGATCATTTATCATAATGATGTGACTGGCAAAAGTGTCACTACCTCCTTCTTTCAAAGAAAATGGGCTTTCACTCTGCATAATATTTTTGGCGCATCATAATACCACCAAGTAAATGCAGTTGAAAATGGCAAATGTGAAGAGAAAATATAAGAATAATGTTGGCATTTTATTTTGTTTAGAAGATTTACATTTATAAAATGGAATATGCAAAACGATGATAATGTCAGGGAATAGAGAGAAATAAACAAAGCAGTTGATGGGAATGGTAAATGACGTAAAGTGTGTGGGTTATAGCAAATGGTAAAAAGGATGACGAATAAATTTGGTTGATATTTGCTATGCATATATTTACAAAAAAACGATGAAGTAATGAAGTTTATTGAACTGCGACTTTCTAGGACAAAACTGGTAAACAGTTTGAGTTTTGCTGCATGCCGTCCTCTGTGTAGTATTGACGACACTACTTTCACCTTATATCTCTCCAGATTTTCTCTTTGTTCGCTATTATTAGTCGAGAAAGCAAGCAGTTGAGCAATTTTCCGTAGATGGTGCAAAATGTTTGCGTCCCATTTTAACCGGAGAAAATACGCGTTTCAAAAGATATGTAATAGCGTTACTGGTTTGCGCTAACAAAGCGTTCCATTAGAGCAGCAGTTAGTAGAAGCAGATTTTTTTCTGTAAATGCGTTCCCCTTGAACTTGTGATTGGTTATGACAGTTTGGCATAGTAGAGTAGACATAGTCGCTAAATTGGGCAACATATGGACAAATGTTGGTTTTTATAGTGCGCCAGTGTACTACATTCACTAATGGAACATGACGGATGCATAAAAGACTTAATGAATGGCGTGGGGGTAACAACCTTGAGTGGATGGGTAATTTATGTCTGTCATTTACTTGTCAAGCGTAAAAAAATGCTGTGTAGAATGCCACTATTGTCGACATAGTAACTTGCGTCATTTAGGATATTTTTGGGATTTTTACTAAATGTTTGACCAAAGCTGTAGACTGCAGCCTGTAGGGTTTTTATAAAGCTTTTATTTGCGGTTAGTTGATGAATTGGTTATGTATGATTTATTTTACAGTCGTTGGTTCAGTTTGCAAATACATTTTTGGCAAGGTTTTAATCACGTTTTTTGAATAAAATTCAGAACAGACATAGAAGATATCTTTCAGGGTATTGGGTCCGTAATTGTTAAAGCCTTATGAATATGCTCCGTTTGATCATTTAAAGTGTTCCTAGTGATCCTTATGTACTCAAAAGCCTTCCAAGAAAGTTTGATCAATATTTTTTCTCTAATATTAAATTTCATTGACTGTTATAAACAGGATCGATACAACTTACGCAAGACAAAGCAGAAAGCTCCGGGATTTGGTAAATCTTCCACTGTGAACCTGTCTGATGTATAACTTCAAAGTCATTTTGAAATGGGTTTGTTTGCACTGCATAACACACGACATGTCAAACAAAGCTATAAAATTTATTATACAACCACAAGGGACTTGCTCGTGGTATTTTTTCCTGGAATTAGAATATTATTCTTTGTCAAAATTGGATAATTCTGCAAATCGTAATAAAGCAAGTAGAAATAAATTTCTGAATAAATTGCCTTTATGAAAAATTAGGTTCTTATAATTTACGTAACCAAAAATGCAATATCCGGTTATTTGCGATTAGCCGGTAAGGTAAGGGTTTCACATATACTTGATGGTTAAATAGCCTTGTGGTATTGAAACGTAAAAACTGGATTTCCTTTGTATTTTTCAATGCTATACTGACTTACATATTTACGTCAAAAGTTGGCCTTCTGCTTGCCCTTTGCCAGTTCCCCAATGTGAAACTATTTTCATTGCCGACTTTGTTATGAAAGTGAAAGCGGACGGACGTCATTCTTTAGTCAATTTGATTTGACAGTTGCAGGTGCATTATTTCTCAGCAGGAGATATAAAGGCATATGCAACCTATTATTCATTTGTAGTGCCAGCGTGTAAGCCAGGCAATTAATGTAACAAGTAGAAAGAACTCTATTGGAAAGGAAAGCGTGTCAAAAGCGTTCACATTTCCTTATGCTTTTGTGACTCTTCCGTTTTTTAACAATTTACAAAGGTTGCATTTTTCAGTTTAGATTATTGTTTAGAGCTTGGAGGAATGTTTTGAAATAGCAGATGGAGGTAATGCACTCGTGGGTGAAATCTTGCACAAAACGCAAAGCCATGATCTACGTTATATATCATATCAAATCATTTATTGCGCTATATTTGTCTTGTTTACTTTACAACTTTCTGATTATATGTTTTACTTGCATGGTTGTATCAGTAGATTACAAAGAAAGTCTTCATTACGCAAAAAAATACTTTAAAAATTAGATTTTTTGGAAATATGCTGACGCAAGTTACAAATTTAGTGTTGTTAAGTAGCATTTGGTACAACTTTTTTATATATAATAACATGAACCACCTAAAAATTCGAATACTGCAAGGCTTTCATCTTTGTAACTTATGCAAACCACTGTGCATTAAAAGTCTGGTATTGTACCCTGCATCTTTTGAAATTTCTTGAGAAAAATTTCTTCCAAAACTTTTCCTCATACCCTGTTGCAATGTCATACACAGTTGTATTTATACTGAGTTTTTCGCAAACTTCAATTTTGCTTTTGCTTCTGAATTTTATCTATTTAAACAGTAAAACTTGATATGTGGGTTTTGACACCATACAACATACTTGTATAACATATTATCAAAAGCCGGAGAAACTTTTACTTTCCCTTACGTGATTCTTTGTGTTCTCGCGTGGGTGCTGTTTCCCAAACTACACAAGCGAGAAACCACATATTCACGTCTTGGGTGGCTGTTTGATGTGGCTAAATTACTTTTGAAACTAAAAGCAGTCATTTCTAAGAATAATCCTCCTACAGTTGTAATTTGTCATTTTATATCGATGTATGTGCATAGCTGGCAGATTTTGTTGCAGTGTCGTCCTGTTTTTAATTATAAGAAACTTCCTTACTGCAGTGGTTTACAGCGCATAGCAAAATGCATTTTCTGTGCAAATGCCGGCTTTATTACGTTAGAAGCTGTGGAGAAGTCGTTTGTAGCTGCGTTCTTGTTTTAAAATTATTTTCTTTGTAAAGTATCTTGTTTGAGGCATCTATCTACTCATGTGTACGTTTACTAATAATTTACCACTAGTATGAATATAAACTAAAATTTTAGGACAAACTACAGATTTCCCACACAAAGTCAAATTGGTTGCAACATTTTAATTAAATGCATGTTTTGCTTTAAAATGACTTGGCGTTGTGCAAGTTTTCTTTACATACCTTGTCAGACCTTTTCATTGATTTTATACAAAAGCTCAACTCAAAGCTTTGTAACATTATGACAGAAGTAGATCTCTGTGTTGTTAGTTTATTTGTAGTAGCATCAAACGCTTGCTTGTCCTTATCTTCTTTTATCTTCATAGATTTTCAAGTGAAGATCTCCTCTCAAGTGTACAAACAGTCCAGGAAATATTCTTAGTTTCATATACACAACACCTACTTATATATGCAACGTACGTGTTCCATGGAAACGAAGTTACATACAGTAACGACATGAATTTGTTTTGTTGCTAATGATACCTCTGCTATTTCAAACTCAAATGTGGGGAATTGTAAAGTAGAAAATATTTGTATTTTTGTTACATAGATATTATACTGTACATATACTATATGTTTGAGTTTTTGAACGGGTTATAAGTAGATCGCTATTCTCAAATTGGCAGAGTGAAAAATTATGGATGAACCGTATTTGAACATATTTTTATTAAAGCAGAAAACCTGGTTAACTATTTTCTCTTGTCTTGTCGCGAATATTTAGGATGTAACCAGAAGGTTAGCATGTTATAAGTTCTAAACCAAATTTGGATTATTTTAGCAGTTTTCTGTGAAACATAACTTTTACAATGGATATCATTCACAACGAATATCGTACAGTTGGATACAAAAGAAAAATCATTAGCAAGCCAAGTTCCCTACACAATTTGTTTAGATGCAGAATGCTGAACGCGAGGCTTTTCTATTCTATTATAGTAGCTCTATTTTCACTCAATTTTACTTGTACTTATATTTTGAGCTACATGCACATGTGCGCCAAAACAATCTAACAATTTACAACCCAATTTGTCAAATATGTCTATTTATCTTTTCATAATGCAATTTTATGCCTGGAATTCCAGAAGGACGTTTTATAAATTGGCTGCCATTAATAGACACAAAAATGTACTACAATTTTCAATTTCACATCAAAGAGTTATCAAAAATGCGACAAAACTACAAAATTGAATGAGTGGTACAACGTGTAAAAGGACAAATAGAGCTACACGATTTTACAAATGATCAAAGTACAATTCCCTTGCAAACTATTTTTCCTAGAACAATTGTAACTCCAAGGCAAGCGTATGGTCTTTTATGAAATGAAAATGCGAATGTGAATGAATAATAAAATAAAATAAGTTGGCGCATTACTGCAATGGTTGTTTAAGCTTCTTGGTATTTCTGTATAGTAATAAATGAAAATTGAATTTTGACTTAATGATACTTCCGCAAATAACAAGTAAAGTGGTAACTGAACAAATTGGTTTGATGCAATACAAGAATATTGGCAGTTTTTAAATTGGCCTGTTGTACTTGTTTGACGAAAAAGCTTAAAAGAGTACGGAAGAAGTTTTGAGCATCTGGTAAACCAAGTATTAGGTATTAAAACTCCTTGACATTTTAACAAGAAATTTTGTCATTATCTATTTTGCTTTATCCAAAAGGATATTTCCGCATGTAATACTTTTCCAAATATTGTCTAAATTATAGAACTTTTGATGTTGAGTGGGTAAACCAATTTGGTAACAACGTAAATCATTAGCTCGATTGCGTCAGCATAATAAAGAATCACTTTCAATGTAAACCAAGCTCGAGAAACATATGTCAATATTTTATTACAAATTGTTGCAATATGTCGAAATTACTATCCAGGGCCGCACACTTAAACTAAGTAAAAAACGTTTTATTTGGTGGGTACCAAGAATAGAGAAGCAATCGTTTCTGCATCGGAATACTGACTATGAGAAATTCAAATCAAACGCTGAGGACGAGAAAATATTTTTTGTTTAGAAATCCGTAATGTACTTGTACTCTTTGTAAGTGTTTTGTAAACACAATGAATTCACTGTTATCACTGTTTCACATAACTTATACATCAAGTCACACAGTCAGCAGCTTCAAAGAGTCAACATTCCAAAGGAAAATTACAATAAATTTGATGTGGTTGTATAATTAGAAGAATCGTCGTTTTTGTTTAAAGAACTGAATGTTTAAAAAACGCTGCCACAAAAGAAGGTAAACAATTTTCATATGGTACTTTGCAATTTACAATGTAAATTTTGTCACACAGAAGCAACACCATTTATTTTTACTTTGTATGTAGACATAGAACGTGTAGGTAAAGAACGACTCTGATAAAACGTTGTCCTTGAAACGCGAACTCAGTTTCTGCGCCTCCGTTGTAAGAAATACATTAGTTTGAGTGCACGTAGTAGACCTACCCCAAGAGAAAACTGTTTCTGCTGATGAACTGTCTACGTGCTATGAAATTTCACTAAAACAGTTGGAATGAAAAACGAAAGTTTTCCCTACTTCATTAGATGAATATTGCGAAACAAAAACTGAAAAAACCAGGATGCTGCATATTAAAATATTTTTACAACAAAAGTTTTTACTCATATTAAAACAGATGCATAGCCTAGTGCAATAACTGCTGAATAATTTATTACTGAAGCACTTTCAGTAATTTAAAGTTGACATTGACAAAACACACATTCGTATTGCTCCCTTAGGTGAGCCAGTGGGTTGTTTTCCCCGCAATGCTTAAGGTAGGGAAGGTCTCCCAGTTTGTGTGCTAAGCAAATTGAATAAGCTCAGTCTTCTCACTTTACATACTTTTGCAGTGATGGCTGTAGGCACCGGAGTATTAGTGCCTATTTTTAATTATGTTGTTTTATATGGGCATAAAGGAGATGCACATCATCTAACGCAGTTTTTATGCTGATTCCGATGGTGTAATTAGTTTTTCATTTCAAAATGTATTTTTTGAAATAATTGTCTTTGAAATTTGATATGGCGTATAAAGGGGGGTAGTTTGGGGCTACGGAACGTCGACTGCGTGTTCGTTGCAGTTTGTAGTAAACTAGTCCTAAGCCCGTTTTGCCATCAAAACAAAATACAATTTGATGGCAATCTAGAGCTAATACATATTCAAAGCTTTTAAATCATGTATGGAAACCATTATCGATCACTCTACAGATGCATCCGCTAATTCAACTCAAAGTTTCGTTGAATTACCCAGGTCCAATCTCGGTTGCGTATTCCAGATTTTAACTAATACAAATTCAACCGGGAATCCTTTTTCATTAACCCACCCACTTTGAATTCAATGGTGATTCTCTTTTCCTTCTGTATCCTCTTTTTGAGAACCCAACCAACTCAAAATTCTCTTTCTTTAAAAATGTAAACCTTCTCGGTTTGCTTTCATCAATTTAAAAAGGGCTAAACATGGCTGGTTGGTTGCCCAGTCACTTTTCAATTATAAAAGTTTAACCTTCATGGCTAAAAGCGGTAACCTTCCTGGTTAACCGAAACTACTAAAACGATAGCCAAAAGGCTTACCGGTTTGGTGATGGTTAAGCCCAACCAAATTTCCACCCACAGTCAATTTACCATAAACTTTTTTATTTAAAAAACGGGAGAGTAAATTATTTTTTCTTCAAAGTAGACGGCAGCTTTGACTTTTTATTTAAAATGAACAGCAGTGTTGATTTTTTATAAAATTGACAGCAGCAATTGACATTTAAAAAAATAAAACTACGCCCAGCGAAAAATTATTGGCGACAATTGGCGAATATTAGCATGAATTCCCCACCCTTCAATTGGTCTACATACCAAATTTGAGCTCGATCAGAGCAAAACTGTGAAAAATTACCCCTGGGGGATGCACCGTACCCCCCAGGGGTAATTGGTTAATTTGGCTGAGTTTCCTACCCTTCAATTGGCCTACATACCAAATTTGAGCTCAATCCGAGCAAAACTGTGAAAATCTACCCCTGGGGGATAAGCCTTAGCCCCTAGGGGTAATTGGTTAATTTTGCTAAACTTCCCACCCTTTAATTATTCAGCTTAATTCGTCAAAATAGTACTATAGTGCAGTTGAGATAATATATATGTTTTATGTAAAAAAAAAACTTTGCCCCAGCCAAGATTCGATCCTGTGACCTCAGCGCTCTACGACTTCAAGCTCCACGCTCAAGCCACTGCACCACAGCAGCTATCTGAGAGCAATGCTGCTGAATAGTAAAGCAAGAAGGCTGCTTGGACAGAATCACCCAGGCAGCCAGGCAGCCAGTAGCGACATGCGTTCTAAAATGTATAGTCTAATTTCTAAGGATACTAGTCATTTAGTTAATTGGGGTTATTTTGGGGGTCACGGGGCAAGGAGAAAAGGTATAAAAGGAGGAGCTCCCGAGATCCAGCATTCATTCGTCATTGTGAGTCACAAGAAGTTGTACTTGTTACTTGTCGTGTCAGTTGAAATAAAAGTTGTTGAAAAGAAAAGCCTGCGTTGTATATCATTTTAGTAATTACCGAGCATAACGTACTGAGCTTCGAATAATGGCATTGTGTTAAGACAAAAAAAATCCTACAAAAAATGTAAAAAATGCAAAACCTTCAGTATTCTTTATTTAAGTTGAATAGGATTTTTCGCTGACATGACGAATTTTTTGCATATTCTAACACGTTGGTTATAAAAACCTGTAAAACTTGGCGTACTCGAAAATTTAGCTAATCTGGTATAATGCATTTTGCATTAATAGGAAATACTATGGGAAAAATTAAAATAGAAACCATATAACAGTAGAAAAATAAGTACATTTCACTGGGTTGCCTAGTACTGCCATTTTGAAATGTTAGAACTCAAGGAATTCTATTCCTGCAGTTCTAATGAAATTATAATTTGCAATTGCAGAGCATCATTGCAAAGCAGTTTTTCAATGTCTGCAATAAATGGAAATGGTATTTGAAAGTATTACAAAATTCACGAGTTTCTTCAAAGATTATTTATAGAAATACTTGTCTGACTTTCTAATTGTTACTGTAGTAAGGTTTAAGAAAGCATTTGCCTTTGTTAGTGCATGTACTTTATGCTTGTTAGTTTTGCAACTTGAAAATGCCAGGTGTCTTGTATTTAAATTAGTGTCGTAATTTGCTTGCTCTTCGACTGCATAGAAAATATACTAAAAGTCAATGGTACATGACAAACTATCTATTATTAAATTGACCAATCAATTTTATTCAACGTGGAGTACTGCTAGAGATGATAATGTACGTGTAACAGGTTTTGAAGCTTTCTTTTATAAAATTGTGTTCATTAAAAGCAGTGGAATGGCTTTAGCTGGTTTAAAAGTTTTGTATACGTGAAAACCTTTGGTAATGAAAATTAAATTAAACGTTCAATTACAAAATACCGCATATTATTTTCACATATGTCTGAATAAAAAGCAAGAACTGGAGTCAGTTACAATGCTTTATTACAAATTAGTTTGTTTTATAAACAAAAAATAATGCATGTATTAGAAAATGTAAAAAGAATGAAATGTGCATGCACCTGTCTTTTCTGAAAGGCAATCTATCTAATCAACGTTTCCACAATATTTGGAGTTTTTTTTGTTGTATTTTAATTGGTGTTTTAAATGAATAAAAAACAGGGTTGAAGGTGACATTGCTTTGTAGATTTCAAGTTAACAAAATCTTAGTAATTCAAAACATTTTAATAAGTGGTTAAATATGAAGCATATATTATGGAGCGTTGAATTAAAAGCTGCTATAAATTTTTTAGAATGTTATAAATTTATTCACAGTTTAGTTGTGAATCCCCAACAGCAGGGTACATACGCCGAAGAAAGTAAATAATTCGGGACATTGGTAAGTAAACAAACAATTGGACTATGAAATGGTGTCATGTAAATATTTAGAGGGCTGTTATTTGTAAAAACTACATATAATTAAATGGGAACTTTAAAACGATAAAAGCAATAGATGATTCGAACCATTCCCTGCACAAGATTAGTTCTTCTGATTTTTACCCTTTTGTGCTTGAGCATTTTCAATTTGCACGGCGGCGATGGCACGTTCCTTATACACGTTACATTTATAATGAAAATGTTTCGTGCTACGGCACCAACATCAGTGTTTAGGCATGTCACATGCAATTGCTCAAATCAAACCGTGTTGCCACGCCTTGTGTGCAGAGATGCATATAGACATGCACAGAAATGGATTTATTTATGTCGGCATTGAACTTTCACCATTTAATCCACGGATGTGTAAACAATACTTACGGCACTATCTGCTACGTCCAGGCTTTGCACTTGAGTGTTGGATTGTGTTAAGTGTAAAACAATAAGTCTGACACGTCACACTGCCGTAACTTTAACGTTGACGTTTTTGTTCCAATAGTGATGGTGACATTATATAAAATATACAAAAAAGATTCAAAGACGCAGAATGGGCTCATTTAGCATCTTTATGCATCCAAATCTTCTTCGTAAAAGTATGAAACCGTACAGTCATACTAGGAATTTGCTCAGAAGACACAATGTTCTTCTATAGAGAAACGGTCTTCATACTGGCTGACTGGCAAAGTGTAAGTTTTAACTTTCTCTACACTTTGACTGCAAATGCGGCTTTTATCACATAATTTAAAAAGCCTCAGAAATTATTCCTAAACGCAAAGCATTGGTTTAGTACTCATATTCAAACCACTTAATGGTTTCCAGTAATTTACCTTTGCAACTTGATTCTAACTATAAAGACGAATGTATATTCCTGAAAAGACGTTCCTGCATCCCAATAAAGTATATAATGAGAGAAACATGAAACCTTTCATGTGCTTCTTATTCACTAAAATTCCGCATGAGAGAAAAAATTTAGTTATTTAGTTCCTAGTGTAAGTAGTATGTACACTTGATATTCACTCTGAAATTTGATCACGTTATTTGTTTGGAGTCACTTATTATAGTTAACTATTAAAAACTTAAACGGTTTCTAATGCCCTCTAATACCGTTCCTTTCAAATATATTAAACAGTTTCTGTTACATCAGATATTAAATCAAACATAAAATTGCACAATGATTTAGTGACCTACAACAAAATATGTTAATTTTTTACCGGAGTGAAAGTTGTGCTGCACTGTGACGTACACAAGAGTAAGTGTATACCAAATTGGTTTATCTGAAATCGGAAAAAAATTTAACTACGATGTAACAATAAAAACAGATAAGTTGGAAAGCTTATCTTGTGCAACTATTGTAATATATCATCGGGTTAAAATTTCAAACTGGGTGCTTTTAGCATTTAAGAATTTTGTGTTAAACCTTACAAAAATGTAATATGCATTTGTGCTTCTTGATGCATACAATTTAAAATCTACCAAAATACTCTTAGGTAGTTTGTTACTACTTTACATGCAGTGAGCTTTTGTACATAACATTCAACTGACAAACTCAATTAGTGTCTTATTAATATGCTGACTTTAAGGCAATGGAGTTACAATGCAGCAAAAGTTATATTCACGTTTACAACAAAAACTAGAGGCAATTTTTATAATGTGTGTTTGCCATTTTCCTGAACTCAATCTTAAAACTTCAATGCACAATCATTATCCTAACTGACTTAAAGGTGGTTTTTTTGTAATATGCAAAGCAGGATGTACACAAATGTTATTATTTAGAATTATGTGACTTTAAAGTCACTTATGTTTAATACGGATTGTTGCTTAATGATCAATAAAAGTTTATTGTACTACTGCTGCTTAAACTATATAAAAATTAATAAAAATTCTGCAATGCAGAGTTCCCATCAGGTAACTTGAACAGCATACAATGCAGAACAAATTCTCTTGTTTCTGCCGGTTTTGTAATTTAAGTTTGTTAAAAAAACTCTCCGATCACATCATATTTGAATGCACATAAATCTCATCATTTGAGTAAAGAAATAATTGTGAATGAATCGTTTCTGCAACATAAGCCATACCAATATTAAAAGAAACGAATTAGTTTGATTTCCAAATCGTACAACAGAACTTGACGTTTTTGAAAACAAATCAGATAAATGACTTTCACCGAAAAATTGAGATACGATGTTTAATTTATCTAATGCTGTTTGAACTTCTAATAATTTTGTACTATAGAAGATCAAATTTTTTCGGTTGCCTGACTGCAATACCACCTTGGAACTCAAATCCTTTTACAAAGATCTTGGTTACATGCGTTGCTTATAAGTGAATTAAATGGTATACATTTCTCTGATACTAAAAACACATCTGTTGAGAAAACCTACTGCAAAAGAGGTAGAAGGCTTGAACGCGAGAAATTTGGAGTGGTAAAACGTGTTCATTTTGTCGTTGACCTTGAACACAATATGTTTTTCATGCAAAGGTTTCTTGAAACTGTTGACCCATTATTTGGTTCATATGTAAGATCAAGAATAACTGATATCACAATATATAAAAGTTGTAGGTTTTTACAATAAAAACCTACACCACCGCCCATCGGTAACATAAAACTTTCACTACGCATAGATTTCTTCCTTAAAAAATACTCTGTCTGAATATCCTGTTGTTTGTTTTTATCTCCGAATTTCATAGAATTAAATAAATTATTGCCATACGATACGCCTTCATCCAAAATAAAGCAATAGGTCACGCATTTTAAGACATTTTGTCAGCCAAACTGCGCCTTACTACACCTATCCACTTTGATGTATTATTCAATGACTTTGTTTTGTATTTCAAAACTAATGCCCTTTTCCAAGTACACAAAGAGCAGTATCGTGAGTCTACAATTGAAAAAATTGCGCTACAAATCAAGCGTAAAAACCATACGGTACTCCGATTCAAAAACACCGAACAAATATTGACTTATTATTTTCACACACAAAATGTGATTTTCCGAATTTTACAAGTCACGTGAGAAGAAAGTTTCTAATATGTGCTTACTATTTAATCATAACAGAATGTAGAATGAAGATTGATGATGATAAAAGATATGGCTAATGTTGTTAGTATTAATCTAGGAATAATTATAAATATGCAAGCTTGCTAGGAATTTAGTAACTAGTAATGCCAGTAATAAATTAAACTCTCGTGCAGAAACAAATCCAATGATAATGAATTGCGTACAATGATGCGGTCAAGTACGTCAAGGCCAACCGCATAAAAGCTCGTCCATCATTCTGAGAAGTCTACACGTTTTCTAGAAACGATTAAATTGTTAAGCGAAAAGTGTGCACAGAGCTTGTTACTGGGAAATAGGAAGCTGTTAGCTGTGGTGCAATGATCAATGTTTTACCAAAAGAGATTACTTCTTGGGTAAAAGCTTTTGATAAAAGGTGTGCTAACCCAACGAGTTCTAACAAGCTGCAGACTAAACTACTTTTCCTTCTGTGTCATATCATTCGCACATATTCTGTGCTAATCTGATTGGAAAAATCTAATGTAGGTGAGTAAAGCGGATTTGCACATTAGTTAATGCATAGTTAGAACCCCGTTTATGTAACATGGTAGCATTTACTATGACTTTGTAGGTTTATGGCGTATGAAGCATGCGTAATTTCATTGCTGAAAAATTGATCTATTCTCTCATTCTTCTTTGAATTTTGTACTTTTTATTCTGTTTTTGCCATGTAAGTTGTTATTTCTCTTTTGTCTGTAAATGAATTAAATTGTGGACTAAAAACTCAATATAATAACCTGCAGTGCAGGATTTTTGGTTTCCAAGTATTGTGCAACTAATTACTGTACTAAAATCAATGATGAATAAAGTTTAATCAGTTTGAAGTTTATTTACGGGTACTTAATTATTTCCGAGTACTATTTACAAAAAAATAGTTTTGTAACATCTGTTTGCTTTAGGATCCAATATTACAGACGTTACTCTTGCTTTGAAAGTCGGAAAATTATAGAAATAAGTTCGGATTCATGTGAAATGAAGCTCTGTTGATGCTGATAATGTAAACTGTTTAAAACTTGTATTTGTAACGATTTAAAACTCATATATAGTTCTGTAAAAAGAGCGAAAAATTAGCGAACCATATTCCACGTGAAAGTTTTTACTATGTGGTCGTGCCATACACGAGCCATACATGTGGATAGGTATTGTGAGTTTCTTAGAATAATTTTGTACCAAACTTAATTTTTAAAAGGTGCAAAACGTACGCTTACATTAACAAATGCTAACAATGTAATCGACTCAATTAGTCACACAATAAAAGTAAACTGTTTTCAAAAGTAAGTTAACAATTTTGGTAACAAATGTTTGCGTACCTTTTTACCTTCTGTACTAATTAGAGATTTCTGCAAATTTACCAATTATGTCTATCAACAAGGCTAAAGTTGTAAGCGTAAATTTCTAACAAAAATCACAAAAACAAATTCCTAGCAATATTGCTTAAATGATTTAAAATGCTGTTTATTATCGCTGATTTCCCTGACTATAACGTCACTTGATTCTTGGTAACTGCTGTAACAACACGTACGTAAGCAGTAACCTTTTTGCAATTCCATTTAGTAAAAATCGATCAAATTAATCACTTAATTTATTTATAAATTTAGGGATTAGCATGCAGTCACGGGTCAGCGGTGGGTTGTCAACAAAATGAAGACAGAAGGTTGACCTATCTTAGCTTTGTGCTTTTATAATGATTTTCCGGCTAATCGTATTTTTATGCCCTGATTAGCCAATTGATTTTACTGCATGTTGTTCACAAATAACGACTTATGTAATGCAGTTATATCATAAAACACTTTGATATTCAAAATAACCGATGTAAGAGAAAGAAGTTGTTTTTAAAACCGCAAAATACAAAATAAAAAGCTTAGGCGTTTTTATGTACGTCTTGCTGAGATGATAATTATGCTAGAAAAACGAGCAAATTGACTTACGGTAAAGTACTTTGTCCATTAACTTGTTTCCCGTTGTGCTTAGTAATTTTTAGCTAATTTCAAAAGCTGATTACCTCCCACGCAATACACTATAGCTATGCTTCCAGGAATGATGGCGGCTTGCTAAACATTACATTTTTAAAATTGGTGATTTTTAAAGTCGGTTTATCAGGTTAGGTTATTGAACTAGCTTATGAAAGTTCTACAATTTACAAAAGCTTTTTTAGTAAAAACATATCATTATAAATATAAAATTATTTTTGTTTACACCACGACGTTCTAAATTGCCATGTATGATGAATATATTAACAGTTTCACGATTCAAAATTTTTCAAAATTATGTCACATGTCCAAGCTCATCAATAATCAATAACTGTTTCAACTCCAAGATTTCCATCTTTTCTTACCATATATCTGGAACATGAGTTAATTTATCGGTATGTTGAGTTGAGTTATGAGTTGCTGCTCATCCCTTCTTGCAGTTATGAAAGCAAATACAAGTCAATCATATGCTTTCCTATTGTTCCACCAAACATCAACTGTTTGCATCGCAACATACATAATATTCATATGTTTTTTACGTTTTACTGGTTAAAGATCAGGCATTTGGAATTACTCTTGTTGTATCTTGGACTATAAAAATAATACGCCTTACTATTAGAAGTATTTTCTATAAGCAGTGTTGTATTAAAAACTTTTTTGGAAAGGTTACAGAGTACTATTTTACAACTGACGGAGTAGAAAATTGAATGAGGCGGAGAATCCATGTTCAGTTGAAGTTGAAGCCATTCTGAGGCAGGTTTTGATTAAGAAAGGAGAAATTGGCTTACCGAAAATTTCATGTGAGTTACCCGAGATGTGTGTAACTTTGGTAATTTTGGTAGTTCTGCTGCAAAGGATAACCTTGATGGAAGGGATCAATGACAAGAAATTGAAGAAGCACAAAAGCATTACCTAAGGGAAAAGTGTAACCCTTAATATAAAAGATAGTGTGTTTCATATCACCAGATAACTTTGTACAAACAATATGTACAAAATATCTAGTCCAATTGTACTTACCTAATAGCTTTTTAAAGCAGGATTCCATTAAATACGTACGTGTTATGCATATTTCAACGTGACTATAGTTCATTATACCAAAAAACCTAAAAGCCAAGTCAACATAAACCCTAAAAGCCATATAAGTTTCTAATTACAACCAAACAAGTGTTACAAAAACCACTCAATTTAATGACTCATTGGTAAAATACCCTTTGTATAAAATTTTGCGATAGCAGAAAACCATTATGTGCAAAATAAATTGTAGAAAAGTGTACAAATCTTCAACAAGTGTAAACATGCGATTCAATAATATACATCCCAACGTTTTAATCCAATTTTAAACCATCAGGGCATTTTCAAACGAATGACTTTGTTCAGGTCAATGCATTAATTGCAAAAGTGCAGAAATGTGTATTATTGGAATTACATACACATATTGTGTTAAAATAACATAAAAGTTCTCTTGATATTTCGCACAAAATTTGCAATGCTAATTTATTATTATTATTATTATTATTATATCATTTATTAAAGATCAATTCAATATAGCATCTTGCACAGTTATACCACACGTTAGTATAACTGAAAATGATACAGAATGGAGAATGGTAAGTAACAAATAAACTAATCTTAAAAATAGAAGAGGTTACAAGCAGCCAGTCAAGGCGCTGTGCAATTGGAAAAGGTAGCAAGGGAAAGGAATTAATGATATAAGTCAAATTTATAGATAGCTTAGCATTTATCGCGTAACATTTTTTCTAAACAAGGTATTGTAGAACGACGGTATCTTTCATATTTACAGACTACAAGTCTAAAATTATGTTTATTTTTGTTGTACCGACTACTAAAGTTTGGCTTTCTTTTTATTTGATGGACGGTTAGCCAGTGATTAAATCTTTTATTCTTTATAAGTTTTTTACCAAAGCTTAACATAAGGTCCTTCCAACGTTGCTCTATATTGACAATACCAAGTTTAGTACAAGTAGAAAGATAGTTTGAGCTAGATATATACACACCACTTATTATTGATAGAGCTCTCTTTTCAACACTAATAAGTTTCTTAGTCTGCTCAACAGTTAGGTAATTAAACCAGAGTACAGAGCAGTATTCTAAAATACTACGGACATGAAGAGTATGAAGTTTGATTAAAAAAGTTGAGGTTAACCCAAAATACTTAAGCTTACGCAGAATATATAATTTTTTACAGGCTTTAGAGTACACGAGATTGATATGATCACTCCAATCACAGTTGTTATTGATCATTACTCCAAGCAACTTACTCGCACTAACATGACAAATTTCAGTACCATTTATGTCTATCTTTACATTATTACTGAGAGATTTACCCTTAGACCTATCGATTACAATTACATGGCTTTTTATGGGATTTAGGCACATATTATTTAATGAAAGTATTTCATTGATACAATTGACATATTCATTCATTTTTGGTTGACTATTATACTCAACACACTCAGCAATGCACATATCGTCTACAAACGCATTTAATATATTATTTGGGCTAGAATGTTTTTCATAGAAGTTCAATAAAACACTATTAACTAGTATGATGAACAACAGAACCGCTACCTTAGTTCCTTGAGGCGTTCCATTACTTAGTGGTAGGAATTTGGACAAAACATTTCGGTGCTTAGTACATTGTACCCTATTACGGAGAAAGTCAGCAATCCATGAGATATCATTTTCATTTACCCCTAATTTTTTAAGCATCTTATAACCACGTTATGGTCAACAAGGTCATACGCCTTTGAAAGATCGAGTAGGACCAATATAATATAAGTATTTAATTTATCTAAAGATTTCAGGACAAACTCGTACAACGAGACTAGATAATGTACAGTAGAAGAAAATTTTATGGCACCAAATTGAGATGAGTTAAGCTTGTCAATAACTTGATTATAAATTTTGTGAACCATAAACTCTTCCATAATCTTACTATATATATTTGTTTGGGTAATTGGTCTAAGATTATCTAGGGTTATATGCATAATGTCTTTTGGTACTGGGGTTACAAAGCCTTTCTTCCACTCACTTGGGACTATTTTTTCTTTAAAACTAAAATTTATTATATGTGTGTACAGGGGTACAATTAGTACAGCAGCAAACCTTAGAAACCGAGCTGGTAGAGCACTGGGTACATTAGACTTTTTTATATTAATTTTTTCAAAACACCTAAGAACTTGGAATTCGTTAACCTGTAAGTACTCTGTTAGATTTCGATATTATGGGTAACTGGTAGATACCTTAACTCAGTTTGCCCCTAAGTTCCCTGTTGTTCTTAAATCCGTGACTGCGGCTAATGACTAGCTAAAACTGACTAAAAATGGCTATTTTCTACACTTAAAAAGTAGCTGATAATTAGGCTAAAATAATAGACCAGTTAATGACTACAATTTATATTTAACTGCGATTATATCGCCCTTTATTCTCAACAATATTACAATGACTACTGTACTACTCAAAACTTTCTACGAAGACAAAGTGCCGACTGACGACGTGATGAATGACGAACTGACGATTGACGAGAAGAATGACGAGCCACCGACGACGACGAGACTGACCTTTCCTCCGTTTCACCTCTAAATGCACGCAATCTCGTTGCGTTTCGCAACAAGTTTCGAATTTTGAAATAAAAGCGGGCTTCTACATTTTTGCCCTAAAAACCTACAAACTAAATGCACACTTCTGACTTCTGACATATATATTTTTTTTATATATATTTTAAAAATTGAATTGTTTCATTAGATTGCTAAATGTAGATGTTTTTGAAATGTTAATTTAATTGTAAATACCCCACATTTTAATTTGTAAGCAGGAAGGGGATCCATCTAGTATTTTGTGTGGACATGATGCGCAGGTTGAGATATACCTAAACAGTTGTCGTGTTACTCACATTTACATGATGTGATCTTCTGACTGTATAGTGTGACCATTTCCAGTGCTATTTGTAGGAAATGGTCAGTGGGAGTATGTCAGAAGTCAGAAGTGTGCATTTAGTTTGTAGGTTTTTAGGGCAAAAATGTAGAAGCCCGCTTTTATTTCAAAATTCGAAACTTGTTGCGAAACGCAACGAGATTGCGTGCATTTAGAGGTGAAACGGAGGAAAGGTCAGTCTCGTCGTCGTCGGTGGCTCGTCATTCTTCTCGTCAATCGTCAGTTCGTCATTCATCACGTCGTCAGTCGGCACTTTGTCTTCGTAGAAAGTTTTGAGTAGTACAGTAGTCATTGTAATATTGTTGAGAATAAAGGGCGATATAATCGCAGTTAAATATAAATTGTAGTCATTAACTGGTCTATTATTTTAGCCTAATTATCAGCTACTTTTTAAGTGTAGAAAATAGCCATTTTTAGTCAGTTTTAGGTAGTCATTAGCCGCAGTCACGGATTTAAGAACAACAGGGAACTTAGGGGCAAACTGAGTTAAGGTATCTACCAGTTACCCATAATATCGAAATCTAACATACTCCTTGTCATTACCTTTATCAGAACTATCAGAAATAGGGTCGTATCTGTTGTTGATTGCAGTGAAATGTGCATTGATTTTATTAAGCACTGACTTAATTTTCATATTTTCACTAAGTGCTATTTGTTCAACAGGGGATAACTTGTATTTTAATGAACATATTGTGATTACAACACTATGGAGCTTATCTGGTTTAATGTCAAGTTGTTTTTGTATGTTGTTTGAGTAATCTTGTTTAGCCTTTCTTATTTTATTATCTAGTTCGGTTTTCATTTGATAATATTCAAAACATCTAGGTTTAATTTTCTTGAATCTTTTAAAAAGGGCTGATAATTCTGCAGTTATCCAAGTATTATCATTTGCCTTAATACGTTTTTCTTTCATTGGGAAACATGTTTCAAAGGCATTATTCAGTACCCTATCCATAAAAGCTACCTTAAAATCAATAGAGTTGGAACCATAAAATTTAGTCCACTCAGTATTTTCTACAAGAAAGGCAAAGTCAGATAAGTTATCCCCATTATAATCTCGGTATTTGACACCTTTAGTTGATATCAAGTTTTGTTTACATGTGATACTGGGTAAAAGCTCAATGCAGATATGGTGATAAGAGCTATTCTTTAGTGGTGGTAGTGGAGATGGGCTCCTAAACCAGTTATTCATATTACTGAAGGCTAAATCAAGTTTGGCTTTCTTGCTATGGGTTATATCATAGAAGGTTGGGAAATTAATAAGTTGACACAAATTAGTGGTACTAGCAAATAAATTACTATAACGCCATTTGTTAAAGTCGCCAACAATCATATAACCTGGTGAAAAATATTTCTTACTAATATTTATCTATTTATCTTCAACTGGATAATAATACTTAACTTATAAAGACAAGTTTTGATATGGCTGTTTTAATACTGAAAGAAAGTGGGCTCGCCTTAGCACATTTTCAACGTTTTTAGAGAAGTTCGGAATATCTGTAGTGCCATTTATGTAACTAATGTTACCGTCCACCTCACAAAAACCTTTCTCAGTGATTACAGTTCTATTGATAGAAATGCTGTTAAAATGCTAATATATTAATCCGATCGGCAAAATTAAATCATATTGGCCAAATTAAGCACAGCTGTGTGCTAAGATAGTAAATTATTTTACACAAAAATCATACAATTAGGTATTTCATTTTATTTATTCAATTTTTACTCAAAACTATGCTTGAAGCAGTTTATATCTAGTTTCTTGTTGCGTATGTGTCAGAACTTTAACTGGATTTTCGACAATATTTTTTACACAAACCGTATGAAACAAAAATATCATTCTTTAATTTAAAACAATGGCCTTGGTTTACTACAACGCGTGGTTCAAATATTTTATAAACTTAGTATAACATATCATTACTACTTCTGTTTTAACTTGAAAATTTGTAGATATATTGTAAATGAATGAAATAAAAACAGTATTACAAGTTGTTTTATTAAATGTCAGTATAAACTTAGCGTTGAAAACTGTGCGCTTTTCTACATGAACTGATTACATTTTGTATGGCATAAATATTAAATATGTACACGTTTTTCTCAAGTGCGGTTAGCTGTAAGGAGCACAAAAAGTAAACACAAAATTACAGCTTCCATAATTTGCGTCATAGCTTTCTCGAAAACACTGGCGTGTTTTCCTTTGTCAATTAGGTTATCAAATCATAATTATCTAGCCTTCATACACACGGCAATTTTTATCTCCGGCTTCCCGTCGTAGTTGCAATGACTGCGTAGTTGATGTTGTTTATTCTCCAGAGATAATAATAAGCAGTCCAAAATGTTTTGATAGTTGTCTCAAGAGTAAGATTAAATTCCAACGAACAAATAAGCTTTGAACAGAGGACTCGTACCAGCTTTGGAGAAACTTAAAAGGTTGAGTACATGTGTAGGTAGGTTGTACATAAAACGGCAGCAGACGCCAAGGTAAACACACGTGGAGGTATTACATGTCATGTGTAAGTGGACAAGCAACAAGGAAAATAAATATTTTTTTCTTTTAGTAGCAAATAAATTTAGTTGCAAAACGTAAATATTCTTTTTAAATATGGTTCTGCTCTAGTTTCAATATAGTGCGTAAGCTAAATCAAATCCATTTACTTAGTTACCTACATAGTAAGGTGACCTTTGCAATAGAAAGTTGTAACCTTGTTTGCAAAATTATTATTGATGTAGGCAATAATGTACTAGCTTCCGTATACATTCACATTTGAAAACGTGTTGTCATATACCACAACCGTGCAATAATGCAGCATAAAAGAACGTCAGAAAAAAGGTTTTACTGGCAAAGAACTTTCACCACTTGTTTTGCCAATGTATAAACAATACGGGAGGTAGTATCCGTTGACTTGAAGATTTTGGTTCATATGTATCTGGTAAAATAATATTCTACGGCACGTAATACTACAGGGATTTTCAAAATCGAAAGGCATGTTTTTGGTGGCATCAATTTGATTACAGTGAAATCAATTCGCAAGTAATTTTTTATATTTGTAGTTGTACCTGATAACTTTTTAAAATTTGGAGGAAGTCTTTTAGGTACATTTAAACAACATTATCAGTACTTATTTAGCTCATAGTCAGAATGTTCTACTTTACACTCAGTTTTTGATAGCCCAATAAAACCTTATATTCGTTACAAGATGACACATTTATGCAATGGTTTTTCCTTGGTGACTTGCTGGCATGTAGCGTGTTTCTGTTCAGTCCAGACTTTCTCGGGGAATTGGTATATATGGTACGCGTACTGAAACAAAAGAGATCAAAACATGTATGCTAGCTCAGTAGAAAACTGTTGCATGAAGTGCATTTTCGGTACCACTCTAGAAAATTGATGCGACCATTGAACTATTTATCATACTGCCCTACAAATTTGATATAAATCACACAATGTGCCGAAATATATTTAAAACCTCCCACGCATATAATTTTTGTTAAGAGCGTGTCAAATATAATTTGTATCAAGCGGTTTTAAGCCTTCAAGATACGGAACATGCCAACAAGTTATATTAAGCGGTTAATAAAGTAATTATGTGAACTAAAAGGTTTTTTCTGGAAGCCGAATTAAAAGCCCACACAATTCTAAAATCCTTTTTACCACATTTTATTCCTACTATCGATGGGCAGAAAACACACAGCGTAGAAGTTAAATTATATCCTAATGGTGAAAATATCTGTAGGAAAATAAAAGCATATACTTTGTATTGGTATTTACGAATGACCCAATGTGGGTTTAATACTTCTCAAAATCTGGCATACCGAAAATACTTTGCTTTTAGGCAGGATTTTATTCGATAATTATTTCGCGTTAGGTAAGCCCCATTAGCAGGTGAATAACCGTTCGCCCCCTCACGTATTTAGTTTCCTGTCGATATTTATACCATGCATGATGTTTCCATCTAGAATTACAAAAAGTGGCATTTAAACTTATCGGAGTCACATGTACTGGGTATACCAATACTTGTGTCACAGGCTACTATACAACTAAATCTCTATATGTTTATTGTAATCATCAATTTAATTTCTAATAATAGCTGTGGTTGTTTCGTCCTAAATAATGATTCTTTGTTAGGTAAGTTTACAATTTGCTACAGAATATTTGGTGAATAAAGTTGCATACTGCAAAACATTCTGCATCACAAGTCAACTTAATAAAATTAAAATAGAAAGTTGCGCGCGACTGCATGCTGTTACCAACAAAAGAGATTGAGTTTCTCTTCTCATTTTTATTACGCTATGTAACAAACTACATAATGACTTTGAAGTCAGGTCAAATTATCTACTGAAAGCTCAACCATAACCAAGTCATTAAAGTAAGAAGGGCTTTGCATAAACGAAACAATGGTGAAAGTTCTAATAACATACTGAGAATAAAATAGTTTGAATTTTAGCTTGGATTTAGAACGTTCTGCAGGTATAATGACGCTCATAAGATAATATGTATCAAACGTATTGTTCGTGGAAATATATAAGTACGCACAAACAAATTATAAAAAACCCCAATCTCATTGCGGAAAAATAAGCTGCAAAACTGAAAACTATCTGTTATGCGTAACCTAAGGCGGCTTATAAGGCTTAAATTTCCAATTTTCTGTAGTTTACTATTTTGAGAGTTGCCCTTGACATTTTTGAACCTTAATTGAATTCATCTTTTCAGCTTTTTACAAGCTTTTCAGAACGTTTTGTGAGTGAAACTCTATTTAGATTTCAGTAAAAACAGTACTACACGCTAATGAAATTTTCCATCTGCGGCACGGCGTTGGTTAAGTAATAAATTTATTTCTTGTCTGACACTTTAATTTTGCAATGATTATATGACAATGCAGCAAAAGTAATTCAATTAAACTTGTAGTACCAACCGTAATTTACACAGTCTACATGTGACCAGTGGGTCACGTTTGCTAAAGTCATTAATATACATTCCATGCAGAAATTGAATTTGAATTTTGTTGAACATTTGGAAGATTCAATGCAATGGAAAATTTCGAGCCGAGTTAGCGGAAGCTGCCAATTTTTTTTGTGCGATACTTCAAAAATATTACTAAACTCAAATTTGTTACGTTTCAGAGTAAGCTTTTATATCCAAGACAATTAATGTTTACGGCCACGCAAGCGGTGTTTCCTAAGTGGTGTTCAAGCAAAACATCATTTGGTACTAACGAATTAAACTAATATAATCTGAACTGCAACAAGACTGAAAAGAGTAAAATAAAAAACAAATGGTTTGATTTGCAAACTGGGACTTGACAGTTTTGAAAAGGAAATGACTTTTTGTGACAAATGACCTTGCTCTTTTCCAATTTATCTAGAAGCAATTGTCTCTGTTCTGTAATCTGAGATGAGAGATTCTATTGTTTCCATACATCCTGCTTTTCTAATCAATTTCTTTGTTAAAGTTCAATCTCTTTTCAAAAATATTCTGAAAATGCTTGTATACGCAACGTCGCAGATTAGATCGAAACACTGTATAAAAGCAATTGTACTGGAGAAAACTCCAATTTCTTATCCAAGATACAAATGGCCGTGTAAAAAGTGTTTAGTTTTCACTGAACTCAATTCCAATAATTAGTTCGGGAAGAATTTGCGATAATGTATGAACTTTGTTTAAGGTTTTACATATCAGGTAACACAAACATATTATGCAATTTCAGATTTCACTACGCATCAGTTTTGTTGAAAGCTATATTGTCCGGATACCCTGTTGTCTGTTTTTCTCTGTCGATTTCAAACAAATGTTTATAATACCCATACAATATTTATTTACTTTCAATCAGTATGCCTACAGCATTCTAAAGTAGAATTTCCTACCTTTTTATGTTTGAAAGATAACAAGTCGAATAAGGTTAAAAGCAATTTGTGTCTGTGTTGTATTTCAATAACAATGACGTTTGTGCCGATGGAAAGACAAAATTTTACTCTGCCTACGTAACTACCTACAACGTGCGTTGGAAAAACAAAAATTACAAAGGCTTTCTATTTGGATGAGAGAAACAGGAATGAGAAGGTGGGATAAAGTGTTTTTCCCATTTCCCGGTTTTTACCGGTAAAATACGGTATTATACACTTGACGTTGGTGGTAAATACCACCCTACCCTATTCAAGTGTCCAAAAGTCCAAAAGAGGCATAATGAGAAAAACACTGTTATATTTAGGGAAGCGGTAATAAAACTCAAATAAAGGCTAAAGAAATAAAGGAGAATGGCATAAAAAAATAACAAATTAGTTAGCATGCAAAACATCAGTCGACACCGAGAAATGCTGTGCCAGTGCCAGACTAATCTGTGTTCTTTTGCCGGAGGAGTCTGTGTCAGAGTCGGAGTTAGTTGATTAGCGAGATTAACTAAACAAACTCGTATTGAACACGAGGCATGAGCATGACTATCACATGATAAGAAGTGCATTTAACGAATGCTATCATTAGTTGGAGTGGAACATGAAATCAAGGCCCTTGATTCAAGGCACACTCGCCGGAAATGAACGTAGCTGGAGACTGTGGAGACTTTCACACGTAAATCTAAAAACTCAAAGCAGTTAACTAATTCCCGCACTAACTAATTGGTCACAAGTTCCAATATCTGGTCAAGGTCGACTGGGACAAGGCTTTGAGTTAAATTTACTACTCCGTGCACCAGCATTGTCGCTGTCTATCCCAGTCATTCCGAGATATCTTCTTCTGTTTTGTTTTAAATCCTTGTCGTTGGTTGACTTCATGCATCTCTTTTACATGTCATTGACATGATGTCAACATGACCAATTGACAATTGTAAATTGTCGTGTCAGGCCGAGAATTGTGGTGTTAGTGCCGGTGGAGTTTACTTTTATTAATGATGAGCATATAATATTTTCTAGTACACTACTAATAATACGAAGCTGCTGTTTACAATGCCAAGTTGGGCGATTTTCTGCAGTCAGCTGCCTGATAACTTTTAATTTAAGCTTTAGCTTTAATTTTCGTTCATAAAGAAGCCTTTAAAATGGGGCAAAGTGATACAAATTGAATGTGTACAATATCTCATTTACCAGTGTATTTAAGGCACTTTTGGACATTTTGGACTTTTTCCCGGGAAAAACTTTTTTCCCACTGGGATGGGATTTATTAAAATGGTGGGATTTACTCATCCCTGGAGAGAAACAAGAAATAAGACACCCTTTCACTTTGAAAATAAACCGGAATAGAGATAGTGTGTTTCGTTTCACGAGGTACGTAATTTGTGCCTGAAAAATATAGATAGATAGATAGATTTTATTTCTTTGCTCTTCAGGCCACGGCCTATGGAACAATATTATCATTCATTTTACAAGTATAGCATACATATCACCATATCAGAATACTTTAGCATCTTAGCCGATTAACATTTACATTTTAAGCTAGTTTTCTACTAAGATAAAGAAAAGGAAAACGTAATTTTGACTGTCTAATATGGTATATACACCAGAGTGTGTAATATGCCGTGTAGGGTATGGTTATTAGCACGCTCCTGTTCGTCTCCATACAGCTTCTAGTATAGCTCCGTTCGTTGACTGGTAAAAAATTCCGCCCTCCCTTAACCAAATCTCAAGGCCAAAAGTCGTCCCATTCGGCGACGCTGGGCTTCCCATGATGACACATTCATGGACTAGCAGCATCTCGATCGGCTGGAAAATGGCTTCCGGAGTGGGGGGCTAAAGGTGTCCATCCAGAGGAATCGCCGTCAACGCCCAGGTCAAACTTTCACTGCACTTCAAGTCCCGCTTGCAGTGATGATCAGCAAGCTAACACGGCAATTCACACATTCTGGGGGAGTCGGATTACTGGCGTGGTCGGAATGTCATACCCACAAAATACTACATAACTTCACTGACTAGTCGTTGATACAAATGGCAAAATTTAAACCGATATCTAACTTGAACTATTTAACAATAATTAAAAAAGATATCTAAAAACTAAGACAGCTTTAATACATAAACTAGTGCTTGTGTACTAACACACCTACCAAGCTATAGATTATACAAAGTCAGACAGAGCTCCGCAGACACAACCACTCTGGACCACAGCCACAACCCGACCCGATCCCTGAAAAATATAGAAAATTTATTTTCCTGGGATTTACTTGCCTAAATCAAAACTTTAGAGACATGAATTATACAAATTCGAGATTGTGTATGCTTAGGAAATAACAAATTCACATTCAAAATAAACAGGATGTAAAATTTGAGAAAAGTGTTGTAATGGAAGCACGCAGAATCCTACTCAAAGTTTGCTACTGCGAAGTTTGCTACTCAATGTTTGCTACTGCGAAGTTTGCTACTCAATGTTTGCTACCCGCGAACTTTGCTACCTACGAAGTTTACTACCCGCGATGTTTGCTATTCACGAAGTTTCCCATCTACGAAGTTTACTACTCTCGAAAAAATGCTACTTAATCCTTTTATCAGTAATAAGACAGTTATTGCATGCATAATTATTAGGTCGTTGTTTCAGCAGAGGAGTTTATTAAGATGTAATGTGTCTGTGCGTCTGTCTGTCCGCCTACTTTATTTTTGGGATACTATATTCAGATCCAGTTAATAAAGGCTCTAAACCAGCAAACAGAGGCCCAACATCAGCAAAAATAAATCCTATAAAAGCAAAAACACACCCTAAACTAGCCCTAATAAACAACTTGTACATTATTTTCTATTAATTATTTGTACAAAGCTTAATAAGGGCTTAACGGATGCTGGCAGTTTAATCAACTCGAGCTTTTGAAATTTTACTAATTTCTTCCTCAGGAGTACTAATAACAGTAATAATAATTATTTTTTGTAGTATTTTTCGCGAGTAGTAAACTTTGTAGATGGGAAACTTCGTGAGTAGCAAACTTCGCAAATAGTAAACTTTGCGAGTAGCAAACTTCGTAGGTAGCAAAGTTCACGGGTAGCAAACATTGAGTAGCAAACTTCGCAGTAGCAAACTTTGAGTAGGATTCTTCGTGGACCCTGTTGTAATGATTACTTAATTACGTGTGTATAGAGATAGAGCGCATGGTAGTATTTACACAAAAACTTGTTCACTAGGTTAGGAATATACACAAAATGGCGTAGTAAATTTTTAATGTCAAACAAGTTGGTTTTTTACAACAAACGTGTTTCTTCTTAGCCATTAAAAGAAGTGTTTGTCTCAGTAATATTTTTTAAAACAATATTTATTTATGTAATTCTTTAAACCTGAAACAGGGAAAGAATAGTGTAGCTCCGACATCTGAGAGGCTTATAGGCTACGTCAACTCCCGACAGCCATATTTTGAAGGTACGAGAAACGAACTTATTTGTGCTTTGGTCGATAACTAGTGTCAATCTAATAGTAACACAACAAATTCAAGCTAAATAAAGCTAACGTAAGGAAGTTATGGACGTTTTAACCATAAATGCGTTTGGACATTTAGCGGTATAAAAACGCAATATCGACAAATTAAAAAATGGCTATTTTGGAATAACCTTAAACAAACAAAGAAACAATTTGTGACATTAAAAACGTCAAAAAGTTAATTATTTTTTAAATTGCCCTATTAATTTTAACTGCGATTATTAACTTTCCGCCACCAATGCCGAGCCAGGTTTTTGCGGTTTTTGGTACTGTGGACATCCCCAATTCTAATGGCGTTCTTATTTGTCTCGGCATTGGTGGCGGAAAGTTAATAATCACAGTTAAAGTTAACAGGGTATTTAAAAAAATAATTAACTTTTTGATGTTTTTAATGTCGCAAATTGTTTTTCTACTTGTTTATGGTTATTCCAAAGTAGCCAAATTTTTTAATTTGTCGAAGTTTTTTTTCGAATTTTGACGCTAAAACACATGCAGGCAAGTTCATGACATACGAATATGATGCTTTCGTTTTTTGGCGGGAGTGGGCGTAGCCTCCACCACAAGCTTTTGATCAAACATAAATCATATACATTTCATGTAAGAACAAAACCAGGATATAGAGAATATGATGCCTTATGCTTCTCTTTCGATGACAAAAATTACGTCACGAATAGCAATGGTAAATCTCCATAACCCAGAGTAATCCATGCTAGAACTTGCAAAACTACTAAATAAGTATACAAAGCTTATCATTAGAGAGAAACAGTGATGAAATGACCAATATGTTTTTGAACAAGATTAGCGTCTTATTTACGCTTACAAAGGGTCGTTAACCCTAGACATCAGAAAACTTTAACATAACTCGTTTATTGGTGAAATTGCAATAAAACGTCACGCTCCATATAAGTTTCTCTACCTGTGTATTAACCTTTGAAGTAATACATTATCAACGTTATTTATTTTAGCATACACAAAGACTATATAAACCAGCTATTTAAGTGTTTGCTAACTTTTTGTTATATCAAAAGCTACGCTATTTTAAAAACCAGTTTTTTAAAAATCGAGGTTTATTTTATATGTTATATTATAAAATGTTCAAATGGTATCTAATTTACCAACTTTTGCAGTACTTGATGATATGATTTCAGGAAAACAGTTATGACTTTCAAAAAAATGTTTTAATTTTTTGCAAGCGTTTCTAAAATTCGGAGCTCTGGTGCATACTACAAAGCGTCGTGTTCAAAATTTAACTTCAAAAGTAAACATTTGCCTATGTTGCAAGCTAACTTAATAAAATTGCTTAATTTAACAATGATCAACATCAGTGCAATACACCATCCATCACCAAGCAAACTAAACATACATACATACATGTTGCTTGCAGAAAAGCCCACATGAACTTACATATACAGATTTTGGATACCACACAATGTCACATCTAACATAACGAGAACCTCGACATCGTACATGTATTGTAGAAACTGGTGATCGGACAAAGATTGGATAGCTTGTTTCAGGAATATCAACATTTTCAAAGTTCGTAATGGAAATCAACGGACTTTGTGTTTGAAGTAGTTTAGTATTTCATTTATATTTTGGATTTCACATGGTAACTCTCTGTTTACGTCTTTGCTTAATAATTGGTGTATTTGGACATATATCTGCTTTTATTAGCGCGGCCTTTAATTTCGGAGTCTTTAATGTAGTATTTATAGTTCTAAACGAATTTGTGGGACACGAAGCACACAATATTTCTGGAAATTGAAATTGTAGCGGCAGAATTAAAATGATAAGCGATATCATTTTGGGCAGTTCTTTAACACCAAATTTTTGTAGCAGCAACGAAAAACGGCTTGCGTGCAAGTGAGAATTGAAACAGCTACTGCTTAAACTACAAAATCAATCAAAACTAATAAATACGAAATTTAAAGACTTTCTTAGAATTTTAATTATTGTACTTGATTACTGATTGAGGATACATGTCTTTGAAGGCGGCAGGATGACCAACAAATTGGATTTATTGATTTTAGTTTGAAACTCGACGTGCATACAAGTCGATGGTGTTTAAACTGCCTTACATTTTGAAAATGTATTTGAACTGAGTAATCATGCAGCTTAAAACGTAATTACCAGTAAGTACTTCAAGTATCTTTATAGTAGCGATTGTTTTACAGTTAATTTTTAACCTAAATATTGTTTCTTGTCAATGTTAACTAATTTTTCGATTCAACCTGATTTGCAATTAACTTTTATGGATCGTAACTATTATTTTCATTATTAATTAGTAAGCAAAATAAGTCAATGTTGATTTTAGACTATGAAATGAACATCTTGCTACAAATGACAAACCTACAAACCAATAATGATGTTATAAAACGTAAACAATACTACGCCTTTTCTTTCATATAAACAGTAGCACATCATTTTCTCGTAAAACAGACAAATGTTTTTGCATTTTCTTCCTAACATTTTTGTATAACTTTCCTTTACCAAACACTGATTCCTTACAGTTAAAAAAGTACTAACGCAGACCAGTTTCCCTTTTTATGATTTATAATGTAAAGGTTTAAACCAAGCAAAAAAACAGCCATACGCAAAGTGAGTAACACGCAATAGAGAAACTAAACACAAGCCACTTTGAATGCTTTTCATGCCACTCTACCATTATGTGTTGATTTTACCAATACACTAAACTGAATTTCTGGTTGACAAACAACATTGTGTTGTTATTTACTTGGAAGCCTATAAGCTCTAAACTCTTGGAAGTATTTATTTATGGTATAGCAATATAAATCATGATAGATATTTGTGTGCTCTTTAGCGTCAAGTTGCAATATTTATCTTTACAACAAAGCAATACAAGCACATGTCTTTAAGCTAGAAAGGCAAATGTAGAAGTTATTAAAACTTGAGAACTTTTCGTTGAGAACGGACTCTGGAGTCAAGCAATATTGAACAACAAAATAAAATGTAAAAAAATACAAGCCTCAAACATTGTCACAATATGATCTTTTCATGGTTACATCACCAGTACTTTAAGCTGTCTATTTTTACAACAGTAGCTTCAAGTGATATCCCACGTGAAACAAAACCTGTGCTGAGTATTGATCCGTTACGAGATCCCACGCGCGTGTATTCTCAGCAGGAATACGTAAGATAAACAACGCAGTTTTGTCATAAAAATGTAGTTACTAACCATATATTGATACAACCGCAAAATAAACTGGGAAAGTACTACAAAATACTGCAGGTTACAAAATATTAATACAAACTGTGGCAATGTTTGCAAAATAGCTTGCCGCCTTTAGGTTATTCACTCAGGTGTTTGTAGGTACTACAGGCATAATCTTACGATGTTCGAGGCTAGTGAATAAACCAACCAGAAAATTCCTCTGACTCTGGGGTTTTGTGGTACGACTTACGCACGGTCTGCTAACTTTTCGAATAGAGAATCACACTATTGCAAACATTCAACTGGCTGAACTTATACGGTGAAAGTAAGCGCTCCAGGAAGACTCTATAATATGCCCGGCTGCTGTTACCTGGTAAAAATATTGATTTAGTGGATTTCGTCTCACGTTGGCTTTGACATTGAGTATTGTGAACTGAAATGAGGAGAGCTAACCGCAAAACCAGGCAAAATTAGGCATTAAAAAATTAACTGACAAGAGACAAGTGTGAATTGTATGGTTAGGATTAGATTTTTGATAAATACTTAAAATCAGACCAAGTTTTTAATTGGAACTCATATTAAATGTATCAATCTCAAACGCAAAATCTGAAATTTAGCTTTTGTGTTTCTTTTTAAAACGGTTGAAAGCTGAACTTATGTCTATTTTATTAAATATTCATATTACGCGAAAAATTTACAATAACAGAAAACCGGATATAATCAATTTATTGCTACTTGACATATATATCCTTTAGTTTTCCGTCAGTCTATGTAAGAAGAAAAACATCGAGAAAAGTCAACTTGTGTAAGTCCGTCTGGAGTTTGAACATTACAGTGAAAATACATGATACATTTTTGGAATTTCAGGTAAATGGTATTGACAGCTTAGTAAAGTTACAAGAAATCAACACATGGCGTAATAACCTTCCTTAGAAATTTGGAACAAGGTGCTAACAATTACTGCGATTGTGTTACGGTAACCCAGTTCGCATAAAGTACCCCTGGTATAATTCGCAGTAACTAAAAATTAAATTGATAAGTTATCACTGAAGTATTTGAAACAAATTGTTCCAACGAAACTTTTATCCGAGTTTACTTTATTTTAGAATCTATAGTTTTTGTCTCGATCTATCCATATGTAATTTCAAACAGTGTACAACTTTCTATTAACATATTTATGTACTCCAGTAGAAACATTTCCAGGTGCAGTAGACAAACACAATCAGAAATCATATTATGTGCGCTGAGCTTACCATAATCCTATTATTAGAGAACGTATACTTATTTCCAAAGAAGTTGGCATCCAACTGGTGGGTAATGGAAATAGCGTGATTGCAATTTGATTCTGTCAGACACGCGCGTGCACGTCCTTTAAATCACCTTCCTTTTTACTTGGTAATGTTTTCATAAGCAATAATTTGATATATTTTTTTTAGAATCTTCCGCATTGAAAATGTTGATTTGTTTTCAAGTATAACTTGCATTGTTCTAGACAACAACTAGCAATTGTCAATACTGTTCGTAGTCTTATTCCATATATGTTTTAGATTTTGCTAATAAAATTATTAGCAAAATGGTTAAAATAAAACAAAATATTTAACTTTATAGAGTTTTTAAATAAAAAATTAGGCAAATAATGTCAACACACAAGTACAAGGATTTTGTATCGTTTTTTGTAGCAGGCATACAAATAAACATGCAAGTGACATGCTTTTCTATTTTTATTTGCTAATTGCTAAACGTTTAGACATGGTGCAGACTGATATGTGCAAGCGTTTGCCTTATTATCAGAATGTAAACAGTTTCATCCCTGAGGCAATTAGGCAAGGGGCACTGCTTTGCCATGTAATGCAATAAAATGCATAAAGAAAATCTCTAAATTAGAAGCGGTGGTTGGTACAAACGCAAATGCAAGCGTAGTAGCAGCAAGAAGTTCAGAATGTAGAGTTTTCATTCTGTTGCAATATTGACCTTGCTTTCACTTTCAAGTTGGTATGGAGAGATGCAGTGAAACTCTCAGTAGACTCAGTGGCCTGCTGGTTGCACGAGGAGGTTCTACTAATCGCTTACCGTCGGACTGGCATGTACAGTATACCTTGCTTGCTTTTTATGTATTCCAAAATGTAAAAGAATTTTATTGCTGCTATAAAAATGGAAGTTTACATATTTCAACACATAACATAATATTTGAATTGACAGGTGTAAATGCACGCGTTCTAAGCACGAGATTTTAAGCATTTGCACTCACTAAAATTTAGTATACATATTTGGCATGTCACTATGATATAAAACATGATTGTTTTGTATGTGGGCTGTAGCACACGACATTTTGATATATCATATAACGAAAAGCTTGATGTAATTTCGTACAAACAAAATATCTCATCGATATGTTTTGCTCATGATGATATGCAACTTTGTGTAAAGTTGTAGTGACGCAAGTCAGTTTTGTTAAATACGCGATTTGTTATTCAATATTAAGTTTCTCAGCAAACCAGGTTTTTAGGCTTAAATCAGGCAATAGCGTTTATACCGGAAACGCACATGTGTTGTAACACTTGTCAACGTGACCAATTATTAGCCATTGTGTATGAGTTTGTTGTAGTTAAAAAATTATTTAGTAGAATCGTGTAAAAACCACACCGAATTACATTTTAACAATTCCCAAGTATTTGCTAGCAGACGCTTTTTGAATTGTTCAGAACAAAGTGGGTAAAACTAGAGATATGCATAAATCAACTTTCTCTCGCAACGTTTTTGCACTATTAGTCAAGGTCAAAGTTAACTTTTGAACATGGTTCCTTTCAGTGGTAAAACAATATGCCCGTTTTACTACGGTTTCTATTTCGGTGTATTACTGTTTAGTTTTGAATATAAAAACCTAGGAGAAAGTTTTCCGCATAGTTCCAGTATTGCTCATTTTGTGTGGGTGCATTTTGTCAATTTCATCAAACAAAAAATCATATAAACATGTTTTAGGCTTTGGAGGCTGTTTGATGCTGCCAAATTAGTTTTGAGTTTGAACCAAAGTTTTCCTGGAATCTTGAAAAACTTGTAGTGTTTCGTTTTCTACTTCTATGTATTTAGCAAACATTACATTTTATGTATGTTTAGCAAGCAGTCTCGTCAGATTGTTTTATTTCTTTTTATTTCAAGAAGCCCCTTAAATGATTTGCTTTGTAATATGGCACAAAACACAACTTTAGCATCACCGCCACACATAGTAGTTTAGCAGCAGCTGAGAAGTGTTCTAACAAATTATGTTTACAGCGTTAGTCTGACGTTCAAACGAATTTAGTTGTGTGATGTACAATAAAGGAAACTAAAATTTGCACTCATTTGCCTTTTGTATGTTTGCACCTGCTTTTGCAAATATTGTCACAAATGTTTGCGTGTGAACAACTCAGCAAAGATGCATTTATAAACCAAAAGGTATTTTTTCATTTTTCCCAAATTTTACATGAATAATTCAATCGCAGCGGTTTATACATATTCTTGTAGCACATTTAACTCTTATCACTCCCCACTATCATCATTTTTATTCAAAGGCTACAGCAGTTTTTCGAAATTTCGAAAATGTGCTAGTTTGAGTTGTCCACAAACCAAAGAATCATCTTATTTTCCTGCACTCTAACTTTCGTTTTTTAGTAATTTAGCATACAAACATAGTTTGGTGACTAGGATAGGCTTATTTAACTGGTTTGCAAACATTTTAAACATATACTTCAAATTTAGATCGCTTTTCAGACTCCTTACCTATTTTCAAGGGACATCGCCGTACATGGCCATAGATTGTGTGCCATGACAGTTGTTGAAATTAACTAGCGGTATCAAATACTCTGCAAAAGCCTTTTTATATTTATTTTGCGTATTTTGATGTTCTATTACACTTGTCACATCACATGTCACCTGTCAGATATTCCCTTCCTTCGTTTACGTAGTGATTTACAAACAATTCATTTTACGCTCTAAAGATTGCTTTCACGCTGCAAAAATTGAACTTTAAAATGTTTTCTCATTCTTTCTCTAACTCAACTTAATGCTTTTACCGTATTGAGTTAGGGTTTTTTCTCTTAGCTTTTATTTTTTATTAAGAAAAGATCAAAGGCACGCTTGTCGCTATCTTCTTTAATCTTCACTGCTTTCACAGTGAAGATCCACTCTGATATGAAAAGAAATCCCACGCACAATAAACTCAAAATCCAAGATACACAACAACTAAATGCGCCGTACTTTCTCCACGGGAACAATATGGTATGAAGTTTAATCAAGAAATTTCCTCTGAAAAAGGTAACAAGAGCACCAAACATCACAGAAAAAACACGTGCTTTGCTACTAATGTCTATAGCGTTGGAGTTAAAACCTGCTCAAGCGTGTACTATAAGCAAAATAATATGTGTCTTTATTGTCTAGTACACTGTCTAGAAGCATTTACGTCTTGATAAATATTTTTGACATGGGTTATAGGGTACCAGTTCCTAATTGACGGGATGGAAAATTTGATATGAGCAGAGTTTTCCTAGGTGAAGCTCTATCTGAGCTGAGCATTTTGATTAAAATAAATATTAACTGGAGTACAAGGATAAAACCACCAGGCTGGTGTAAGTTACAAAAACTGTTTGCTGGTTATTATGGTTGTTTCTCTGGAATAGGTAACCTTGAAAGTAGGGATCAATGACAGAAGATGAGGACTTATATACACGTTACAATTTACTGTAAAAAGAAACTTTAGCACAAAATCTATTCTAAACGCCAAAAAAGCAAAATATTTTATAGTCTTTTAACATACAAAACTACTACACCATATAATTTAAAGTACATAGTTCAAGTCAATACACTCCAAATTAAATTTGCATCTGAATACACTTCAGAAACTTCCGCGTTGTTACCTATGAAACAATCTGAGGAATTTTAACCTCAGATGTAAGGAAGGAGGAGAAAGGTTCAAGATTATTTTACGCCGTGAAGTTTGCGGATATTAGCTACTTGTTTCACAATGTGCGCTGTACAAATAAATTCAAGATGTTGAAATTCCCTGCGTAAAACGCCAGGTAACTAAGCCACACTGTCAAATCAATATTTCATCCATTTGTATATTCATCTTTGCAAAAAACACTTTTATGCAATGAATTCCTCAAGGACGTTTACTACATTGGCAGCCGTTTGCATAAACCTATCAGCTTTCAATATTTGTAAAGGAAATAAAACACGTGAAATGGCTAAACGATTGAACAACTTGCACAAGAGGTAATGAAAATGGGCTTATGTTCTTCTGGAAGGCTCTCTGGTGAAGCATTCTGTTACTGAAAATGATCAAAAGAAATATGTGGTAAAAATATTTTATTTGGATTGGAGTCTAGAACAATTTGTATTGAAAGCTACAGCTTATTTGAATTTTTCTCGATTGAAGTCTATGACGGAAGTCAATGAAATACATTTCCATGCTAAAATATGCAATTGCTGCATACCGTCATTTATTTGCTGTTTGCTTTTCTAATAAAATTCAATGGTACTTTCACAATATCAAAATATTCTGTAAATTTGTCAATATCGGTGGGGTTGGTTGTTGGGTTATACATAAACTATATTTACACAGTGTATACATACTAAAATGTTTACCAAAGTAATGCACATTTACTTAAAACACCTAGTTAACCAATACTTTAGTTGCAAAATTCCTTGATATCTTACTAGAAGCTTCTCCATTAGCAAAATTATGTCATGGACATATTATAAATTGCATAACATTTAAATTTCCGTATTGAAATGCTCAACGACAAAATTCTTCTTTGATGTACTTAGAATATTTATACAAACAATGAAGCAAATTTTGTGGATGAATATAAGCAAAATTACAATAAAATGGATTGTTAGCAATACTACATCAATGGGCATGAGCTAATTTATAGTTAATCATTTTCAAGGCATTTACAATTTATAGAACTTTTGTCATAATGTTAGGAACATCATATCAAAATAAGTATCTATGACCGCACAATTTTTATCGCTTAAAAATTAAAATAACTTAGAAATAAGTAAACACATTTTGAGAATCTGAAGATTATTTGAGGTATTTGATCTGAGGACTAGAAAATACTTTTTTCTCGAGATAGCCGTATCATTTTCAGAACCTTTATGAAAGCTTTCCAAGGGTTAAGTAAATAATAAATGCATTTTTCTCTTCATGTATACTTCAATTCAGTTTATGGGTTTCCTTTTTATAAGTTAAAAACAATACAATTATTGAAAATCTGCTACTTAAATTTGCTAAAGCCTTGGATACAAGAGAGTGATTGTGTACGTTCATATATTTATTGAAAAAGATTAATTAAGCTTTAAATTATGCAGTACAGCAATAATTTAAAATTAAAATATACATTACGAAACATTCATACACGTCAAGAGAAGGTCAGACTGCTTGGTGCCGTCCAATCAAGGAATCTTGTGTAACACATTTATTCAGAAGGTTAAATACAAGTTTAACAAAATCAAATTGCAACAGGCTATGATGGCTTTTAGATTCTGAAGTGCTTCAGTAGTGTTGTGTATCAGTGTTTTATAAACATATACACTTAAATACTCCAAATTGAATTTGATAAAGCTCTCCACTTCACTTGCTTGTCTAACGATCTCATAGTTGCAAATGACAGTTTTGTTTTTCATAAACTATTCAACACTATGAATATTTGAATACGCAATCGAACTAAAAACACAAAAGCTTATGTTGAATTTTCCCCTAAGGAAGCATTTCCAAGTAGTTATAATGTGTAAGTAGGTACACGTGGAGTGCGTTGGTGGAGAAATGTTTTATTAAAGTCCTTGAAATTGTTACGCAGTTTTTGTACCTATGAAGCAAGAATAATATAAATATTTAGAGAAAGCAGTAGACCTACCCCAAGAGAAAATGCGCTGTTACAATCTGTTACAATGATTTGAGGAACATTTACTAAATGTACAAGTAATATTTCGTAGAAGAGGAAGTAATTTTATTTGACGAATAATGCAAAAGCGGATGGGAATTTTATAAGTGTATGTTCAGGGTTGCTGCAAAAATGAGCCAAGTTTGTATACCTATTAATATGGCTCTGTAATAAAAATCTGGTTCAAATCAATATTGATTTTCTGACATATTCCATATTTGTATTAAAGAATTTGCAGGTACCTATCCATATTGCCATATTCAATAAAGTTTGCGATATTTAGAAATCCGAATTTTAAATGTCAATTCATGCAAAACATACAAAAATTGTGAAACCGTTGAACACAAAACGGACAATAGTAAAACTTTCTTTTCTTTTGCAAAATGGTAAATAATTTTTTACTGTTACGCTATTATGAAAAGATGGTATATGGTATACTAAGGTTACGTAAAGCTTAAAAAAACAAATTCCAGTCATTTTGCTCAGTGGAATAGGTTAGTGCCATTGCATGGATATTAACATTCATCAGACCTCTAGCAAAATGTTAAACCCGACCATTTTCTTGAATGAGAATAAAAAGAATCCTGGTAAAATGTCATCTTATGTAACCTCAGCATTATCTAATTTCTATTGGGATTATTTTTTCCCACCTGATGTACAAATGTTAAGATGCATAAAAATTACTAGAATCAGGCTTTGCATATTTTGTTAGCTATCCATCAGGTTGTGCAATTTATCTAGTTTGTGTTTCATTTCCTTTCAATTAGTTATAGTTGAATAGAAATTTTAAAAGTTAAAAGTAAACATACTTCGAAATGATTCATATTTCAAAACGTTCAGTTTCAGGAAGTTCTATTTTTATTTTTGAAGACACATCTATTGCTCGTATGACTTTGTGATAAAGCTAAAATCAAAAACGTTTTTTGCTGCGCTGGGAGCAGATGTAAATGACAGTTGAAAGTATCTGGAAATCCTACGTGTGTACGTGAAATACCTCAAGTACATATTTGTGGATACAATTGACATTCAAAATTTGTTGGGGAGTTCAAGGAAACATTCTTTGGCCTTCACATTTTGCCAACTTTGCCAAGTTTACTGATTAGTTCTTGTTTTCCCGTTGAGAGTTGCTAATTTATAAGTAGAAAGCTTCAGTATTAAATTGAAGCCCACGTATTCTATGAAACACTCTAATAAAAGATGTGTTGCGGGTTGCTGTAATGATAAGTTTTTGGTTCTTATCGTACTATAGTGCAATGCATTTTTACTAATTACCAAGTTGAAGAATTGAAACACAACTAACTGTGCACTCTTGTTGTTGCATTTTCATAACGAACGTCGCTCATATGCCCAACACAAACGCATGTGATTATAATATTGTATCCTACGCGCATCTCTATTTTCATACTAAAGAGTTTGTCTATCAGCCTTCTGTTGGTTTATCGTGTTGACAGCTCTATTGATACATCTTATTAAACTTATAGGATCTGCCCACATTAGATATATCTGCACTCAAATCTCCTATTTGCAAAAAAAAACTTTGTCCCCAGCAAGCGCAATTCCTGTAAATGCATTGTGTTTCAGCACACGCGTAAAATCGACTAAAAGTTGCTTTACTACAATTTTTGCACCTATAAATTATTAATTATTTCTACGAAATGGCTTTGGTGTAAAGAATAATATATTAAACTACATTTAATCAACTTTACGCAACACGTGTTGTGTGGATATATGAGTTCCTAATGCACTCAAAAGGCTGTTAGACGTTGTGGCATGCAACATGAAGCATGTTTGCTTCCTGAATAGCTTCTTTGTGTTGTTTCTGTAGAATAGTGACTTTGTAGGCAAGGAAATATCTTTGCTTTCTGAAAATAACGTTGTTTTTATAAATGCAAAAAACCAGTTTGGAGTTGAATTTACACTTTAGATTAGACCTACAAATGGAAAAGTTAAGGCCGTTATTATCCATACCCAACATTTGTTTCCGTAACCACGTCTAGCCAATTCTCAGAAATAGAAGTAACTTTATGTCAGGATTATCTTGATTTCGTGTTTATCTTTCTGTTGAGTAGAACGACTGTGCATCCATCCTTATCTTTATTCATCTTTCTCGGCAAAAATACTGTAACAGCAATAAATGCTTAACTGGCTTTTCATAAACTAGTGTATTATTTTAGTTACTACGTTTTACTCTACGTCAGACACAAACAAAAACAATCGCCTGCTGTTAAGCTACAACCGTGTTATTGTTTTTCTTCCCAGTAACTTCCACGTAAGTAAGGCAAGTAAACAGGATGGCATGTCAAACATGAATTTCAATTTAGTGCGTCACCCACATTTGAATCAAGTCGTGTATGTACCTAACACAATGTACCCAGCCTAATCTCCAATTGCTTTAGGTACAAAGTTGATGACAAAACTGGATATATTTCATGTAGCGTGTCGTTTCATACATTACAATTTTTTCTTCAGAACATCCTCACATTTTACTTTATTTATTCAATTGCAGTAAAATATATTAAAGTGTGTAGCATTTTTTGATAAACAAAATAATATGAAATACTCTGAATACTTTTCAATTTCCATGTACACGATTTTGAATACGAACACAACTGAATAGATAAGGCAATGCAAAAACTTTTTAGTGCGGTTTTTGCTAAACAAAAATTTGTAAAATGGTCAGACTTTCTTTAGTGTTTATTTATTAAGTTTCCAAAAAGTTATAACATTTTGCCTAATTCAAGTGCATTTAGTAGCAATGAAAACAACAAAATACTAAATGCTAATCCAAACAAAGTGGAATACATTTCCCAAGTTTGTGCATGCGTCACAACTTTCACCAGAACACTTACGCGTGTTATGCTTAACAATTAGGTTACACAACTATTATCCTCTGACCTTCATATAAGAAGACGAGTTGTATTTCTCTTGCTATGGGTTCTCGTCGTAGATTCATTGACGGCGTAGTAGCTATTTTCTAAAGATAATACGCAGCAAGTCAAAGTGTTTTCCTAGTTTTCTCTAGAGTAAGATTCTATTTCAACGATGAAGCTTTTGAATGGGAGGCTCTTATTAGTTTTGGAAACTGGACTATAATATTATCTGCTGTTTTACGTAAGCTCTACATTGTATATATAATTAGCAGCAGACGCCAAAATAAACACACGTGGAGACATTACATGACATGTGTAATATTGGACAGGCAACAAAGGAAACTGACAATTTGTTAGGTTTCAGAAAATTTTAAGAAATAGCACGTTATACAGTAAATTTAAGTCACATTGATTTTTCAAAAAAACTGAGTTTTGTGATTTATGAATATTTTCATTATAAATTTATCAATTATGTAATTAACGCATGCATTCACTCTTCCCCAATTTTTTTGTACAAATTCAATTTGCGTTTATAATGGAAACGTTTCGTGCTACAGCACCAACATCACAATTTTTTTATGTCACATGCTATCGATCAAGTTAAAACGTGTTGGTATAGAACATGCACAGAGAAGAAAGCAGAATAAAAGCATTTTAGGGGAATTTTAGTGTCGTTGAGCTTTCACCAGTTGACTCGCTAATGTTTAAACAGTACTGACGCTAGTAGTATGCACGACGCTCATGCTGTGCATTGTAGTTTTTGGATTATGTATTTAGTAAAATGATATTGCATAGCACGTCAAAGTCTACTTGAATTTCCGAAATGTTCAAGGCCTAAAGAGTTTTTTTTTGTAGACCAGCTGCTGATCATAATTTACAAGGACATTTTTGTTTTTCAAGTTGAGGAATTTTTGCGGCGTAAAACTTTTGTGGAAAAAGTTGGGCCAGCTTATCAAGTTTTTCATTCTTTATCGCACTTTCACTAAACTGACACATGCATGCACTGGTTTTAGTAGAGTGACGTTGTGGGCATAAATTATGTGGTTTTTGGCTTTTCCCAAACTTCTCCACAAACTCGGTTCAGATTAAAGGAAAGTAGGCTAGAGAAAAGGAAAGGCTATTTCATCGGCAAACTGTTGCTCATTGCACACTATGAAACACAGTGTTGTTTAACAGTAGAAAATACAAGACTATGTGTGATATTTTACTCTGAGCATACTAAACATCTACTTTTCACTGTTGGTTTTCTGAAATTAAATCCTTAATCAACTTCACTGTAATTTCAAAAATCGGTAGCCTACATAAACAGGAAAACGTATCGTATATTATAACAGCATGTAATTTTACATAACACTTGGCTCATAGCTTTGCCTATGAATGCAAGCACATCATACGACAACGCAACCCACGCGACGTAAGAACTCTGCACTAGAAATCAGATGCAGCTGAACGTTTTATACTAGTAGTATCAATGCTGGCATTATGTTAACGCTTAGATTGATATACCACGTTTTCCGTATTAAGATGGAATATTATGCACATTGACGTGCATATAAGAAAAAGAGCAAAACTTCATTCGCATGAATTATTCATTACACACTGAAGTTTTCAGAGGATTGCATAATCGTCACAGGAGACGTCACAAATCTGACGAAATAAGATTGAAATATTTTTTATCGTGTACATGTTTTTAAAAAGGGGTTTATAAAACGATAAAGTAAATTTTCAAAAAATATAGTAGCTTGCTGCAAAAACAAGAATTGTTGCGCTACGGAGACATTTCAAGTCATCTTAGCTTTTTAATCACGCTTAATCGTCAAGGTGTTTTGTAAACTGTTCAAACATAACAAGCTAATAATTTTGCGTTTCAATACTCATGTTGTTACTTTTTTCTTTTAAAGTACTTACAGTCAGGGTTAGCCAAGTTTAAAAAAAAATCCAGTAAAATTTTATGAACTTTAATATTATTTTGGAATAATTTCGTTAAGTAAAAAATACACTATAATGCAAAAATTTTTGGGTTAATTGCACATTTCTGTTAAGCGGTCATTCAACTAAAACATTTCTCTAATTTTGCTTCCTATTCTCCCAAATCTGTAAATCTGAAGTACGCCTAAAAGGAATGATACCAAAAATCTCGACAAATGTTTTCACCGGAAAACATTTTTGACAGTAAAAACGAGTAAAAGTAACAAGTTTTATTAAGCGGTTTAGTATGTAATTAAAAGGACCAAAAAGCTTTCTTTCTAAATTATATGATAATGCGTCAGTCAAAATTAGAATATGATGAAGTTTCGCAGATTCTAGAAATTCGTAAATAAATATCCTTTAATAACCTTGTTGATGGATGTTGTCACTTCAGCTCAACACAAAATTCATTAAGATTTTAGCACAAAAAACCTACAGGGAATTCCAACAGAATCTCTGCTTCTCGAAACCCACGCAAAGCATGGTCCGGGTTTGATGCGGGATGTGGTATAGCACAACCAACCTGTATTTTATTTTGTTTTGCGTTACTAGTTAGCAGCCTAGAACGTTACACTAACAGCAGGAGTAGTCAACGTAACTTTACATGAATGGTTTTGGTAGGTTTTAGCAATCTGTCAGATTCAGATACAAAATATGTTTGGAAATAAATTTACTTATTAAACAGATTTATCATATCATCTATACATGACAAGTTGTATCCAGTCGGTATGTTACTTACACCAATTTCATAAAAAGATCTTTTAGTATTTTCTTAGAAGTAGTCAGCAAATTACAATGTTACCAGAAATCGTACTCCACGCATTTGTTAAAAGCTTCTCAATAAAGTCATTGCATTGGTCCTTTTGGCTACGAATCTATCTCTAGTTTCTTAGAAAATGTATTATCCGGTTGTTTGATGCTTTTTCTCGAAATTTCAAAGAAATAAACAACAGAGTATGTTTTTGTTGGAATAAATATATCTAGAGCATTTTAAGGCATTTTCGTAAAACAATCTGCGTCTTCACCTTTCACATTGGCTTTGATGTTATGCAGGATACAATGTACACATGAAATACATATGGGTTCTGTTCCTTATTTCTTGATCTTTTCAATTTGTTATCCGGTTTTGGCAAAAAAAGAAATAACAAGTACTTAATATACTTCGTTGCAAAGCAAGAAATGAAGTCATTTGATATCTGGCTCAGAAGTACTGGTTACCAGACTCCTTTTCCATACCGGATTATATAGTGATGTACCAAAGGCTTTCCATTTCACAGAAACCTTAGATGTATCTGAAACCAATTCAGTGGAATTTCATTTTGTTGGGTTGTTCATTTCAAAGGCTATGACTATAATTTAGAAAGGCTTGCTGAGTACAACATTGTGAGTTTGTATGTAAAACGTGTCCATTTGGAATGAAGGTAGCTTAACATGTGAAAAGAATTGTGCTTACTTACGCAAGTTTGCTTTACTCAGGAATACTTGTGTACTAGGTCATGAGTTGTGGAACATGTAGTAGAATTGTGGATACAAGGAAAGTTCACCTTTCTCACAACAAAATAATTACATACAAGCCAATTAGGTATTTAAGCCGTTAAAACCAGTATTTACCTTAGGCCTAAAACAAGTTTCACTTGTTCTAATGGTTTACGCATTTCTCAACACATGTTGTACAACCAAGATTGATAATGATTAAGGACATTGCTAATTAGCTGGTTTGTAGAAACCAGATGTTTGTTTATGCATTGGAATTGTCCTTTTGTTTAAAGTATGGCTAGCAACAAGCCATTTCAATATTAATGAATACATTTGCAAAAAAATCGAACCATTTACTATGGTGTATGAGATAGTACGTCATAGCTGCACTAACAAAAACAAATCTGCAAAGTTGCCAAGTCAAACATGCGTTGAGGGAGTTTTTTGTATCACAGAAAAGAAAGTAGTTACGCAATGACCAAAGCTTTTTCTTTAGCGATTGCTGTGTCAACATATTTAACTTGTAAAGGGTTGTTCGCCCTAGCGTACTGACCATGCACGAGTGTAATTATATATAAATTTCCTTTGACAACTTTGAAACTAACTTAAATTATTGACCTCTGTGACTAGTAGATAAATTGTACGTGGTTGTTCATGCCAGCTTGGTTTTAAAAATTGATATAAACTGCATTTATATTGCGTAATAATACGTCAAATATTTTGAAGCTTAAAAATATGTTAGGCATTCTGTAAATATTTACGTGAGAATGGAAAAGTACAAATTTCTGTGTAAATATTTTTACTTGTAAAATTAAATCTGTTTTTAAAAGTCTCGCCCAGTTAGTGTAAAGTTTTCAACAAAAAACCTGTTGTGCAAACACATACATTTTCATTAGTCTAGATATTGTTGACATAGACCAAAATATGGTGAAAAATTGCAAAGTTGGTGAACAATGTTTCACGGGGAAGTTGCTGTTATTACGGTTGTGTACCAGTTGATCTAAAGAGTGTGGGTGGAGTTTGTGGGTTTCATCGAAGAATCTCGTAGCAAGGGGAATAACAAAAATAGAAAAGCAAATTGCCTTATGAACCATTTAGATTTTCTAGAAAGGCAAGGAGGGGAAAAGTATTTATTGTTACTCAAGGCTACGTTTGATGCCAGGTTTTATAGTTTGTCCTAGTCATTCAGATTGTTGCAGCACACCTGTTGTATTGGTTTTCTAGACAAAATAATGAAACCTTAATAATAATTAAAATTTTCATAAATCCCACAATACCACGAATCTACGCTAATTAGTGTATTTCATACAATTCGACTTGAAGCTTATATACAATTTTTGCTATTATGCGGAATTTGCGTATTTTAAATTAAAATTAAGTCATCTCTTTTAACCACTAAAAATTAATAACTCAACATTTGAAGCTTTCTCTTCAGAATAATTGTTCTGATAGCACACAGTTCTATGACAAAATCAAAATTTTAGTTCCTAAAAGAATATTTCTAATGATCACATAAGACGTGTTTTGTAATTTTTATTTTCATAAGTCTACTGTTTTTTGTTTATGAGACGGACTGTTATCAACGCTGTTACAGCGTTACATAAGTTATCACGTGTTTACAAGCCTACTACTTCGTGGAGAGGATCAATCATAATTATATTTTACTAATCTAGAGCGCCAAAGGTTACTCAGTACGTGCTTTGTGATATACCACTGCATAATTCTGATTATTTTGTCCAAATACTAATAAATATAAACCACCCACAAGCGATTTCGCGCTCGTGGGTAGTTATGAAATAAAACCACTTTGATGAATCAAAACACCACTTGCAATAAGCAAAGTTATGGCATATTAAACATCACGTACACCAAACATGAACCACTTTCAACTGGTTGTATCGCCTCTCAGTTAATAAAAGATAATAGATGCGTAATCCTTAGCATTTTAATCTACCCAAAGATTATTTAATTATTTGTCTGATGTAAAATCTACATCACGTCACTAGTCAGTTAACTAATTAGTTTATAATAAGCAAACGGCTTTTGCACTTATCCTAGCTAGTACGCACGCCTATTGGGAAAAAATCATCATTTTATCCTTGATCTGTTCCACACACAGTCAACAACCTGCTAGCTGCTCCGTAAATTATTTTATGTGGAAATTTAACCTTTGCGTTTCTCAATAATTATGCCACTTCTTGAAACTTTTATTGAATGAAAACTTTTACAAAATAAATTTCTTTTGAAATTGTTTATTGGAATTTCATGCTCTCATATTAAATCCATCACAATGTTTTACAACCTAAATGTCTGGTACTGGGAATCCCGTATCAGATATTATTAGAATTTAGATTTCTTGGATTACTCTAGCAATAATAATTCCTTTGATAAAATTGAAGTCATGTTGTGAAGCACGTTTACTGAATCTAGAATGCTACAATATGGAATAAAAGGTTATATTGTGTTAGGAATACAGTTAGGAGTTTCAAATTAGTGAAGAAAGAATTTCGAAACACATAGTTGTATCCAAGTATTTGTGTCAACCAAAAGCTACACGTTTCTAGTTCAAGTACAACTGGAAAAATTATAAGATTAACCAAAACCGATGACATTGAGTTAAACCATTAGTAATTATATGCCACCGACAAGCATTTTGTTTGCATTTGTGCTACGTTTGAAAATAGCTTTGATAGAAATTCAAACGCACTAAATTGTGCCAATACATTCTTCTTTGTACTTTTCCTACAAGTTAAATCTTTTAACAATTTCATTATTATAAGCTGTTTGAACAAACACTGATGACAATGAAAGTGAAATTGGCACATTTCAGCAACTTATTATCCTAACACGTCGTCGTAACGCTGGATTAAAACATTGATCAACAAACTAACGGTCTGGAAGGTCAGTTTGTGCAAGAGGCGCTACAAGGTCAGCATTTGTCTATGTCACTTTCCATTAAATATTGATGTCACAACAGCCGTTTTTATTGCGTAGCTACGTAACTGACTTGGAATGAAATCATGTGACGGATTACGTTATTCTAGTTTGTAATAAACACTGCGTGGTAGACTTTGTAGATTCAGCACAAAAACACAAAAAGTACCAAAATAACCGTATTTGCATATTCTATGGCAAACAAAACTATTTTTATAATACATGCATGTATAGTAGATGACATTGAATGAAGTTCTAATTGCGCTTGAATCACTTGTTCCAAAACTTTCCTAAAACAACATGATGTTTTCCTTATTGTAGTCCTTCATTTCTAATTGAATTTTTGTAGTTAATAAAAGCCAAGGATTATTCTTACAATAATTGTTGGAATTAATGTAGGGCAGTGTTGTAGTATAGTGGAAAAATACCAAATGCCGGTAACCACCTTCATCCAAACATCCTCTGTATTGGTTCCTTGTTTGCTCAATTTATTAACAAACGCATGGTCGATACCCTGTTTTTTCTGACTATCCAGAAAATATTCCAATTTTCTTCCTTAGCGTAAACCGGATCGACTGGAATGTTCCCTTGTAATATTACTATACCGAAAATTTAATTTACGCAACGGCGTAAAATAAACAGGAAATATTTTGCCAATGGGGAGAAAAGTTGAACAAGGTAACTCACACCTATTGCAATTTGAATACAATAACTTACTATGCCATTTTATATAAACTGCATAGCTAGTCTCCAAATTAATAACAATTGTTTGTTTAGCTTGTCTCTGTTGCTACCAGACACCATTATTTGCTAATTGCCTGACATTATTATTTTGTGCTACGGTGTTTAAATGTATAAGAAAATAAATTACAAATGCCTTATATTAAAGTGCAGAAGAATAGCCTAGCTTAATGCACGTGTTATTGTCTGCTAGAAAACAAATAGACTGCTTTTGTGAACAAAATTAATATATGGAACTACAAAGGTAAGTTGTGTGTGTTGATTATATCAAAAGTGCTTGACCCAACTAAGCTTGACTTTCAACATTTTAAGAACTAATTCAATTACCGCAGGGTAAAAGTTTTACTTATGCGTGGAATTATAACTACGCCTTTTCCTTCATACACATAAAACTATGACGTACTTTTGTTTACTTATCTGTTTCTTACACAAAATTAATAATAATTAATAAAGAGAAAGCTCTACTGGGAAAAGACAATCTTAGTGAGAAAAGTTTTTAGCCTTTTGAAAAGTCGCAAGGGAAAACGGTGAAAGCAGATGCGTTGGTAGGCTAACAAATCAAACATTGTGTCAATATATAAGGGAATACTTGTGGGAATAAGGTCAATAGAGCTCAAATTCAAAACTAATTTTAAATAAATATTGTCAGCTGACGATTACTAAAAACATACACGACTTGTACGTTGAATAATTATTTTACAACGTATTTACGTGCTAGGGACATAAAGCATCTATTTCTATCTTACGTAACAATGGGAATAGCAGGTGTTCTGATATAGAAGATTGCATTACAATGTTATTTAATCTAGCAAATAGAATGTATTTGCACTGCTTTGTTCATACATGTACACACAAAGTGCTTGACATTGACAGCATTATATAATTTCTCAACTGCGAGTCAGAACTAAATCTAAATGTAAACAAATTACATTAAGTGCATTTTCTTGATAAATCTAAACAACATATGGAAACAACTGTTTGATCTTTTTTAATCAAACGCTGATTGTTTGGTTACATAACTACTGAAGCATAAACAATTTACCAATTTTGCTTCCAAATTAAAAACAAACACTTCTTCAATGTTGTATAGCACAACAATGAAAAGTGTAGGTACTGGGGTTATTTTGACTGTTTATAGGAGACGCTGAGAAAGAAATATACTGATAAAGTTGTATCAAAACACTTACACAAATGAAGGAATTCAAAATTGTTAGGTAGCAAACACGAAATGAAATTTTGATAATGAAATGTTCTTTTATTGAATGAGATCATTGCTATAGTATATTCCCTTTTAATTATGTACACAACCAAGCACAAAGCTCACTATTGTCAACAATCACACATAAAACTATGTCAGTACATCTTTTCGAGTGTGACACATTTCAAAATGAATAAAGTAATAAGCAGTTACTTTACATATTTTATTTACTAGTTGTTACGCTTGAGATAATCCCACTTTCATATAAACATGAAATTGTGAATGTAAGCTCTCATTTGTATATCTCATACAAACAATGCGTTCTTGTTCCTTGCAAACGCATGTTTATGCTGATTCATATTTTATCCTTGACATTTGCCACCCAGTCAACAACCTAGCTGATGTGTAAACCCGTGTGCCTAAGAAAGTGGAAGTGATGAAATCATTGCAAATACTTCTTTGCGTGCTGATAGACTTTGAACTTGTATGTTGAATAAATGGATCATCTGAAGTGTGCAATTGACTTAGCTAATACTAAAAAGCTACTTGTTGGTTTTAAACTCAATTTCAGCGTACGATACAATTTCATTTTTTAGAGTAGAAAGTATAATAAAGTACAATAATGTAGTAGTAAACCACATTACGAAATCTGTGTACTTGAAATACATCTTTCTTGTAAAACCAGTCAACTTGAAACATTCCACTGATTATTTAGCTATTTTTGGCATTTCCGTACAAATCGTGTAAGTTTATTGCGGAATATCTATCAGCACCAACATTATTGGAAAACGTGGCTTATCTCAACTCTACTTAAATCCCTTTGATGAATGAATTCTCATGCAGCAGAGTTATTTCCAGCAAAATTGTATGCAAATCCACTTCCGCATCCGTTAAGCCTCAGCTAGTCTGCCGTCACTTGTAGATTTATCCTGGCTTTTGAAAGCACATGCAAACGTTTTGGTATGTTTCCTCTGGGAAATTCCAGTACAAATACGATTGTGGAAGTCCCGAGAATGTTTTTGCAGAATATTAGCAAAACATTACGTGTTTCATTAGCAATTATTCCACACAAGCTTGGAGGCATGAATCGAATAAGCATTTTCTCTGTTCATCATTTTGTATATGCTCGCATTACAAAAGTCGTTTATCATCACGGAATCCTTTGTAACGTCAGATAGCTCCTAACAAAACAGAACCTGCTATCCCTGAAAATATTTTTGTAGGGATTAGTCAATGACATTTTCATTGTCCAACTTTCTCCTCGTGAAACATATTACATTAAATGTTTTGCTGCGTATTGATCTTTTACCAGTCAAGAAAAGCGTAGCATAGATCAGTTTTCTTTATTTACGTTTCACATGCTCTAATGTGATAGGTTAGATGTACAAAAAGGAAAAATACCTACAAGATCCTACATGGATTATCTGTGAACAGAGATACATGAAACTTAAGCCGATTGAAATATTCATGCTGGCGTGCCTCCATTTCCTGCCGATTTGCTAAGCTGGCTTTCGAATTGACAGAGTATGCTGCGTTGTAAGTTTCTTGGAAGATTAAAACCGTAAATGGGTTTCTTTCCACGTGTACTCCAAAACCTTTAATGTTGAGAACTTATTTAAAACACGCAAATTGGACGGTAATAAATAATTGCAAAACGAAAATGATAGTGATACAAGCAGGTTTCTTAAAAACAATTGTAAACAAGTCAACACTTAAATTTTACAACCGTTACTGATTAGCAAAATCTACTTTCCTGTGTAGTACCCTTGCCACGTACGGTTGTCTGCTTTTACAATAATATTCTCAAGAGAAAAGAACACAACTATAAAACACCATCTTGTGTAAGATCATCCCACGCTTGTTTGAGTGCAAGAATTTGAAAAAACAACTACGCAGTTTTGCTAAAAACCGAAATGCAACTACGTAGCAGTTGTGTCTAAAATCTAGTATTGCATGCTTTTAGCAAAATCATTCCCAATCTTAATAAAAAATTCAAAACGTCTGCGGCCACATAGGCACAAAAGCCAAACAGGCTCTCTTTGAGAAAAAAAGAGATGCTGAACGGTTATTCACTTAGATCTTTCCAGGTAAACCCAGTGAAATGTTGTGCTTTTATGTACTCAGTCAGTATGGAAGCAGCCAGACATTTCCATTGGGGGATTTGGGAAAGTCTTACGTATGGTCTGCTGGCTTTTAGGAGAAAAGCATTACTGAAATACATTCAATTGGTACAACAGAGTGGTGAAAAAAGGAAGCTTTATATGCTCTATGGACGTAATGAACTTGTTGAATAATGTGGCAGCTACCAAGAGAAACTTGATAAGTTTATTGATTTAGCAAATTTGGTCATTGGTTGGCCTTGACATTGGATATCCATCGTTACAATGAAATGAAATGATATACCACACAAAATAGGCAAAATTCTAAGGTAAACCGTAGACTTAAGTTGCGTGGTTGTGAAGATGTGTTTACCATGTCAATTGCTTTTTTGAGTTTGGCTGATTCCTAATTAAAACGAAAGATTAAATGATTTGCACTAACCACATGAAACGTCACTCCAAATACTCAAAGGAGTTTAAACAGGTTCAATAAATAGATGACAGGAAATATTTGAAATGGTACATGTAAATTTGCAAGTTGTATGGAATCATATAGGTTTGATTTAACAGGAAATGTCAGTTTTATTTTGAATTCTGATTACTAGTAATTCTTTTAAAAATTACAAGTAAATTTATATAAAACCGGATGAAGCTGGCAATGTTAGAATTAATGTAGTGCGTGTTTTGCATTGACAAAAGATGACACATCGTATTAAGACTTGTTATAAAAATATTTTTCCAAATTATATTGGCATATGTTTAACCTCAAATTAATTACAACCATTTATGCTGAATTGTTAAAACTTGAAAAAACATCATAAGCAAATTGCAGGATAATGCATGTTGATTCTGTTATCATTTTTTGAAAAGATGTTGACCCTTGCCCGTGTTTTCGGAATAAATTTGTGATGAAAATGCATTTCAAAGAATGAATGAATTATATTTTTCTCCACATGGTTTCAGGTCGTTGGGTTCGTGCTAAATTGGTAATGAATCAAACTGCGGTTTGAAAATTGTTGTCGAGCCAGTTCATTATTGATATTACATTTTTGTGCTGACTTAGATGGTATTTTTGAAATGTTCTTTAAATTAAGCGTTGGAGCATGTTGTGGATATGAAAGTGCTTGATAAAAAACAAGTCATTCTCCGTTTTTACACAAAATTCCATAGTCTTGCAAAACTAATTGAAACAGTCATAAGAGTTTAAGGTCTGATTATAAAAATCGCACAAAAATAAAGATCGCATGGCATTCTGCACGACCGAAAGGGTTAAAGCAGTTTTCTATTGCACGTCCTACCGTGATAAATATAATGCAAGACGAATTAGAAATTTTCAAGAACGCTATAATAGCTAATGAAGCAAACAAATCTCTCGGGTTTCTCTTTGGAATTCCCAAAAGACGTTAAGTTGACAATAAAACTTTTGCAAGCATTCAAGTTAAAAAGAAAAGATGAGAAAAAATTGCGTAATATTTTGAGCAAGTAAAAAGATTATAAGCTTGGCCACATAAGTTCAGAGAATGTAGTGGAAAATTTAACGACAGTTTATCCATCTCCATCTGCGAATTACTATGAATTGCTGTATAATGCCATGCAGCATGTATTTGTTTGTGCGACTGACTACACGTGTGGCCTGCCTATTTATTCAAATTTTTCGACATTTGTTGATTTTCTTGACTGCAAGTTTACTATGATTTGCGTAAATTATTTGCGTATTTACGATCCACGTAAATAGTTAAATGTGCCAGAGTAATTTAAGTGTTTTTATATGTTGAATCGAATTGTGTTTATTGGAACGTTCAGGGGTACGTAATAAAAATTTAAAACTTCAGTAAAATATGTTTAAGTTCTTCCTTAATGACAAATGATGCCAAATAATGTTGAAGTGTGCAATATTATAAAGTATGAGCTTTAAAATAATTATGACAACAAAAATTCAACTGGCTTAAAGCAGCTTTACTTCTGATGCTGATCACGTTGCTAACCACGATTTTTGCTCTTGCTGTTTTGTTTTTGGTGAATGTTTATACCTTGTTATTGCATGACCAAGTACACCGCACCGGAAACAACTTATGCAAACAAGCATATTATAATGATTTTTCTCTACATTCCTAAAAATTTGAAGCCCAATTTTTAAAGGTTTTGCAATAATTGTTACATGTAATCATATAGGTGCAATTATGGTTGGAAGTTCAAACTTGGAAGTAGTGCAATTTGTAGCACAGAAATCACCCTGACAGTTTATGATGTATATCAATATTTAAAAGAGTAAAATGGAAGAATTGAACTTTCATCAATTATAAATCGCATTATTCCATAATACGTATTTTTACATAATGATTCTCCAATTTAAGGTTGACGTCATCATAATGACTAGTGCAATTCTTCTAAAGCATTAGAACTACATCGGATGTTAATCAAAAATTGAAAAGGTATTAGCATTTCTTGAATTTTAATGAAACATATTATATGCGTTACACTCAAAATATTTAGGCACGTTTTAAGACATGCAAGTAGCTTAGAAACATAATTCTAAAACAGCATCTAGTTTCCTCATTTCTTTCCATTTTAGTGACATTTAATAATAATTATAATATTAATAAAAAATATTATTCTCAACTTAAAAATATTATTCTCAACTTAAAAATATTACTCTCAACTTAAAAATATTAGTGGTAAATGGAACCTGTTATGAAACTTTTAACGGTACAATAAGGATAACAATAAAGATTACAGATAATACATAACTTATTTCATCAGACTAAATTACACTGCTGTTGAAAATTAGGTTTAAGGTACCTACACTTACTTGGGTACATTTACTGTGTCACAGTAAAAATGAAAAAAAGACATACAGTTAAGTATTACAAAAAATCCTGACATATATACGCACAAAATAAAAATTCGTTGACACAATCTCCTGAGAACAATCTAAGGCATATCGTGGATATTAACTATATACCAGATTTGGCATATTTTTGGGTGCCTACAATTTCCTTATTATTATTACATCAAGATGAAGTTTTGACAAGCCAACAAATTATTTTTTGTCTACCGGAATGAAATTATTCTGAATGCACAGAACAAATCAGAAATTGCATTTTGTTTGCACATGATAGCATAATCCTATTATTTGGAACAGAATATAATTCCTTCACAAAGTTGGAACTTGGAATCTGACTGCTGAGTGTTAGAAAGTGTAATAGAAATTGGATGATTTCAATTATACTTTTCTTTATACAAGCGCGTGTACGTCCTTTGAATCACCTTCCTATATGATTTGTGTTTATACATTATTTTGTTTGATATCGCTGTTGAAACGTATTTTGTTTTAAATTTTAATGACTCTGTAGAATGGAAAAAAGTCATCATAGAACTATGCCCCTGACCACTGTTTTTCACAAGCTTGAGCAAATAATGGTACAACTGAAAGCAAATACTTAAATCTCTAGCAAATGCTTTGCCCAAAAAGTAAGTAAACAGGTACAAAGAACTTATGAACTATTTTTGGTCTTTGGGTTGTTTATGGTAGGTAGCTAGCAGACGGGTAAACAACCTGCTCGCTTTTTCGAAATCTGATTTTCAAGGACAGTTCACTCCGTTTTTTCCGTTTTATTGATTGCATAAAACAACGCATTACATAAATTACCTATCTTCTTTACATTGCGTTTTAGCTATGCATGTTTAGAAACACTACAATGTAATAAACAACTAAAAACCAAGAATGTATGTTCTTTGATTCAAAAAAGGATATGACGGGTACTAAACATGTTTATTAGTCTTATAATTTTGTCATTTTGTGAAGCAGTTATAAATTGCTTTGGTTAGGGCACAGAAAAAACCATTTATGCATGAGAACAAAATAGATATAAAAGATATTAAATGTCACATGAACATGCATCGGTCCCGTCTAAATTTGATGAGTTTTAAATTTAAATTAGTTTTCTAATGTTTTACATGCTTCCTTGTAATCAAGAAAATTATACATAATTTATGATTTTCTCTATTTCTAACGTAGTATTTAAGATACGAAAGGAGTATAAAGTCATTTGCTAAAAATAAAGCGTTGGGTTGTATAGATTATATTTGCTTTGGTTTTAAGACTCAAACTGTTTTCAGCAACTTGAAAGCGGCTACCTAATAACAAACGTCACATCACATGCGGTAAGTTGGTAAAGAAACGTGCAGCAAAACAGCCAGTCTGCTCAGTGGCAAAATGCTGCTGGTGGCGAAAGGAGGTTTTCATATTGTCTTGCTTTGCCTTACCGTACTTGCTACACTTTCACCTGTGGTATCTTACGTATCCTTAAAACAGCATTGTAAATGTAGCTTCATAGTTAATTTCACTCTTGTAATTTTCTTGATGCCAATACTAGTTTCTTTTTTAATGCAATATGCCATTACTTTTTGTTTTGTTTTTCAAGCAAGCTAAACAGGATTTTGTGTCTGAAAAGAAAATCTTGACAAATCTGAAAGAAGCAATAGAGGAAAAGTAATACGTTCTGTTGGGATTTTTGTTGTTATAAAAGGTTTTAATCATCACGACTTTTAATATGTCGTTATCGTAACTGCTATCCGGGTAACGATGAAATAAAAACCAATTTTTGGGCACACGGGCACAATATGATATGAAGTTAACTGGCGGAGTGTTTCCTTTAGTCTTGAGACAAGTAACTTCAGCATCAAATAACATAAACAAACATGTGCTTTGTTTTTATGTCTATAGCGTTGGAGTGAAAGCTTACTCGTGCGTGTAACAGACGTACATAATATATTTGTCTAAATAGTTGATCCAATGTTCCAAAGCCTACAAGTTTTATAATATCTAGATTCTAAATAAACACATTTGATATGGGTTACAGGGTACTTCTTTCCAGCTAACAAATAGGAAAGTTGATATAGAGTTTATTTCGGTAAAGCCTTATCTGAACGTACCCTGATTAAAACTGGAAGGTTGGAGTTGGCTGGATAATGAAATTAACTGGAGCACCTTAGATCAAACCACGAGATTGGTATGAGTTACAAAACCAGGCTGGTGGTTCTTCTGAAAAGTTTACATAGACAAAAGGAAACAATGACAGAACAGATAACAAAGCACACGAGGTGAAACTGAAGTAAAACTAGTCAGACTCAGACATCTAACAGCAACAAATCCAATCGTTTACTTATGCTACCAATATTTCAAGGCATATACAATAGCATAATTATATTTTGATACAATTTTCAACGTAATTTCGTAAAAATCTACTCCACAAGGTACTTTCACTCAATTTTATCTATTGATGTTTGCAAAACCCAGTTCCATACATTACAGTTTTCAAAGACAGTCAGAAATTTAATTTGCATAGATGCTCACACACATTCGTGTCCGGAAAAAAAGGCAAATTTTACAAGTCAAACGGAAATGAAGTCAAAGGAAAAAAGGGCAAAGAGGAAAGAAGGACAAATAGGTAAAAAAGGCAAAAGTACAAAATGTCAAATAGGAAAAAAAGACAAATAGGAAAAAATGACAAAACGTACAAAAGTAGCAAACTTCTTTATGAGCCGCAAGTAGATATTACATTGTCAAAATTAAAACTTTATAGAAATATTTTGGCTGTTTAACATAATCTTTGATAAGGTATGTTTGCATAAGCTTTCTCGATAGTAATTTATTGGCTACATAAAGCACCATATTATCACCAATACAAAATATTGGCAAAAGTAAACATACTAGGCTATAAACCAGCCAAGCAAATTGCTATTGCTGACAAGTATTGAATTGTATTAGTATTAATCGAAACGTCTGTCTAAAAACTTATATATTTACTTCTGAGATTCACATGGTTTAGTCCTAAATCTTAACATAATACTTCTTTAAAACTGTCAATAAACTTTATATTGTCAGCACTTGATAAGCTTAAAACCTTCATGATGCTTGCTTTTTAAATTTAAAAAATAAAATGATATATGAGATGTTCACTTTTTAGCGACTAAAGTGAACTAGTGGGCTTTAGAACCGACGATGATCATAAGTATTTTGTATGATTTGGTCTGCGCTGCATTATTTTCTTTCTGTGTCAACTACCAATACTCATGCACCATCTCATTATGCCAAACAGATTTAGCAATGCAGTGTGCTATCTATAAGTGCAAGACTTGGTGCTTTGACTGTTTGATTTGTTTAAACTGATTTTGTCATTTTTTCCTACTCCCTTTGTCATTTCTACCGTTTGTCTTATTTACCTATTTGTCTTGTCTTCCTCTTTGCTTTTTTTCCTTCGATCTCATTTCCATTTGACTTGTGGAATTTGTCTTTTTTTCCTAAGACCGTTATATCATTTGCGCAAACGTACACTAGGTTCACATAATGTGTGGGTCTTGGTTTGTCGTTTGTGGTTTGGTTTGTCGTCGTGGTCGTCTAGTGTACGTTTGCGCAAATGATATAACAAATCTTATCATTCATCACGCATTCATAATTCACATTCATTATGTTCTTCTAGAAGTTTCTTTTGAAGCCTATCCTTGAATTGGAACAAACACCGGAAGCCAATCAAATCGGTGCAGTATTCAAAATTGATATTTTTACCAGCAATTTATAGTATAATGTATTGTATGATGTGAGTGGGCTGAGTTGACAAAAACAAAATTTTCCACAGCTGTTTGCAAATTGCTCGTGTGCACTTCAGTGGAGTCATTTACAAATAGAAACACTTATACTGAATTTAATCAAATTTTAAAGCAACAAAAGCCTTGATATTTTACAAAAAGGACCTTGATTAACAAGCATGTATCACGGAAACATAAAAAATGGTATAATATGAATATGTCTGAATACTAATACTTTTAGAAGTAATAACAACAATAACCTTCGTTGACGTATTTGTATCAATAAGGAATTAAATTCTAACAAAACCAGCAATGAGGTATATTGTAAGTTGAATTGTGTCAGCAGGAAAAGACTGGGATTTTATTTTCAATTTGAAGGTATGTTGTTGTAAAAGTAGCTACCTTAAACCAAAATAACTAACCAAGGCCGCATAATATCCAGGAAGTAAATTAATATGTGTGGGATATTGTCTCACAAATCCCCAAACCTTTAAACCATTGCCATCACGAATAGGACACGACACCTATGACTAAAGGGTGAAGTGAAGCCACACTAGAAATGAGACCACATGCTCTCTCCGGGCTTCACCTCCTCAGACCTAATCTAATAGCTAGAGACTATAGATATAAAATGTTATCTTGTACTTAATAAATTATTCCTTTAATAAAGAAGTCACTGATTAAAACCAAGGCAAATTACCCACGCAAGTAAATCATTCAATACTCGGTCATCCCAAATACATTAGATTTGGCGACGGGTGATTTACAGTTTGTTTTCAGTGAATTTTAACGGCTAGAGAAAACTGCAGTGACCTCAAAGGCTGTGAACATTGCCATAATTAGTGCTCATGAGTGGTTCCGGAGACGAAACTGCGACCCCCAAGGCAGACCCAGAAGACGTTGTTTTGGTGTACGATAGCACGGAAAATCCCTCAGAAGGATCTACCTCCGACGCCAAATCAGACGCCAGCAGCACTACAAAGGCTAAAAAGTCAAAGAAGAAAGCTTCCCCTGAGGATCCAGACGCCAGTACTTCATCAAAGAAGGCAGCATCAAAGGTTAGCAGTGCAACTTCGAAGGAAACAGCACATCCAGCGGAAAAAGAAGCTTCATCGAAGACACCAGGATCATCGAAAAAGTCGAAGACAACAGCAGACGCAACAAGTTCCAAGCAGCCGCCGCCACAACCGCCCCCAAAGCCAAAGAGCTCACCGTCCCCTCCACCGATTTCAAAGATGACTACGTACATAGGTACGCTGCAGCTATTCAATTCTGAAACGGATGATTTTGAGGATTGGGAGGTGACATATAAGTCATTCTTGATAATGAATGGACTTGACCTGACGACGGACGCGAAGAAATGCCAAGCCATTTTTCTTGCTCACATTGGAATTCAGAATTGCGCACTGTTGAAGAATCTAGTGTCACCCAAGCCGTTGAAAGATGCCACCATTACTGATTTAATCGACAAGATCAGCAACTACTTCAAGCCAGCTCCCAAAGCACTAGCTGAGCGTTATAAGTTTACCGGTCGTAAGCAAAATAGTAATGAAACAGCATCACAGTTTTTAACCGTTTTACGTTCTCTTGCTAGACATTGTAATTTCGGAGCGGAGCTAGACACAAGACTCCGTGACCAGTTTATTTTTGGACTCCAAAACAGCCGAGCTCAGAGAGCCATGTTTGAGAAGGATGACAAATTGACCATGGATGAGGCTCTTAAAATCGTCGTGGCAATTGAACTCGCCGAAATAAGCACCAGCATTGTTCGTGGAAACGCCCCTCCAACAAACAAGGCTGAGGAAGTACCAGTCAATAAAACTGGGCAAGCAAGCAAAGGGAAACGGTTTAGGTCTCAGAAGTACAAGAATCAGCAACAGTCGCAGCCTGAGATGCAACAAGCATCATCCAGCAAAAATCAAAACTCCGATCAGACTGGAAATTCAGCCTCCAAGTGTAGCCGTTGTGGTTCCTTCAAGCACAAAGCAAATGATTGCCCGCATAAAAGTGCTCAGTGCTTCAACTGCAAGAAAAATGGACATTTTGCAAACATGTGCCGGTCAAAGGATCATAAGGAAGCCAACAACGTAGTGGAAGTTAAAAATGTATCGGTTGGAGCTAATGGTGTCATTTACGTCCATACAAAAATCAATGATCACGATCACATGTTGGAACTGGACACAGGATGTGAAAGAAGTACCCTCACAGACGAATTTTGGAAAAATGAACTGGACAGTGAACAGCTAGTGAAATCATCTCTACTTTTCAAGCCCTACAAAGGAAAACCGTTTAAGCCCCTTGGTGAACTTAACTGTTTCATGGAAATGGATGACAAAAAGTTGTCTTGTAGTTTGGCAGTAGTCGAGAATCGACAATCATTATTCGGAAGGGACCTCATAAGCTTGTTTGACTTTGATTGGAAACAGTTGTCAAGACTAAACAACGTTCAATCGCCACCTCCGCCCAGAAGAAAGAAATGGATTCATCAATCCAGGCGCTGGTTCAGGAATTTGCAGTGTTTCAGCCTCCAACGGAAAAGGACAAAATAAAAGACTTTAGAGCAAAAATAGTCTTGAAAGATGTTGCCGTGCCTCGCTTCCTAAAAGCCCGTACCCTTCCTTACGCGATAAGAGAAAAAGTGGACAGAGAGCTAATCGAGATGGAGGGCAAAGGAGTCCTTACCAAAATAAGCAGTTCAGAATGGGCATCGCCACTGGTTGTTGTGCCTAAACCAAATGGGAAAGTCAGAATAACGGGAGACTTTAAGGACACGGTGAATTCACAGTTGCATGTCACCCAGTATCCCATTGCCTCACCAGATGACATTTTCGCCATCCCCCACGACTGCAGCTACTTTAGTAAGCTAGACGGAGTGGATGCTTATCATCAGATGGAGCTGGAGGATTCCTCCAAGAAATTTTTAGTGATCAATACTCACAGGGGATTATACAGATATAGCGTGCTACCACAGGGAATAGCATCATCCCCAGCTATATTTCAGGAGTACATGGATAAGCTGTTACAAAATGTACCCAATTCAAGTCCGTACATTGATGATTCACTTTTGGCCACAGCATCAAAGGATGAACATTTGAAAACGCTACGAGCAGTTTTTCAAAGGATGAGAGCTGCAAACTTTAAATTGAGCAAAGAAAAGTGTGAGCTCCTCCGGCCAGCAATTAAGTTTTTGGGTCACACTGTTTCGGCTGATGGAGTTTCGACTTGCAAAGAAAAAGCGCAGGCGATTACAGAAATAAAGGCACCAAAGGATGTCACTCAAGTTCGTTGCTTTATGGGACTGGTCAACTTTTACGGAAAGTTTATCCCCGAACTTGCCTCCATCAGCGACCCAATTTACCATTTAACTCGTGATGAAGTACCATTCCAGTGGACCAAGTCTTGCCAAGGAGCGTTTGATGAAATAAAACGACTCCTCACCACTGCCCCAACGCTCACCCATTTCAATCCAACTTTACCGTTAGGACTAGCTGCTGATACAAGCTCAACGGGAGCCGGAGTAGTAATCTATCATTTACTTCCGGATGGCAGTGAGCGACCAATCTCCTACGCTTCTAAGACCTTCTCAACGGCAGAAAGAAGATACTCCCAGATTGAGAAGGAGGGATTGTCGATTATTTTTGGCATAAACAAATATTATAAATATTTGTGTGGTCGTCGTTTCACGTTGGTTACCGACCACCGTCTACTGTTGAAGATTTTTGGTCCAGAGACCAATCTGCCTGTGTATGCTGCCACAAGACGTCATCACTGGAGTGTATTTTTACAACAGTTCCAGTATGATATTAAGTACCGGAAGTCGACGGATCATGGAAATGCCGACGCCTTATCCCGCATTCCAAGTTCGCAGACCAGCCAAATGGAACAAGAAGTCCAGCTGAATGAAGTAACTGCGGAACTTTGTAATCCGCTTCCGGTGACTCACAAGAAGATCACTATATCCTCCAAGGATGGCCCTTCCACTTAAAAGAAGACGAAAAAGAAAGTCTGCAGCAATTTTTTATGAGAAAGGAGGAGTTAACTATCATAAGTGATGTGGTAGTGTGGGGGATGCAAGTAGTGATACCGACAGCATTGCAACGCCAAATTCTCGAGGAGCTGCATAATATGCACACGGGAATAGTAAAAATGAAGTCTCCTGCGCGACTCCATGTATGGTGGCCTGGCATTGACAAGGACATAGAGGATTTGTGCAAAAAGTGTACACCTTGTCAACAGAAACAGCCCAGTCCGGCCCTAGCACCTCTTCATCCGTGGCAGTTTCCTGAGAAGCCGTGGCAAAGGCTTCACATTGATTTGGCAGGCCCTTTCTTAAATAAAATGTGGCTAGTCGTAGTGGACGCACATTCTAAGTGGCCCGAGGTATTTGCAGTTCATGGAACCACCTCCCAAGTCATAGCCCAAAAGATGGAAGAAACCTTTGCTGCACATGGGGTACCGGAGCAAATAGTATCGGACAACGGCCGACAGTTTGTTTCCGAAGAATTTAAAGACTTTTTAAAGAGCTACGGGATAAAACAGATTTTGAGCCGCCCGTACCCCCCAAGGTCAAACGGAGAAGCTGAACGATTCATCCGGACCTTCAAAGAGAAAATGATGGCAAGTGGACTACCTCTCCAAAAGCGCCCAATCCAGTTCCTGATGAAGTACAGGAGTACTCAGCATAGTACAACAGGAGTGACCCCTGCGGAGCTGTTGAATGGAAGGTGCTTTCGTACAAGGTTGACACTGGTCCACCCAGATACCGCTACAACAGCAAGAAAGGCTCAAGCGACGCAACAACAGCATTTTGACCAGAGTACGAAGATGCGTGTGTTCCGGCCTGGAGACAATGTTCTTGTCCGGACATTCTCAAAGAATGATCAGAAGTGGACACCAGGCGTGGTCGTTGCTAGATGGGGACCCGTCACCTACCTCGTAGATGTTGGTGGACGCCAACACAAACGACATGTGGACCACATGAGGTCACAGAGAGCTCCACACCAAGAACCGGGGATAGTTCCAGAGGCGCCGCCGCTACTGACGCACGGGCAGCCTGGAATAAAGCGGTTAGCTAATTAGAGAGAGGAGGAAAATGTTTGATATTGTCTCACAAATCCCCAAACCTTTAAACCATTGCCATCACGAATAGGACACGACACCTATGACTAAAGGGTGAAGTGAAGCCACACTAGAAATGAGACCACATGCTCTCTCCGGGCTTCACCTCCTCAGACCTAATCTAATAGCTAGAGACTATAGATATAAAATGTTATCTTGTACTTAATAAATTATTCCTTTAATAAAGAAGTCACTGATTAAAACCAAGGCAAATTACCCACGCAAGTAAATCATTCAATACTCGGTCATCCCAAATACATTACAATATGCAAACAATTTTATTTGATGTTTAAAAATATATGATATCCACATACTTATTTAATGGCTTGCCATAATCCAACCAAGGTTTGAGGAATAGAAAGTACTTTTCAAAGAAAGCTTATTTTATCCTTTTTGTGAAACCTCGTCAGGGCTAGACAAATATTCAATACATTTTTGCCATTTATACTTGATTTGTATATGTTCTGAAGCCGGACAAATGCTGGAAGTAAACCAAATGAACAGTTGACATGAACACTCATGATTGCGTAAGGTAAAAAAATGATATTGAAACAGCTCAGCATTGAATTTAAAATTTTAGAATATGAATTTCGTAACGTGTGTGTACGTGAAACAGAAACCAGACTGCCTGGTACCAGCATTTTGATTCCAGAATATTGTGTAATATGCTCTTGTGCACGGAATAACTTGAAATAAGTAGATACATGATACATCAAGATTTACATTGTTTATATCTGCATTAAACATAAAAAGCTTGCATTTTAGTGTGCACAGTATTTTTTATGATAGCACATCATAAATGCAATATATTTACTCAATGGCGTATAAAATTGCAAAATTTTAAAGTATGGCATAAAACGTTTTTTTAAATACGGACACCAAAACGGCAAAAACAGACAAAACGCAATTACATAGCCATCACATCACGGACTTACATTACTCACCTAACAAACTTGTAATTGAAATTCATAAGTAGGTTTTTTATTGAATATGAACGTCTGGCGGTAGTAAATATTTAAATGCGCAATTATACTAAATACACAAAAGCTTACGTTATTACGTCCTATTAGTAATAATGTAAAAGTGAATACACGTAGAGTGCGTTGGTGGATAGACGTTTGCATGAAGTCACGTTCTTGAAATTTTTGCGCAGTTTCTGTATCTGTGAAGCAAACGGAGTAAAAATTTAAACAAGATCAGTAGACCTACCTCAAGGGAAAATTGCAGCTGAAATGCTCTTAAATATAATTTTACTAAAGCTACAGAATGAAAGTTTGTAGGAAAAGGGAAAGTAATTTCTTTAAATGAATAATGCAAAAACTGTGAAACGGATCAACAATTTTCTGCTTTTTGTATGTACTCGTGTTCAAAAATATTTTCAAGGTAAGCATGATGACATTCTTTGCCAAAGATTTGCAAATAATAAACTTTCTCATTCCTCGCATTGGTATAAATCATGTAAATTTTGTAGTTAAAATTATTTCTAGTTGAGCTGACTAAGTACAAGGTTTATCCAAAATAATTGCACAGATAGAATTTAAACTTTACAAATTTACATTACCAAACACGTTTAGTATGCATGATTAAACGTACAAACGGGATTTTTAGTGGTGAACTTTAGTATGCAGGTTTTGTTGTGCATACAAAATCAGTTTTAAAATGTTTGGGTTGAAGGAGAAGAGCTATATTTTGTCTAAACACACTTGTACTAATTAAGTTATATTTATACAATACAATTTTGGCAACAAATACGTTTCCGTTTTTTGCGACGCATGCAAGTGCTTGTTGAAAGTATCTCAAGGTCTATGCGATACTTGAAATTTATATTTGAAAGCACTTGACTTTCCAATTTAGCTCTAGAGTTCAAGGATGTATTTCTTGTTCTGCAAATTTGCTAACCTTGTTGTGTTTATTCATTCATTTATATATATGACTGAATATATATACTGAGTTGCTAATTTAAACGTAACAACTTCTGGAATCTACAATGATAAGAACCTATTCAAACAAAATCACATTGTAAAAAAAACCTATGCTAAACAACTGTTTAGATGTTGATGCTTCAGAACATTTTAATTGAATTTAAGATTGCTTGTGAAACACTTATAGTTGATGCTAATGTTGATTTCTGTGGGCGTGGTGCTATGTTTTATGCGTTCAGATATAGTGAAACGTTGCTTTCCGTGAATAAAGTTTGTACAATGACAGAAGCATTTTCACATTCGTACTACCTTTTAAACAAATGTAACAATCTAACTCAACTACGTATTTTGTTCACCTATCAGATCACGCGATGTTTACAAGTGTAAAAAATCTGGATGCGCATATAACTGTACAACAGTAACTGACCTTTCATGATTGCTGCAAAAATTACACTTAATTAAACTTGTAGTCATGTTCAGTTTTTATTTGAATAAAAAATGAATTTACATGACAATTATATGCGTTTTCTTTCATAGAAAGTTTCGGTTAAATGCACAAATTCTGTCGCCATTTGTTTTCAGTTTTGCTGATCAAAATATATGAAACGTGAGGCATAAATGAAAAGCATATAATGAGTGTTGTACCACACAAACAAAGAAATCAGCACGTTGTAAGAAAATGTGACTACTAGATTCAACGTATAATATGCTAATAAATTTTAAACAAAATCATTTTACTAGCGGTTATCGTAAAACTTTTAAGAAATGTACAAATTCAATCAGCACCAATTTTGTTTAGAGCACGGTTTTTGTAAAACTTTTTGTTAACGTATTAATCTTAAGTTGAATAGTTGTCGCATATCTCGAAACATTTCATTGTCGTTGTACACGCGCGCGAAAATTCTTTAGAAAGTTATTATTACCGCAATTTGTTTCTTTGAAAACATATTCAATAAAATAATAAACACTAACCAATGGTTAGTAACCATTAAAAGAAATGGAAATGTGAATTGTGTCACGAGCTTTCACCAATTGCTAGCTGCTAGCTCATAAAAGGCTTGATGATCTGCAGGTCGACAAAGCAAGTACTATTTAAAACATTTTCAGTAGTTCTTTCCTAACAGATAATGTTGCGAGTATTTAAATACACAATCTTTATCAGTAACCGTTGCGACAACGCCAAGAAACAAAATAGCCTTAATGTTTATGATTATTTTTAATTTTAATTTTTTCTTACGTTTACGTTTACGTTTATATCTATCTTGCTATCAAATTGATACAGGAAACTCTACTGGCTTTTGCTAAAATCAACACACAATTATACTACAGACGTTTTGTTTCATGTCAAGCACAAACAAAAACAAGTGGCACGACAACTACACTCCTACTGTGTACACTCATGTACTTGTAATTGTTTTTCTTTCCAGTAGCTTCAATTCCATGAAAGTAAGGCAAGTAAACAGAATGGCATGTCAGAACACAAATTTCAATTTAGTGCGTCACCTACATTTGAATTAAGGCTTGTATAAGTCCAATATATGTTATCAAAATATAAAGCTACGGCGTCTTTTTCCAACGAACTTATACGCTTTACATTTTGAAATACTTTATATAAGAAATGCAACAGATTACATCTTCTTGAAATGTGAAATGTTGTAATTTATAATATTCTTAGAATTTAAGCCTTGTGAGAAAAACGCAAGTCAAGTTTAAGGCAAAACGCACACATTGAACGCTTGGTTTATGATGTTATCAGTAAACCTAAAGTTTTGCAAGCGTCCTGTAATGCTTCTAAGAAAATAATATCAAATTTCTGCCAAATTCACAAAAACGTTACGCAAATGTTATAAAGTGTTATAAATTTCTCCAGTACTTGTGTCGCAACTATCTCCAAACTCTTATGCTTACTTGAGTATGATAAATATTTATTATTCGTATATTCATACAAGTTTTGTCCCTCTCTGGGTTAATTTTCACTTTATAAACTGTTACGCTGGAATGGTACGCCGCAAGCAAAATTAAACTGTCTTGAATGGTGTCTCAAGAGTAGGGTTATATTTCCACGCTAAAGCTTAAAATGTGACGCACTTTTATACCTTTCAGGGATGATTATAGTTTCATCAGCAGCTTTACCAAATTGCAGAAGTAACAGACAAACGCCAAAACATAACAAAACCTGTGTAAATGACCAGATGATAGTTTTTAAAGAGAAATATATGTTTCGAGAAAAAAATCGTTAAAATAAAACTTTTAGGTTAATATTATTGGTAAACTTAAATACAGGTTTAAACCAAGCGTATATGGAGTTGTAAAATGATTTTGTCACGTAAGGTCAAGGATTTAAAAGTACGAGCTTTTATACATCATGAGTACTTGAATGCATGAAATTTTTTTCCGTTTATAGGGAAAGCCAATTGTACATTTTCTGCAGTTTAACATCCAATATAAATCTAATATATTTGTTGTTATGGTGGTCGATGTCGCCTTTATGTCTCTTATTATTTTTGGGCATTTTTCCCGGTGGACGTGGGAAATTAAGAGACATGAGGGGAATTGGTGTAGTTTGAGGGGTCTTGTTGACTACACCCCTCAAACTACACCAATTCCCCTCATGTCTCTTAATTTCCCACGTCCACCGGGAAAAACGCCCAAAAATAATAAGAGACATAAAGGCGACATCGACCACCATAACAACAACTATTTTAGTAGTCGCCAGCGCACTCAATCTAATAAATCTAATATATGCATGCATGCACTTTCCGTAATTCAATATACTAATCTAATTTGGATTTATAAGGAAGATATGTCATATTTTACTACTGGCAGCAACAATTTCTTATGTTACATGCTATGGATGAAATTAAGACCTGATGTCATATAATAAATGTCAAATGAAAATTCAGAGTAAAGGCGCGAATAAAAGGTTTACTGGCATTGAACTTTCTCCGGTTGCATCTGTAATGCTCAAGCAATACTAACAATACTAGTATATGTTACGTCAGCGCAGCAAAATTTAGTTCTAGTAAAATATTATGATTCCATGGCACGTCGCATTTTAATTTAGTTTCTGATGCTCAAAGTTTACACAATAATAACTACATCAGTATGCACGAAACGTTTTACTTTAAGGGAATGCAATTTCTAGCAAGCAAATTTATATCTAGATAGATAATCCCAAAAAGAAGCAATTCTTGCTGCACTTGCAAACGTGAAATCTGATGTGCTAGCTAAGCTAATACATTAATGCTACCACGCTGACGTGACCGTCATGCAATGTGTAATTTTTGGGCCACAAGTTTTGGCTTTTGCCCAAACTTTCTCCGCATACGTGTACTCTGCTCAGATATCTGAAAAATGCGTTAGAGTGCTAAAAAAAGTTACACACATGTCAACTATATGTGGCACACTGTTGCTTCTTGACAATATTTAGACAAATTTCGAAATTTAAGATGTTGGCTTAAGTTGGGCCCTGGAGATTATAAGCTGCTTTCAAATTCCAGAAGTGAAACTGAAAGGAAGGCATAGAGCATAAATATGCATATTGAAAAGAGATTTTAACTGTATTTCATTTTTATGATCTACAAATACAAACTATGTAAAAGGTAAAACTTTGTACGTGTTTGCTTTTAGTAGTTGTTGCAATGGAGAGCGTACTTATATCAAAATAAAATGAAATAGTTTCCGGCTGTTGTGAAAAAATGAATTGCATATTGTAGCGTACGTCTATTAATGATAACTGTGGCATTATTTGATTTTAAGCTGTGTAATAAAAGCCAATGATATGCTTAGATATGCATAAAGATATATCAACCAAAAACTCTTTTTTCCCCATAAATATAATCTAATTTTGAAATTACAATGAAACTTAATCACATTAGTGGAAAATAAGCCTTCGAGATGAAAATTTTTACATACATTTAAAAAACAGCAACTTTTTAAGCACTACTGTTGGGGTTTCAGTATTTTCTAATTTACTAATACCAACCATATTTGAAGTCGTCCATAAAACCATTTTCTCAACCAATAAATAAAATTGTCAATACAAAAAAGGTAAAAAACAGTAAGCAAAAACGAAACAAATAAGTAAACTGGGATACAAAACGCACATAAACTGAACACAAACTTCTCCAAAATTGAATAACACATCATCAAAGAAAAAATAAATACCGATTTTGACTTGGAGGATTAAAAATGAAACTATTAGTTAACCTTTTCTTGTGCAAATGGCTTGCAAGAAAGTTTCGGATTTCTTCAAGAAAAAACATTAAATTTATTCACTTTTCTGTTGTGACAGTACAGAGAAGGACATGAAATATTTAATCAAGCACTCTTAGTGAAAATAATGATTTAATCCGAAAATGAGAGACCTAGTTTTTAGTCAAAAGTGTTCCACCTGACGTTAACCTTGAACATCCAAAACAAAATTTATTTCTATGTAGCTTTCTAAAATGTTTTGCCCCTTTCACCTACATTTTTAATATTTCATTAGATCAAACTTGCACACGCTATAGAAAAACTTCATTGACTTTTCCAACTAATAAGACTTTCCATGAAAGAACATATAAGAAAACGTATTGGCAATTCAATACTTTCATTGTCCATTGATTTTTCGTTATCTAAAAATTATATTGTTCGGTCATGGTGTTGTTCCCTTTCAAGTTTCAATTACAAAGAAACATAAAATTTACAAGATGACTCTTTAATAAATACGTCTACGGAATTTTTCAGCAAAACTTGTAAACAATTGCGTCTTTAGATTTCCTTTGATGCCCTGAGGAAAGTATTTCTTCCGAGTACGGTAGATACATCAAATATCTAGTAGTATGTATTGTATTTCAATACCTCTGACCTTTTTGCAGCAACGCAATATTTTCCTGTTTCATATGTATATTATCCGAAATGTACATTTCAAAAAAAGAGATGGGGACCTCAAACACTTTGCTTATAAACCAGGCAACTAGACTACTTCACTTTGGGTACGAAAACCAAATAGAAGTCTGTGAACAGAATGTATTTCGTTTAACACTCAGAGCAATTTGTACCAGGAAAAATGTCATGAAATTTGTGTATGAAATATTGCTTGCTAAAGGCTGGAGTTGACGAAGCTTTTTATTAGCAAATATTTGGTTTCATATTCAAAACAAACAAAACTTGTCTATATATTTTGTTGAAGTGTAGGTACGGTTCAAAAATTCTTTAGCTTACTAATGATTTAACACGGAAGTTACTAGATTGAAAATACGTTGAAAATGTAATAAATTTCATCCCACCAATTTTCAAAGAAAAAGCTAATTATATTTAAAACATACAAGAAATCTGAAAAATGCTCACTTGGATGAATCCACGCTAACTATATACCCATTAACCAAAACAAATAAGAATCAAAATTGATAGAGATTAAAGACATAGTTTGTAAAACTCTGCGATTAATTTATACATTGGCAAACATTTAGGCTACGGCAAGCCACGAGTCATCAAATAGGTATGAAAACGCGAGTGTAGAAATGGTATCACTTGCACTTGCACGGCCAAGTGCACCTACGTCATTGGTAAGAACACAAAAAAAATCTTCCCTCATTCAATGAAATCCATGCGTTTTCCCGGAGCACTTGGATAAATGCAGAAAGTATATAACTAGAGATAAAACTTCAGCATGTCTTAAGAGCTGGTGAAAGGTTATTCACCCGACACGTTCCAGAAACGAGAAGTGCAGTTTGGCAACTTTCTTAGGCTGACTCTTAGAAACTAACTAGCGTTCCGCATCCATTTCTTTGATTGAGTAAAGGACTGTGATGCCATTTAATTAAATCACCCTCTATTTGTCGCATCGATTGGCACCAATTCAACTAAGTTGATTATTTTTTATTTAAGACTTTCTCAGTGCCACAAATGGCTGCCTGTAAATCATGTACACCTTTATGTGCGTTATGTTAACTGAATGGTTTGATATGCGTATGGCCAAACCTGTACGCATTTACATAAAGTATATAACACGTTTGAAATTGTTTATGAGTACCCAAACGAAACACAAATTTGACAAGAAGTATTTGGTTGTTTGTAATACACAACATTTTAAAATTTCAACCCAATTCTGAAGAAACTGAATTCTAAACATGCTGTGCAAACAAATAAGTATTCATGTATCTAGCCTTTGATAACAGAAGCCATGTGAAAATGTTGTAAAGTTGGTGAAATATTTTTCTTGTAAAAGTTGCTTTTACTTATTTTGCGCAAAAGGCAATATTAAACGCAAAAGGAAGTTTGAGTGTTTCTGGGAAGAATATCCTTACAACATTGTCGTAGCAACTGGAAAAATAAAAAAACAGACAGTGTCTTTTGAGAGATTTACTTTTTCTTGAGACTAGTAAAATGGCAAAAAAAAATTAAAAACAAGCATTACTAGCAATTTGTTGTTCTGAGATAAAATTAAATGAAGCTGAAATCTTACGTTGGTGTAATTGGTCATTGATAAATACAAAAAATAAATAAAACTTCCTTCAGTGTTCAAGTTTTGAATTAATCAATTTGCTTGAAAGGTTATTTTCTTTTTCCATAGAAGGTCAGAATTTTTCAGGATATCTATTCGGCTGTCTAGAACTGATACTAAAATGACGACTAACAACTATCAAAATATTCACATAACATCAATTTTGTATAACATTCTAAATTCACGTGTTTATAATCTACATTAATTAGCTTTCATACATATACATCTATAAGCCATGTATGTTGGCTTGTATAGCGCAAAAAGATTCAAAATAATGATTTCCCAGAAGGTTTAAGTGGTGCCATGTAACTAGCATTTTGTCTTTATTATTGTCATAAACATCGTGTTTTTCTTAGTGCTTGTAACAAAATTTACATAAGCAATCACGTGTTTACATAAGCAGTTTTACTACGTGCGAATGGATTATCCGTAATTTATTTTGCTAATTTTAAGTCCACAAGGTTACTAAGTCTGAGCTTTGTGCTTTGTCACTACATAATCCTGTTTTTGTAGTCCAATTACTTTTATTTATAAACTAATAATATCATACCACCCACAAATGAGTTCATAGTTGTATTTAATAAAATTAAGTTGTTATGTCACAAAACACTAGTGCTAAAAATAGTGCCTTCTTTACTAGGCAAATCATGTGTTTAATTAATGCTATATAAATGATAAAGCATTTTGAATGTTTTCACTACTTTACAGTCAACTAGTGATAATTAGCAAGTAATCGCTAGTAAGTTTGTCTGGCTATGATGTACTTTGTCTGGTGCAAAATTTACATCACACAGCCAGCTACTTTCAACTTTAATAAATAAATGGCTTTGACACTTACGATAGACGATACGCACACAGACTGGAAGAAAAGTCTTATCATTTTATTCAACTCAAAGTTGTATCCTTGACCTGTGCCACACACAGTCAACAACCTGTGCTGTAAACAAATTTATGTGGAAACCCATCCTTTTTACTTCTCAATAATTTCCACACGCAATAAACCAATTTCACTTCTTGAAACTTAAATTGAATGAATAAAAAAGTTGTTTCTCTGCAAATGGGTTATGAAGATTTCAATTTTTCTTTATAAATTTGCGTAGTGAGAATATGCTTGAATGTAAAAACAAGAATGGTTTACTTAAAAATGTGACACCATATGTAAGTTTAACCATGAATGGGAATCCTGTTGTTGGAATTTAGATTTCTTGAATGTTTTACGTCACAGGAGTTTCTTGATTTAGTTTAGAGTCACGTTTTTAAATAGAATCATTCAGTTTGGTTCGTAGAATTTTTTTTCATGTATCATGTAACAACATGATTGGTAGCGTATAAAATGCTACGTATTTACAATTAAACATATCGTTGGGTTAATTCAAAGGTTTTGGCAGCCAACAGTCATTTAGTTCTGTTGTGCTTCGTTTTCTAAGAGTTAAGAGTTCAATCCCTTTCTATACTTTTCCTTTAAAACTTGTCATTAGCACTTTTTTCATAAAAGTTGAAGAAACAATATTCCGTGACAATGAAAGTAAAATTAACACCTTTTAGCAAACAACTTCTGCCTCAGCCTTACTCTAATTCCAAAGGATTAAAAACATCCCAAATAGCAATGTTGCAGAAATTGCCAACTCTTCACTGTCATCTGCCAATCCTTATATTTGGCAGGTCAGCATTTGTACACGTTAGTTGATCAAATAGCTCATTACCAGTATTACCACTGCGACAGCACTTGTGTAATTCAGAACAAGGTAGTTGACATTTTTGAAAAATATGTGACGAACAAATTTATCATTGCATGCATGAACCACTGCGCAATTAAAGTGTGCAGATTCAGAGTAAAAACCAAATTATACCAAACATTTCCAGACAAACTTGTATTTGCATACTTCTTTGAGCTATATATACATAATATACTAGATTGTGATTCTATGTGTTGGTATTTAAAGATGACATTGATCATTGCACCTATTTTTGTGCAAGAATTATTTGCCCCCACTCATTTGCAGGAACACAAATTCAGAGAAAAATAAACCAACAGTTGTGTCTTTTTGTACTGAGTTGTTAATTGCACTTTTGGTATGTAAAACTGGCGTTAATTCTAAATCAGTCACTTACTATTATATAAAACGGTGCTTTAAACGAGTGGAAAAGTACTAAATGTCCTAAATTACATTTATGCAAACGACTTATGTGCTTGGCTCCCGTTATATATGTGTTACTAACCTTGGACATCAAAATGATTTTATCCCTTAAAACAACAACTTTTATGAACAATCAAGAATAGATTAACTGTGTGCTGAAACAATCGAATCGAAACTTTTCCACGGAAATATACAGTCCTAGTATATCTAAATTAAACAATTGCGTCAGGAAATGACAGAAAATTTGCCTTTGTGAAAAAAACAAAAAATAAACAAAAGAGTAATCTAAGGTGTTTCTTTTGCAATTTTTATACTATAATGCTCTTTTCTGCGACATAAGGGCTAACTGCATAGCTTGTCACCACATTACCAGTAATTAATTGTTTAGTCTGCTTATTGGAGCAAAACTGAGAGCTGCTAGAGAAAGTTTCTTTTTATTTGCTAATGTGTCAAGAACTTGTGCCCTGTAATGGTCTATACACACACAACTAAACTACGTTTCTCTTGTTTGCAATTGGTAAGGAATAACCTAGCCAAGATTAACTCACGTGTGCTAGTCTACTAGAAAGTAAATAGATTGCCTGTGTGGATAAAAGACGGTAATGGAACTACTTATGTAAATTGAATGCGTTGCTAATGTCAAGAGTGCTTGACCCACCCAAGCTTGACTTTCAACATTTTAAACAACTAATTCAATTAGCTTTTAGTAAACCTACGCAAACAAGACTTTTTTGCGCAGCTAGGAAGTTTCTATAGTGTCCCTTGAAAAACTTTAGAACTACGCATTTCTGTATAGACATGATGACGTACATTCGTTTACTTATCTGTTCTGAAAGGGAGAACATACACATTGTTAATAATTTATTAGAAAGAGAAAGTCGTGATAAAACGCAAACTTGGCGAAGAAAAAACTTTTAGCTTTGTGATAATTCTCATAGGTAAAAGCACTTTACTGAGTGTGTGCGTTGGTTGGTAGGTTAATCAATCAAACTTTGTGGAACAAAAGCACAACTTTGCTTGCGTAAATGAAAGGTCCATAGCTTCAGGGAAAATAGAAAATGTATTCAACTGAGGATTATGTTTGTGCGTTGAAAAATCCAACTGACCATGTGAGCAAATTGCATACAAAATACAGATTCAAAAATAACAGAGAGGACAATTTTAAATTCTGATTTGAATAAAACAACAATATGTATTGAAATAAATATAATCTGCTTGAATATAAACGATTTTGCAATACTTGGTCAATAAATATTGAATGTCGGAAGTTTTGCTAATAATTAGTATCCATTCTGGTTGGAAACAATAGCACTAGACGGATGTTTTAATTTAGAAGATTGCATTATCAAAATAAAATTTACTGGCAATGTTTCGTTCATACGCAAATTATTAAAATGCTAAATGGTAGACCTTGAAAGCATTATATAATATCCAAATTGCGCACTACAGTAAAGTATAAATAGGTAAGTGCATTTTCATGTTATGTCTGACCAACATATGCAAACATCTGTTTTATCTTTTGTAGCATAGTGCATAATTGTTTGTTTACAAGTGTTAATATATAAATAGATTACTATGAATTTTACTCTAGAACGTAGATTAAAACGTAATCATGGTTATTACAGTATATTAATAATAACAAAGATAAAATTAGTAACAAAAGCAATTTTCTGTGACGTATTTCTAGACAATGCGCTAATGTGTATTATTTTCTCCAGTTTTAAAAGTTACTACGGAATAGATGACGTTGAAAACACTCCTTTTACAACAAATTATATTGTTTAAATTATATTAATCCTTTTGCATGAAATAAACAAACGTTAAACATACAATCTTTCTTTGTCCTGATGAGCCAAACTTTTTTTTAAAAAATCACATAATAACTTCGTAAGTAGAAGTAATTTTTAATTGAAAAGCATGAAAGCCTCATTCCTACTATGGCATAAAAAAGATTATTGTATACCATTATACGCAACACAAAAACAGAAAGTTCACAAGTGTACTCCGTACTCACATAAAACAATCTCATTATGTGTTTTTGAGTGTGACACATTTTGAAATGAATAAGTAGTAACTTTTTAATTTTTATACGTGTAGTATGTTACGCTTGAGATTATCTCTCTGTCTCATACAAACAAATCTTTCTTGTCTATTCCGCCAACATGATTTTTACTGGTTTACATTTTATCCTTGACTTTTGCCATCCAGTCAACAACCTGGAGTGTGTGTAAATTGTTAACTTGTGTGCTTACAAATGTGCAAATGATGAAATCGTAGTAAATTCTTTTACGCACACGTAAACTTACAACCAGAGTTTATGTGTTGACTAAATAAGTAACTCAAAACCGTGCAATGGAGTTAGGTTTATATAAACTACGGGTGTATGCAAAACACAATTACAGAATATAATCAACTTTTACAATATTGTAGTTTTTCATAAAAGTATGCATTTGTCAAAAATGGAATTGCATTCCACATTTTGAAATTGATACACTTCAAATCAACAAAGTTTTGAGTAGCAGTCTGCATGCAAAAATCCTTTCATATCTAGTTATTTCAGAGGTTTTATAAACAATAAAAATAGCAGAAACGCAACTTATCTATAAACTATTCAGAAGTCTTTGACAAAAGTATGGTCATGCAATGGTATTTCTCTAATAATAATTATATTGCCAATCCACTTCCGTATCCTTTAAGCTAGTGCCAGACATTCATGTAAACTTGGTTTTTTATCAATTTGCACATATACCCAAAGTCTTCAATATTCTTCTCCTGGGAAATCCAGAATATATGCAAAATTCAAACGCGCTGAGTTGTGTAAGTCCCCTGAATGGCTTTGCATAACATTAAAAAAATTCGTGTTTCACACACAATAATCTCATATAAAAGAGCTTCAAACCATACAAATTTTTTCAAGTTACTAAACATAACCATCGGCACAGGCTTTTTGCATTTTTAACATACTCATTTTACAAAAGCCTTTCTTCATAGAATCCTTTCTAACATCAGATAGCACCCAAAAAATAGAACATGATATACCAACAAATGTTTTTTGTAAAGATTGCGCAAGGATTTTCTTATTGTCCAAGTTTCTCCTCGTGCAACTTCCACATAGAATTTTACAGAGTATTGATATTTTACCAGTTAAAAAATAGTAACATAGATCAGTTTTATTTATCCGTGCTGTACTTATAATCCAATGTAATGGCATGAACATAGCAAAAGCAAAAATACAAAGAAGAAAGATGAGGAATAGGAAGAAAGCTAGATGGATTATCCAAGAACATAGATTAAAAGATATTAAAGCCGTATTGAATATTTATGCTGGCGTGCTACCATTTCCTGCCAGTTTTGTCAATACGACAGATTTGCTTCAATGGTTGACAAAGGTACTACGCTGTTTTTTTCTTGGAAACATACAAGCTTTCAATACACTTCCTCCCACGTGTGTTGGAGTACTAAACTTTAGAGAATTTGGTTTATGCACGCAAACTGAATGGCTTCAAAACATGGTGTAATGTATTTTATTTTACATTAGTGTTTACTTTACAAAACCGGGAAGATATAAACACGTTGTTCTAGCAAACCAAAATTAGGTCAAATTTTAAAGTCTTAACTTTTATGCTAAATCTTTTGCCAGAGGTTGACTTTTCTCTGAAGCATCTTGATAAAACTTGAAGAAATACTGTGGTTTGCTATCACAATATTATTCTGGAATATAGTCCCACGGGAAACAAAAGCTACGCAAGAAAGTCAAACAGTACGACTTGTACCAGACGAGTGTGTTGAAAATTCAACTAAGCAGCAGTCGAGCTTGAAATCTAGTGTGCTGCGGTTTAGCGCTATTTGCAAAATAATTTCGACTCAATTGTTATAAAAAATTCAAAACTAAGTGCATACAGGCAAGTTATTGACTATTTAGATGCTTGGATATATTTTTAGAAAATAGGGCTTGTTATTCGGTGGAACGGTTATTCCTTTAGATGTTTCCAGGTAAGCCTAGTAAAATGAAAATGTAAAAGGATTTTTGCGAAACTTGTATAATAGCAACCAGACGATTCCTTTGGGGTTTTTGCGGCGCGGCTTACGTATGGTCTGTTGCTTCAACTAGGAAAATCACATTATCGAGTTAAATTGAATTGATTGAACTGCAGCGTGGAAAGAAAGAGAACTTTATACATCCTAGAGATGTATTATAGATGATGATGATAATGATAATAATGTGACCAGCAGCTGGTGTAACCTGATAAGTTTATTGATTTAGCGTATTTGGTCACGCGTTGGCCTTGACATTGGATAATGGAGTGAAATGAGAAGCACAAGCCTCAAAATAAGGTGGAGTTGCAAAATAAATAATGAGTTAATTGTAAGCTGTACGGTTTTGCTTACCTCATCAAACGTTTCTTGAATTTGTAAGATTGGTAATTAAAAAAGTAGACTTTACTTAGCTATTGTGGTAACCAAACAAAAAAATTAATTGGATATTTTGAACGATTTTGTATAACGTATTATAATACAGAGATAATTAACATGTAGTAATGCAAGTAGAGTTACTATTGAATTGGTTAAAAAGCTCTTTATTTTGAACAGGAAATGTCAGTTATAATTTGTACTCAATGATTGGTACATAGTTGGTATTTACATATTTATAAATTATTTATCATAGTCATTATCAGATCGTGTTTGCAATACTAGCTATACAAATACTGAAAAAATATTTTAACCAGTTTTGTATTGACAAATGATGACAAATGAAAACAAGGTGTGTCGTTTAAAAGACACTTTTGCGAATATTTATTGCCGTAAATTAACCTCAGATCAATGAACATTTTTATAAGGATACAAACTCATTCTGAGAATTAGTATTAACGCAATTTTTGTATTTTTGCTGTGTTTTCAGAAGTGGAATTGATTGCATGATTTTTTACAAATTGTGTGTTGACTGTGTCATTATCGGAAAAGTGTTGACCCCTGCTTATGTTTACAGTTTATAGTTTAGCTGAAATGGCACTTTTAAAAATGAATGAATATAAGTAAACATCAATTTAAATTTAGATATAGTTCCAGTCTATTGGATTCGTGTTAAATTGATAATGTCTTGAAACTTGTTTATTAGGCAGTTCATAGTCCAATATTAGGCTGACTTAGATCCTGCTCGGCTTTTTTAACTGATTTTAATTTGCTGTGTGTCAACAACGTTTCGATGTGTAAATGAATGCAAAATAAATATCAAGTTAATGACGTCTTTAGTGATTGCGGATACCAAACTCAAACATAAAAACGCAGATTCAATAGTAAAAATCCGTCTGTGGAAACATATCAGTTTACAAATCAAATTAAAGTGGGATTAATGCGCAAATAAAAATATAAACCGTGTGGAAAATTCATAGAAAACAATTTTATCACAGACTGAAACCAATGCGTAAATAAAATGTGGGTAGTTGTTTGACATACGTCATGCTGTGATAATTGTAATGTGAAACGAAAGGGTAATTTGCAAAACTACTAAATTAGTTAATTGAGCATTAAACTTGTCTCTGTTTGCTCAGGAATTCACAAAAGACTTAAAGTTGACAATAAAACTCTGAGAATGCGCCGGCATATAACATGCTCCAGGAAAAAAGAAATTATTGTGTAAATTTTTAAAACTTAATAAAACGCAGATTATAAGCTTTGTCATAAAAGTTGTGAAAATGTTGTTGTATTTCAACGACAGCCTATCCATCTCCATCTGCAAAGTAATCTTATAATGTAAATTGCTTCATGGAGCCATACAACACATTCTTGGTCGTACAGCAGTCTACACGTGCGGCTTGTCTACATTTTTCTAAATTTGATTTTCCTGAGTATAATTTTGTTATAACTTGCATCCATACAAGCAGCTGGATGTACCAAAAATAAATTAAGTTTTTTTCTAAATTGACTCCAGCTTTGTTTGATGGTATGTTAGGTACTTATTATTAGATCTACTTTGTTTAAAAAATGTTCAGTTTTCTGAACTGATGGAATATTATGTCGAATAATATTTTATCTTGTGTGTGTAGTATCTTTAAGTAAGTTTTGTAATGATACCGGCGGCAAAAATATAAAGTTGAGTAGTTATCAGGCAAAACAACAAGTTTTGTTTCTGTTGTAAGTCACGTTGCTCTACACGATATTTGTAAGAACAATGACGCTTTTTTCTCGGATATGGGATTGCTGATACCTTGTTGAACATACACGAGTACAGCGGAAGTTACTTATGCAAACATGTAAGTTCGTGTGGTAGTAGAGCAAATATAATTTGCATTTTTTAGGAAATTATAGGCATACTATTTACAGCAATGTGTTTCGGCGCTGCTGGTTGTCTGGGAATAAAACAGCATATTCTAGCAATATTCAGTTTTGACTGCTGATGCTTTATTGTGAAAAAAAAACTCAAACCTAAATATTTACGTGGCTTTCATCACCCTCAGAAAATATTTGTGTTTTATCAACATTTTTACAATTGCAACTATTAAAGTATATACTTCAAAATTCAATCCATTACATCTCATGTTGCATCACGCATCCAAATAGGACAAAGTTTTTTGTATTTCAACAGAAAATACTCAAGATCTCTAGTAAGATTTAGGTGAAGTCACAGCACTGGCGTTACAACATACAACCAGTCGCTAACTCTGGAAGCATAGCTCCAATTTCACCAGAGCACAATAATTCTGTTCCATTTTTAGTGACATTGAGAAAGCCCAAGCCGTCGTAGAATGAATCCAGGCTTTAAAAATGTGGGTAAGTGGAACGCCTAATAAAACCGTTTTATATAAACCTTACACCAACATTCCGTTTCCTTTCTTACTAAAACATAACCTAAACGTGGAAAAGGAAAGTATGCCTAATCGATTTGTCACATGTCACACAGTTTCCTGTCATATTATACAATGCCAAAAAGACACATTGAGTGTCAGGTTAACAAAAGCTGTCTGGAGTTTGAACATTTGCAAACAGTAGGTATTAGCGTTTTAGTAAAATTGCATTGGCAGTTCTATTAATGCCATTAAATTGCTAAAGGTTACAGAGAAGTCAATATATCAAAGAAAAATAAACTACATTAGGAGATTAGGTTCAAGGTATGAACAATTATATATGACTTTGTCCCCAAAAAAAGAATGGTAATTCAGTTCATTCGAAATAATTTTCGCATATTTCCTATAACTAACAATAAGTAAAAAGAATCTCTTCAAAAAATAAATCTAGCAAATTGTTTTAAGACCTATTTAGCCAAGATTTGATGTCTTTCATAATGGTTTGTCCTTGTAGTAACATGAAGGCTTTGGCATGGGATGAAGGCATGAAGTCACCAAATTATTATGGTATGTCGACCGGAATGAAAAAAATACGGATACAGGAGACAAATCAGAAATTGTATTATATTTGCTCATTATACCATAAACCTATTATTTTGGAAACGGTATCTTTATTTCACAGAATCAGACTGAAGAAATAATAGAAATAATAGAAAGTAAAATGGGACTGGTTTCCAACTTTCTGTCAGATAAGCGCGTGTGTGTCCTTTGAATAACTTTCATTTAATATTTTGAAAATGCTATATAACATTAATATTTTAAATTACTTTTGTGTTCAAATTTTACAATTTTTTTTAAACTAGTAATCGTTAGTATAATTTGGTGCTATTGTCCCTGTAAATTCCGTATTTGTAGATTCTGTAGATATCTATTAATGAACACAATGGTATTTGTACAATTGAAATTCAATATTTAAACTTGTAGCAAATATTTTGCCAAAAATGTAAATAAACATACCAAAAAAGGCCAAAAAACTTTTATAAACTTTCCTACAGCTTCTGTGTTTGTTTATTGTAGGTAGCTAGACGACAGGTAAACAACATGCAATCCATGTGATATTCACGTTTCCAGGTAGTGCTGTTAAAATTGTAGCTTCTACCGTGTTTTCACTCTTCACTTTTATCGATCGCTGGTAAAACAGCATATTATCTTCAATATTGTTGCTTTGGATTTCCTTGCTCATTTTCATAAAAAAAGGCCAAAAATTATTACAAAAGAATTTTATAACAAAAGAATGAACAATGCCACTTTGATTCATACTCAAAATGATATGACGGATGCCTAGGCTTGTTGATTATTCATACATTTTTTTTGCCATCTCCGGGTAGATCCTTAGGCAGTCAGTCAAGGCCCACGTGTCTATTTAGACACCCAACGTGTCTATATAGACACGCTGAGTGCCTATTTAGACACGTAGAAACGTGTCTATATAGACACGCTGGGTGTCTATTTAGACACGTAGGAAAACTTATTTTATTTTATTTTATTCACGTGTCTATATAGACACGTAGCGTGTCTAAATAGACACCCAGCGTGTCTATATAGACACGTTCCAGAACATTCTAATAATAAATTCACGTGTCTATTTAGACACGCTACGTGTCTATATAGACACGTTTAAAAGTTAAAATTAATTATTTCGTCATGTTTACATTTAAAAACTTCTTTTAATTTCCCCTTAGATACACAAAAATATTCTTGATAACATGAGATACTGATTGAGAAAAAATATAACAACTCAAGGTTCGTAAAGAATTTTAAAATTTTTAGTCTTCAAATTTTGATATTTCAAAAAGCTTCCGGCAGATTTTGCTCAAAAATTGACAGAAAATCAACTTTTTGTTGTAGATTAAGGAATTGCGTTCAAAAAGCCTGGCGTTTGAAAGATTCACTCACAAATAAATAAATGGAGAGTCAGCCAGTGTCAGAAATGGCGTTATTAGAAATTTTACCCATTTAAACTTCAAACGCCAGACTTTTCGAACGCAATTCCTTAATCTACAACAAAAAGTTGATTTTCTGTCAATTTTTGAGCAAAATCTGCCGGAAGCTTTTTGAAATATCAAAATTTGAAGACTAAAAATTTTAAAATTCTTTACGAACCTTGAGTTGTTATATTTTTTCTCAATCAGTATCTCATGTTATCAATAATATTTTTGTGTATCTAAGGGGAAATTAAAAGAAGTTTTTAAATGTAAACATGACGAAATAATTAATTTTAACTTTTAAACGTGTCTATATAGACACGTAGCGTGTCTAAATAGACACGTGAATTTATTATTAGAATGTTCTGGAACGTGTCTATATAGACACGCTGGGTGTCTATTTAGACACGCTACGTGTCTATATAGACACGTGAATAAAATAAAATAAAATAATTTTTCCTACGTGTCTAAATAGACACCCAGCGTGTCTATATAGACACGTTTCTACGTGTCTAAATAGGCACTCAGCGTGTCTATATAGACACGTTGGGTGTCTAAATAGACACGTGGGCCTTGACTGGGCAGTTATAAAACTAGGCTACATTAATTTCTTCTAGCATTTGGTCAATCCATACTAATCTAAACAGGAAAAATCAACAAGTTATCAGATACCGTGTCATAAAAAATTAGCATAAGAGTGTCAGAACTATACAAAATGGTCTTAGCACGTGTAAGCCAAATGCACTTTTAATAATTTTCCTTACTATTGGAGCAAAAAAACGGTTTTATCCTAAAAGTAATCAAGATCAGCCTGGTGCCAGAGTTTAGCCTTGAAACATAAAAACGTGGCATTGAAAACATTGAAGTTTTTACTATCTTCAAAAACAAATATTCGTTTGCATTGAAAATCGAAGATTTTCGGTTTTTAAAGGGAAACTTTAAAAAATACAGTCATTATAAACCGTTGTCAATTCGCCCCTACAAATTTCATTGCCAACTGCTGTTATAAAGAAAACAGGCTTTTTTTACTATTGCGCTTTTGATCTTGATGCTTTTGCTGCAGGAAGCCAGTACGTGATGTGATATATTACCAGCAAAATGAATGACAACGGCAGCTTACTCCAACAACTACGCTGGAACGTATATAGGAGCAGCATTCAACTGATTGTGAGCTTCTCATTCTAGTCTCTCTACTGCGTTTTCTCTCTTGGTTCATCACTCACTTCCAAGTTGGAAAGGAAACAGGCAGTAAAGCTGTCAGTCAGCTCAGTAGCAAAAAGTTGATGGTCGCGAGAGGATGTTACTCTATTTTGCTCTGTGTACTTTCCAGCTCTAATAAACATAGAATTTTTTATCTTTGTCATTGAACATGCACTTACCATAGCATGTGTGTATTTTTTCGGTGGAAGAAACTTTAGTGAAAAAAATGTGAAAAGTTTTGATGTGGTCAACACTGAAATATTTACAGTTTTTTTATTGTGTGGGTTTATATCTGGACAAGTGGTCAAGCTTGTGCCATTTTTTCCTGGAAGCTAAACTCGCATTGTGACTTTCTTCAGTTTAAAAAATGTGAAGAACGTGTAAAATGTAACTTTTAGCAGATTTTTTAAACATAGGACATTATATAAGCTGAAAAGTGAAAAACAGTGATGAGGTGAAACAAGCAAACATAGCTATTATTCCGGCCAGTGGTACATGAGAAATTGACCTGACTCGAGATTATAAAACATATATTTTGTGGAGTGACCTATACACCCACGCGCAAATTTATCAAGTGATGTGCTAACATAATAAAATGAAATGTTGTACCTGTTAACCATAACTTTAAAATTTTAAAGAAACTTGCTACAGAGCAAAAAAATATGAGCGACTGTACAACCGTTATTATCAAACGAAAAGGAAGACGCCAAAATTTTACAATGGCTAGTTTTATTTGCCAGTTTCGTTTTAGAATCGGGATGGTGGGAAAGCTACCTATGTTTTTGGTAGTTTTTAACGCCCTTCTAGTATTTCTGTTGTGCTTGGATAGCTCCCAGTGCGCAAAAATATTACCTGTGGGGCATTTTGATAATCGACAAAACAATTTGGTTCCCAGTCTAAAACCAAGTCTAGTGTCAGTATCAAACGATTCACATGCAGAACAACTCCAAAACAAAACTCCAGTAGTAGTACACCGTCATCATAGACAAATTCGGCATTTACAACAACAACAAAGACGCCATGCCATAGCCAAACAACAATCGGACAGTGAACTGTTGCTACCTCAAGAGTACACAATGGAATCTTCCCACGAAGCTTTTTTGGAAGAAAGTAATTCGGAAAGAGGCAAAGGAAGATTTTGGTCCTCAGAAGAAGAATTTCCACAAGACTATTGGGTTCGGATTGCACAAGCCAAAGCTTTAGCACTTGCCGTGGTAAGCTATAAAAATATTGCATTAAACTGATCAATTGGAAAAAATTCCATGAGATACAAAGAAAGAATTTCGTAATTGGAGAAAAATGCATGAGAACTGCAGTTTGCACTGATTCTCACGCGAACTAAGTTATAAAAATTGAACAGGTTGTTAAAATTTGATGCCAGTTAAAACTTAAAATTAGACATAAAAATTTATCAACTGAAACATAAATGCCTTAAGCGTCATTAATCTTTTTAAAATATTTTAAGACAAAATGCGAAATTGGAAACAAAAAATGTGTGCAATTTGAGTTTTAGAGGTTTTAGAGAAATATTTTGAAGTTTATTGGTACTTCAATTACGCTTGATTTGAAGATTTTTACATTCTTTCAAAAGTATAAAGTTTAAGGATAAGCTGAGTTTCTTATCGCAATAAAATGGGGTGAGCATGACGACAGAAGTGCAATTAAAATGGTATCACGCTTTGCGTGCTAAATATTACTAAATATTGAGGTACTTTTTAGCACACTGTTTTAAAGTTTGACTTTTTGGCGTGACATTTTCCACATTGATTTCGTCATTTTGGATAAAGTTGCTGAGTAAGACATAAAAAAGTTGAAGCTGGCTTGAATTTCATCTGAGGTTAAATCTTGCTGCTTGTTTTGGTGCTAAAGCATGAAATCATATACTAATTTTTATTGAATTTGGGTACATAGAGATTATAGTGTAAAGATAAATATCTTTTGGTAGGCTGGAAAGTTAAATGATGAAAAACTGGTATCAAAGGTCGTGGTCAAATAAGACATTATGTAATCGCTAGTCAGTTAGAAAGCGCTGGATGAAAATGAAATCCAAGCGGGGGAAAATATACAACAACCAAGATTGTTATCATTAGACACGTAGTAGCAGAGCTAATGAGGTAATAAAAATGAATATTGCGTTAATATTATGCGTGCAACGAGAGGATTTACTATCAATGGCGCTGTTGTTTAGCATTCCTTTCTTAACATGTTAGCAATAGTTGGATATACGTACAGTTTAAAATATTCGTATTTGTACCAAAGTTACTCAGAATGACAAGCGTAAAAAGTCACCAAATTTTTCGGAAATGGCTGGTAATTTCATAAGAAAGTATTCGATTCTACGAACATGAATAAGCTATGTAGTAATTTTTCATTGCAAATCAAATACCAGACTTTCTTGGAACACGTTTTTTTCAGTTTTTGATGCAATTTCGCTATCGTCAATTTTAACAATGAATGAGTTTCATATACTAAATTGGTGGAATAAATATTTAAACCTTTTGCTCACCTGAATATTGCTTAGATTTTTGCGACTGTTTGCAAATAATTAGCTTTTATGCAACATTGTCTAGCAGTCGTTCTTCCGTACACCAAGCAACTTTCTATTATGCCATACCCATTATGTCACTCCAAAAAGAAACCGCTGTCACTGTAAACTGCTCGTTATGCAGTTTTGTTTGCACTTTGCGCGCTACTTGGTTCCGTTTTCATTTTATTTGCAAAAAGTAAGATCAACAACCTGGCTTTACCGTAAAAACTGCAAACACAGCTAATATGTATTCAACTTGGTTATGTGTCTTATGTCTTGTAGAAGGAACTAGAAACGGTTTCATCTTTTTTTTTAGCTACTATGCTAATTATAAAACATTTTTCATTAACAATGTTACAAATAAGAGCATAGAGCACAAAATATACATAGTTTTGTTTTAGGCCAAAAACTTTCATTCATTGGGTTTATATTACTAATTGGGTGTAAGTTACGTAACAGAGACACTGTTGGCTATTCCCAAGAAAGCGACAGTTTAAGAAAGAGAAAATAGCATGTTTCACATTTCAGTTTTGTTTTCGTGGGCCTATTTCTTAAAAACAAGCAGATTGTATAATTGTTGTTAGCAGATCATTAGCAAAAGAAAAAACAAAAAAAACCAGCAAAGTTTTGAAAACCATGGCCTAAAAATCTAAAATGAGAACAATTAATTATATAACAGTTCCCATTTCTTATTTCTGGTGAATCATTAAAACCAGAAATCAAAATCTGAAAATTAAGTGACAAGCCAACAATTCATAAAAAAGTCATTTTGAAAACTGTATAAGCACAATAATTTATTAAAATGTTTTCCACCATCACGTAATGCAGTTAATATCCCTGAACCCTTCCTACTTGACTAAAACATCAAGGCTACTCATTAAAAATTACTATCACTTTCCCCATCTCATAACTTTTCCTTTTTTCCTGTTTCTATGGCTAAATTTCATTCCAGACTTTTTTTTGTTTTTCATGGGAATTCACGCTTTCCAGTTTTCACTCTGAGCTCAATGTTTTAGATGATAATGTAATGAAAACGTATTGGCTCAAATTGCATTTTTTTTCTTTATGTGTCTGTCACATGTTTACTTTCGGACGATCAACTAGCTGTTATATATCTGTCTGCAAAAACAAATAAAGAATGTCATTCAGTTTTGTTGAATGACGTCATTAGAATAATGTATTTCAAGTGGGCATTTGAAAAAAAATGAGTGCCAGGGGAAACTATAAAAAATTGTTTGTTGTCTGACTTTTATTTTTAAGCATCTTTCGGAAGTCCAATGTCTAGATAATACTAGTAAATTGCACTAGTGGAATCTCAAGGTTTTCTCTTTCTAAAGAAAGCTAACAGGCAAGCTTTGGTAATGGTAAATAGGGAAAAAAGGTAAAAAAAATTATTGAAGGTTTTTTCCTCCTGGTTTAATAAGATTGTTTGTTTTCCACAAGGACAATCCAAATTGGAAATGCTTCAAGATAAATTGCATTTTTTGTATTGTTACAAATGTCAAACAATTGAAGAAAATAATAGACATAAATTTTCATTTTTATAGAAAATCCATAGGGCGTAAAGTCAAGGTAGTTTTTTGGAGTAACGAACTGCATAAAAAATTGAAATCCGGGTTACCTTCCTGGAATTTGACCTTTTTTTCGTTTCCGTTTTTGCACAATTGTTTATTTTGGTAAACCTTTAAAAAGAAAACTTTGGTAAGAAAACCAATTGGGTTTGTTTTGGTTTTTTAAAAAGGAAAACGGAACTTTGCCAAGACTGGACGAATACTCGGAAATTATGAAGCCTGCTGGTTGTCGTAAAGACCATGATAAAGACTGTGTGGAGTTTACAACAACGGTAAGCTTTTACAGTACAAAATAATTTTTGCTTTTTCAGTATGACCTTTTTCTGCCCTCTTATTTTTCCACACTATCAGAAAAGCTCATCAGGTCTTGTGTTGCAACAACGCAGTAGAAAAAGAAATATTTTATTCCTGTATGCTTCTTGGAATAAGTATGCTCTCAAAAACGTACACACACACATACCCATACATTTTGTTCATAATAGGTTTTACATTAGCATACTTGCTTTTGTCGGTATTTTTTTTTGCTGAGGAGGAAGCTACCTATTTGAAATTCAAACATTGAGAAATATTTTTTTCAGTTTGGAATGATAATCAGACAGTTGCCATCCGTATTTTCAGATAACGCCAAAAAATATAACGAGAACCATGTAGTTATTTATCATATGCTGTTTTGCACTTTATTTTTTTAGCTTTACCGTTTGATGGTATAGTTTGGTAGCTTATTAGCCACTTACATAATATTGTTCCAGCGTTTTCCTATTTTCTTTTAATTTCCTCACAGAAATTGCTCCAATTTTCTAGACAAACATTGCTATAGCTACACAGTATGTATTAGATAGCCATAGGCTTAGAAAAATAATAAAACTATACCCTAGCGGACTTTGACATCTTAATCGCTTTTTATTACCCAATGTCAATATTTGCTCTTGAACAAAAAAACCCTAAAAATCGTTTAACAGCCTTCTATGCATTTTTTGCAACATTTATTTGCTATTTTTATAAGACAATTAAGTTACAACTTAACGCTTAACGTTGTAACATGTTTTCTCTTGAGCTTGTAAATCAATTGTTTATCAAACTTGACACATTTTTTACGTCATCATGATCCAATCTCTGTTCTTTCATCTTTTTTTCTCCAGTGTGCTGAAAAAGTAGCCAACGACATAATCGCGCAGCATCTGGAACATCACGTAAAACCCAACTCAGCCAACGTGACATACTATATGCTTACCATATTTCGCCAATGCGGTTACCAAAACTTCCGCTCCTATAACCATCACTTGGATAGAACTTCTATGCAGTGGCAACTTAAACAGCCTTCCACACAAGTGCCCCAACCACATCCCGTATTTCACTGTAACAGTCACTTGGGCGTACATGGCGTTCTTACCAACTTTCGCATGGAATATCCAGGCACCAACTTACCCCCAAAAATTAACAGCGATCTAATTCCCCGCTATTTTGTTATAGAAACAAGCACTTTAGGAGGAAAGTGGAAACTGTCCAGCAAACCTGTACAAGCCTATTGGTTATTCAGGTTTAATTTCAAACACGGTTTGAGTTACCGCATACGTGTAACTGCGGTCTCGCCTAAATATGTTTATCCGCCCGTGACTAGTCCGGAAGTGCGTATTTACGAAAGTAAAAAGCTAACTGTTTCCACACCAACAAATCTAAGGGTGGTTAACATTACCGTGGATGGTACGGCAGCGAGACCTAAACCATCAGCACTAATCAGATGGAATAGTGGCTCGGGATTGAATGCCAGTTGTGATTTTGACGTGTTTTATATGGAAGATGATTACACAATTGTGGAACGGAAGAAAGGCGATGATGCGTTTTGGGTAAAGTTGGACAATCTTCATTTTAGAAAGAATTATACGCTCAAAATTATTGAAAAGTTTGGAGAAGGAAGGGAAAAGGATATTACTAGTCATCTGTACATTCCGTCGTGTTTGGAAATGCGCAAGTTTAGTTTCGACTTATGTCGTAAGTCCATATTTAAATTTAGATTTAAAAACAAAATTTTCACGGCGTTGAACATTTTCTTTTTTTAATTTTCAGCGCCTCCACCTCCCACTAGCGTGCGTATTGTAAACGCCACTGATGACAGTTTTGTCATAAAATGGGACGCTCCTTTATATTCAAACGAGACAAATCGCATACTTCACTATAACTTAACAGTAGACTGGATATACACACCCACAGCGCCCTCGGTTCTACCCACGGGTCAATTACTGCCCGATAGTATACTTCACGGTAGCAACTCGCCCATAGCACCCCCTTCCGCTAGCACAAGTCCCCAAGCCCATACACCAACCAGAACGCATAGAATATTTAGCGGAAGTGTAAACGGGAATCTAACAAGTATTCAAATTACAAACGTAACTCAACTACGTGGCCAGTTTAAAATTCAAGTTTCTGCCATTGGCGCCGCAGGAGCTAGCCCTTTGAGTTGGAATGTGTTGCACTATAAAGGTATTGAAACAGGTAAAATATTACAGTGCCCACATACACTATTACGTAGTGTGTGGACGGCCCCATTTTTTGTTTCTTTTAAAAATTTATTTATTTTTTAATGCATAACATTATTTTGTTTTTGGGTTGTCCCGCATGACATGTTTTTAATTTGATGTTTTTGGAAAATAAAGCAGCATATTTTTAAAAAACGATATGAAATAATAATTTGATGTTGCATTTTACTTAATCCATTTTCAAGATTCGCCCATAAGTGATTGGACTCTGAGAAAGATTCTTACTCTGGTTTTCGCACTCGTTGGTGTGGTAGCCCTTGTCACTCTTTTCTGTGTGCTGAAGCATTTTCATGAAAGACGGCAAAGGAAAAAGAAGCGACAGCAAAAGTTTGAGGTATTGAGAAAGAATTAGATTTTCAATGAAGCTTTATACTATATATGACGTCAATAAATAGAGAGAAAAATAGAGAGAGAAAATGAATTTTGACAGGATTTTTGGTTTGCTTGTTGCTGTGTGCAGAATTACGAAAAGGAAAGTTTGCAACTGCAGGAAATACTGTGCCGGGATGCAACCAAGTGGGAAATTGAATGTTGTAACCTAGACCTTAAAGAGGGTATTGGTAAAGGGAACTTTGGCTTGGTAAGAAGAGCCATTTTAAATCAACGGGGGAAGAAAATGACAGTGGCGGTTAAAACCCTTAGAGGTAAAGAACTATGCATAAAAACAAGGAGCGAAATTTTTTTAAAAGTGAAAACTTGTAAAATTGATTTACATTTTCTTAGACGGCGTAAATGAGAACGACGTGGACAAACTTTGGGAAGAATACGAAATTCTAAAAAATCTAGATCCTCACGTGCACGTGGTAGGTCTCAAGGGCATTGTTACAAAGCACGTACCTTTTCCCCTACTTGTTGTGGAATACTGCGACGGCGGAGATTTACAAAGCCATTTAAGGAAAATTGTAGAAGCAATGGAATTCTCAAGTCAAAGGAGATACCATGCGGGCTCTGTTTTAAGTAGTGGGAGTAGTGCAAACAGCAGTATTGTAAATTTGGCTAGTTCAACGCCCAATGTAAATAATGGAGGAAGTGCAACGCTGGGTAGTACTAATGCAAGCAGTACTGGAAATAATGCGGGAGCAAGAGTGGTTACAAATGCGGCATATTTTCTAAGAAATGAGGTGGAATTGGCTGAAGGACCCCCTAAACCACAATTGCCTAATTTAACCATTGCGGATTTGCTAAGCTACTCAAGACAAGTGGCCTGTGGAATGGAGTATTTGTCCAATAATAAGATTGTACATAGGGATTTGGCCGCAAGGAATATTTTGATTAGTGGAAAGAGCCGGATTTTGAAAATTAGTGATTTTGGACTAAGTCGGGATGTCTATGAGCAAAATTGGTATAAGAAGAGTAGCAAGGGGGAGATTCCTTTTAAGTGGTTGGCTATAGAGTGCATTTTGAATGAGATTTACACCACAAAGTCGGACGTGTAAGTTTTACAAAAATAATAATTTGCTTTAGAAAACATTTTGCAACAATTTTACAAAAATAAATTTTCTAAATGGCTTTACAGTTGGTCATATGGAATTCTACTCTGGGAAATTTTCACTTACGGCGGTAATCCTTACCCAGGTGTTGACAATCATAGCGTGTTTGGCATGCTAAAAACAGGCTATCGTATGGAACGTCCTAATACATGCCCAGTAGAGCTCTATGAGCTAATGCGTCTTTGTTGGGATGACGACCCAGGAAAACGACCGGATTTTACGGGGATAAGACTAATGCTAGAAGAAATTATTGAGAAGACTACGCACGTTACCTATCTCAATTTAGAAACTGGAAGTAGTAATGGCAAGTCTGGAAGTCATTGTTATAAAAACACGGATTCGGGATTTGAGGAGTATGATGGTAGTAGTTTGGGCTGTGAGCCTATGTTACCACCCAGAAATAAAAAGAGAGTTGAGTAAAGAAAAGTAGATGCACTTGTTATGTTACAGTGAATTGGAAAGGAGAATGATGAAATATAAAAATATATTTCCGTTGTTTGGGTTTGGCACATAAAGCCAGCCAACTTATTTGTGGTATTATTAAAACAATTGTTGGATTGCTTAAGCCGTGTGCAACGAAAGCGAGTTATATAGCGAGAGGGGCTCAAATATAATATATTTTTGTGAAATAAAACTATCTTTAAGGTTGATTGATTTTTTGTACAGTTTGTATTGCCTATATAGACTTATATATTGTAAAATACATTTGAATATTTTATGCATGCGGTTAACACATAAAAAAGATTTTTGGACTGATGATATAATCATGTGTCGTGCAAGACTTTTTATGTAAAATATTTGATGTGTTGAGTTTGACATTTTGGTGTGGAGACTGATAAAAAAATATAAATAAAGAAGCTATAAATACGACTTTGTTTACTGACTTTTATTTCCAGACGAGGACAATTTTGTTTGCACAGGATTTCATTACATATAGTGTGCAGCCTATTTTCTAAATTGAAATTTTTTTCCTTCTCATTTTCATTTAAACAAGGATTTTCTTTGAAGGAGTTGGGTTGAATGGCTTGTTTAGAGAAGGAGTGGGTGGGAAAGCATGGTGAAAGTTGAAGGATTTGGATTTACAAAACTAAAGTTGCTGGTACTGGGATGATATGTTTGGTGAAAGGTACTACGCTGGAAGAGATGATCTGTGTGGTTGTGAAAATGAACGGGTTTTAACAGTAGAAAGGTTTTAGTATGACTGCAGGGAATATCGGGCATTAACACAATAAAGCACTTTTGCAGCGCTAAATATAGCCTGAGGATAAAATGGTAGAAGGAAATGGCCTCTAAAACAGTCACGGTCAAAGGGAGATAGCAGAAAATATTGGATTATTTGAGAGAAGATATGACATAAGAGTTATACCAAGTTACTATACCAAGTTACAAGTTATACCAAGTTATACCAAGTTACGGGACGGGAACGGAGATTTAGCAATATTATAGACTGATATACAGGAAGAGAAAGCAAAGAAGAGTAAATTATGAACAGGGATTTTCATTATTGGAGCTCGGCTCGGCTGACAATTTTAGCGAATTGGTAATACTGATATTGCCTAGAGAAAATTACACTCACATGGAGGCGCATAACCTTGTCCTATTTTGCAAAAGGAAAATGCGTTTTAAACAAAATCAATTTCACACACGGTAGGTTACACAACTAATACTTTCAACCTTTGACTGTAGAGTTAAGTCAACCTTTAATGCTGTTAATTATTTACAGATAATTTTAGGTTTTAATACCGTATTTGTTTTTAGGATGGAAAATGTTCACCGAAGAGGCTTGGCTTTAATTAAGACTTTGAAAAAGCAAATGGGGAATTAGGGTAGCATATCTTTTGCATAAGCTCCTATTAAATTGATGCAAAGCTGTTTTAAAATAAATGGTTACAAAATGTGATTACATTTAAGCTTGTTGGTTTCTAGAGAAAATGATATACAGAGATTATCAAATATTTTTTTAAGTACATGACGAATTAATTAGCTTTACCACCCATAAGGCGTTTTCATGATCAGCACGCCACATTTTAAACCTTTACACATCTTGCATAACAAAGCACTAATTTTATGCGTAGGATGCATTCATCAAACTTTTCAGTCAAAATTACTTTCACTGCGTTGCTGTAATAAAAAATCTGATCTAGTTCAGACTTTTCGTATTCCAACTTCAAATGAGTTTTTCTGTGCCAGTTGCACTTATCACTTCAAAGAGCTTGCTTTTTGGTTTTTGTGGTAAAGGTAACAGATGCATGAACATTGAACATTGCTAGGTTTTCTCCACTTGTGTTTGACATTTTGATGAGAAACTATAAGCAGTTTTATTCTACTTTGGGTTAGTTGAGTAGGTTGTGGTAATTTTGGGAAATAAAGAAAAATTTCTTTTCACGTGCTTACCTGATGACAGAAAATGTGCATCAGGAATGAAAGGAGTAGGACGATGGAAAGATTGATTGCTCTATATTTATCTAGCAGTTATATTCTGATTCGTCCAAAATAGGTTGCTGGATTTGCTAGAAAATTTTCATGAAAACACCAGAATAAGTACCATAGTCACTATTTCCAGCTTTATAGGCGTGCAATAGTAATAGTTTGAAAAAATCTACTTATTGAACATGAAACACACATAAATCAGCAGCCTATTTTAGAAGTTTTGTTTAAAATATATCTACGTAAAAAATCACAAATTTAAAAATTTTTTAACCAGGAAAGCTTTGAAATTATTGAAACGACCTAAATCGTATCTCTAGCATAAAGTTGTAGATACATATCTGTTTGTGCAATAAATAAGCTTGTTTACCAAAGAAATTCTAGTTTTGACTTTCTGCTGCTCCCTAAATAATGAACAACCTTAAAGGGAATTATTATCCTATTCTGTTTGAAGTTTGAGCTTTAGCTAATTACACAAAAGCTTCTGGTGGACACAAAAAAACAAATAATTATTTACAAAGCAGAGATTCATTTTAAGTTCAAAAACTTTACGCAATTCATAAAGAGCTGTGTTACATAATCAAGGATTTTCATTACGTAACATAAATATTTTCTCCCAGGCTGAAAATTTTAAACTAGAAATTTCAAATCCAGCGCTAACTAATGTAAATAGTTCAAAGTCCAAGTTTATCAAGAGCACACTTTGTTACTCCTGCTGTCTTCCTTAGACAATATGTCTTTATATGCGACAATCAGAGCATGAAACCGGCTGCTGGGAAATTTTGTTTTGTTTGTGCACTGCACTTATCTGGTTGTCTTTTAATAAACTTCATTGATTGTTTTTTGCGTCGTCTACCATTTGGCGGCAACTGTTAGAGCAAACTGGCTTTGTCTCGAAATTCGATATTCTATGAATTATTTTTGCATAATGATATAAAATTATAGACTATTGTGCACAGTACAAAGTCAAACTGAACAGTATTAGGGACACTCATTATTTTGTTGTTGTGCAAGCAATTTTGTTGCTAATGAGCTTTTCCAGCAAGGCATCTTTAAACGCTGGTTGTTAATTTGGTAAATCTACCATATTGTATTTCTCGGTTGTTTTATAAGGACCCACGTAAAATCCAATTAATGGCAACTTTAGACATAAGACTTTATAAGTGGAGAAATAAATAGAGTGCTTTCCCAAAGCCATTAGTACTTCATGATAAGTACTTAAATGTAAATAATTCTGTAATTGTCTATTGCGCTTTTTCTTGCAAAATTGAAACACGTCCAAATTATGCTATGCTATATCATACTTTTTTCCCAGAAAATTTCATTCAAAGAAAACTTTCATTATACTTTTCCCTGGACTAAAAACAATAGCAAAATGGATCCTAAGTAACTCGCGTGGAAAAATACTACAAGTTTTTTTATATTATGTTTTCTGTGCACACATTAGCAACCACAAAGTGAGCACTCATCAGTTTCGTGTCTGCTAAGACTTTCTTTCTTAGACACTTGGATAATTACATAAAATAGAGTGTGTTTCAGGTTCAACAAACTTCTAAGCTTACACACATATAAGGCTGGTCTTGTCAATTTTCTGGCAAGCAAAAATTGAATTTCTGGTTGGTTTCCCGTGCTACTGGAGTACAATTTTGCTGTGTTGATGTAATGTACCTAGCCGATTTGGGAAAATGCCGGAAACAGTACTAGGAGTATATGTAACTGCACTGCAAGTAGTAACTGTAAATTAAGTGCCGTGATGATACTAGGAAAACGTTATTGTTGGTTATGTCGACTAGTATGTTCCCTAGAGACGTTTTGGAGTGCTTCCTGTTATATATGATCCCACACAAGACAAAATATTATATAACAGGATACTAATTTCATAAGCCTTTAAAATTGTGCTAATTTTTACTTAAAGTGTGCTTTATGTAGGTACATAGTGTTTTCAAACAACGGCCTTGAAGTGAAGCTGCATTATTGTATATTGTATACAGAATTTTTGTCGATTTCAAAACAAAATTTGTAACATATTGCAAAGTTTGTACCATATTGCAAAATATGTTACGGTCATATTACCTAAACAAGTTTATTTATGGCAGCCAAAATACTACTGCGACTTAAGTTTTACAAAAGGCTCATTTTCATAAACACCGGATGTATTTTTTCAAATCAGGTATAAATAAGATCAAAGCAATTTTTGCAGATTACCATTTTGTCTCCCACACTCCTCTAAATATAACAAAGGATTGGATCACATTACGTGTGCGATTGATTCTTTTATTTTTCTACCTACCGTTCTTGAAAAATCGGTATTGAGAATTTTCAAGGAGTATGTAATACGCCACGTAATATAAAGGTAATTGCAAATTGTGTAGGTTCAAATAGCACTAGTTAGGAAATTATGGCTTACGTTTTTATTTCTTAAGTAGCTTGTAATTTAAGCAGCAATTTAAAAAAATGTCTGAACAAGTCATTTAGATTTAAGGAACGACAAAAATAAGTTACGAATTTCTGGTGTGGGATGTATCATACTAATAAATCTTTTGTACAACGTACGGCTTTGTATTCCCGTTTCATGCTTCAATTACTTTTTCCATTAAGTATTGGGAAATAATAAACAGCGTTCTACTTTCTTCATCATCCCAAACACAGAGAGAAAGTTCAGTGGCCGGAAGAGTTTCTGCAAGAAGAAAGCACGCTATGATACAAAATCAGATTTAGTTTATTGCTACATCTAATGTCATTCATTTCATGTATCATGGTTCATGAATAAGTGTATTAGATGATGCTGAATCCAGAACAAGTTGCTTTATGGAACACGTGAAAACTGGTAAGCATACAGGCAGAATATATTGTGCTGAAAATATTAATATGTGCTGCAATACTCTACAAAACTGAGTTTGAGATTTTCCCTGTTTCGTCACGCTTCCATAACATTTTGTATTGCGTTGTTGGAAATGACTTGATTGACAAAAGCATGTTTGATTTCTTATGAAATGGAATACTTATTTGAAATACACAAATTGATACTCATTTCTTTGGTAATAAAACATGAAAGTCATGAATCTCAAGTATTCATTTTCAGTAATTTTGCCTTAGTTCAGGAAGAGGTTGTAACTTATCTAGTGAACCAAGTTGGGTTTAAAGTCGGAGTAAAAAATTCAAACATTATGCACTGGCTGAAAGAAAACCGCAAATACTTAAATTTCTTAAATAATCAAAAGCATAATCCTCTTGGGATGAGTTTCTTTTTAAGCCAAGTGCATTAGGTATGGGACAAGAACTCGATAATAGATTACACATGTTACTGTACTGTACGGTTTGTATAGAGTTTTAAAAGTTCATGTTAAAAATCAGAATATTATATTTTGGTCCCTTAGAGAATCTATTTAAAAAAATATTGTTTGCAATTTCGTAGTATGCCATACTACAAGTTGCATGAAAATGCTTACATTGTACAAAGATATCTCTATTATACTTTTGGCGCACTCTGATAGCTTTACAAAAAGTCAGTTGAGACGTGTAGTTGCATCGTTGGCAAATACACACCAACAAACTAGATGGTGTGTCTGGATACAATAATAAACGCACAACACTTTGCTCCGATTGCTTACTTTCTTTGCATGAACTTTTTATGTATTACTGAAGTGTTTCTATGCTAATGCTACATTGATCAACTTGAAGTTTTACGTAACAAAATTATTATGCGTAAAATAGAAACTTTAAGATAATCATTTCAGTTTTATATCTTTTTATTGCTATTACTGCAAGTATGTATATGCGTTCATACAATCACTTTAACTTTTTACAAAAATAACTGCAAAACAGGAAATAGTGTTTTAAATGTCTCTGTCAAAGGTACCATCCGTGCCAATTTGTTCAAGGAAAGGTCTATTGCTAAGTATTTTCTTTATTGTTTATATGTATAAATACAATATATATTAAACCCATTATCCCCAGTTCTAAAAATTTTCACATTACAAAACTGACTAAATTTTAAAACAATTTCAGACAGAAGTAAATTTTAGCTAAAAAGTAATAAAAATTAATATTTTATTTTGCGACTATTTATTTTTATTTTGTTTACGACGGCGTTTGGGTTTAACATCTTCCACCTCTTGATTTGCATTTGCTATTTTAAATTCCTCTTTGAAATTCAAATGAAATACTGAAACTTTTTCAAAGCTTCAGTATTATCAGGTTCTTCTAGTATTATTGGTTTCCACCTATCATCATTCTCATCCTCACCAACAAGCAAATTAATGGCTTTTGTTGTAGAATATACCCTGAAAAATCTTCGAATGGAGCCTGTCATCAAATTAAGAAGAATTTTTGCCTTTTTGGTACAATTTAAAATGTCTCGCATCAACGTCATGGGAACTGCTCGACCTAAAAATTCAAACAATATTTTAATGTTAAATTTTTTGTCTCAGGTACAATAGTGTACTTTGGATGCCCGAATAGGGATTCTGCAAGATACAAAAAAAAAACCTACAAACTCACCAGTGTACCCAAACGGGTCAATGAAAACCAGCAGAGGGGTTTTTAAGCCAACAAATTTTTAATCCCGCAATTGACCAGTATGTTCGCCAGGAACAATAAACGGTTTGTCATAGGAATTTAGCGGAAACTGGATGTTACACGAGATAATCCACTTCATCCCACGCAAAAACTCTCCGTTGATCACCACGAAATGGATCTTATTTACTTGAATAAAGGATGTAACATTTATATTTAAATTAATCCAACAAAGCTTAAGAATGTGTATATAGAATTTATTGCTGGTTATAAAAATATTCTTACTGTGTTCACCTCCCTGACATTTTCTGTTAATTAAGTTTTGTAAAAGAGTTTCGCACTTGGCTTTGTCTTTCTCAATAAATATCATAAATATTTCTGGTCCATCCCTTTCAAGGCACTTATGAATGATAAATCTTTCAATATGCAAGAAGTGGTGACCCAGTATCACCATTTTTGTACATTCCAGGTCCTGCAAATCCGTCAACGTACACAATGCGTTTATATTGAGATGATAAAGCAGGGCGACCCTTTGTTCTCCATGGATTTTGATATAATATGGGTAACCACACATCCAAATAGTTTAGAAGTATTTGGTGTTTTATGTTGGCTACCATTTTCTTCTCTTCAAAGAAATCAGATTTGATGGAAGCAACGCTGCTTGTATCATCATTGTTTGATGTCCCTGGTTGACATGCGTCTTCTTTCTTTGGAATTTCTTCCATTGTTCTCGTACTGAAAAAATAAATGGTTTATAATATCTCAAAAGTCAAGAAAAATGTTATGTGGTGATCTTATAATCAACGGCAACTTAATTTACTATTCTTCCCCGGTTGGAAATTCTATTAGATAAATATTACATGCTAGTCATACTGACTGTACTTTAATCAAAGTTTCAAAGGGTACTAAAAGGGATAAAGCAAGCTGTATTTTACAACGTTGATGAGAAAGTAAACGAAAAGCTGATTATACTTCTGTATTGTCATATTATTTTGTAGTTGAATTCCTGGGTGATACGACCATTTTATCTACTACCTTTTAAAGTTAGACAGTCTGGGAACAAAATTGCTGCCAAAAGAGCAAGTAGAATATCGATAATGATAAGAATCCGTATAAATTTGCTATTGCAAAAAGTCTATGTTATCTTTCTCTCATAATGATATGTACTGCAGCTTATTATTTATATAAGCCGTTTGACCAAAGCAGTATTATTAAGTGACTTACATGTCCAGAGAAAATTAAAATACTTCACAGGCGTAGTTTTAATCTCACCCCACACAGAAATGATCAACGTTTTTTATCTTTTTCTCACGTTGATTAGCACTGCCGGTGTTTTTTTCTGACAAGCCCGGCGTCCAGAACTGCTGCGTGCACTAATATTGAATTGAGGATATGCGAGTCAACACTTGAATTGATTACTTTGCTGGTATTGTTTTAATTATTATTTCTAGGAAAAATTTGAAGGTTATTGAATTTAATTATATATTTATACTTAATTTAAAACTTTATCAACTTACAAATGAGTTATAAGTAGAATGAATGGATAAATAAATTACATAAAGATAATGACGAAAATGAACTACATTTGTTTTTAATACCCCAGCAGATATTATTTGCATACAGCCTGTATTTATAATACAGGAATGAATGCAATAAAACTAAAACAATGGCCTTTTGTCAGAATAGTAATGATCTTGAGAGCAAACTTTATAAATCATATGTAATAATTAAAAAACCAGTGTTAAAAATTTAACTACATAATATATATCTGTACTACATATATAAATAAATGTACAGTGTAATGTGCCGGTCTACGGAATAAAAATTAATCGAATATAAAAATGTGTACAACTGGATATCCAAAAAATATCAGAGTTGAAGAATATGTCAAAACCAGACATGCATATAATAAAGCTTAAAATGTGCAAACTATTTGTAGCATTATAATTAACGTACTCTGTAATAGCCAAAGTACGAAGCAAACATCATGCATGCGTATGAAAAAACGAAAATGGTATAATCGATTAATTTTGGTGATAAAAGGATGACTTTCATTTGATATTTGCTGTTTATATATACACACATTTATAAGCCCTAGCTATACCGCAGGCATACAGGTCCCTTCAAGAACAACAAGAATACATCAGAATTTGATTGTTATCCAAAAAATACACATCTACATGGTTCGAAATTTTCAGTCAATTATTTCATTTATTTACTTTATTATTTCAAATTGTAAAATTTAGAGAAAAATATTTTATTGCGTTTGTATGTATACCAAAACATTTTACGAAATTTTCCTCAAAAATTTGTATTCCTTAGCAAATAAATTTGTCTTAGAATAATGTACCACTCTTGAGTGCCTTCCACTGTTCGTCCACAGTCATCTTATTTTGTTTTTTAGCTTCAACGTGCTCGCAAGAATCTACAAAAATGAGTAAAAATGTAAGTTTTTAAAATACCTGAAACACAAGTTACCTCATTTACTCATAAGAATTTTACCTCCAAAGCCAATTATCTCTCCATTATCCTTCAATTCTTTTTCCATATGCTCCAAAATAGGTTTCAGGTAGTTTTTCAACGGCTCAATACTCAATTTCCTAGTTCCGGTCATTGCCTCCAAAGCATCAGGCCACTCTTGCGAAGCTCCCATTCTCAACATTTTCTTAAGTAGCTTTCCAGCCTCCTTATTACCCGCAAAGTCACACTGATACAAAGGCTTGCTATTTGGATCATTAGGTTTAAACTCTCCCGAAGCAATGCACATTGCTTCATAAAATTGGAAATTAAGAACGCCTGCAACAAAGTAACGAATATAGTCTATACCAGCCACCGTATGGAATTTTGCAGCGGCGTCAAACAGCTTCGGACTATCTCTATTTCCGGGAGGAACGATACCCTGGTTTAGCTTTCTGATAGACCACCATTTTTTGGTGTAATCTTCAGGTTTGATCCGACCCTCAAATACGCTAAAACGCCAGGTATCCACACTCATGCTGAATGGGAAGAAGGCAAGCTATTCGAAAAATATTTAAAGAAAACAACATTCATTTTCAATATCATTTAGAGCTTTTAATTTTTATACCTTATCTAAAGCAGTTAGGTAGAGAAAATTTAAATCAGTTTCCGTAACGGTAACAGGTCCCTCCTTTTTCTCACAGAAGCTTTCACCCAAACCCAAGTCCAAACCTAGTTTGCATTGTAAATGTCCCGGTGTTTGAACAGCTAAAGCTATAGCATCACCAATTGACTGTACATAAACATATTTTTTGCTAATTTAAAATCATGTTCAAATGCAACATTTTTTTGCAATGTAGTACCTCATGAAATCCGGGATTGGCCGACGTTCTAAAAACAAACTCCAAATCTCTATATTCCAGATAATAAATAATATGTCCCATTTCATGATGCGTAACATAAAAGTCGTGATGTGTCACGGCAGTACATTGTCTAATTCTAAAGTCCGTACTGCCTTTTCCCAAGCACATATCCCAAGCAGTAGCATGACAGCTCATTTCTTGTCCCGTGGTTGGTCTTTCAAAAACACTTTTTTCATAAAACTCGGGATACATGCCTTGAAAACCCAAATCCTTAAAGAATTTGTCGGCCACTTGAAACATTTTCAAAACTGTGTAGCCCTGCTTTTTTAAAGATGCCGTGGCAGACAATGCTGGAGCATTGGGAAATGGTTTGGTTTTGGAATCTAGATGGGACCAACTTTGAGCCCACATGTTGCCTAGGATGTGGGCGGGAAGGTAACCGCATTTTTCAATCATGCCGGCATATTCAGGAAGCTTTCGCAGTTTCATGCGTACATAAGCATGCAGCGTTTGGTACATTGGAGCAATGCCTTGTTCTAATTCGATCATGATTTTTTCAAAAGTTTCAACTGTCCAGCCTGGAGTGTCTTCTTCGTAAGGGGCTAACCACAATGCGGGAAAATGGGGGAAACCGTTTGCCACGGCATGCTCGTTCTTTAGATCAACAAGCTCCTTGTATTTTTCCGGGGGTACTAGTTCACTCATTTTGTCATGCCAAGCAGTAAAGTAGTGCTCTAGTTCCTTAGGATCTGTTAATGTTCGCATAAATGCCTCCAAATCTAAACCAAAAATATATATAATATTAAGTTTTGATTAAGTTTGGTAAAAGTTTTCAATTTTTGAAGTATTTTTAAATCTTACGTGGGATTTTCAAAGTGCAGTTGTTAGGATCGTTGTAGGCACACACGGAACCTAATCCGTATTTAGCGGCCATATCAGATGAAAGCTTTTGTGATAGTAGAACTCTTTCCTTTGGCATGCCAGCGGGTCCTTTATAAGCCAGAGTTTTAAATGCTCGGCGTAGTCGCTTGTTCTGGTATGTTTTATAGTTGGAAAATTTTGTGTTAATTTGTTTTTGCACTTCTGCCATAAAATTGGTGTATTCTTCGTTTCCTTTAGCCTAAAATTAAGATTGATATAAAAATACTCAAATTTATGAAAATTGGGTTGAATAAAATAATTAATTTGAATTCTTACCGATGCTGCTTGTGTTTCGTTATTGATATTAACTCCGGCTTGCCAGTTACCTTCTACCGCTTTATTACAGATTACATTATGACTGGATTCGATTTCAGCCAGGTATTTTGCTGCCTCTTCTTCTTCAGACGCAGAGCAAGTAGCCACCCACATAAGAAACAGGATTTCTATTGTCACCCACCATTTTAAATTTATACAAATTTCCATTTTTAAATCAGAAATCTATGTACTATTTTTCTGCGGTATCTAAAACCGCAGGATGATAGGGTAGAGTTTCAGTTGCATTGATGTCATCAGAAGCAACTCCATCACCTTTAGTACGTAAATTCTTGGTTTTATTAGCCATTATACAAAAGGCATTATCAGTTGCATTGTCTGACTGATTTGCGGATTTATTACAATCACCTAACTTGTATGACGATGTTCTAATAACAAACAAAATATTTTCCGTTTTGCAAATTCGACAACTTTTGAACGAATTTGTAAGCTGCATAAATTAAATTGTGGTTTAGTTATAAATTGCATTGCATTGACAAATAATTGTAGTATTTTTAAAAAATTACCAATAAAAGCGCAAAACCAGACATGCATTTTTAATGAGAGTGCTAAACAGCTAATTTAATTACCGTCTGCTAATCCACATGTCATGCCAGATAACTAGGTGAAGTGTAAACTAGACAAGATTATTAAATAGCATTCATAGTTTCCGACAAAGCCAGATGAGATTACGGTTGAGCAAAAACATGTTTAATGCGTATACCCGTGCGGAATAGATATTTTAAAAAGAAGAATTATTTTACACTTCCTAGGGTTAACCTAGCAAATGATTAATGTCAAATTTCTGAATATGGTTGCAGTATTTTTTCATACATTTTGAATTTAACAGTAAAAATCGTTCCAATATTATTTATTTTTTACCGGTTTAAACTATAGCATGATTTGGAGTGGTTTATAACCTGTGGTTTAGTTTGCGCGAACAACTTCAGTCCCAAACCGATATTTGTATTGCGATCAAATATATACTGCATCCTCCAATATTTCAACTAATAGTGTGTTTGATTTTTGCACCTTTGTCTATGTTAAAAGCATATTATTGAAGAACCATAAGTCCAATTCTGTGTCCTTGATTTTGCATTATAATTTACTTTAAAAGAATATGGGCCCAAACCATCAATTGGTAACATGCGCACTAATTTCTTTTCCTGACATGCATTCTTATTTGAGGTTTGCATTCTCTCTTTTAGGAAATTTTTTGTCAGCGGCTTACATTTGTTGTTATAAATTTGATGCAGAAATCTTTACACAATTTTGAATTATTCGGGACTAACAAATACATGCTGTAGAAACATTTTTCGGATATGAAATAAAAGTGTTCAAACAATATGCATATTTCATTTATTTTGCCGTATAGATATGCAGTTTGTAATATTTGTTATGTCGCGCAAACCCGCAAATAAACTTTTTCGACTAAGGTTCCTATTTACACAATATGAAATAAAAGAGACATGAATTACTAATTTAAAAAATATTCTGGTTTGAAAATGTACGCACTCACAACACCGAAGGCTATAAGTTGCAACCTTCCCTTTCATCCTGGTGTATTCAAGTAAAGCATGTTGAATCATAATGGACACTAAATTCAAGCATTTTTTATATTACTTATATGAGCCGTCAGAACTGGAATTATGCGTTGGTAATAAGAGTATTTATTGTAGTTTTTAAAACTCTAGTTGTCTTGTCTGAAAAGCTTATTACAACGTCTGTAGGCGAATATTTATAAATGCAGGAATTTGTTGATTATTCCTAAATTTTAGAAGCGTCATTTTTGAAACGTATGGATATTTTGGACCAGTAAGCAGAGAATTGTAATTCTGATATATGCGGTTGTTGTCCACTAAAAGCAGCATAAAATAGCCGATTTACTTTTTAGATTCTATAGTGTTGATAGATATTGGCGGCAGTTCAAAGAATACTCAATTTTACGAAATTATGAAAAGAAACTACAAAATATTGGTTCTAAATGTAAGTGATTATAAAGTCAATATAAATTTCAAATGAAACTGTTTTAATATTTTATTTTGAAGCATATTGTGTGAGCTTTAGAACGGTGTACCGATAGTTGTAAATTGGCAATGTGTATACTCGCTATCATCATGTAAACCAACGATGGTCAAAATCATGCTCTTGAAAGATAAAGCGCCACAGTTCTTCCAATCAGGTTGGCTCAGAAGAGTAAACATCCATGGTAAGCCATTGAAAAATGCTCGCTGCTAACAACGATGAGTGTCTAAGTAGTCAAACGATCCTGCGACAAAATCTTTGATGAATGCAGTAAGTAACAATAGCCCATTCTGACTGACTTAAGCCCACCTGGGCTTCCTAAAAGCCCATTTTGCTGGTTTAGAGCCCATTTTGCTGGTTAAAAGCGCATTTAGCCTGGTTTAAAGCGCATTTAGCCTGGTTTAAAGCGCATTTAGCCTGGTTTAAAGCGCATTTAGCCTGGTTTAAAGCGCATTTAGCCTGGTTTAAAGCGCATTTAGCCTGGTTTAAAGCGCATTTAGCCTGGTTTAAAGCGCATTTAGCCTGGTTTAAAGCGCATTTAGCCTGGTTTAAAGCGCATATAGCCTGGTTTAAAGCGCATTTAGCCTGGTTTAAAGCGCATTTAGCCTGGTTTAAAGCGCATTTAGCCTGGTTTAAAGCGCATTTAGCCTGGTTTAAAGCGCATTTAGCCTGGTTTAAAGCGCATTTAGCCTGGTTTAAAGCGCATTTAGCCTGGTTTAAAGCGCATTTAGCCTGGTTTAAAGCGCATTTAGCCTGGTTTAAAGCGCATTTAGCCTGGTTTAAAGCGCATTTAGCCTGGTTTAAAGCGCATTTAGCCTGGTTTAAAGCGCATTTAGCCTGGTTTAAAGCGCATTTAGCCTGGTTTAAAAATAAAGTGTACAGACAGACGGACAAACGGACAACGATATCTTAACTAGCTCTCCTGCTGAACCAGCGAGCTAATAAATATCATTATATGTTCCCTAACACTTCCCAAACATTTTGCATTGTTTACAGACTATTCGTTGCTAACAAGAAAAGTGTAGTATTTTCATTTTAAACCATCATCGGTTTTTGTGTACACCAGAAATTTACACTATTGAGTTTAGTTTTTAAAATTGCTTCAGAATCTTCTTGTAAATATTATTTGAAAACATAAAAGTGTGGTAATAAACTACTTTAAATGCTCTTACTAACAGCACATAATTCCAGTTCTGTGAGCTCATACAAGTCCTATAAAAATTCTTGACTTTAGTGTCCATTATTATTCAACATGCTTTATTGTCAGTTAATGTTTACAAAAGGATACAGCTACCCTTAGAAAATGATTACACATTTCAAGAACAGTTTTTGTCTTTGGTCTGTCTAATACAAAATTGTGCGTTTCGGTACAAAAGCTGGTAATTTGCAACCGCACAACTTTCGTCGACGTTTTGTCTTTGCAATTTTAGTTACCACGGTTACAAATGCACAACTAATTTTAAACTTTCCTACTGACATACACTCAAATACATAGCTAGTTAAACCAAATGTGCATCCAATTCCATAAACAACAACGGTGTACCGGTTCGACGAATTGTCGTGTAATGCATATTATGCAAATTTAAAAAACGTTAGCTGCAAAATAAATTTGTGTCCAGATTTCCCCCGCATGTGTATAAGACTATTTAATATTAAGCGTGTATTTACTATTAAACGCGTGTATTAATATTAACCGCTTGCATATAATATAAACTGCATTGGTTTTAATATTAACGGTCTTCTGTATTTAATATTAACCTCGTGTATTTAATATTAACTGCGTGCATTTAAGTCTACCGGCGAGATTATATAAGTGTTAGCATAGATTTTAATACGGGGTCAACACGGCGAAGTTTTAGCATGGTGGAGTTTTAGCACGGAGGAGTTTTAGCACGGTGGAGTATTAAATGGGCGTTAGCATGGCAGAATATTATCAGGGTGTTGGCATGGTGTAGTTTTAACACGATGTTAGCATGATGTAATTTTACCACGATGTTAGCATGATGTAGTTTTACCACGGTGTTGGCATGATGTAGTCTTAACACGATGTTAGCATGATGTAGTTTTACCACGGTGTTAGCATGATGTAGTCTTAACACGATGTTAGCATGATGTAGTTTTAACACGGTGTTAGCATGGCAGTGTTTTACCACGGTGTTAGCATGGCAGTGTTTTACCACGGTGTTAACATGGCAGTGTTTTACCACGGTGTTAGCATGGCAGTGTTTTACGACGGTGTTAGCACGGCGGAATGTTAAAAGTGCGTTAGCATGGCGGTGATTTAACATAGTGTTAGCATGGCGGTGATTTAACATAGTGTTAGTATGGCGGTGATTTAACATAGTGTTAGCATGGCGGAATATTAAAAGGGCGTTAGCATGGCGGTAATTTACCATGGTGTTAGCATGGTGGAGTTTTAACACAGTGTTGGCATACATTTACTCAAGTTTGTCAACTTTTCCGAAAATACTGAGAAGAAATTATAATATGGTTTTATAAATATAACCACTATGTTACCCCTTAACGAAGCGCTTTTAGGTTCTTCGGATATTCCTTGACTAAAAACCCTTGTTATGTTTTCAGTTTTGGTCATCCATTCCATGATTCCTGACTCAACTAAAAGTTTTACGTTAAGCAGCATGAAATTAGGAACATAACCGATTATTTCTATTCCTATTGTTGGCTTGTAGAAAGCTTCATTTCCAACGGAGACTAAATCTTTTCCATCACGCTTTAGTTTCTTGAAATATTCTATTGCTAAATATTTTGGAAATATTACAGCACTAATATTACAAACTTACAAAACTCTTTCATAAATCCTAAATTCTCGTTCAAGCAGTAAACGCTTTAAAACTCGCCCAAGGCGACTTATTAGTCTTCTATTATTAATATTTAACCAACCAATTTTCGCAAGCAGTACTAACAAGTTTATCATATCTTTAAGGTTGGCTAATATGTTTGGATGAAGTTGTGAAACTTGCCCTAATTTATCTAGTGGCGTTTGCAGCAGAGCCGTGTCATACCTATTCTCATAATTAATCTGTCTATTAGGGACCGTCCATAAAATACGTAACGCCAAAAACCCCATTTTTTCGACCCCCTCCCCCCCTTCCGTAACGCTGCCGTAACGGAGATCCTTTACCCCCCCTCCCCCTCATGCATAACGTAACGGCAGACAGTAAACACAAGATTTGATAGTATTTTTTTAAACCATATGAAATTTTATCCGAACAATTTCAAAATGCATCAAATACAAGTTAAATTTTAATAACTTGAATGTTCCCATGGATTTTGTAAAGAGTAATTATAAAAAATAATCGGATTAATGAATCATTTCAAATACGTAGCTGAGCCATATGCATATTTGTCTGTCTGATTATCTGACTCCTTTCACCATATTACCCCAGGGAGTTAACAAATCAAGCTCAAAGTCAATGAATCACTGCAGCAAATTTGGTGTGATTACGACAAAAGTGAAAGGTCAGGGTGGTTACCTCCCCTTTACCCCAAGGGGATGTTCAATGGAGTTCAAAATCAATGAGACTCTTTCTTATGAACTAATAAATCACTGTACTAAATTTGGTGTGATTGTGACAAAAGCGTAAGGTCAGGTGAGTTACCTACCCAGGGGATAACCGATCTAGCTCAAAATCAAAAGGGTTCCTCCTTAATAATAAGGAGTCGTTATGACCCAGTGAACTACTGTCCCAAATTTCGTTTGATTCTTATAACGCGTCTGACCTTATCGTGTTCACACACACACACGCAATGCATTCAATAGATCATTGTGCAATTTACTTTTGTCAGCCATTTTTTATCTGTTTAAATGTTAACTGAAGTTAGAACTTTCTAGCAAAGTCAAAACAAGAAAGGTGACACTCAAGGAATGACTAGCAGTAACAGTTGAGTTGCAAAGTTAAGTATATACTTAGATCTGTAAAATGCAGGATCTTTGCCAGTATTTTACTTTGTTTGCCCGTTACGTAACGCTGCCGTAGGACCCCCCCTCCCCCCTCCGTACGAAACCGTAACGAATCCCACTACCTCCCCCCCTCCCCCGAACACCGTTACGTATTTTATGGACGCTACCTTAGACCGCGACGTAATGTTTTCTCGGATACTTTTAGGTTAATATGTGAGTCTAGTATAAAATAGTCTATATTGGGGTGTACTGGTGAATGTGCCCGCCATTTATATTTAGAAAGATTTCTGCTGCTCCGGATATTATATAAATAATACTCTTTGTCATAAGTTTGGCTATAAACATCCGCTCTATCTGCTACAAGTTGATCAAGGGTTTTATATAATTGGGAAGGTCTTGGCAACACCAACATTATCGTTCTTATATGCGTTGCTAAGTACCATGCCTCCTAGAAAGAGTCCGGACAACATAATACGAAATTTGGAATTTCGTTCCATATACGATTGAAATGGATCACCTTGCTCTATAAGTATTTTTGTCAGGCGAAACAAATTGTCGCAAAATTTGAATGAATGTTTTATCGCTCTGAAAGACTTTTTAATTATGATAGCAAGCAAGGTTATAAATGATACTATGGCATACCATATATACAAGTCAAAAATGCTGTAAAGCTCACTAAACGGATACGGGTTTAAACCTCTAAGACCACAAGTAACAATGTGTAAGGCGTCTAAGTGATTTTCAAATACTAGCTGGTACTTTTTGGAATCAGATGGAACAATGTCAGTCAGCGTGAGTAGAAGTATATGGTACGTTCTTACGAGATCCTTTAGATGCGCTGGCCATGATGCCGTTTCTGCTAACAAGAAAGTAGCCTTTGGAAGTCATCTGATATGTGTAGTTAGACATAACAAGTAAGACTAATCTTGCAACGCTAACGCAAAACCTGTCCTTTGGGCTATTAAATTTTCTTTCTTTAATTGACAGGTTTATGTGGAGTGGAATCAGAAAGCGGAGTAGGTTTTTGCGACTAAAGTCACGTATAACTAAATTTCGAGTCTGTTTTGAATACTCGAGCTTTATTACGTCCTGTTGATGCATTTGTAAATACGCGGTTGTGTTCAAACTCGTTCCAATGCATTTGTATTTTGGTGAAATTTTTTTATTGGAAACATTAGTATGATAATCCAACAGAGCAACTTTGGAAATGCTACCATTGATTTCTATTGCTTTTGCTAAAACAAAAGCTAAATTGTTGACAGAACCGGGAACCCTATGTTGTTGTAAAATGTTCATTGTACCTTCAAATTGCCAGGATAACCAACTACATAACTCTACTTCAGAATGAGTTGGAATAATTAAATGAAACACTGGTACGGTTTGACTGAACAGTTTAGGTTCATTGGGAAAAATCGGTAGGACGTTTGAATAAGGGTTTTCCATATATTTCTGTGACAATGCAAACTCTGGCACATATAAATGAATTTGTATTGTGCCGCACCAAGAACGAGAAATACTCAGTTTAACTCTTAAAACTCTTCATTTAAAGTAGCTGCAAGAATTCTCCTTTTTTCTTCATGCTCCGAGAATCTTCTCGACGAATTAGTATGTCGTGGTGGCTGAAAGTATCTACGAATTGTTTGAATAGTGGAGGGAATGTTCATTGTAGCAATGTCAACTTCAACATAGTTCACTATGTTTAAAAATGGGACGCCAGTATTTGCAAACTGTTGAAAAAGCTGTGGAAAGTTTTGTATTCGGAATGTTGATAAGTCAGGTGAACTTTTGTCAAAATTAGAACGAAAACAATTAAAAGGTTGTGCATAGTTGGAATACTGCGAGCAGGGTTTAATTGGGTAACAATTTACAATAGACAAAAAGAATAGCACACTTAGAAACTTATGCATTTTAAAATGCTCAAACATGCTTTGCTTGGTCTTATGTCAGCAAATGGTCTTATGTTTCGGGTACAAAGGTTCATTTTCTTTTGTATTTAATACCGGAAAAAAGAAGCCAGGGGAGAAGACGTAACTGGAAATTATTATATTGCATGCCACCAAAATTAGTTTTACCTGAATCATCATTATAACATTATAATCTTGATTACTTCCGGATTCAAACTATTAACAGAAAAGCTCAGTAGGGTACCTGGAGCTTGCAAGAGAGAGATAGAGAGAGTGCAGAGAGGAGAGACGTAAGACGAGGAAATCGATTGTGATCTGGTCGCGTCACGGGAAAAAGTAGAACGTTCTCATTAAAATAGCCATATTAGTAATTATAAGTTGCTGTATGCTTCCTGAACACTTTTGCGTACTTCCTTGTCATTAATTTTTCCATGAAAGCGTTGAACCAAGTAAAAAGCAAAAACCTTTGACTATCGTCAGATCAAATGAAGAATTTTTACAAAGCCGTAATACTGCATACTTAACAGAACCAAGAATTTGCATGCGTATGCAAGTACATTTAGTGTTAGGCCAGTAGTAACTCAAAGAATGCACGTTAAAAAGCAAACCCAAGGAAGTTATAGGCGTTTTAATTTCAAATGTCTTTTAATTATGCTATTGTATTACAAAGATTGCCATTTATATTTAAAGCAATAACACAGCATTTGTTATATTTTCACTTAAAACGGTTAAATAACTCATAATAAAACCTGTATCAAATCGGTACTGACTTCCACAACTAATTGGCAATGGCTGTTGTGCTTTCCACAATCGTTTTATATACATTTTACATCCTTTCTGAATCAAACAGTATTTTGTACTATATAACCAAATTAGTTGTTTGCTTTGCGCGCGTATCTCAATATGCATATGAATTGCGTACAAAGTCACTCCAAGGCCGTACACAAACGCAACTAAGAAAATAAGTGATACGTGAACCGGCAATATACTCGCAAAGTTAATAGGCATCCAAATAAAAATGGTAAAGGCTAATTGAGTGAACAAAAGAATTAATAAAACAAGTTCGTTATAAATTTTTCCCATTTGTCTAAACTGAGTTCTAAGAAGCATGTATTATTTCACTGTATAGGTAGCACTAAACTCTAGCTTTTCCATAGTGAGAAGACTTTTCATATAACAGGAAAGAGACAAGACAACTGCAAAGTCTAATTGTAGCACTAACAATGCATCTCGTATGCAAGTGAAAATTAGCACAAAAAATAGTACAAGAGAAAACAGCCACGCAAGCCAACTTTCACTGGGTTTCCAGCCAACATGTTCAAAAACAAACATCCACGAATCCAGTTTCAGATAGCGTAAAGTTATTACTAGAGGAAAACCAACAATCGTACCGAATATGTTAACAAGCAATAGTAACAGGCCTGCGAAGCCTGACGTTAGCGTACCAGGCATATAAATTTGTGGATTGGCTTGCATTAAATTTGTAACCGTTTTGGTAAAGTGACACGGATCTTTGAATACTTGTACGCGTACGTTTATACACAAGAAGAATGACCATAATTGCCATAAAAGTAGATAAACATTTGTTGCAATTTCCATACCAGTTCTGGGTTCAGCGTTTGTGGAAAAGTAAAGTTTTAAATGGACAAAAGAACCAAGTAACTGCAGGCTTATGTGGCTTAGCATTGTGATACAAGTACAAATTGACACTTTAGGCAATATAAATGTTGGTATGCCTTGTGGATTCAATTGTATCTGAATTGAGTGATCTGGTAATTTACCATAAGTTTGCTGGTATATTTGAAAAGATGCTTTTATTAAAGGAGTGATCCAAGGAAATGGTTTAAATTGAAGAGGATCCATAGCTGCTTTAAAGGCACTGGTTTCCACTTGCGTTTCGAAAAACGTGATTTTTGAATATTATAAGCTAGGCTGATGCCCTTTATAGTGCTAGTGTCTCTACATGACATAAAATGTGAACTGATAGAATAGAATAGACACACTCACTTGCAAATATAAGCTACATGCGGAACTAGAGCAGTAGTCACGTTTTGTTGCACGAGGATTTCCCATAACCTGTAAGTCTGCTTTATCTAAGACAACTTGTACTTATTAATATTTCAAACATTTTTAGTTATTTTAAACTTACATTTTTTGCCCGTGTAAGCTGTGCTACCTGAAATAGTCGAGCTCATACAAAATACTTTGACAGACATAGAGACATACTGCATAGTTTGACGGGGATAATAGCAATTTTAATTTTGTTTAAGTTCATTTAATATTCGTATAAAATTTTAATTTATTATTAAATTATATTGTGCCGAAATAAGTTGCATGATTTATTTTCTCATGTTTCAAGACAATCTATGTAAAGCAATAGTTTTAACATATAATTTAAACGTATTTCACAAGCATCATCAACATCTTGTTCATTGGTCATTAACAGATAAAATATTATATATTGATTGTGGAAACGTAAGAAGATCAAGTTGGTTTAACCTGGTTTTAGTAAAAAGGCGATTCAATGCATTGTAAAGATCCCCTTCAGCAACAGGTTAGCTCAAATAACTAAGTTTTTTCTGCTAAAGATCATTTCACCACATGTTCTGCATTTGTAGAGACTAAACATCGATCAGTCCCTTGTGAATCATTGAAATTTTCAGACTAGTATATGCATCAAAACGCCAATTTTTATTAGTTTGTAAAAAGTTTTGTAGGGTCAGTGATGCACCCTGCAATAAACATTGAAAGGTACTGGATCTTTGCAAATGATAAATTGCAAAATCCAGAGTGGTGGGAAGGAATGGACTCAATTTTTAACTTTATTTTCTTTGTAATTGGCAACTTTGCACTTTACTATTTTCAACTATACAACTTATTTATTACGTAGCTGAGCATAGTGAAGCTAGTATTGAGATTGTCCTGTTTGTGTGTGTGAGAGCACGATACAGGTCAGACGGTTTGTCATAATCATATTTCCTCATCATTATGTTTGTTTGAAAGCCAGACTTTGAGTCTACAAGAATATTTTGCAACATGTCATTTACGGATAGGTTTGATTAAGTTTAGTTACTTAAAACCAAAAAAATGTGCTGCAAGCAAAAACGGGGCAAGTGATAATGAACACCATATAACTTTCCAAACTAGCTGGTTTTTAAAAAATTGGAGAAACACCCACTTTGATACTTTTATTAGTAACAATATAATACCACATTCACAAAATTCCAAAGAAAATGCTTCGAAAAACCACAAAATCTCGAAAATTGATGAATCACTTTTGTTGAAAAATTTTGTCGTTTGCGATCTAAATTTAAAATATCGTTATTTAATACAACAAAATACAAGCTGTAGTAAAGATTGGGATGAAAGTTATCAGCATTTTATAAAAAGTAAAGTTTTGGAAATTTTGAGGTTTTGTGGCTTGGAAAAATGTTAGCAATTTTTTCGATGCATTAGATCCTTTGGAATTTTGTGAATGTGGTATTATATTGTTACTAATAAAAGTATCAAAGTGGGTGTTTCTCCAATTTTTTAAAAACCAGCTAGTTTGGAAAATTATATGGTGTTCATTATCGCTTGCCCCGTTTTTGCTTACATGCTTACATTTGCATAAAACAGCTTGGATCCTATGCAAACAAGAAAGTATATAAACCTTTGACTTTTATTTAACGCCCATTTCATTTGCTGATTATTCCAGTGAATTGGTGGATGAAACCAAAGCGTGGTAAAGTATTCGTAAAAGTTGTAGACAGCAAACGAAGATTGACATTTTAATACTAGCATTTTAAATAAACAGAGAAAACAAAATGCAGTATGACACGGTGGCATCAAAAACAAAAATGTGCACGTAAAAGCTCACAGTATTATTATTGTATGTAGGAAAAACTATTTCCTGAAACAAAATTAGATCAAGATAAATACAATTTAGATTATGTAATGAATATCCAAATGCTTCCTGTACACAGAGAAATACAACTATCTGAAAAATATTTCGATTGACTTTAATTAACTTGTTGTTCAGGTAAAGCCAATACGTCATTTCCAAGACCAATTATGCAAAAATAAAATATTTTCCAAAACCTTTCAAAATAGTTCCGGTTTAATAATAGTGCTTATTTAGTTGAGAAAGGAAGAGGTTATATTTAGGAAAAAAGAAAAACAGCATATTTTGCGTCATACTTCTACCAGACCCTTTACAATTAGAAAAAGTACACAGAATTGTACAAACCCTTCTTTAGAGAGCCAGCGCATTACCGATTTCGTTTATTTTACAAACAGTGAACTCGTGATGACTTAGAACTTTACTGATGACCTCATACAAACTGAGACTGGAGATGGAGACCTACTGGAGATACATCCAAATCATTCACGACCAGAATCAATTTGAGAGAACGACAGTGTTCTTGCATTGCAACGTTATGTAAAAACTCATCAAATACTTTTACTTTTTTCGTTGTATCTTTTATCTAGTCATGATTTTATCAGTAGATGAAAACAACATGGAGTTGCAAAAGATATTCTGAACATATCATTGAATATTTTTATTATCTTATATTACGTTTGCTACTTTAAGTCCAATGCCAACACCAACGATTATTACCAGAATTATAGCGCTTGTTATTCTTAATTCTTTTTGACATCCCGTACGAGTCCGATTCCCCGTATCGGCCGTCTCCCAACTTCTAGCACCCAAGGATTTCATACATGCCATTGTTTCATCATCCAAGGAGCTAACTATATCAATTGCTCTGTGACCCTGAATGCCCTATTTAACCTCTGCACCATTTTCTACCATGAGTTTAATATCCGCTGCAGTTCGGAGGTTATTGCAATGCAATGCCACGTAAACGGGAGTATGCCCATACATATTTACGCATCTTGTAAACGCAAATATAATATGCTTATAAAAACAAAAAAGAGAAATATTTTAAAGTGTTGTACCAGCAAATCAACAACTGCCGAAATAGTAACGACTTTTGGAAAGCTGTCAACATTTTTCGATCTACTCCAAAAAAGCCAGTGCTTGTGAATAACAATGACTGGCTAGAATTCTATAGTAAGATGCTTCCAAAACGGAGTTACGATACTTGTAACTATGAGGGTAATTTTGTGGAAGAATTAGAAAGAGAAATTAGTATGACAGAAATAGAAGAAGTCATTAACAAACTACAAAAAAATAAAGCAGCAGGTCTCGATGGTATTAGCAATGAGTTTTTAAAATCTTTGCCACATAATGCCAAAGTACAACTACAATCAATTTACAATAAAATCTTAGTTTCTGAGGAAATTCCACTCGAATGGGGAGACTCTGAAACAGCAATGATTTACAAAAAGGGTGATCCTGCCAATTTCCTGAACTACCGACCAATTGCTTTGCTGAGCACATTGTTAAAAGTATTTACAAAAATAATCCAGCAACGGTTACAGAACTGGGCAGAGGTAAATGGAATTTTACCAGCATGTCAGGCAGGATTTAGATCACAGAGGGGCTGTGAAGAACAAATTTTCATTCTTGAGTCTGCAATTCAATTAAATATTCAGAAAAAGGGAGGTAAAGTTTACGCTCTTTTCATAGACTTTGAACGAGCATTTCCAAGTGTGGAACACGCTAAACTCTGGAAAAAGTTGTATAAAATAGGCGTATCTGGTAAGATAATTCGTATCTTGAGAAGTATTTATCAAATCTCTAATACAGTGATTAGAACAGAACATGGATTATCAGATAAAATTGATATGACAGACGGTCTTTTACAAGGAGAATGCACCAGTACAATTTTATTCAGTCTATATATCGCTGATATTGAAAAAGTATTAAAAGCCTCTAGCATTGCTGGGATCAAGATAAACCATAAGTTTGAGCTTCATTTATTAGCATTTGCTGACGATATGTGTACTATGGCTTCAACTCCGGGCCACCTTCAAAGAAAAATTAATGTTCTAGCTGAGTATTTTGACCAACTTGGCTTGAAAGTAAATCTGGCCAAGACGAAAATTATGGTTTTCAGAAAAGGAGGAAAAATTGGTAATTTATGCTTTAAATACAAAGGAGAGCCTATAGAAATAGTCAAAGAGTATACATACTTAGGAATCCAGTTTTCCAGTAGTGGTCTCTTTTCTAAAGCAGCAGGAATAATGAAACAAAAAAGCCTCGCAGCAATGGGAAGACTTTGGCAGGTAATTGAGTGTGGAAAATCAAAATCATTCAATACAAACACCCATCTTTTCGACTCACTTGTATCCACAATACCTATGTATTGCAGCCATATATGGAGTTTACGATATCTTGACATGGTAGAACAAATCCAAAATATATTTTTAAGAAGAGCACTAGGAGTAAATAATTTTGTACCAAATTATTTGTTAAGATTAGAAACAGGCAGGCCGCCACTAAAGGTCAAAGTTATTAAACAGTGCCTACTATTTTGGCTTAAACTTTTATGCATGAACAACGAAAGATACGCGAAGATATGTCTATATGCTTTGATTGAAAATGTAAAGTATACAAACGGGAAATACAACTGGGTTACTCAGCTTAAAACACTGCTTAGCTCGTATGGCCAAGCAAACTTGTTGAATAATCTCACTCCTGAAACATTCTGTGTAGAATTACACATTTGTTTACACTCAATAATAGACCAAACCAGACAAAATGACGTGAGCAAAGTTAGAGATTCTAATAAATTCAATTACTATTTAGGAATTCTACCCGAACTGCCACTTCCTGCTAAATACTTAAGCTTTGATCTTACTAGAGAAAAAATAACTGTGCTGGCACGTGCCAGAGCAAGTTCTTGTTACTTTCATTACAATAATTATAAACATGTATTAGACAGAGATGATATGTGTGGAATTTGTTATGAAGAAGTAGAAGATGTAGAGCATATGATACTTAAATGTGCAAACAACAAAGGCTTTTCTCGTGCTTTCATACTTGAAAACAAGATTACTCCAAATACGGAAGGTAATTTTTGGCCAAATATATTGCGTTGCGACACACAACAGTTAGCCATTTCCACTTTTCGTTTAATTGCTGACTGTTTAAGGTCCAGGCAATTTATACTTGAAAATTGAAACAAAAATATATTGATTCGTAGCTTACAATAGATTGCATAGTGTGCCATGTCTCATAGACTCACAGCGTTAGTGTTTAATCCAATTACTATGTGTTAAAAATTACAGGTAGCCTAGAACTCAATGTAAAACGTTGGTACTTTTAGTTGTCCTTACATAAGATATTGTACTTACACAAAATATTTATATTATCTTTATAATGTATCTCGCTACAGAACTTACATCTTGATCGATACGTTTGTATTTATTTATTTATTGATAATAATACATTATACATTTATATTATACATTTATATTATATTTACAATAATTCAAACCAAGAATCATACTACACTTGTAAAATGAATGTTAAGATTGCTCCATGGGCCGTGGCCCGAAGAGCAAATGAATAAATAAACTATCTATTTATCTATCTATCTACATATTTACGGCGTTAATGTCCGCTCCATGTTCCATTAATGCTAGTAAACATTCTCGGAAATTTTTTGTACAACATCTTGCCAGTACGTGCAAAGGAGTATCGTCCCTTACTTTGGTTGTTACATTAGCGGAAATTCCTGATGTAAGAAAATATCTAACCATTTCATAATTACCATCGCCGGCTGCACCGTGCAAGTCTAGTTGTGGCATCACTTCTGCTCCAAGATTAATTAAAAAATCAATTTCAGCAGTGGATGTTCCCCAATACAGAAACTCGGTTAACGGCGTATGTGAACGTTCCTTGCCAGCATTTATATCAGCACCACAGTCAATCAAGGCTTGTACAGTTTCCAACCGGTTTTGTTTGGCGGTTGCCGCATAGTGCAATGCCGTTTCGTGCTTACTATTAACCTTGTGAACGCTAACTCCAAGTTCAACAAAGTATTTAATTGCTTCCGGATTTCCAGCCACTGCTGCAGCGTGAAGTACTGTTTCATTACTGTTGGTTTTGGCATTATAATTTGCGCCATATTCCACCAATGTTTTAAGTATGTTCACTGGAAGACCTTGACGCGTAGCTTTAAATACTATATTACGTCCTTTAGAATCTACAGAATTTATGTAGGACAGTAAATCTTTGCCAAATTCCGCAGATAGATTGTGTCGTACAATAAGCTGTTGTAGAAATTGTTGTCTGTCAACTCCTTTTCTGAACGCAGCTTCTTGTCCACCGTTAATAACTCCTCCAAATGGTCTATTAACTTGTCGGGTTGGGTCAACCTTTCGCAAAATTTTCACTGCTGCAGTTTGTCGCACTTCTTCCAATGCTTCCATTAAAACGCTGTAAGCACCCTCTCGCGTTAATAGGATTTCATAAAATCGTCTTGACTTTTCCAGGGGAGTTAGATGAACTCGTTGCTATAGAATAAAAAATAATAATGTACTAATGAGATTTTTAAGCCAAAGTCTAAAAGAAAAAGAAAATAAAGTACCTACTATATCTTCAACGTCAACTTGTAGCAAAATATTGGCTTGTTGTAGTCTTGCCAATAACTGCACATTACAAAAAGTACTTTGTATTAGCTCCCAAAGGTTTTCTTCTATGTGGGCTATTTCATAGTCCTCCATATTTATGTAGTTATTTAATAGGTATACAAATATACTAAAATAGGAAAATGAGTCTCAAATTTGTCCGTGAGCGTTTATCCCATGTCCAACTTTGAATAAACATTTTTTGGAAGTAACATTGCTTGGCAAATAGATTACATTTTAAATTTAAATATGATTCAGTACCTATTAAGTCATTGCCAATTTATCAATTAATTGATATCATTGTTTCTACTGTGCAACATTCATTATCAAATGATAACATGCCGAATCATGAGTCAACTTAACATTGAGTAGAGGATTCGGCTACGTAAACGGTGAGAAGGACATTGATATGATATGTTTTTAATCGAAATATCCCATTCTGACATGAAACGTCAGTAAATAATTACAAATTGTATATATCTCTTCTATGCATTAAGAGCTCTCATTTGAAAGCATTAAAGATAAATGTTTATTTGATTGTATTACGCAAGCATGCGTCTGCCACATAAATCAATAGTAAAACTATAAAATACATCATCATAGTCTCCTGTGTGGGAATGCTCTGGAACAATTTCTGAATCAATTTAAAATTGAGAGGAATATAGGCAGGTTGATAAGATACCTGATAAAGTATTATTTATCGCGTACCCCACAAAGCTTCCAGCGTTCCAGCGCGAACAATGAAAATTATAAAGTTGACATCATCATCATCATTATGATTGGTGATTGGATTATGCAGTATCTAGCAAGTTACCCTTGGACGATATTATTAGCATTAGGCATTTCAGGACAAAGGAAACACCACAATGATGCAGCTTGTGCGATAAATTTTACAGTAGAAAGACAAACGTGCTTTATCATTATAGTACAAAGCACTCTGATGAAGCTAGACATGAACATATCTTAGTATTCAAACGTGTTCAGTTTAGCGTGTTAAAATATTGTCGCTAAATATAGTAGACAATTTGAACATTAATTTTCCTACAATACAGCCACGTGTGCAAACGTTGACCTGCCAAACCGTATTTAGAAACCATTTTGCCTGCTTAGACGTAAACGTATTATTGCTTTGAAAAGTATTTCTATTTACTATGGTTTTACTAAATTTGAAACGAAGACTACTAGAGCTTTTATGCTTGCTATATTGGATTGGTTGAAAAATTTCATTTTAATGATGCGTTTACGCATATCACAGTTAAATTTTAAAAAATTTAAATTGGGCGAGTGCCTACTTCTAATTAAACCATCAAACAAAATGTATTACGTTTACTCAACTACGTACTAACATAAATAACTTTACAAGGGAACAGTTGATAGATTACATAAATTAATTACTAAATTCTATGACTAACAATAAAATACATAGGTACTCATGAGTCAAATTTAAAAATTTCTTGCAACCAGAAACTAGATGCTACTAATTGCACGCATTACATTACTCAATAAAGTCTACTTGAACATATCAAAGAAGTATGACCAGATGCCTTTCCTAACTTAATAAGCAAGTTACCTATTTTTAAATATATCCACTTTAATTTTGTGAAATGCAAAGGCAAGCATAATAGGGAAACAATATGTCGGCAATATAAATCAAAAACTCACTTTGTCACTAGTTTCGTCGTTTGCGAAGAAGCAGCAGGTTTACCGTAAGATCCAAGGAATACGCCATACAGTTTAGGGGTGTTAAGCGGTCAACATAATTAAGCGAACCAAACTTAACTTTCACGTAGAAACAACTTTTATAAAATTTCTGCAATTCCCTAACCCTCATAATATTTTTACTAATGACTAGCTCCTTCACTAGACCTGTTCTTAGTTGCTGAAAATTTTGTTGAGATTGTATAAACACTTGTGACATTCCACCTACTACTACCGTACTAGCAAATAAACCTTCTACTGTGATAAAAACAAACAGTAGAAACACAGCAATGTTGTCACGATTTAGGGGCATTTTGATTAAAACGTTTAGACACAATGAGTGAATCCAAGTTCCTGCCACCACTAGAGACGTAACAACAGATTTTTGTTGAATTTCGTTCATTAGGGTACCAAGCAGTTGTAAGGTTCTGTATTCAACGGTTGTGTAGTATACAGATCTGCTAGCTGCTTTACAATTTTTTAGAAACCTGAAAAATATAAAACATTCGTTGAATTGATAATGTTAGTTACTAATTTTACTTAATTTCTTTCTTACGTTTCCAAATGCTCCTTCAGAGTGAATGTACATACGATCATTACACCACCAACTGAAAAAGCCGCATTTGACATACAGAACTCCCATCTCCACCAGTCTATTGACATCACAACGATTTTCCAAATGATTCCAATTAGCGAGTTGTTATCTCTGCCACTTCTGCACTCTGCAAGCAATTGATGTCCTGTAATTGACGCTTTGCAAGGATTCATCCAGTGTAAACCATACACAAATGCGATTGGTAAAATGGTTGCACAAACAAAAGTGGTCCCATAAGCCATCATCATATTTAACAAAATGGTTACTGATATTGGGTTTCTATTGGTCTGCTGGATTCTTTTTCCGTATTGTTTTGAATAGTTAAGAAGTCCATTAATATATTTGCAGATAATTTCTGCATTGCGTGTGCAAGCCGCCACGGTGAAAACGCCCCATAGCATAGACACCACATCGAATAAAAATATAAACTTTTCTAACCAGGCATCTCTGTTTGAAGCTTGATGGAAAATTTTGTACGTTCCATTGAAAATCAAAACCAGAGTTATCAAAGCGTGTAGAAAGGATTTCCTTTGAAGTCGTGTTTTATTTTGGTCAGAATTGGACCCTGTTGTCATTTCTCGATTTGTTGAGTTCCATTGAGTTATCAAAGTGCCAAAATAGTTTGGAATGGCACAAGAAATCCAAAAAAATTTTAAATGCCTTTCAAGCATGGTTAAATTGTCAGTAGTTGAGTTGTAACTAAACGAAAATATAAAACCGCAAAAACAACACGAACATACAAAATTTGAAAATGGAAGAAACCTAACACCGCCGCCGTCACATTAGTAACCGAGAAACTTCTCGAAGCTATTTTTTCATAGAAAATATTAAGTTTGCTTTTGTTGTTTGAGGCTGGTTTAATTAAGACATACATGGAACTTGCGGAACGCTGTTAATTAAGTGCTTGCCTGAAACCGTATACTGTTGCATAAAAAGTTGGTTTCACAATCCATGTGATTGCTGCGACGTTGTAAAATGGATTAATATATTTGCTTGATAAAAATCTCCTTGGATTGGCTTTTTTGATATGTTTAAAAGAATACTTTCATTTATTCAAATTGAGCATAAGTCACGCAAAAATAGTAATGTTTAAGCATTCAGTTCTAAAACGTACAAAGACAGCCAATTAAAAACGTTTTTCACTGACGTTCGCCTACATTGCTAATTACATATTAGACATAGAGAGGTCACACATAAATGTTAGGGTTGCTTCTGAATTTGGAAGATTAAAAATATAATCAGTAGATCGGCATCAGTATTAACATGTTTGCTTCATATTTGAAATAAGCTGTTGTGGGAATCTTTGGTCTGTTAATACAGCACAGTTCAGATTGGTTTATGAAATTCTGCGTTAATTAGATTTGTTTTATAATAGCAGTTATCTAGATGTAAAATACTACAAAGATATTATGAAGAATAATTTAATTAAATTTACTGATATTTATCGTGATAAAACAGTCATAGCTTATGGAAACGAATTTTCTGCGTACGAAACACAATACCAAAGCAATCAGGCAGAATAATAGCAATACTCTAGCCAATCTGAAAAGGGTTGGAGTTTGTTCCACACAACAAGTTCACATTTAGAAAATGAGGTAGGTGTTAATTAACTTTTGTGGACGACATACTTTTGGCACATAATTATAAAAATTGGATTAAGCTCAAAGCCAACTTATATAAAGCTTACATTACTGCTTACGTATTTAGCAAGTTTTGTATTTAGGTAAGTGAAAACTCTAAATGTCAAAACAAACACTGTGAACTTATTAACACGTGGTAGTTTTTATAGATAATTATATAGGATTATAGATATAGGACGAGATAATTAAACAGATTAAAAAAAATAGTATTGCTTATATTTATTAGAACATATTATTATTATTGGTGACTTATGTTCGACGTAACATTTAGTTGCACTGCATATTAAGTCACACAAATTATCGGCTATAAATAATTATGTGTTTACAAGAAACATGTAGTTGTTGTATCTCTCTCTTTGCAGAATTTACACGGTCTTCATCAGAGTTTACGTTTTTGTAAATTATCAAATGTATTTTGCCGTATGATGATTCATCATTGATGAACTCGCTTACGTATTTTAAAGGCCTTTTGGCTTGTAGCTCCTCGTATATTTAAGCAATATGTTTAGATTTTTAATCCGAATTTTTGGAGATGAAGACTGCGTAGAAACATCAGTCTTGTTTAGCCTTAGCATAAAAATATGTTTGTGAGTGTTGTTAATCCTCTCAAAATTTTTATCCATTTTTTACGTTCAACTAAATAAAAATACGAACAAGTTCTTTCATGACAAAAAAATGGCTGGTAATATATTAACTGGCGAAATTTGCCTCTGCGTCATATTATATTTATCCAATGAATAAATCAGTGTGAAATAATGATCTTTGTATTAACTGCTTGCTTAACCCACAGCTTCATTTACTTATTTTTGATGCACTTAACATGACAATGAATGCATTTACAAGAGAATGCATGAAGTAAAGAGTTTGTCCTGGTCAGAAAGTGCAGGAGGGAGCGAAGGTTTTTTCAGGTACTTGTCTACGCTTCCGTCCTGCATTTTCTAAAGTAAATGTACATGCCTGGAAGTGGAGAGCGATCACATGAAGTAGAGATTTATCTTCCTTTATACGTACTATGCTATAAAGCTGTGGACGCTTATCTTCAGTTTTGGATTTGTATGTAGGAAATCGGATTAGCCACACAAGTATTCACATTGTGTTTGAGCTCATACAAAGTTTCATCCTCTTACTATATATACTTGCTGCCTGTCAAAATGTGTCACACAAGAAAACTCCTTTGAAATATGCTTACCTGTCTACAAATAGAATTCTGACTGCTTCGATTAGTAATGCGCATGCAGGTTCTCTTATCCTAGTTGTTTGCGCTGTACTCGTGTTCCTTTTTATTTAAATAGTGGGTTTTCTTTCGGGTACTTGAACAGTTAGGGATTCTGTTCTGCTACTATCCTAATCCCCAATGTAGCAGTTAGTGGTAAAGTCTTTTGGGTGTTCAGTAAAGTTGCATTGCATGCATCGAGTTTTATTCTCAGTGACTGAGAAATACTGATTGTTATCCAAGCTCAAATAATTATTTCAGGAAGTCTGTAAAAGTTTTTAGCATTCATTTCCAGTTATATCAAATTTTTACAAAAGTCTTTTATCGCGCCCAAATTCTACAATAATTTTATAAAATCTTGCACATTATAGCAAAAATCATTTAAAAGTTATTGTTGTGGTAGTTAAGCAATAATAACAATGGCAGCTAGCAATGCGGTTGGTGAGTCTTTTTGCTCAACATCTTATTTGCCTTGTTACCCTGACAAAGCGCCGAGAAAGCATTTGTCCTGTCACCCAAAAGACGATACCTATAGTTGCATTTTTTGTGATAAACAATTCCAGACATACGCACTTCTTGAAAAACACATTAGCAGCAATGCGGAGGATTGTGAAATTAAATGTTTTCCATGTTCCATAAACTTTGAGCACCTGAGGGATCTGGATCGTCACAATAGTATTCATACGAAAGGTGTACGTGTACATTGTGCCAAGTGCGGTGCCTCGTTTTCAAGAAAGTCAAGTTTAAAAGTTCATCTGCGGATTCATACAGGTGAAAAACAGTTTGAGTGCACTGTTTGTACCAAGAAATTTGTTCAAAAGCATCACCTGGATAGGCATGTGCTGATTCACAAAGCCGAAATCAAACAACATATAGACGTATATGAACTGCAAAACAGCGGTGAAACGCATAAGATTTTTCAATTAAAAATTCTTAAAAAGAGAAACTACAAAATTGAGCTAGCCGAGGGAACTAAGGAATTTGTTTCAACTAGATTTGTTCACAAAACGGAAAAGCAAATCAACTTATTGCCGTAAGACTTGTATAAATATTTTTACAATTCAAACTGCTACACCAATGCGTAACTCACAAAGCATTTTGAAATTTGTTAGATGGAAAAACATTATTGGAATGGAGGAAATCCTAAAAATTATAAAGCCTGCTATTGGAGAAAAGTATAATGCCACGTTAGAGAGTGGAGTACAGCTCAGGTTAGAAAACAACCTAAAGAAAGGATCAGTGATAAAAGCTGTCAGATCCTCTGATTCTTCACTCCCGTGCACACAATTGTTTTTAGTCCACTTAGAACTTTTTGTGAACAATTTGCTTTCGGCTAGCGTGCTCGCATTTTCACAGTTTAAATCAAAGAAAAGTACATCAAAGGAAATTGCAAACGCAATCAATAAACTTTCTACAAGCGACGGTGTTCTAAGATTGTGGTCGCATCCAGGCGACATTAATACCATTCGTCAAGTTTGGCCTTTTATATGGCGGAAATGGGACAAAATTGTTCTCTGGAGTTATGGAAAGGAGCGGTATAATTATTACCCAAAAATACGAACATTCAAGGTCCCAGTTTCAATTCAAATTGATAAGCTACAAGCAAAGTTGGTATCAAGTGAGGTGGTACCAAGTCTAAATTACAACATGAGTGTGTTAGTGCACTACATACTAGAATGTGCTGCTTCCATAAACCAAAGCAAATGCTACACCTTGGCACAGCTGCAAAGTCAAATCCAGCTACACTCACAGAAATTAGACTTTGCCGAGTTTTTAGCACTTTGCTTTGGCTGGTGTAGACTTTCCAAAATTGACCAGACATTGGAACTGGAGATTGGAGTAATAATAAATCACCTTCACTTTCCTGTTAAACTTGAAGACTACATCAGTTCAATAAGAACAAAAGCGGTTTCACTGTATGGAAAATGTACGCAAGCAAAATTTGAAAGTGTAGAAGAAGTTGTTTGTAGTTTAAACCGTCTTGCAAAACTTGGTTTTGTCAAGCTCTCACGATTAGGGTTTGCATTTGAACTCACATTGAACTGTTCATTGAGCTTTTTCTTATTGAACTTTTATTGAACTATTCAATGAGTAGTTCAATAGAAGCAATATAAGGGAGTTTCTATGTAAATTTGTAAGTGAGAATCACATACTCGGATTTGAACATATTATGAAAGGGTATTTATTTTGCTTGTTAGCAAAACGTAATGGAAGTAAAGAAAGAAATAGTTATAGTGCTAGTTAGCGGCTGGTAATCTCCAAAATTACCGAAGACCGTAGCTTCCTTTTCGTTGTCCTTTTGTCCACTTGTGACATGTTTGTTTTAGTAAAAATGAGCTTGATAAGCTCTGCAAAAATTAAATGCAGTGTGGGGAAAATAGCAAAGCCCAAAACCTGAATGAGTTTTGAACAGTTCAATGAGTTTTGAACAGTTCAATAAGAAAATATTGAACTTTTTATTGAGTTGTTCAATATGCGAAACCATGGTATGCAAACCCTACTCACGATCCAAGTCCGCTGGTGCCCAAATGGTTTATCCAGTCATTCCTCAAAGTCTAAAAGAGATTTTACGCTCATTTGTAGCCAACGGTGACACCAGTTGTCTTGAAACTTTTCAAAATGTAACTCGTACACTAAACCGTGCAGAAGAGATGATAAGCTACATTTCAAAGATTAAACCATGTGCTTCTTCAAAGCTTTGCTTTTGTAAGCAAAGTACTCAGTCAAAAAACAAAGAGATTTTTCAACAAAATCTTGGTTCAACGCAAAAGTCTAGTGAAACCCCGAAAAAGCATATTTGTACATTTTGCAAAAAACCCTTTTCTACTCGCAGCGTTCTCTCAAGACACAAGAAAATTCACATGGAAAAGCAATCTGACTTTTGTATCTTTTGTGGATATTCTTTTCCCAGAAAAGATAAATTAATCCTTCACCTGCTTGCACATATAGGCGAAAAAGCATACAATTGCCAAATATGCGAAAAAGGATTTGTGGACAAGAGTTTTTTGAACCAGCACAATAAAACACACAAAACAGTAAAACAGTTTAAATGCGCCAACTGTTGGCGTAATTACTCTACACAAGCAGGTTTGGATTCACACATTAAGCGGTCGATTTGTGGCGGGTTATAGCAACAACTGAAATCCATGGTCAGTTGGTTGATTTATGTTTTAACCTAATTGTTACTGTTATTTTAAGTGACGTGACTTGAGTGTAGTTTTTATCACGGCAAAGCAGAATGTTTATTCCATGCTTGTTTGCTTATGTTTTATGCATACCAAACGAACAGTTTTTAACATAATATTAAAACCTATTAAAACTGCGAGTCAAATCAAAGTGGATTTATTTGAAGATTGATTCGCATTTTGTAAATGTTTGCTGGCATATATTTAATTAAGTTTGTAATTTTGAAATATGATTTGAAATAAAATTTATTTGCTGTTGTGATCCACACACAATTGTCTCAAAAATACTAGTTAACTTTGCCCAAAAAATGTGCATTCTAACAATTATTTTTTATTTATCTACCTGCTTAATTAAAATTTATATACCCAATATTTAATAAAAGAAAATTTGTTTTGTATCAGTGGACAACATTTTGCTCGGGTGCACTACAAACCACCACAAACTTACCAAATGTACTAAAACTCAGATATGCATCAGTTACTTTGCAAGGTCGCTAGTCTCATCTTGTGAGAAAGCACGCGTTTGATGGTTCGACGTTTCAGGTATCTATAGTAGCCAGTAAACAGGTATCAATGTGATAGCAGAAATAATTGTGGAGACTGAAGTGAGGAAGCTTCTGCAGTGTGTATTGAAAATGCTACATTCAAAAAATACTTTTTACTTGCGCTCCTATTGCAGTTAAATGGACTTTTGCATGTGCGTAAAGCGTGGCTTGCACTCCATTCAAAAAATTCAAGGGGCACACATTCTAACAAGAGCATATATGCAGAGCAAAAAGAGAAAGGTTTCACAAGCCGAGTGAAGCTCTAGAAGCAGCCTCTAGCCCTTGCTCTAGGCTTGAGCTGGCCAAGTGAATCCTTTCTCTTTTTGCTATGCATTTACGCTCCTGTAAAAATGTTTGCCCCTTAAAAGTTTTGAATGGAGTGCAAGCTACGCTTTGCTCATGTACAATAGTCATGTGAAGTGCTATAGGAATGGAAGCGATTTGATCTATAGGCTATTTGAAGGTGTGTTGATGATGCACACATTAGTCATTAGCTATCGTCACGTTATGTGCAATAGAAGTTGAGATGGCTTGATATGACAATTTTGTATTCGGAATGTTGATAGGTCAGGTGAACTTTTGTCTATATGTGAACGAAAACAATCAAAAAGTTGTGCATAGTTGGAATCATTTGAGCAGGATTTAATTGGCTTAAAATTTACAAAAGACAAACAGAATAGCACATTTAGAAACTTATGCATTTTAAAATGTTCAAACATGCTTAGCTTGGTTTACAAAAGGTCTTATGGTCCGAATAAGAAGCTTCATGTTCTTCTGTTGGTAATACCGGAAGAAGAAAATCATGGGAGAAGACGTAAATTAAAAATAATATTTTGTATGCAATTAATATTAGTTGTACCTGAAACATAATAACAACCTTGATTATTTCCGGATTCAAATTTCTAACAGAATAGCTGAGCAGGGTACCTGAAGCTTGCTAGCACATGCAGAAAGTCTAGGAAGAGCGATGAAATTGAGTGTTTTCTGGTCGCATCCCGGAAATCCCGGTTCCAATCAAAATAGCCATATTAGTAACTATAAGTACGCTTCTTGATAAATATTGCGTACTTGTTTGTCATAAATATCCTTTGGTAGCGTTGGATCAAGAGAAAAATAATGTTTTCTAATTTATAGGTTTCTTCCGAACAACAATTTGTGCTTGTCTTGTCACAAACGTGTGCTATAATTTTTTGGAAATTCTTTGGTATGCGGGTTTACATTAGCGTTTCTGAATATACTCTAGACGATCGCGGGATCGAAACAAAACGGAGCGAAACTTTTCGGACAAACAAACTTACTGTCTATCGTTCGTGAACTATCGTTTTGTTTAATAGTATAATGCTAATATCATATACACGGAGCGTGTAAAGAGACGCAAAAGGCTTATGGCAAACGCCGACTTTTTTTAGCAAGGTGATTTTCTGCTAAAAGTAGCAATAAAACTAAAAGTTATATTTTATAAAATAATGCATCAACGTTTCATCAATTTCACACGTGACTAGATGTGAATAAACTTTTTGCTTAAAAATATCTAAAGAAGTGTTTATTGTAATTTGTACATTAAAAGGTATTATATTGAGCATATGCAAAATTGGTGTGATAGATACACATGTGGAAATTATTTTATGCCTAAAATTGGTACGAAAATTATAATTTTATTGCAAAATTGTAAAATTAATTATTGATTTACAAACACATTTAAAGCAACAGCACAGCATTTGTAATATTTTCACTTAAAACGGTTAAATAGCTCATTATGAAACCTGTATCAAATCGGTACTGACTTCCGCAACTAACTGGCAATGGCTGTTGTGCCTTCCACATTCGTTTTATATACATTTTGCACCCTTTCTGAATCAAACAGTATTTTGTACTATATAACAAAATTAGTTGTTTGCTTTGCGCACGTATTTCAATGTGCATATGAATTGCATATAAAGTCACTCCAATGCCAAACACAAACGCCACTAAAAAAATTAACGACACGTGAATGGGCAGTATGGTTGCAAAATTAATGGGCATCCAAATGAAAATGGTAAAGGCTAATTGAGTGAACAAAAGAATTAGTAAAACAAGTTCGTTATAAATTTTTCCCATTTGTCTAAACTGAGTTCTAAGAATCATGTATTTTTAACCGTATAGGTAGCACTAAACTCCAGCTTTTCCATAATGAGAAGACTTTTCATATAACCGGAAAGCGACAACACAACAGCAAAATCTAATTGAAGCACTAACAATGCGTCTCGTATGCAAGTGAAAATTAGCACAAAAAATAGTACAAATGAAACCAGCCACGCAAACCAACTTGCACTAGGTTTCCAACCAACATGTTCAAAAACAAACATCCACGAATCAAGTTTCAGATAGCGTAAAGTTATTACTAGAGGAAAACCAACAATCGTACCAAATATGTTAACAAGTAATAATAACAGGCCTGCAAAATCTGATGTAAGTGTACCAGGCATATAAATTTGTGGATTGGCTTGCATTAAATTTGTAACCGTTTTGGTAAAGTGACACGGATCTTTGAATACTTGTACGCGTACGTTTATACACAAGAAGAATGACCATAATTGCCATAAAAGTAGATAAACATTTGTTGCAATTTCCATACCAGTTCTGGGTTCAGCGTTTGTGGAAAAGTAAAGTTTTAAATGGACAAAAGAACCAAGTAACTGCAGGCTTATGTGGCTTAGCATTGTGATACAAGTACAAATTGACACTTTAGGCAATATAAATGTTGGTATGCCTTGTGGATTCAATTGTATCTGAATTGAGTGATCTGGTAATTTACCATAAGTTTGCTGGTATATTTGAAAAGATGCTTTTATTAAAGGAGTGATCCAAGGAAATGGTTTAAATTGAAGAGGATCCATAGCTGCTTTAAAGGCACTGGTTTCCACTTGCGTTTCGAAAAACGTGATTTTTGAATATTATAAGCTAGGCTGATGCCCTTTATAGTGCTAGTGTCTCTACATGACATAAAATGTGAACTGATAGAATAGAATAGACACACTCACTTGCAAATATAAGCTACATGCGGAACTAGAGCAGTAGTCACGTTTTGTTGCACGAGGATTTCCCATAACCTGTAAGTCTGCTTTATCTAAGACAACTTGTACTTATTAATATTTCAAACATTTTTAGTTATTTTAAACTTACATTTTTTGCCCGTGTAAGCTGTGCTACCTGAAATAGTCGAGCTCATACAAAATACTTTGACAGACATAGAGACATACTGCATAGTTTGACGGGGATAATAGCAATTTTAATTTTGTTTAAGTTCATTTAATATTCGTATAAAATTTTAATTTATTATTAAATTATATTGTGCCGAAATAAGTTGCATGATTTATTTTCTCATGTTTCAAGACAATCTATGTAAAGCAATAGTTTTAACATATAATTTAAACGTATTTCACAAGCGTCATCAACATCTTGTTCATTGGTCATTAACGGATAAAATATTATATATTGATTGTGGAAACGTAAGAATATCAAGTTGGTTTAACCTGGTTTTAGTAAAAAGGCGATTCAATGCATTGTAAAGATCCCCTTCAGCAACAGGTTAGCTCAAATAACTAAGTTTTTTCTGCTAAAGATCATTTCACCACATGTTCTGCATTTGTAGAGACTAAACATCGATCAGTCCCTTGTGAATCATTGAAATTTTCAGACTAGTATATGCATCAAAACGCCAATTTTTATTAGTTTGTAAAAAGTTTTGTAGGGTCAGTGATGCACCCTGCAATAAACATTGAAAGGTACTGGATCTTTGCAAATGATAAATTGCAAAATCCAGAGTGGTGGGAAGGAATGGACTCAATTTTTAACTTTAATTTCTTTGTAATTGGCAACTTTGCACTTTACTATTTTCAACTATACAACTTATTTATTACGTAGCTGAGCATAGTGAAGCTAGTATTGAGATTGTCCTGTTTGTGTGTGTGAGAGCACGATACAGGTCAGACGGTTTGTCATAATCATATTTCCTCATCATTATGTTTGTTTGAAAGCCAGACTTTGAGTCTACAAGAATATTTTGCAACATGTCATTTACGGATAGGTTTGATTAAGTTTAGTTACTTAAAACCAAAAAATGTGCTGCAAGCAAAAACGGGGCAAGTGATAATGAACACCATATAACTTTCCAAACTAGCTGGTTTTTAAAAAATTGGAGAAACACCCACTTTGATACTTTTATTAGTAACAATATAATACCACATTCACAAAATTCCAAAGAAAATGCTTCGAAAAACCACAAAATCTCGAAAATTGATGAATCACTTTTGTTGAAAAATTTTGTCGTTTGCGATCTAAATTTAAAATATCGTTATTTAATACAACAAAATACAAGCTGTAGTAAAGATTGGGATGAAAGTTATCAGCATTTTATAAAAAGTAAAGTTTTGGAAATTTTGAGGTTTTGTGGCTTGGAAAAATGTTAGCAATTTTTTCGATGCATTAGATCCTTTGGAATTTTGTGAATGTGGTATTATATTGTTACTAATAAAAGTATCAAAGTGGGTGTTTCTCCAATTTTTTAAAAACCAGCTAGTTTGGAAAATTATATGGTGTTCATTATCGCTTGCCCCGTTTTTGCTTACATGCTTACATTTGCATAAAACAGCTTGGATCCTATGCAAACAAGAAAGTATATAAACCTTTGACTTTTATTTAACGCCCATTTCATTTGCTGATTATTCCAGTGAATTGGTGGATGAAACCAAAGCGTGGTAAAGTATTCGTAAAAGTTGTAGACAGCAAACGAAGATTGACATTTTAATACTAGCATTTTAAATAAACAGAGAAAACAAAATGCAGTATGACACGGTGGCATCAAAAACAAAAATGTGCACGTAAAAGCTCACAGTATTATTATTGTATGTAAGAAAAACTATTTCCTGAAACGAAATTAGATCAAGATAAATACAATTTAGATTATGTAATGAATATCCAAATGCTTCCTGTACACAGAGAAATACAACTATCTGAAAAATATTTCGATTGACTTTAATTAACTTGTTGTTCAGGTAAAGCCAATACGTCATTTCCAAGACCAATTATGCAAAAATAAAATATTTTCCAAAACCTTTCAAAATAGTTCCGGTTTAATAATAGTGCTTATTTAGTTGAGAAAGGAAGAGGTTATATTTAGGAAAAAAGAAAAACAGCATATTTTGCGTCATACTTCTACCAGACCCTTTACAATTAGAAAAAGTACACAGAATTGTACAAACCCTTCTTTAGAGAGCCAGCGCATTACCGATTTCGTTTATTTTACAAACAGTGAACTCGTGCTGACTTAGAACTTTACTGATGACCTCATACAAACTGAGACTGGAGATGGAGACCTACTGGAGATACATCCAAATCATTCACGACCAGAACCAATTTGAGAGAACGACAGTGTTCTTGCATTGCAACGCTATGTAAAAACTCATCAAATACTTTTACTTTTTTCGTTGTATCTATTATCTAGTCATGATTTTATCAGTAGATAAAAATAACATGGAGTTGCAAAAGATATTCTGAACATATCATTGAATATTTTTATTATCTTATATTACGTTTGCTACTTTAAGTCCAATGCCAACACCAACGATTATTACCAGAATTATAGCGCTTGTTATTCTTAATTCTTTTTGACATCCCGTACGAGTCCGATTCCCCGTATCGGCCGTCTCCCAACTTCTAGCACCCAAGGATTTCATATATGCCATTGTTTCATCATCCAAGGAGCTAACTATATCAATTGCTCTGTGACCCTGAATGCCCTTTTTAACATCTGCACCATTTTCTACCATAAGTTTAATATCCGCTGCAGTTCGGAGGTTATTGCAATGCAATGCCACGTAAACGGGAGTATGCCCATACATATTTACGGCGTTAATGTCCGCTCCATGTTCCATTAATGCTAGTAAACATTCTCGGAAATTTTTTGTACAACATCTTGCCAGTACGTGCAAAGGAGTATCGTCCCTTACTTTGGTTGTTACATTAGCGGAAATTCCTGATGTAAGAAAATATCTAACCATTTCATAATTACCATCGCCGGCTGCACCGTGCAAGTCTAGTTGTGGCATCACTTCTGCTCCAAGATTAATTAAAAAATCAATTTCAGCAGTGGATGTTCCCCAATACAGAAACTCGGTTAACGGCGTATGTGAACGTTCCTTGCCAGCATTTATATCAGCACCACAGTCAATCAAGGCTTGTACAGTTTCCAACCGGTTTTGTTTGGCGGTTGCCGCATAGTGCAATGCCGTTTCGTGCTTACTATTAACCTTGTGAACGCTAACTCCAAGTTCAACAAAGTATTTAATTGCTTCCGGATTTCCAGCCACTGCTGCAGCGTGAAGTACTGTTTCATTACTGTTGGTTTTGGCATTATAATTTGCGCCATATTCCACCAATGTTTTAAGTATGTTCACTGGAAGACCTTGACGCGTAGCTTTAAATACTATATTACGTCCTTTAGAATCTACAGAATTTATGTAGGACAGTAAATCTTTGCCAAATTCCGCAGATAGATTGAGTCGTACAATAAGCTGTTGTAGAAATTGTTGTCTGTCAACTCCTTTTCTGAACGCAGCTTCTTGTCCACCGTTAATAACTCCTCCAAATGGTCTATTAACTTGTCGGGTTGGGTCAACCTTTCGCAAAATTTTCACTGCTGCAGTTTGTCGCACTTCTTCCAATGCTTCCATTAAAACGCTGTAAGCACCCTCTCGCGTTAATAGGATTTCATAAAATCGTCTTGACTTTTCCAGGGGAGTTAGATGAACTCGTTGCTATAGAATAAAAAATAATAATGTACTAATGAGATTTTTAAGCCAAAGTCTAAAAGAAAAAGAAAATAAAGTACCTACTATATCTTCAACGTCAACTTGTAGCAAAATATTGGCTTGTTGTAGTCTTGCCAATAACTGCACATTACAAAAAGTACTTTGTATTAGCTCCCAAAGGTTTTCTTCTATGTGGGCTATTTCATAGTCCTCCATATTTATGTAGTTATTTAATAGGTATACAAATATACTAAAATAGAAAATGAGTCTCAAATTTGTCCGTGAGCGTTTATCCCATGTCCAACTTTGAATAAACATTTTTTGGAAGTAACATTGCTTGGCAAATAGATTACATTTTAAATTTAAATATGATTCAGTACCTATTAAGTCATTGCCAATTTATCAATTAATTGATATCATTGTTTCTACTGTGCAACATTCATTATCAAATGATAACATGCCGAATCATGAGTCAACTTAACATTGAGTAGAGGATTCGGCTACGTAAACGGTGAGAAGGACATTGATATGATATGTTTTTAATCGAAATATCCCATTCTGACATGAAACGTCAGTAAATAATTACAAATTGTATATATCTCTTCTATGCATTAAGAGCTCTCATTTGAAAGCATTAAAGATAAATGTTTATTTGATTGTATTACGCAAGCATGCGTCTGCCACATAAATCAATAGTAAAACTATAAAATACATCATCATAGTCTCCTGTGTGGGAATGCTCTGGAACAATTTCTGAATCAATTTAAAATTGAGAGGAATATAGGCAGGTTGATAAGATACCTGATAAAGTATTATTTATCGCGTACCCCACAAAGCTTCCAGCGTTCCAGCGCGAACAATGAAAATTATAAAGTTGACATCATCATCATCATTATGATTGGTGATTGGATTATGCAGTATCTAGCAAGTTACCCTTGGACGATATTATTAGCATTAGGCATTTCAGGACAAAGGAAACACCACAATGATGCAGCTTGTGCGATAAATTTTACAGTAGAAAGACAAACGTGCTTTATCATTATAGTACAAAGCACTCTGATGAAGCTAAGCACAAGTGTGAGTTGTGTGATAAAGCATGCAAATGCAGAACAACGTTTCGAAGAAATTTAAAAGCGCATCTTCGTTCTGCAATTGCTCTTTTTGAAGTTTGACTTTTTATATCAAATGAACACTGAATAAACATAACGTAAAACATAAATGAACCAAATACTTGAGCTTTCACTCTGCTAGCCATCAGGAATTTTGTGAATCAGTGAAACCTTTTCATTAAAATTATAACGTAAAAGTTGTATATTTAATAGGTAGATTTTTGTTATTCTAAGATTTTCTAATTCATTGATTTATAACAGCAACTCAGATGTATTAAGAGGAAGTGATTTAAAAAGTGAATCCAATATCTGTCAGACTACTACGGACTGGGAGTTTCAATTCAAACCATTAAATGTAGATTTATAGGATGAAATTCTCCATTTTATTTTGCATAAAACATTTATTGAATAACAGAAATGCCAAATTTGCTGCCTTTTTATGGTCATCAACTCCTTGGCTTCAAGACAACACTGCAAATAAAATGTTTCTAGGAATTGTAACTTATTTCATTAAAATAATAAATATTTTTAAACAATGACTTTGCTTGAATTATGTTTTAACATGCAATTATTGTATTACAATATGCATTTAAATTTTTTGATTGTCAATGCAAATTATTGCCATAAATGCTGTAATAAAGTCTTAGAATGTCGTATTATTATCATTGCTAGTTCATTCATAAAACAAAAACTCGTTCCTTGATCCTGGTATAGTATTGTTTGGGAATATAATATGTGAATAAACCTATTTGATTTTAAACCTTTGTTTCACACAAGTCCCAATTTAATAAAATATTAAGCACTAACTTTTCTGTTAACGTTTATCTTTCTCGCTTTTAAAAGGTTCTGCAGTCTGTCCCGTAAAAAGAAAAGACTGATAGGACAGACTGCAGGACGTCCTGAAAGCGTAAAAAGGGTTTCGTGAACAATGAAGTTTTGTAGGCTTGGTAAGTAATGTATTTATGTGACAAGTTGATTATGTTCATAAAGGAAGAGAGCTGCTTAAGCTTGAAAACGTACACTTGTTTTATAAAAAAATGAGAATCAGTCAACCTTGAAAGTTTTTTCGTCGCAACATTACAAAACATATTCACATATTAAGCCCATAAGGCCATAAATCAGTTTTAGACATGACGAGTAACAGAATAGCTTTATGAAAATACATGTTTCATAGTAAATCTGTACGCATATTTATTAACTTAATTTTACGTGCTTAAAATTAATTTTTTTAAATTGCCAAAAAATGTTTTGTAGGAAATTTATAAAAGAAAATTACCTCAATCTTTCCATGTGTTATTGTCCAAACAGAAATTTGCATTTACGTTGTTCTTCTAAAATAAAATCTTGCTTTTAAGAAATTCCATCTTGCCCTGATATTGCTAATTGAACAGCTTTTGCTCAACACAACATTAAAACCATCTTTTTCCGCTATAGCACAGTTTCCAGTTTCCTTATGCTTCAAAAAAAATTCGCGATTACGTTGAACTACACCAAAATCCCAATTAATGCCCTCAATACTCCAGATTGATTCTACATTTTCCCAAGCCGGTTCAACACTCAACCTTTCAAATCTTAACTCTGAGTCAATATCCAGAACCAATTTCTTCTTCTTTGCTCCAAAACTAGTTGAGTATAGTGTTGTTGCATCAAAACTATAATCTCTCTGCATTTCTGCGCTAATCAGGGAATCCATTGGGACTTTGGAACAGTCACGTAACACAGCTTTGTCATTTGACGCAAACTGACTACACTCAGGTACAAGACACTTTCCAGTGGCAACATTTCTCAAATAGAATGTAGGCTCGATACAAACTCCACGTAAGCAGCGCTGAAATATAAAAATAGAAAAAATAGATACATTTTTAAGATAAAAAATTATTTCTTATTTTTTAAATAACTTACTCCTTTATTGGTTTCCCCACATATAGAGCCCTCAAGCGGTATAATCATTTTTTCTGGACTGTTGTACGATACACAAGGAACTAGTCTACAGTCTTCTTGCCCCTAAAAAGCACAAAAGCACAAAAACATTTATTCCAGCGTAAAATTTTAAAATCTTTTGTAAAATAAAAAAACGATTTTGCACCTTTCTCGGATTACTATTGCTTTTAATCATGTTGCACTGTTCTTGCATTGTGTATGCACGGACGAGGCTGGGATTTCTAAAAAGTTTGTACGAATTTATAATTGCGTTTTTGTTCGCTTCTTGGTCATGCAAACAGCATCCGTCTAGTTTTTCACTCAACACTTTATCCGTACGGGGGGAGAAAAAGCGTGGTGGCCATGACTTCTGATAATTAACTAACATGCAACACTGGCCAGTACGTAAAAATGGAGGGATTAATTCAGTATAAGCGCCCATTCTGAAATACAAAATGAAATGGTTTAGAATTATTTGCCTAAATGGTTATGCTAGATACATCAAAATTGTTTTAAACAATTAAGCTTACATTCTTGCCACTGATTCCGCTAGTGATTTGGGCACTTCAGGGTTTAGTGGAAGGATTAACTTCGTATCTCCCCAGCAAATTGAGTCTGGCGTATAATAATGAACGTCACCATTTTCTTGAGCTGTTTTGTTGCCAATAAGTAAAACTGCTATGTTATAGGCTGGTATTGCGTCTCGATTTGAATATATCCAACTTTGGAAATTCCACGATAGATCATGCTTTGAGAACCCAGTTTTGTTGAAAGTTTTTTCTAGAAATGGTTGTTCTTCAGCCGACTGAATTAAGAAAATTAAAAGCCAAATCAATCAAAAGTTCAATATTTTTTTCTAAAAAATTGAAAGTTTTATGAATATTTTAACCTACCTTAAATGTAGTTAGGGACGTCACATGAAAAGAAATATTCAAACTGGGTAACGTTTGAAATCTTAAATGTAAGTCGTACATTACCGCTTCCCAGTATCGCAAAATGTTCTGTTCATTGTGCTGAAACAATTGTCCAAAATCCGAATCCCCAAAGATTGCTAATTTAACTACGTAATCTTTTGTTTGCATAGAGTTAGCTGTTTGAGAACTAACTTGAACACAAATGTTTTCAATACAACAGCTACTTATTACTAGTAGTGTTAAAAACGTTTTAAAATTTAGAAAATACATGCTAGTATTTGAAAATAGACAAATTAGCCCATAAAATATATCACTTCAAACTTGAAATAAGAATGATTGTGGCAGAAACAAAAAACGCAACCTTGCTCCGATCAGCACCTAGAAAATACTAAACGCAAAATGTATATATTCATCCACTAACTTAATGTCAATGCACTGTCAGCTTTTGTTTCATTTTTAAAATGATGCATTTTTACAAGACCTATTCAGCCCTAACTTCAACTTTTTTGTACGACTTTTCTACAAACGGCAAAATCTAATAGGTACATGTACACAGCAACATTTCGGGGTAAAGAAACATTTCAGTTTTATGTGGCAAATACATGAAAGTGATAGCGTGCAATTGTAATCGCAGTAGGGTTCCTTATCTTCTTTTCTTTATTGGCTTATTGACACCCTTTAAAAATAATACAAATAAAAGATACATTTTTGCAGCAAAAACATTTGTAAAGAAAATGGAAAAATGAGTATGTATTTGACAGAAAGCACGTAGCCACTATAATCCGATAAGGTGAATGAGCAAAGGCACCAACGTACGCATTGTCTAAAGCTTTCCATTGTTATGTTTTAGTACAAAAAAGGTGAAATGGGAGTACCCAAAGCTACTCGTATTCAAACAGCCCTTTTTCTTGGATGTTGAATAAGTGAAATGATTTATTGCTCAGATAGGTAGGTATGTGTAGGGTTTTTAGTAAGCACAGAATTTTTAAAATAATAAGGAATAAGTGCATTGGCCCTGAACGTCAAAGCTTCACCGATCAGAATTGGTATGCTAGCAGAAAATTAGGAAATGGAATTTTTGTATTTGCTGAAACTTTCTGAGCTTGCAGCCTTCCAGGCACCAGAATCTGGTATAACTGGCTCTTACTTCGTTCATCACATTTTGTGCTACAATGCATGCAATTAAGGACATGAAAATGTAATCAATAATAATTCTTCAACCTTACGTGGCCTTTAAAATTAGTATTCCAATCCAAAGTTTTTATACGACAATATTTTATTACCCTCAGTTTTACAAAAATGCTTCAAAACCCCATAATATTGCAAACACTGAGCAATGCATGACCACACTTCAATCAATATAAAATAAATCGGACGTTTAAACTTATCATCAATTAAATGTTTGAAATAGGATATTTTTGTCAAGATAACTTAAGAAAAATATTCAACGAATGTAATGTTCTGACATTTTTTCTAAAAAGATTCAACGTTTTGACCTGGTATGCAAAACATCAATAATCTTTAAAAATTTAAAAACATGTTACATTTTTAATTACACAAGTTGCAAGTGTAGTAATTAAAACGAAACAAAATTAGTAATCTTGCCTTATAATAGAAGAACATTAACCGACCAATCCCACAAAAACTGAAAATAATTAGCAAAAGTATCTTTGTCAAACTTGCTATCTGCATAGTATATTGCAATAGGATATTGCGCTTTAATCCTTCTACGTATATACCGTCTTCTTGATGATGTATGCAACATAAGTTTCCATTGATCTATAAGACCGCTACTTTTCTCAAATATCCTTGACAGAGTTGGTAACGTAGCAAACAGAAAATAATAAAACACAATACCAATAGCCACATTCAAAACGTATAAATCTGAAGGAAGTATATTCCAGCCCGAAACTATGGCTAAATTTGACTCAACCAAAAACACAAACAAAACGATTAACATTAAAACAAAACCATATCTACCAGTCAAATTACCTATTTGGTTAATGCATTGCAACTGGGCATACAACCCAAACGTGTGATCATTTGGCGTAAGAGCAGAAATTTTTTCAATGCTGGCATTATAGATTTTAAAAACTGTCATAAGCGGCACAGTAAATCCTATGTTCATTCTGCATATTCCCTGAAAACATTGTAATAAAATGATAAATCTTACAAAAGTAAAAACTAGACAAAGCCACCAATTGTTTATAAAAATGGGCGCGTGGAAAGTTGCCAGCTGGTACATTGGATCAGTTTCATACACAAAATCCATCAAAACTGAAAGAAGTCCGATTGCAAAGTTCAGCAGAGAATAAGCGAACATCACTAGTCCGTGGTGATCGTATGGCTTTCTACGCACGATTTTTGCAAATTCTGAAACCAAAATAAGTATGTTTTCAGAGCACGTGAAAAGCAAAAGTAAAACAGAAACAATCAATATACCTGATTTTAGTAAAGTTGCAGCATGCGGACGATGATTACATTCTTTTCGCCAGTGTCCATGTGCCAAAACTTGCTCGAATTTCATAAGCTGATTGTAAAATTCCAAATACAAAGAGTCTGCTACATTTAAAAGCAGCAAGCCAATTGACATCAGTGTAAAATCCAAAATCGAATAGAATGCGTATGTGTAAATCAGAACGTCGGGAACAGATATTGAATCAAAGACAGAAGCTTCTAAAATTACAACAAGCATTCCTCCACAATACGCAATGCTGGATAGAATAAAGCACCAGAGAACTAGCTTGCGTTTGAATGATTTTTCCAGGAAAAATTGTCGCTTGGCTTGATCCATTTGTACATACAGGGAAGCTTGAAAAGATGTCTGATACAGCTTCTCTGTAATCTCGTATGATTTCCAGGTAAGTGGAGAACTCATTTTCAATTTGACTTTAATGCAATGTATCTAATAGAGAAAGTCAAAGAAATATACTCGAATGCTTGCAACTGATGCTTAAAATATGCTGCGTTTTGACCAATACCAAATTGCCAAATAATAGGTATTAAAATAACATGTAGACTGGATCTATAATTTTTTGACTTGTAGTTTTTTAAACGAAATTTTGATTGCTCAACTTCTGCTTCAGGTCCCAATCAATAAATCAATCTTTAGAATGCTAATTTCGATGAAATTCTTAGGTAGAGGTAAAGTCTGGTGAAAGCGAGTGTAGAGCTACCCACGCTTATTGTTTTCCTTGAGTATATATTTTCAAAAAATTAAAACAGAATGTTGCTATAACTTAATTTTACCATTTTAAAATTAAAATACAAAATAGCTAACATAACAATATAACAACTTAGAGTGGGCAAGTCACGGCAACGTATACTAAAAGTTGAGAAAATGGTGAAAACCAGACATTTGACAATTTGTTAGTTTGGTGAAAAAGCAACGACAATAAATTAAAAGGAATTTTGTTCAACGTGTGAAATAAAGTCCGAATAAAATTCTATTTTACCCGATAAAACTAAACATTTGTATTTCAAAATACATCTAACTGCAGCTTTGTAACATATTAAAGCCTAATTTTGTAATCACAAATATCAAATAAATTAATATGAAGTAGGGCACTTTAAACTATTAATACTCGCAAAAATAGGCTTATGTCTCATATTTTTTTTTAAATTTAGGTACTGAGCGCGTGGATGAACTAGATTAACTCAAAGTATTTTACAAAGTGAAGCTGTATTTTACATAGTACATTGTACAGTAAGAAGAACATAAATAAATTATTGTTTTCTTTCCAACTGCTGTAGAAAATTAAATGCTACCTACGCCAAATTCTGTAGATAAAAAGGATGTCAATACATTTTACTTTTTACATTAACAACCAGTATACAGTTCTAAAACATATTGTTGGACAACACCATTATATTCCAAATTAGTTGGCACAAAGATAGCACTTCAATAACAAAAATGACACGTCAGGCTAAACAATTTTGGTTTGTACTTATATACGTTTTAGCACCTCTCAGTTTAGCTGTTGTTGAACTCGAATGACTACTTGAGCGATTTTACTTCTCTCATATGAGGAAGATTTGCCAATTAGGTTCTTGAAAACTTTGTTAAGCAGTTTCAGTTTTTAAAATGACGAATTCACAAAAGACGTTTTACGTAATCGTACATATTCTTCATTTCTGCAGTACAGTTTGGATACAACCCCTTAATACCATTGCACCCAGCGTTATCAACAAACTTCAGCCATTGGAAAAAGAAATCTATAACCAATACAAAACCTATCCTTACAAAGACTTACCATCAACAAGCGTAGACATTGACAGCGTTTTTGAGTTTATAAATCCCAGAGGCACACTCACAGTTGTAACAAATTTTCAGCACGCTAATCTAGATGAGTTCAAAACACCAGTAATTCTTAGAAGTCTAGTGGCAGCTTTAAAAAAATTGGCAGATACTTGGCCATATTATAGTTGGCTGCCTAGAGACTCTTTTATTGTGCAGTGCAACAACATTTCCTGCTTTGTACGTAAATTGTGGTGTCCTTCGTGGCTTTACAATTTTCCACAGTTTAGATCACAAGAAGAATATTTTTTTATTTGCTCGCAAATAGACTTTTTGAATTATTCAGCCTTGTCTAAGCCATGGAATGGAGTTATTCAAGTTCAGCTGTTTCAGCCACAGTTTGCGTTGCTGAATCGCAGGCTAAGTTCGGATAAGCTTTATAACTATGAAAACAAGGATTACATAGCTTACATTCTACCCAGTTCAATATCCATCGTTAATATTTTAGTGTCTAGTACTTACCAGCCTTTACCTTCAAACCTTTCCATATTTCAGTGGATAGCGTCTACATCACGAATTATGGTAACGGGATTGGATGTAAGTCATCATGTATTTTTGCACGTAAGGTACAAAGAAAAAAACAGAATACTTGTGCAGCATGTTCAGCCTTGCGAATGTAGCACATTTATCATCTCAACTACTATTACACAAAAGATTGGTAAGTTTGCAGATTCAAGTTTTTGATGGAATTTTCGAAAAGAAGTAATACTTAACTTATGCTTTGTTTTAAGTAGAAATAAATGCTCTCCCATATCCTGAATACCGATGGATATTCACCCCAATGTGGTTTGTGCTGCACGAGGGTGCCACTCAGTTTGTGCCAAGCACACTTATAGAGTTACAGAAAAACAAAGAGCTTATCAATCACCAGCTTTTACGCAAAACCGGTGAAAACAAGCGAAACAAATTTTACAAATCTATGATGCTTCTGTTGCTAGAAACAACTGAAAACCAGACAGTAGAAATGAGCCGTTTTACTGCGTTAAGCGCACATTTACCAGAAAATATTTCTATATATTATCAGATAGCATTTATTCAGAAATCAGTAAAAATGTGGATACATTTTGAAACAATGACGCCAACATCTCTCTTAGGCAACCGAATTGCCACTTTAAATCCAGTTGATAGACTCAGGTTTGTGGCTTGTGGCACGCGTGGCAAAGCTCCATTTCCGTTTGAAAATCTGATTAATGCATATGATTATTGGATATGGATCCTTATTGTAATCAGCACTTTTGTCGTAGCAGCATATATTGCTAAATTCAGTGGTCAGTTTGAATGCAAATTTTGTTATCTGCGTGTATTCAGGTATATTCAAAATGTATTATCTTTGACAAAAATTTTACTTGAGCAAGGCGACCCACTTCCTTCCAAACTGGTTAAAAATCATTTTGTACAGTGGACAGTAACTGGATTTTTTCTAAGCGGGTTAGTAATAAGCAATGGATACAAAAATGAAAATGTTTACAATATGATAACCCGTAGACAACCGCTTTACTATGAAACACTTGAGCAACTCACAACCGATAACATTTCAGTGTACACTAGAATAGGCACAATTGCTAAGACACTGTTGTATCAAAGTACTACAGAAACAGAGATTTTACCATTTACATTACACAGACACAGTATATTTTCTGTTGGGTATCCATTGCTACAAGGATATAGTGAGGTTTATGGAGTACAGGGAAACAATGGAGCGCTAGTTAACAAAACGCAACTACATCCAAATATAAGCACAATATTTACTCATCTTGTACAAAGTGTGTTTCCTTTACTGCGAACAAATATGTTTGATAAATTGGCATTTGCAAGAATGATTGACGAATTTAAAAAAAGAGTGTGGGAAATGCAGCTTGAATGGTATACTAAGGAGCTTGCAACCTGTAACAAAACTGCATTTATTTTGCCTGAATACATGTGTTACGACTATGGTAGGCATACTTTGTCCCATGGTCAAAATCTGGTCTCAGTAGGTTCAGAACTGTATAGTAATCAGTCAGTATCGATCTACTTTATAGGATATTGCCATCCTCATTTGCTTAAAAGAATTAGTTGTTTGAAGGCATCTGGAATTGATCAGTGGTTACCAAAGATTGCTAGCAATGTGATTCCTTTTCAAAGAGGAAATCCTCCACCGGAAGCTGCTTCACTGAATGGAAATGTTTTATTGATATTTTGTGTGCTGCTGGCAGATCTGGGAATAGGAATTGTGGTATGTATCGTAGAAATAGTTGCAAAACGTTATGTTTTCCTGATGACTAAAGTGCTTGTTAATAGTTTAAAACTACTTTGTGGTAAGTTGGTCCTGCGAATTGGCACTGTAAAACCAAGATTCATATGTCAGCTTAACCAATTGTGCGCACTGGATAGATTATCTTACATTTATCAAAAACTAACCAACAGGCTATTCACCAATGCACGAAAGAAACAAGACACAGTTTAAACAACTAATTATAAAGTGTAAAATTAATGTGCTAACAATGTATAGAGTTTTTAGATCGCAAAATTTATAGTTTATACATACCACAAAAATATAGTTAATAATGCATAAACATTTGTAAACATGTTATAGTTTAGTCTAGTCGACGTAGTATGCTTTATAAGTTTAGTAAAAATCTTAGCTGTGCTTTGATCTTTTTTGCAACTCTTGAGCTTGCTCTTTACAATAATTTTTAAATTGCATTGTGATTTTGTAAGTTTATTTGTAACATTAAGCACAAAACCTTTACCAATTTAAAAACGCTTTTGCTCAAAGTTTTAAAATATTGAAGACATACAGAAACAAGATAATGTTTGGAACCAATATAAATCATCAATTCTGTCATGAAAACGGCTAAGCTAATACAAAGTATTGTCCCTACAAATGTAAATAGTGACAGCAACAAAACCAAATTCAAATAGTTTGTACCGTAAAGGACTATGCAACCTAAGGGCAAAAACTTTTACCTACCAGTTTATTACTGATTCTGATAGAGCGTTTAAAGCTTTACAATTTTGCAATTTAAACTATGTCATTATTTTGTAAAGTTGTCGAGATATGAACGAGTTTGTCATTTTAGCTCTCATAAGGCTCAATAGTAAACATCCTTTTTTCAAAGTCGTGGCTACCGAATCGCGCCCACTTTTGATTTTTGATGTTCATAGTAGTTTAGAAAGAACGTTAACTGAGGATGTTTTTTAGAAGTTACTGGAGTAGTTTTTCTGCAAACGTTGAAGTTGTGGTACGTTAAACACGGAGGTGTTTTTTTGGAACAACTTCCTTCTAAATCGTTCTAGCTTCTACTACACACTTTCAATTTTCAAAGTTAATTACTCTGTGAAAAGAGTAGTTTCTAGGAATTCTATCGCAGAAACAATCAGAACAAAACGTCATTATTTACAAAAGTTATACGGTTCTAACTTTGGAGGGGCTGTTCGAGAACCCTTAAAAACAGCCCTATTTCAAGCCTACATTTGACCCCTTGAGCCCACCTTTGATTTTCGATCGTCATAACAATTTTGAAAGCGCTGGTATCTTACCAAAATTACGCACCTGGTCGAGTCAATATCAAAATATCTATAATTATGTCTGATAATTCATAATTAGTAATAACTATTATTGACATCTTTTAATATTCACTACTCTATTTTGAACCTTTTCTGTCAAGACTTCAATGTTCAATATTCATTTTAAGGGGGAGAATTGCGAATAAATTTTTAAGGGGGGCTATAATTGGAGAGAGGCTATAATTGGAGAGAGACTATAATTGGAGAGAGGCTATAATTGGAGAGAGGCTATAATTGGAGAGAGGCTATAATTGGAGAGAGACTATAATTGGAGAGAGGCTATAATTGGAGAGAGGCTATAATTGGAGAGAGGCTATAATTGGAGAGAGGCTATAATTGGAGAGAGACTATAATTGGAGAGAGGCTATAATTGGAGAGAGACTATAATTGGAGAGAGGCTATAATTGGAGAGAGGCTATAATTGGAGAGAGGCTATAATTGGAGAGAGGCTATAATTGGAGAGAGGCTATAATTGGAGAGAGGCTATAATTGGAGAGAGGCTATAATTGGAGAGAGGCTATAATTGGAGAGAGGCTATAATTGGAGAGAGGCTATAATTGGAGAGAGGCTATAATTGGAGAGAGGCTATAATTGGAGAGAGGCTATAATTGGAGAGAGGCTATAATTGGAGAGAGGCTATAATTGGAGAGAGGCTATAATTGGAGAGAGGCTATAATTGGAGAGAGGCTATAATTGGAGAGAGGCTATAATTGGAGAGAGGCTATAATTGGAGAGAGGCTATAATTGGAGAGAGGCTATAATTGGAGAGAGGCTATAATTGGAGAGAGGCTATAATTGGAGAGAGGCTATAATTGGAGAGAGGCTATAATTGGAGAGAGGCTATAATTGGAGAGAGGCTATAATTGGAGAGAGGCTATAATTGGAGAGAGGCTATAATTGGAGAGAGGCTATAATTGGAGAGAGGCTATAATTGGAGAGAGGCTATAATTGGAGAGAGGCTATAATTGGAGAGAGGCTATAATTGGAGAGAGGCTATAATTGGAGAGAGGCTATAATTGGAGAGAGGCTATAATTGGAGAGAGGCTATAATTGGAGAGAGGCTATAATTGGAGAGAGGCTATAATTGGAGAGAGGCTATAATTGGAGAGAGGCTATAATTGGAGAGAGGCTATAATTGGAGAGAGGCTATAATTGGAGAGAGGCTATAATTGGAGAGAGGCTATAATTGGAGAGAGGCTATAATTGGAGAGAGGCTATAATTGGAGAGAGGCTATAATTGGAGAGAGGCTATAATTGGAGAGAGGCTATAATTGGAGAGAGGCTATAATTGGAGAGAGGCTATAATTGGAGAGAGGCTATAATTGGAGAGAGGCTATAATTGGAGAGAGGCTATAATTGGAGAGAGGCTATAATTGGAGAGAGGCTATAATTGGAGAGAGGCTATAATTGGAGAGAGGCTATAATTGGAGAGAGGCTATAATTGGAGAGAGGCTATAATTGGAGAGAGGCTATAATTGGAGAGAGGCTATAATTGGAGAGAGGCTATAATTGGAGAGAGGCTATAATTGGAGAGAGGCTATAATTTGAAATAGGGCTATAAATTGGAAATTTACGGTGTTCTTAATTGTTGGGATGTTTACGTTAACATGACAAAGTACTAGAGAAAGTGCAGTTCTTGGGTAGTCGAATTTGTCTTCATGTTGATATATTTTATGTTTTACTTGAGAGTCAAACCCTCTCATATGCTTAATCAAACCTTTTGCATCTAAAGAGTATACATTATTAGCGGATTCTACATTCCAGTAATCACTCAAGCCCGATTCATACAATTGCGACAGCATGGGAATAAAAGAGACATATTATCGTGCTTCAATTACCAATACCGTTTCACTTTTTTATAGATGAACGAAAACAACAAAGGAAACTCTTGCTGTGTAGGGGTCTTATGAGACAGACAATAGTCTGGTTATTTTGATTTCAGTAATAGTGTGCTTTTTGTTCCAGAAGACACGGGAAGACGGTGAAGAAGCGTGGGATTGAGACAGAAGGCTGGGTGCGAGGATAATTTCATCATCTTTTCTTAAGTCCAGTTTGTTCCAGAGAGAGACGGAACTGAGAGCACCAGCAAGTTTCATGCTTTTTGTTCATTACCGAGTTTCAGTTGAACGGAGAGAAGTAGATTTTTTCGGGGATTCATTATTGCTTTCAGAAAAAGTAGAGACTTTTGATTTTTGATCAGAGAACTTAACTTCTGAGGAATTAGTAGTTTTCCTTTTAATTTTTTGATTAAAAACCCGTTCATTAAAAGAGAAAATTGAGAATAAAGTGAAGTACAGATACGTTTTAGTAGAAAAAATTAAAACCGACATTTTGTGTGTGTGAAATTGAATTATTTTGGGAGCAGTAACGGCACGGCATAATTATCGAGCATCTGGAGTTAAGGAAGTTTTTATTTACACTGCATATTACCTAACTGGACAAGAGTAACTTCCCCGTATAGACAAGATCCTCCACAAAGTCTAATGGCTGAATCTTTTCCTGAGGTGGATTTTCAAACGCAAGAAGACCAAATTTTATCCAACATTGAAATCCCATCAAGACCACCATCGCCAGAAATCTCTCACGCAACACATTTCACAGCTGATTGACAAGATGATCCCAGAACGGAAACCCGAAGAACAAATCTTATTGGAGGAGCTGGACATGGAGAAGACACTGACAGAATGGGATCATTTACAATCTCACTCGAGTGACCCACTGGTAAAGGAATACTTTACTATTTTGAAAGAACTCAGAATCAAACCGGAACATCCGGATACGTCAATTTTAAATAGCTTGCCAGTTCCAGATACCACTCTGACTGTGCCAATCGAAGTGTCTATCCTCAACAATTTGACTACATATTTGCAATGTAGATATTCAGCTTTGAATATCAATCAAGCCTGTCAGCGTGAGAAATGTCTTTTTAGCCCGTATATATACTTTCAAATTCCTCAATTTGAACTGTTACCAGTAGAGTACTTTAGTGAGTGTCACGAGCTAAAACTTAACTTTGCAAAAGGTATTCAAACAAGCGCCGTGAACGGCTTGGCATTTACCATGGAGCTGATTCTACTTAGAACATTTAAATTGATTAAGGATCAAGTAGAAACTCTAGGACAGGAATCAGCTGCTCTTACCCAGTTAATTATGTACTTTTTTCTGAAATTCTTCATAGCAGCAGAAGGAAATTTCCAAAAAACCTTTAAATCAAAAGATATTGACTGGGATAAAAAACAATGTCGAGTAAAAAGTATTCTACCGAAATGGCGGAGACAAGAAACACCAACGCCGCCACTAGTTAGGCCTAATAGATACGTTAGGGTACTAAGTGAAAAGTTGAGTAAAGGCTCCGCCAAAATCTCCTCTCTAGGTATTATACAGCACTGCAAATCAGATAAATCTGCAAATAGCACTGAACCTAAAGAGAGGGGAAATGCAGTTCAGGGAACTAGTAGTAAAAGTAAGGTTAGAACAGAGAAAACTACTGTTTACCGAAATGTGAAAGAGATTACTAAGGATAGAGATAAACCTGTCAATCAAGCTATCCCTGACAGGAAAGATGCTAGGAATAGCGCATTCAACAAAAATCGAAATATAGACAGGGAAGAAGCCAATCTGGGCCCAAATTCTAACGGCAGCAATAGTCAGCCCAACTCAAATATACCACCACAAGTTTTACAAAACTGACAATCAGAAACGTACAGTAACAAGAATTTAACTAAAGAGAAAATGAAATGTCGCAAATTTGTAAATCTGTATAATTTATTCCCATTTTACAATCAATTATCAAAGCGACAACAAAAATATTTATACATGCTATTCAGACTAGAGCAAACCTCAAACACTTCAATTCATAATTTGTCCTCCATCACCGACCTTCCTAGTTCTGTAAAAATACTTCTATTTCTCGGTCTCAAATTTAACCTTTCACAGAGTCCAAATTATAGAGCAATTTATTATGGTATACAGGAAGGTAAAAGGAAAATAGCCTTGAAAATATTCTTTAAAAGTATTGAGGAGGACAAAACCATGGATAGGGCAACTGAAATTTTACATAATATTAAAAAATCAACATCTAATATAAAAACACATAGTCCATGCGAGTTTTCTCTGTTTAGTACTGATTTTGCTAAAATTTGTGTAAATAAGTTACAAAGGCAAACACAACCACATAATAAGGTACACTCATTTTTATGTAATCAGTTAGATAAATTTGTAAAAGCAAACAAATTAGTTATCAAGCAAAGTGACAAAAACGCTGGAATTTGTGTTATGAATCTTAGTGACTACGAAAGTGAGATAACCAGACAGCTCCACGATGAAGCTACATATAGAACTTCCACAATTTCTGAATTCAATACGAAAATGAATATATTTATAGATAAAGCCACAAATCTCTGTAAATATATAATACCGGGTAAGAGGCATAGTTCTCTAATACCGTTAGAATTCAAACCTGCAAAATTTTATGTACTGCCTAAAGTGCACAAAAATTATGTATCATTTCCAGTTGGTAGACCAATATGTAGCACCATAAAATGCATAAATCGAGGTATATCAATGTTCCTGGATGGTATTTTACAGCCACTAAGCCTACTTATACCAGATCTGTTAATAGACTCTCCACATCTGCTATTATCATTAAGTCACGTTAAATTATTAGCTGACCACAAGTACGTTTTAGTTACAGCAGATATAAATGCAATGTACCTAGAGTTACCCATAGCTAAATGTAAACAAAACTGTAAGTTTTTTCGTAGAAAACCAGCATAAGGCTAAAATACCCTTTGATGTTAATGTAAACCAATTGGAAGAACTTTTGAACTTAAGCTTAGACTTTAGTTTTATTGAATTTAACGAAGAAATATTCATTCAACATAAGGGTATTCAAATGGGTAACTGTGCTAGTGTCTCTGTGGAAAATATTACGGCTGGAGTAGAATTACGTCGCCAACTTACCAGACCTGAAGTAGCTTTTAAAGGACTATTTATCGATGATTTATTCTTGATTCTAGATGTAACTAATATAGAAAGTGAGATAAAGGTATATATAGATAATCTATTCCAACATGATTTCCCTAAATTTTCATACGAATATAGCAATTCATGTGTAACATTTCTAGATATGAATATTATGATAGATAATCGTAATATCATCTCCACTTCTTTGTACAGAAAGCCAATGTCAAAGCATGAATTTGTTCACTATCTATCAAGTCATCCTTCTCACCTACTTAAGTCACTACCTTATTCATGCGGTTTACGGGTTATTCGTACATGTTCTGATCCAATTGTTAGACAGCAAGAAATGAATTCTTTAATGGATAAATTCCGTAAAAGAAACTATCCTGACAATATTATAAATACCGCTATAGGAAAACTGCAAACAATTGTACGGACAGACCTATTGAAACCCAAGTCTGATATTCTTATCTCATTTTTGTCAATGCATCATCCAGAAATGATAGTAAATTATAATAGTAATACCGCGGTAAATACTACTACTAATAATGATACTATATCCTTTGTTGTAATACCGTTCTATAAAAATATCCTTGGTTCAGGAAAAATACTTAAGAATGCATTTTACAACGAACTAAAACAATGCAAAGAAGAGGATTTGTTAAAGCATGCACAAGACATTAGGATACAAATAGCTTATTCTATTCCAAACTCCATACAAAAAACCATAAATAGGTATCCTTTGGCAGAGCCAAAATAGTCCAGTTCATTTTTCACGTATACTGTTTATGTTAAAGCTGGATTTTTTTTGGCTCGCATATTTTATTTCTGTCTTCTCTACTTCATATTGACTCAAGCATTCTGTATACAACAACTAGCGTAAACGGACAATCCTTCCTAAAATGTAACACTAAAGTCGTGAATATTTTTAGAATTTGTCTAACAATTTGAAGGTAATCAATTTTGGTGTTAAATTCCGAAAATAGTAATGTTCAATTTATTCTAGTTTCATTGAGGATTCTAATGTAAAATATTATATCCATTATATTATGCAGGAATCCTTTGTCAATAGTTGACCGTTTATGTGAAACGACTATTCAATACATAATACAATTTAATATCTGGGTAAATATTATTATAATATTTTAACTAATTGTCACATAATATGGTTACTGTACGTTTCATACAAATTCTCAATTAATTTTTTATTTCCATTCATTTTAATTTAAGCTGCCTGATGATGTCGAATAAATAAAACGATGAAACCGGTTGCAGCATACCAGTAACAGACTTGGAGTTAAGGAAGTTTTTATTTACACTGCATATTACCTAAATAGAATAATCGGTATTTGTTGTTTATTTTGTCATAAAAATAACTGGAGCAAAAACTATGCAAATAATCACAAATAGATACAACCGACAGGGAATTTTATCTAATTGTAAGTTTACCTGCGGCCCAAGTAAGATCCGAAGCCATATATTAATGAAATATGTGCAAAGAAGTAATTTCGACCGATGTTTTTAAAGCTACAACTACGTGACAAACTCAAATGCTTGTAACTATGTCAAATGCAAGATTTGTTTAAGAATAGCAGGTTTTAATTGAAAATGCGGAAGCCACTTGTAGCCTTCAAATTTTTAATTTTATACTGTACGAAATGTATTAGAGCCTTTCCGGAAGTACTGTTTGAACTTGTTTTTTAAAATATGTTAAATATTATAAGTTCTTAATTTTTTCCTGTAAATAATAAGCTTATTTTAAATGTTGCGTAACAACAGATTAGTTTATTTTTGTTTGCTTTTGCAAGACTTTTTAATTACGCAAATATTTAAATTCCTTATGTATTGAAAACCTTCTTTTTAGCTTCCGATATTCAATATTTTTAAAGTTCAAGGTTCTATCTAATATGTACTGAAAAATGCCTACTCATCCAATTCACCTTTACAGTTACGATACTATTTAAGCATAACATATCTTTCAACTTATGTTAAACTCTGCGTCATTGTTTGTCTTAATTTTTTTATGAAAAAGATTTTGTTCGCATATATGCCCTTTGTGTTCCTACATGATAAGATACCAGGTACAGGCTATTAGCTCCCGGTGGTCAGTAATTATTAAGCTCCCCGCCCCACTTGATTCCAGACTCATGGAGCAAAAGGTAAGGAAAGCTACTGACAACAGGTGAGTTCGGTAGCTAATATCGGTTATTCAATACCCAGTTACCATTCTACAATTCTTAATAATTAACCAATGTCGTAGAAACATGTACCTAAAAGAAACGGAGAATACTGCTTGTATTGAACAGACAGTCTGTAACAGATTTCCACAGTCCTAACAAGACATAACATCGATAACAGAATTAAATTACTAAATTAGATTTGGATCTCTAAATTTTATTGATAAATTGACGCCTCTTAACTGTGTTGATTTTTCAAATGAGTTGACAGTACAACTTTTAATAGTTAACCAGAGAATGGTAAACCATTAAAAATGCTCGCTGCGAAAGATCTGGGGGTATAGACCCCATTTAACCTGGATTAAAGCCCATTAAGTCCATCTAAAATAGATAAAACATCTATATAATATATAACCAGTCAATGGTAAACCAATTTAAAGATGCTCGCTGCTAAAGTCGATATAAATAATATACGATTGCCCACTTAGCCTGGTTTAGACCCCATTTAGCCTGGTTTAGACCCCATTTATCTGGTTTAGACCCCATTTAGCCTGGTTTAGACCCCATTTATCTGGTTTAGACCCCATTTAGCCTGGTTTAGACCCCATTTAGCCTGGTTTAGGGCCCCACAAAAATAAAGTGGACGGACACACAGACACGCGGACACACGGACTACGATATCCTAACCAGTAAATGGTAAACGATTTGAAATGCTCGCTGCAAAAGACGTGGTGTAGACCTGATTTAAAGCCCATTTAGCCCATCTACAATAGGTAAAACATCTAATAATGCTGATTTAGACTTTTTTTCCCCCCAAATACCCTGACTGTGACCCCAAATAGCCTTTTTTACCCCAAATAGCCTAATTTTGACCCTAAATAGCCCGATTTTGACCCCAAATAGCCTGATTTTGACCCCAAATAGCCTTTTTGACCCCAAATAGCCTTTTTGACCCCAAATAGCCTTTTGTGATCCAAAATAGCCTTTTTGTCCCCAAAAAGCCTTTTGTAATCCCAAATAGCCTTTTTGACCCCAAATAGTCTGGTATAGACCCCAAAAATAAAGTGGACGGACACACGGACAGACGGACACACGGACACACTACTCGTTAATAAGCTCACCTGCTGACGCAGCGAGCTAATAAGCTCCTCTGCTGAAGCAGCGAGCTAATAATGGTCTGTGCCGATTGAGGCTGGTCTAGAGCCGATTTATGCTGTTCTAGAGCCGATTTATGCTGTTCTAGAGCCGATTTATGCTGGTCTAGAGCCGAAATATGCTGTTCTAGAGCCGATTTATGCTGGTCTAGAGCCGAAATATGCTAGTCTAGAGCCGATTTAGACTGGTCTAGAGCCGAATTAGACTGGTCTAGAGCCGATTTAGACTGGTCTAGAGCCGATTTAGACTGGTCTAGAGCCGATTTAGACTGGTCTAGAGCCGATTTAGACTGGTCTAGAGCCGATTTAGGCTGGTCTAGAGCCGATTTATGCTGGTCTAGTGCCGATTTAGACTGGTCTAGAGCCGATTTATGCTGGTCTAGAGCCGATTTAGACTGGTCTAGAGCCGCTTTATGCTGGTCTAGAGCCGATTTAGACTGGTCTAGAGCCCATTTAGACTGGTCTAGAGCCCATTTATGCTGGTCTAGAGCCGATTTAGACTTGTGTAGAGCCGATTTAGACTTGTGTAGAGCCGATTTAAACTGGTCTAGAGCCGATTTATGCTGGTCTAGAGCCGATTTATGCTGGTCTAGAGCCGATTTAGACTGGTGTAGAGCCGATTTAGACTGGTCTAGAGCCGATTTATGCTGATCTAGAGTCGATTTATGCTGATCTAGAGTCGATTTATGCTGGTCTAGAGCCGATTTATGCTGGTCTAGAGCCGATTTATGCTGGTCTAGAGCCGATTTATGCTGGTCTAGAGCCGATTTATGCTGGTCTAGAGCCGATTTATGCTGGTCTAGAGCCGATTTATGCTGGTCTAGAGCCGATTTATGCTGGTCTAGAGCCGATTTATGCTGGTCTAGAGCCGATTTATGCTGGTCTAGAGCCGATTTAGATTGGTGTAGAGCCGATTTAGACTGGTCTAGAGCCGATTTATGCTGGTTTAGAGCCGATTTATGCTGGTTTAGAGCCGATTTATGCTGGTCTAGAGCCGATCTATGCTGGTCTAGAGCCGATCTATGCTGGTCTAGAGCCGATTTATGCTGGTCTAGAGCCGATTTATGCTGGTCTAGAGCCGATTTATGCTGGTCTAGAGCCGATTTATGCTGGTCTAGAGCCGATTCACTGATCTAGAGCCGATTTAGGCTGGTGTAGAGGCAATTTGGACTGATCTTGAGCCAATTTGGACTGATCTTGAGCCAATTTAGACTGATCTTGAGCCGATTTAGGCTGGTTTAGAGCCGATTTATGCTGGTTTAGAGCCGATTTATGCTGGTTTAGAGCCGATTTATGCTGGTTTAGAGCCGATTTATGCTGGTTTAGAGCCGCTTTATGCTGGTCTAGAGGCGATTTAGACTGATCTAGAGCCGATTTAGGCTGGTTTAGAGCCGATTTATGCCGGTTTAGAGCCGATTTATGCTGGTTTAGAGCCGATTTATGCTGGTTTAGAGCCGATTTATGCTGGTTTAGAGCCGATTTATGCTGGTTTAGAGCCGTTTTATGCTGGTCTAGAGGCGATTTAGACTGATCTAGAGCCGATTTAGGCTGGTCTAGAGCCGATTTATGCTGGTCTAGAGCCGATTTAGACTTTATACATTCCAAAAAAAAAGTGGACGGACACACGGACAGACGGACACACGGACAGACGGACACACGGACACAGTACCCGTTAATAAGCTCACCTGCTGACGCAGCGAGCTAATAAACCATAAGAACATGTAAATGAATGTTTTCCAGGTGATTGCGATTCCTGTCCTGCTGTGGAATTTTTTATGTAAATACGACTAATTTTTTAAGTATATCTAAACGTCATGCCAACACTTATAACCTTGTTAATCTTATAAATATTTCAATTTGAAAAGTTCACAACAGACGGTAAACCTTTTTGTGGCCCGTCATGTGGACTGATAAATTAGAAAGATTAAAACATATCAAAAACTCTTATTAAGACATGATAAAACTGGCACGTTCTTAGGGCGGTAGCAACTCCCAAATATTGTTTATTTTAATTATATCATGATGAAAAGTATCAAAAACATAAGCAAAGAGCCTACCTGGCTGGCTGCGTCTTTGGAGGACACCGTTTTTTTCTTGCTATATAAGCCTACTGAAGTGGGAATGTGGCACCAAGCCAGGTTCAATAGTGCTAACCGATAGCGGCATGAGATGGAGATCGCCATCATCATCATCATCACCATCGCACAACATCAGCTGCTTATAGCCAAAAAACCAGCAAGCGTCCAAAAATTATGCACTGTGTTGTGCTTGAGCTGGCCTTTGTTTTCTCACCATTCAAACTTTGCCACGCTTTTTTGGAAAGTGAGACCGCACGGATGCATGCATGTAAATGCATCGGCGACGGCTACATGCTAGGCTTTGTGCGCAATGTTGTGTAGATGGGTGATTTGGGCTATCCGTGCCAAGTCGATGGCTATCCGTCTCATGCCGCCACCGGTTAGCACTATTGAACCTGGCTTGTGTGGCACTATGGGTGAATACATGGGTTGGTGGCACTATGGGAGAATACATGGGTTGGTGGCACTATGGGAGAATACATGGGAATGGTGGCACTATGGGAGAATACATGGGAAATGCGGCACCATAGTGCCACATTGCTACTTCAGTAGGCAGATATATTGGTTACTGAAGTGGGAATGTGGCACTATGGGAGAATACATGGGCATTGTGGCACTATGGGAGAATACATGGGTTGGTGGCACTATGGGAGAATACATGGGTTGGTGGCACTATGGGAGAGTACATGGGAATTGTGGCACTATGGGAGAATACATGGGTTGGTGGCACTATGGGAGAATACATGGGTTGGTGGCATTATGGGAGAATACATGGGAAATGCGGCACCATAGTGCCACATTGCTACTTCAATAGGCAGATATATTGGTTACTAAAGTGGGAATGTGGCACTATGGGAGAATACATGGGAATTGTGGCACTATGGGAGAATATATGGGTTGGTGGCACTATGGGAGAATACATGGGTTGGTGGCACTATGGGAGAATACATGGGAATTGTGGCACTATGGGTGAATACATGGGAATGGTGGAACTATGGGAGAATACATGGGAAATGCGGCGCCATAGTGCCACATTGCGACCTCAGTAACATATTCACCGCAGAACCTTTAACTTGGTTCAGTATAGACCGCCGCGACGACGAATTGCACTTGCTTTTGTTGTTGTGATCCTTTACCACGTACCCTACCTTACATTCCTTACCTACCTAATCCTTTCCTATTCTATCCTATTCTTTCTACTCCTTCCTATACTTTTAAACTCCTTTTCCTTCCTAGACTTTTAAAATCCTTTTCCTTCCTATACTTTTAAACTCCTTTTCCTCCCTATACTTTTAAACTCCTTTTTCTTTCTATACTTTTAAACTCCTTTTCATTCTCCTACTTAGTTCTCTCTTGAACACTATCTGCTTATTAGCAGTTAAAAGCCTATGTGCTATTAGATGCCTATGAGCAATTTTATGCCTATGAGCAGTATTACGCCTATGAGCGCTATTACGCCTATGAGCGCCATTACGCCTATGAGCGCTATTACGCCTATGAGCGCTATTACGCCTATGAACCTTTGAATATTCATGAGATTGTGACTATACTTTCTTTGAAAGTTTTACATTCCACTCAGTATATAATTGGATTCAAAAATCCCTCAAAATGCCTAAAAAACAAGAGACGCCTGAAGAACGTCGTGCACGTCTCGATAAAAAGAATGCGACTGCTAAGCGAGCTGCAGAGACTGCAGAAGAACGTCAAGCACGTCTGGACCGAAAACATGCAGCAGCCACAGCCAAGCGAGCTGCGGAAACTGACGAAGAACGTGAGGCAAGACAAATCAGGAGCAGAGAGTCAAAACGTGCACGAAAAGAAACGACTGAAGAGGCCGCACTCCGACGGCAAAATCATGCAAATGCAGAAAGGAATCGTGTAGCAAACCTCTCTGATGCAGATGCTGATACACGGCGATCCTTACGTGCATCTCAGGAACGCAATCGAATTGAGAACCTCTCAGATGCAGATGCCAATGAGCGAAGATGTGTTCGGACAACACAAGAACGCAACCGAGTTGCAAATCTCCCATTAAATGAGACAGTTGAACGAATGCAGATGCAAGCGGTACAGCATCGTCAAAGTTATTCAGTACGAGGTGACCGTGAAAGATCTGCTTTACTTAATGAAATACAATCGTTTATTGGAAACGAAAAGAATGTAAAAGTTCATAATTGCGAAGAAATGACATGTGTTTGCCAGGCGTGTCAATCTCTAAATTTTAAAGACGAAATGTCCGGAAACATCGGTACACGATGTTGCGCTAAGGGAAAAATTAATCCTCCTGCTTTGCCTACGTATCCGGAAAGCTTACGTACTTTGTTAACAATGCAAGATCCATTGTTCAAGAACTTTAAATTAAACATACGGTCAATCAATAATTCCTTTGCTTTTGCTTCGATGGGGGCAAACTTTGCTAAACTCCCCCAGGAGGACCCTTCTGCTTTCGAATTCAAGGGCAGATATACCACAGAACGGGAACCTTGCACCCAAATGAAGGAGAATCAAGACAATATGCTCAAATATATGTCCTTGATCCTGCAGAAGCAACGGAACAAAGATTAAACCATCCAGGATATGCCGAATGCGAACCAGATTTAATGCGCCGCATTGCCTTGATAATGCAAGAGGTTAGTGAATTTGCAAAATCGTACCGATTGTTGCATGAAATCTTACAAGAAGCAGCAGAAAGCGGCTTTGATAACACCATAACAATGGCAATCAAGAATGATAGACAAGCTGACGCGAGGAGATACAATGAGCCAAGAGTCTCAGAAGTTGCGATTGTATTTGACAATTTTGATGGAAAACCTCCATTTTCATAGGGATATTTTAATTCATCCCAAGGTTGACCCTCATCGACCGAATGCTCCAAAACTCAAACGAATTACGATACTGGATCCGAATTTAGATGTCATGACTTATCCCTTATTGTTTTCCGCAGGCGAACAAGGATGGGGAGTAGATCTTCGGAGACAAGGCGAGAATCATAGAACTCGCATGTCCCAAATGGAGTATTACAAATTCAGATTGTCCGTAAGGAGAGAAGAATTCAATCCAATTCTGCATGCTGGAAGGCTGGCTCAACAGTATATTGTTGATTCCTATGTAAAAATGGAAGCAAATAGGCTAAACTATTTACGAACAAACCAATTCAAATTAAGGGTTGACAACTACAGTGGATTTGTTGACCATATTCGTGGCGACGACAATCAGCAACCTGGAAAGGCTGTTATACTTCCATCTACATTTAAGGAAGCCCGCGGAATTACCAACAGCGGTACCAAGATGCAATGGCCATGGTCACAAAATTCGGTAAACCCGATTTCTTTATAACAATGACATGTAACCCTAAGTGGCCCGAAATTTTAAATAGTATAGAGCCTTGGGAAAGGCCTGAAGATAGACCCGATATTGTATCACGGGTATTTAAATTTAAAAAGAACGCTCTTTTAAAAGACCTAGAGGCAGGCCTATATGGTGAAATGCAATGCCTTATTCATGTAATTGAATTCCAAAAAAGAGGCCTACCACATGCACATATACTGCCTACAGTAGCTCCAGAGTTCAAATTAAAAGACGACTCTGAGATCGACAAGTTTGTCAGTGCGGAAATATCAGTCTCAGTATCAATATCAGTATGTCAGTTCCTCTGAAGAATCCACTTCTTCGTGAAAGAGTGCTTAAGCATATCTTGCATGGGCCGTGTGGTAAGGACAATAAAAATAGTCCATGCATGCAAGATGGCAAATGTTCAAAGAACTTCCCCAAGCAGTTTCAAGCAACTACCATTGGGAACGTAAAAGGTTATCCAATATATCGCCGTGAAGAAGGGCCAAGTACCGAATTCAATGGGAGACAAGTAAATAATCAATGGATAGTTCCATACAATCCATATTTGTTGTTAAAATACAATTGCTATATAAATGTGGAAGTATGTGCCTCGATTAAAAGCGTAAAATACCTTTTTAAATATGCATACAAAGGTCAAGATGCGGCTCAAGTAAATGTAAGCAAACGCGACGAAATTCTGGACTTTGTTGATGGAAGATATGTGAGTGCTCCAGAAGGAGTTTGGCATATATTCGGATTTCCTATGCACAAACAGTCGCATTCTGTAATGAGACTTGATGTTCATTTACCAAATGAGCAAGCGATTTATTTCGATCCTGAAGCTGCGCAGCAAAATCCAGATCCTTCTCTGCAAAACGCCGACAGAAAACTTTCTACATTGCAGGCTTGGTTTAAGTTAAACATTAATGACCCTGAAGCCAGGAGTCTTCACTATTGGGAGATACCCGATAGGTATTGGTTTGAAAAAAATATAGTTGACGCCCAAAAAAGAAAACTACAATACCAATGGGTTAAAAGGGTTTCCGATCCGGAGAGGTATTATCTCAGAATACTCCTGCTCCATGTTAAAGGAGCCACATCGTGGGCTGACCTCCTCACTGTAATTGGTGTTCCGTGTGAAACGTTTAGAGAATCCGCCAGATTACGTGGTTACTTGATTGATGATAAAATCTGGGAAAAAACCCTGGAAGATGCGTCAGTCTTTCAAATGCCTTATCACTTAGGGCAAATATTTGCATATATATGCTTGTTTTGCTCTCCTACAGAGCCTGAAAAACTTTGGAATAAGTTTAAGCTAGAGTTTATCGAGGATATTTGTCACAAACGGCTTCCTGGAGTAAATGAATGTTTAGATTGTGAGCAATATGCTTTAAAAGATGTACAAAATGTATATATTATCCATGGAAAGTCATGGTCACATTTGCAATTACCGTTCCCGTCAACGGATTTCGGCTCAAATGAATCTGAATATGATCTTGAGGAAGAAACATTATTAGGAGAAAAATGCATTTGACATTAAATTGTCAACAGCGTGAGGCATTTGACGCCATAATGGCTGCTGTGAATGACGATTCACCTACTCAAAAGTGCTTTTTCTTAGATGGGCCTGGTGGAACAGGAATAACTTATTTGTACAGTACTCTAATGCATTGCATTCGAGGAAATGGTGGAGTTGTTCTACCTGTAGCGACAACCGGCGTAGCGGCAAATTTGCTGGCTGGTGGTAAGATTATGCACTCGCAATTTGGACTTCCCCTTGAGTTAAACGAATGCTCAGTATCTAGAATTACTGCCAAATCCGATGAAGGTAAGGCAATTATTAATGCTAAATTGCTCCTAATAGATGAAAGCACTATGGCATCATCAAATGCAGTTAACACAATTGATAATCTGCTAAGAGAGCTAATGTCCACCAAAGACATTCGTCTAAAGCATGTGCCTATGGGTGGAAAGCCAATTTTATTTGGAGGCAATTTTAGACAATGTCTAACAGTAGTGCCTCATGCTAAACCTGCAGAGATTGTACAGAATTCCAAGAAGTACTGTAAAGCTTGGTCAAGCTATAAGAGGTTCACTTTGACCAACAACTTGAGATCTGTGGACTCAAACTTCAGTGAGCTTGGTGATGGAACACTAACTAATGAAGATGGTCTAAACCCAGACATAATTGAAATTCCCAATGAATTTATTACGTCAGAAAACTTAGTGACAGAAATATATGGTCAAGATATAAATGACCAAGGCTTTAGGGCTTTAGCCAACAGAGCTATTTTGACACCTAAAAACAAGACCGTTGATAAAGTCAACGATGAGATAATTTCAAAATTAAGCGGAGATCAATGATTTATTATAGCACAGATGAAGCAAATTGTGATGATCCAGCAGATGCGACAAATTTTCCGATTGAGTTTATGAACACACTCAATCCGTCTGGCATGCCACCACATGCACTGAAACTTAAGGTGAATACAATTGTAATTCTCTTAGGGAACCTCGACACTAAAAGGGGTTTGTGTAACGCTACCCGTCTATTGGTGCGGGAGTTGAAGCGAAATGTTATTATAGCTGAAATCCTAACTGGTAAGTGGTAAAGGAAATACGGAGCTTATTCCACGTATCATTCTTGATAGCACAAGATCATCGAACATTCCGTTTGGATTACGCCGAAGGCAATTCCCAGTGAAGCCGGCATTTGCTATGACAATTAACAAGGCTCAAGGGCAGTAGGTATCCTTTTGCCGGAACCTATATTTGGACATGGACAATTATATGTGGCATTTTCTAGAGCCAAGAAAGCATGTAATGTGAGAGTGAAGGTATTTGATACTCCACACCAAGGCAAATTAGTCAGTGGATCAGACAAAGTATTTACCCGGAATATTGTATACCGGGAAGTACTGTGAATGTATTAAGGATCACTGATCCTACGGAGAAGGAAAACTCAAAGAAACCCGCATAATAACAATGCGTAGTAGAGTAAAGCCCTCTACCTGATGAGGCCAAGGCTAGGCCAAAACGCATTTAATCTTAATATCATTACTTAACCTAAAAATGAAGCTGTTAGCAGCATTGGATTTTTGTACGTATTTCGTTCCTGCACTTAGTGCAGGAACTGGCTCCCTTCTAGTTTATGTAATATTTCATACTTATACGCTTTTATCTGTCAATTTAATTACTTTTGCTAATGTTCTTGTTGAATTTTAGCTGCCTTTGGTAAACGCCAACCCTTTTTTTCATTTCTTGTAGTGTCTTTTGTGTTACTATGTCTTAGGAAAATTCCATAAATCTTGGAATAACTTCAAGTTGACTTTATTGGAGATACAAAGTCAATCAATTCGTAAGAAGTTAATTAAATTAAATTAATTAATCTAATGTACAAAGCATAGAGAGGGACGTGTCCACGTGCGGCATCGGCACAAAAAGCAAGAAGACGAAAGGCAGATTAAAAATTAAGACCAATCGTTTCACTCCTTTGGCTGTGGTTGTTCCATACTGTTTGCGTCAAGAAATTTTTGTGGCTTATATAGGCTTTCCTAAGTTTAAGCATATTTAAAAATAGTAACAAACTTTACTATTCTCACTTAATTTGGTGCACTACTTTACAAATACAACAAACACACTATGTTGCAGAAACATTTGTATTTCTTCGGCAAAGCTTGTCAGCTTTCTGAATCTCTTGGTAGTGTGTCCATAAAATGGGATAAAAATGTATCAGCAATGACATCAGAGTTACACAGTAGCAGACGAAACATCTTGAAACACAAATTGCGTATACATACCTTACTTTTGATACTAACGGCGTTTGGTTGTTTCTACTATATGAAATGTACACCTTACACGAACGCTAAACTGCCAAACATACTTTTTCTAGGCATTGGACTAGTAGCTATGATCTGGGGTAATATGAATATTGCGTCGTGTAACAAAAATGCTTATTCAATCTGCTTATACGTAAATGGGTTATTGTCGTTGCGTTCAAGATTCGCTAAGTCTGAATCCAATCACAGTAAATTGTCGTTCATAGCGTTTCTAAATTTGGTATTTGCTTATGCAACTTTTATGGTTGAAGTCGGATTCCCAGTGTTTTATGTTTACGTTTTGCATTGGACTACTCCATGCAAACCTTCTTTAATGGGCTACTGGCTTATTCCAGAATGTTCCCAAACATTTTCCAATATACTCACAAACTTTGACAATTACATTCTAGCATGCATTGGTAAATCTGGGATAAAACTGTTAGTTTGCATAATTAATCATTGGATGTGGTCTTTTGGAACAAATATAGTGACGTTGATTGTTAGCAACATTATGGTTTTGTGCACGCTGACACTAGTGGAGTACCTCAAGATGTAAGTTTAATAAAAATGGATAAGTGATTTGTTTTGCAATTTTGTTACCTTTCATGAATATGTTGCAGGTTTCTCAAAAATGTCAAAGGCAAACAATTTTCTGCACTTGAAATCGTGCTCCAATACAGAATCCTACAAGTTTTGGGCATTTTGATGAACGAAATTCAACAAGAAGTCTGTCTCACACTTTTTATTCCTGGAGGGATATTTTTGTTATGCCTGTCGTCCAACATTCTCATACGTATTCCATGGACTAGCAACAACGTGGTGCTTTTAGTTATGTTTTCCTTTGTGTTTATTGAGGCATTTCTAACACTTTTAGTGTTTCCAGGCAGCTTGGCACAAATATATGAGCAAAGTCTAGAAAATTTCAGGCAGATGAAGACACACATAGCTAGCTTATGTGAAGCAAAAGAGAGAAGGTTTATAAGAAAGTTTGTTTCAAGCTGTCAAGAGCTAAAGGTGCGATTTGGTAGTCTAAATTTTATTGACAGGTTGACACCACTTAACTGTATTGATTTTTCGAATGAATTGACAGTACAGCTTTTAATTGTTGAAAAATAGTAAACGATGAACAATTTCATAGTCAATATATAGAATACATTACAAAACGTTCCATGTTCCACGCTATTTCCTTACTTTTTTGAAATTTTTGAAAATGTAATACAAAATCTTATTGGGAAAAAAGTTTTTTCGATTATAACTTTCGCATGGCAATTATACTACTATTTTGTAGTTAAAGTGGCGTTAAAATTATCTTGTTGCGAAACCCCATATTAAAATGTGGAAGCCAAGCAGTCAAAGTGGAAATTAATATGGAACAAGTATCAACTGGAATGGGAATTTCAAAAATATGTTTCAGCCCTTGACGTGGTAATTGTTTGCAATACAACGGAAACGGACGTAATAGTACGTTTTTCCACGGAAACGTGATGGCAAGAACAGCTGATTAGTACGTATTTCCACTCCGCCGGAAGAGCTCAGGCAACACAATATTAATTTTCACCATTTTCAAAACGTATTCGAATCTACGCAATAGTACGTTTTACCGCAACAACTCTCTGAAAGCAGAAACATAATATTATGTTTCCCGCGTTTGTGGATGTTCCGGCAAAACGTATTAATGCGTTTTTCGAAATCAAAGTGATAATTTTGAACATTAAATGGTTTAACATTACTGGAAACTAAAAATAAGTTGTAGATTCTTCTTGCACTTTCACATATTTTTAATCTGATTTTGTTACTAATTTCGCATAGCAAAGTCAAAGAACTCAGCACTAGTCCAATAGAGTAAATTACAAAAATAACCACGCTGTTAGAATTCAGCTTCACCTTAAACTTATCTTGATTCCGAGGTTCACCCTGTTTAAACAAGTCACAGTTATTTCTAGTGTACAAAAAGCGCGTTTTCGTCTTTCAAACATATTCATAATATAATTATATATTCCAGATGACCAAATAGAGTTGCATCGTTGCATAATCCAAAAATCTCCGCAGTTTAGAAATACCCAGCCAACTGGAGTAGCTAAAAAATTGTTACCTTCTCTAAAATTTATTGGGAAGTCATTTTGGTTTCTAATTATTTTCTGTTTAAAATAATGTTCAAATGGAGATATCCAAATAGGGCCATTTTTGGCCCAAAAATAAAAAGAAGATTTTTTTCTAGAATCATAAAACAATAAAGCCGGCAACATGCCCACATGTAGCAAAGTAGCGAAAGTCGGTGTACTTTATTGCTGATGTAGACTAACGTTTAAACCTTTTGACCTAATGACATCGAAAAGCAGTATTCACTTGACAAATGAAGCAAAATTCAACTAAAAACTCCCAAAATGTGCCAGACAAAATTTTTAATCCTGAAATGTAGTGTCCAATTGAATAATAAGGAAAAATTCAACCAAAATCTCATGTGCCAGACAAAGATTCTCTAGAAGAAAAGCAGCATTCTATGGTAGTAGTCATTTTGACGTTTGACCTCTGATAACCTTTGACCTCTTTGACCAAATGACATAATATTTTGCTAGGAGGTCCGCCTTATCGCGTCACACGCTTGTGTCAAGTTTAGTTCGGAAATGTATATATCACTTGACTCATGAAGCAAAATTCAACCAAAATCTCACGTGTCACACAAGGATTCTGTAGAAGAAAAGCAACATTCTATTGTAGTAAGGTAAGGCAGTCATTGTTACGTTTGACCTCTGATAACCTTTGACATCTTTGACCGAATGACATGAAATTTTGCGCGGTGCTTTGCCTTATTGTGGCACATATAATTGCCAAGTTTCAATGAAATCGGTAAAACCGTTACGGAGATATCGCACGGACAGACGGACAGACGGACGGACAGACGGACGGACGGACGGACGGACAGACGGCTTGCGCCAAATTAATAAGTAGCTTTCGCTACTTAATAAATAATCCTTTAAGTGAAGGTTTCACGTTGATCCGACCAATATGTCAAAAGTTATGAAGTTTTGAAAATGGCGTGTTTGGTGACCTGACTCTAGCGAAAGGTCGCAGCAACTGGATTTACTTAAGTGGACATAACTTTTACATCAGATGCAGAAGATCAAAGGTTTAAAGGTCATTCAAGAGACCAGAAATCAGTAATTATCATCCATATTTACTCTTAGTAAAATGTAGTTCTTTCCATGATTTATGGGTGACCCATCATGCATGTACACCAAAAAAATGCAAGTGTATACACTAAAAATCAGTTTGCACCTAAACGATAAAAGCCACAGGTCAGCAAGGTACATCAAAATAAAACACTAAAGTAGGGCTGTTAAAAACTCTGTACCGCGGACGAGACTCCTTAGGACTACAGAGAACGGTCCCGTTTTACTCAACAACTATGCCAAAATTGCACAAAAATCTCCATATTTTTAATGTACAAGGAGTTTTGTCCGCGGTACAAAGTTTCTAATAGCTCTACGTTAGTTCTTCATTTTGATGTACCTTGCTAACATGTGGCTTCTACCGTTTAGGTGCAAACTGATTTTTAAAGTATATGCCTGCATTTTTTCGGTGTACATGTATGATGGGTCACCCATAAATAATGGAAAGGACAACATTTTCACAGAAGTAAATGTGGAAAATAATTGCTGATATTTGGTCTCTCGAATGACCCCTAAACCTTTAAGCACAAATCTGTAGTGTAAACCTTATGTCCACTTTAGTAAATTCCGTTGCTGACCGTCCATTGTCCATTTTATCAGACCATTCAACAACAGCTTCTTTCTTATGACAGCCAGTCGAAGCAACTGATTCATTAACTTTGTGCTTGGATCCATGTTCGCTCTCAGCAATTTGCCGTAGTATTCTTTCCTCGTGTGTTTTATTAGAAAATGTTTTCTTATCTCCAGAAATGAGAAAGCGGTTTCCAATATTTGAAAACACAAAAAATAGAACAAATATCTTCATTTTCTCTAGTTCAGTTCTTCTTTCAAAATTAAGTGCTGCTGAAAACCCAATACTATGATTTCTCTCCAGAATTTCCTCAAATTTAGTAAAACCACAGGTTTCCTAGAAGCAGTCAATTCAACAATATTATCCCCTCTATAGAAATAGCTTAATGTGTGCATACAAATAATCCACATTTCAACCAATGTTTTTAGGTGTCTAAGGCTGAACTTAATATCTTGACATAAAAACATTCTAAATATATCCAAAGTGGAATAAATCCATCGATAAATCGATATCTGTAAAAGTGCGTTATGCAATGCACATTAGCTTTTTGAACAACTGGGTTATTAATGTATACCAATATGATTACAAACAACCAAAACAATATCCAAGTCGTCTTATCAAACGCGGAAATAAATCCCCAAAATGAAATATTATTCCAGTAGTATCCTCCATCACAAGTAAAAAACTGTAGAGAAATTGTCTCTACGGTAATTCTTGGATGGTGTAACACGTCAACTACAATAGTTGGAAAAGTGAGTATTTCCGACACTTCGCGAAAACCTGTTGTGATATTGTTTTGAAGCACAGCCAGTAATTCAGCTGTGATTAGATTGTTCAAATGTTTTCCAACTATCCAATTTCACTAATGGGTAAAGGAAAGTTTGTACTAGGACTTTTGTGTGACAAAAGAAAAGTTTTGTATGATTTGCAAACGCTTACAATACTAATTCGCGCACTCATATAGCTATACATTTTCAAACGTATACTTTCAATCGCTTTATACGGTATAGGAATCCAACTAAATCTTTCCTTATCCGATTTCATACAGTGCTGACAAAAAGTAAACACTTTGTGTTTTTGCAGCAGGAAGTTTTCTCAAATTCCACAAGAATTTTGTGAAGCGTTGAGTCTTGGTCTTTATTACGTGTGTGCAAAAGTGCAAGATCAAATTTTACTTGGTAATTGAAATTTGGCTTAGTAAATATGATTTCCAAGTCCATGGGTTGAAAAAATGAGTAACGAGAACTTTTGAATCGAATTATTGAAGTAAATCCATTTTTTATAAGCATCGTTGTGTCTCCTTCAAGAATTGAATACATAAAATAGAGCAGGTTGGAATGAGAAATGTAAAATTTGGGTTTACTTGGTGCACTGAATACGTTTACGTGTAGAATTCTGCACCACTTAACGTTTCCAAAACGTTGACTGTTTTTTCTATTACTTGCAATTGACTTTCCAACTGATAACGTATCTGTAAAATTTGGCAATTTAGAAACGACATACGAACTGAGTATTAGATTAGGTGGCAAGTCGCAGTTTTGTAAGTCTTTAAAATGTATAAGACTTGGACAAATGTCCAGTTCAGTGATGGGATTCAGTACTATTGAAAGTTCCTTTGTGGATATATCAGAGTGGTTTAAGCAGGAACAAAAACTTTCTGTAAAATAAAAAATACTCAAAAATTTTACTTACACGTGTAGAGGTCATGTAACATGCCTAATATGCTGCGCTGGAAATTTGCTATAATATGAAATTAAGGTATTAGATAGAATAAATCTATTTTGCTGGAAATTAGTCAAATTAAAAAGTTATTTTTTATTTATTTAATTACTTATTTATCAAAAAATAATAAAAGGGTAGTTCATTAGCATATTTCGTTTGTTAAAATATGTATAAACATATATCTTAATATTCAAATATATTCAGTTCAGCGTACTAAAATATGATCGCCATATTAGGCAATATGAACGTTAATATACCTGTAATGTACAAACATGAATTGAATTGAATCAAATCTTTATTCTCTAGCCATTTTTCAGTACATGTACTGTTTTTCTTATGGGGACATAACAATTAAATAATCTTCTAACTAAATTTTACAAGGTTGACAACTTATACTAATTATATTTTTTGTTAACAATTTTTTTGCAATATTTATAAAACTTTCATATTTGATTGAATCTATTTCCGTATCCTTAGGTATATTATTCCATAAAATTTTCATTCTATACTCCACATTATTTTTGTAAAACTTTGACTTAAATTTTGGAAGAGTGAGCACAGGAAAACTCTTTTCACTTTCTCATGCATGTATTCACGTATAGAATTCTGCTCAATATAAAGCTAGAAAAGGTTGGTGGTAATTACTGGACTGTCTTGCAGGCACATAACTTGTAATTTGCAATCTGGCAAAACCACACCAGAGGTAACTGGAAAATTATCTGGAAATCAAAGTTATATAAGTTTTTAGAGTAAAATAAACTTACACGTACATTTAGTAGGATTATGGGATTAATTACTGGTGACATTTGATTAAGTTGTCATTATGACACTGACATGCAAAAATGGGCCACGCTTCCACAACATTATAACAAAAGTAGGTATATGCAAACGCCTACAGGTATGCTTGTGAGATATTTATATCGCATAACCGTAAACATTTTATTTTCATTATCCTTATCTACACAGAGAAAATATACGCGAGTAGATTACGAGTATCCAGAGAAATAATAAGATACGAGTTTTGATAGACATATTTTATCAAAACATCATTTTAAGTTTTACAATTTAAAAACAAAGAATAAATAATAACAAGGAAGCATTATGTCCCCAGTAACACAATGCAAAACACAGTATATGCCACTACTTACGTCGCTTACGAAGAAGCAACAGATTTACTGAAAGATCTAACGAATACGCCATACAGTTTAGGGGCGTTAAGCGATCAACAAAATTAAGTGAACCAAATCTAACTTTCACATAAGAACAGCTTTTGTAAAATTTCTGTAATTCTCTAATCCTCCTAATATTTTTACTAATAACAAGTTCCTTCACTAGACCTGTTTTAAGCTGTTGAAAATTTTGATGGCATTGTATAAAAACTTGTGACATTCCACCTACTACTACTGTACTAGCAAATAAACCTTCTACTGTGATAAAAACAAAAAGTAGAAATACAGCAATGTTGTCACGTGTAAGGGGCATTTTGATTAAAACATTTAGGCATAACGAGTGAATCCAAGTTTCTGCCACGACTAAAGACGTAACAACCGATTTTTGTTGAATTTCGTTCATCAGAATGCCTAGCAGTTGTAGAGTTCTGTATTCAACAGTTGTGTAGTATACAGATCTGCTAGCTGCTTCGCAGTTTTTTAGAAACCTGAAAATATCAATTTGTTAATTTAAAACGCCAATCAAAAATCTTACTCATCTTTTTTCTTACGTTTCCAAATGTTCCTTAAGGGTGAATGTACACACGACCATTACACCGCCAACAGAAAAAGCAGCATTTGACATGCAGAACTCCCATCTCCACCAATCTACTGACATGAAAGCTATTTTCCATAGGATTCCAATAAGCGAGTTGTTATCTCTGCTATTTCTGCATTCTGGAAGTAATTGGTGTCCTGTAATTGAAGCTGTACAAGGATTCATCCAGTGTAAACCAAAAACAAATGCAATTGGTAAAACGGTTGCGCAAACGAAGGTGGTTCCATAAGCCATCATCATATTTAACAAAATGGTTACTGACATTGCATTTCGTTTGGTCTGTTGGTTTCTATTTCCGTACTGTTTTGAATAGTTAAGAAGTCCATTAATATATTTGCAGATAATTTCCACATTGCGTGTACAAGCCGCCACAGTAAAAACACCCCACAACATGGACACTACATCAAATAAAAATATGAACTTTTCTAACCACACATCTCTGTTTGAAGCTTGATGGAAAATTTTGTACGTTCCATTGAAAATCAACACCACAGTTATCAAAGCGTGTAAAGCTGATTTTCTTTGAACTCGTGTCTTATTTTGGTCCGAGTTTGCACCTATGGTCATTTCTCGGTTTGTTGAGTTCCATTGAGTTATCAAAGTGCCAACAAAGTTTGGAATGGCACACGAAATTTGGAAGAATTTTAAATGCCTTTCAAGCATGGTTTAATTTATCTGTACTTAAACGTTAAGCTCTTTTTAAATTAAAATATTTTAAAGTCCGAAATAAAAAATATTACTAAAACAAAATGTGAAAATGGAAGCAACCCAATGCAAAACCTAGCACTACCGCCAACGCACTAATCACTAATGACTGAGAACTACCTTGCGGCTTTATTTGTAAAAAAATATATATAATTAAGTTTCCTTTTTGCTGTTTAAGACCGGTTAAATGAAGACGAACATGGAACTTGTGGAACCTTTTTTAATTAAATGCTGGTCTCAAACGTTAAATATTATATTGCATCAAATCAAAATCCTCTGATCTTCTTGATTGTCGACTTTGTAAAATAAACGAATTTATAGGTTTGCTTGATTACAATCTCCTTGGATTGATTTCTCTGAGGTGTTTATAACGAATACTTTTATTAAGTATCCCTAAAGATACTTGATAATATTGTGCTCCGTCCGTCCGTCCGGTCGGCCGTCCGCCCGTATGCAATTTACTCAGTAACGGCTAAACCGATTACAGCCAAACTTAGTATACAGATACTATAGCACCTCGGCCACAATCCAATTGAATTTCAGGTCAATAGGTCAACTCTAAAGGTCAGAGGTCACCAACGGTACAATATTTTTACGTAGGACCTATATCATGCAACACATGATTTTAGGTCAATTTTCTACCAGGACTCCGATGGTGCAGTTTGTTTTTCAAAATTCAGGCTCTTTTTGTTGCCAGATATAGCATTTATGCGTTTTCTCAGTAATGGCTGAACTAAATTCAACCAAACTTGGTATTTGGTATACAGGCATAATAGCACCTCAGCCACAACCGTACTGAACTTCAGGTCAATAGGTCAACTCTAGGTCAGAGGTCACAGCGATGTCACAACTTTTTGCAATAGTACCTATAGCATGCGACACATGATTTTAGGTCAGTTTTGACTAGCAATACAGATTTACAACCAGTTTGTAACAATTCGTGCTTTAAGGCCCTGACTCAGGACCTTAACTGCCAGATACAGCAGTTTTACAACGTACATGCTGTACGACACGTAATTTTACAGTCAAACTTGGTGCACAGACACAATAGCACCTCAGCCACAACCCTATTGAACTTCAGGTCAATAGGGCAACTCTAGTTCAGAGGTCACAGCGGTGTCACAACTTTTTATAATAGGACTTATAGCATGACATATTTTTAGGCCAGTTTTTGACCAGCATTACGAATTTACAACCAGTTTGTTAAAATTTGTGCTTCAAGTGCCTGGTTAAGGCATTTAAGGGATACTTAACTGTGTGCTTTGCAATTTATTTATTCCAATGAAATATAAGTGTTACAAAAATGAAATTGTCTCAGCGCTCAATTTCATACCGTACATAGATAAATTAAAATGGGCATGTAATTTCTCGTCTATAGGAAAATACTCTTTTATCTATGGGATTAGCGTTTTTTAGCCGAGAACAAAACATATTCAAGTTTCTCTGATACGGGAGTATTTTTCCAGGGATAAGAAAGGATTTGTCATTTTATTGGAATAAAATAATTAGAATCGTACAATACATTAACACTCTACATATGTGTCAAACTTTTTCCATGTTTCAATTCTTGTGTTGGAAATCAGCTTTCTGGCTTAAATTGCTGATATGGTACAATCATTCTCTCGTACCACAGCGTCCAACACATTATTAGCTTTAGCATTACCAATTGAATAGTTCACGACAAAAGGAGTATCATCATCGTTTGGTATCTCACTGTGCTCCATCGCCCACGCTACCACAACACCAATGCCATTCTGTGTTTCTTTGACACAGCTGCTTACTCTTTGACACGTTCTTAGCCCTAAAATTTATTAGAATATTTGTTGTGGTTGTGATTCCAACCAGCGAAGCACTCCAACCATAGCTCCTGCTGCTCTTTGGTCAAACCAAAATTAGATTTCCTGTGACTACAGTGGTTGCGGTTGTTGCTCAGATATTTCATTTGCTAATACTCATTTGCTTTTTCAATTTTGCCTTGCACTCTTTTCCATAAGCACAGTAGTATTCGCATATTTCACTGCCTTGAAGAGTATGGTGACCTTTAATTTAATATTCCAAACACGGGCTAAAACTTCTTCCGAAACAGAAATTTCTTTGCAGCCAACTCCTTTCATTTGCTTGCTGCATAAAGCGCTGAGGCTCATTTTTAGAATCACTGCTACTGGACACTGTGCTGGTGTCTGGTTGCTTGCAAGTTTGATACTGACATAAAATGCATGAGTATAGGTGTAGCGGGTATGACAGCCTGTGACTGTCGTCGCGTCTCCGTACGCATTCAACATGACTCAAATTGTACTCAATAGAGCAAAGATGAAGATATATAATAAAGTTGTGGCAGTTCAGCTCGCCACTTGAGTAACCGCGACCGTCGAGAGCTGTTCTCTCATGGCTCATTCTGCAGGCATGTTGGCCTATGTTCATAAGCATCCTTGCATTCGGCATTGGGTTGGGCATTGCACAAGTTGGGAATCACGAGCACAGCATTACCTATAGTAGCGCACAGGGACCTGGACCTTATCCGAGGGGCATTTAGACTTTATATAGGGTAAAGATTTGCTAATGGTGGTATGCAAAGTAAGCCATAAAATGCAAAATACTCTTTTATCCCTGGAAAAATACTCACGTATCAGAGAAACTTGAATATTTTTATCTCCAGTGATAAAAAACGTTAATCCTATAGACGATTGCAGATTTTTCCAGGACGAAAAAGATTATCTCCTAAAAATAACCCCTTAAAATGTTTTTACTGACGTTTGTTTAAGTAAATTGTTAGCTGCATAGACATTGCAGTCCAATTATTCCCGCACAATTGGTTCCCAAACAACACTAGCACAGCATTACCTATAGTAGCGCACAGGGACCTGGACCTTATCCGAGGGGCATTTAGATTTTATACTAATTTAGTATTTAGTATCTGGCGATCCTGCAGCAATTAAAGGACTTGGAATACTGGAAAAGGAAGTGTGGAATCCGGAATTTTCTGGTGAAATTTCGGTGGAAAATTGGAGGAAAATCCGTGTGAAAAAGGTGAATAATGGTGTGAGGTGGAGAACCACCCACCACCACAAATATTACTTTAATTTCGGTTAAAATTGTATTTTATTTTTTGCGGAAAATGAACTAATTGGTATTTTTGGCCTGAGCTTTGTTCTTTCCAGTGAATAACCAGAATTGGTAATTTCTTTTTTGGAGCTGGTAACATCTGGGTGTGGTGCACTGTGTACTGAGAGCTGAATACCGGGTGTTGGTAATGAACAATAGCCAGGTTCCATTAAATTTAACACACATTATTATAAAATAACCAATTTGGTATTACATGAAGGAAAATTGTGTGCCTTTATTAGTTTTTTTTCAGTAAAGAAGAAAAGAAGCCTGTTAATGAAAGAAAAATTGTCAGCAGCAGTCTAAAGTGGTGCTCTGTGCGTGTAAGGTGATCTCGTCAGTTTTAATTTACTGTAAATTATTTAATAGAAAAAAAAGGCTCGCGTCATTGAACGCAATCGCGTCTGCGTTACGCTGTTAGGCCTTTTCTTAAAAAAAACAGAAAAGGAATTGGTTATCGTGTCTTTGAACACAATCACGTCACGTAACGTAATCGCATCAATGAACGCACAAGTAACCTGAAAATATAAGAAAGACCGAGTAAATAGTTAAAAAAGATCACCATCACGTTGTCATTACGTACGTTTGGTTCACACTCGCTTCAACGCACGCATTTTAATGAATTATTAAATGGAAATGAAGGGTAATCACACTAAAGCCCCTGAAAAGCATGAAAAGAAGCATTTTTCGATCTGAATCTAGGCAATAGTTTCAGAAGTCAGCTATTAATGTCCAGTTTTCCGATAAGCAACATTTTTGATGAATAGAGATATATACGTTATATCAGTAGAAGAAAATGTGATAGTAACAAAGATGAGATTAGGCATATTTTACTGACAATTTGTGAATGGTCCGAAAAGTCATTGCTCTTGATCTAGATTTTCTATTCAATTTGGAAAGAACAAATAGATGATAAGTTGAAACGGAAAATTCCAGAAAGTTGAGAAGTAGAACAGTACCCAAAATAAATCCAAATAGTTTAGAAGTTGAAAGTTTTAAATATGAGTATGCTACCCAACCTAGCAGCAGATCCAGTGTTAATGGATCTTTCTCCTACAAAGCTTGCACGCATTAGTCAATTACTTATGCAGCATTCATTGGCAAGTACAACTAGCGTCAGGGTTGTTCCAATGAACCCGGCTATTAACGTACCTATCTACAATGAACATAGAATAACTCCAGATACCTTCTTTGAGCAATGTGAACAGTATCTGAAAAGTCAAGGTTTTGTAGAAGCTCGCTTTCACGAGGTTATTAGCATAATAATAGGAAAAGATTCTTCAAAGAAGCTTTGGTACGACAGTGTCTCGACTACAATTAAGTCTTGGAACGACTTTTGTGATCTGGTAAATTGTATGCAAGAAATAAAAACGCCATACAAGTTTACTCATCAAAAGTCGAGAGAAGAGTGAGACATTTAATTCAGTCATTTAGAAATGAAACATTCATACATAGTCATGTCATTATCATCAATCATACATAGGTAGGTATATTGTATAATATGTGGTATATTATGTGGTATGCGCAGCGGAAGGCCACACTAGAAAAAGGTAAACTATATATAGGTTTGTTATGACTAACCTAGGGATCGGGCTCATTCAGAAGGAATGTGCCGACAAAGGGGAAATGGAAAGGTGACAAATTAGAGAGGCACGTATCAGTGTCACTAAACTAGGATATTGACGGATTAGAAGAATCCGACCTTAAAAGTCAATACAAATAAGGGCTCTACAGTCTAAATATATATGTGTGAAATATTTTCCTTCCCACACCCTCCTTTGCTAGACTAATCCATGATTATTCTAGTACACTAGGAAAATTTTTATGATGTAGTCTCCTCGATGAGGACACTTCCTTCTCCGGTGTTAGCTCCGGTGGTTGGACCATTGGGTACTGCACGAATTACTATGGGGCTGTACTTGGTTCTCTTTTGGATCACCATTCGAATTATGACGATGATCATCATGATGGTCCCAAACACCACGACGGCAATAAACGTCCACAAACTGTAATGAGTAGGCGCTGTCAAAGGCTCCATCCTCTCCATCTTGGGTTCGTTCTTTATGGCCTTTAGGTCATCCTCTGGCAGCAACAGTTTGGTTAGGTCCTCATTTTCAAATAGGTACCAATTGGTCTTCATAGTGTTGAATGGTGCCCATGTGTCTTGTAGTTTCACTTTCACTTGAGACACATTATAGCGAATATTGTTGATCTTGAACTTGGAGTTCAAGGGGAGGCTGAATACATACTCAGGGCACTGTTCCACTTTGTTGTTGATAGTGATGTTAGACAAAGGGCAGTAAATGTAAAGTTGATTTCCTTCCCTTTTTAATTGTATGAATGAAAGGTGGTCATTCCTCCTAGTCGCATCGCATCTTTTCACTGCATAAGCCTTCATGCGTTTCTGATTGTTGTCATCTTGTTCACATGATGCAACTGGATAGACCAAAATTTCCGTGTTGATTGGGCGAGAATTGATCAACGGGTGAATGCAGTCGGTGCTGTTCCCCACTATAGCTTGTGGTGGTCCTTGATACTCTACCACACAAGTTTCATTCTTTGTTTTCTTCATCATTGTAAATGGCTCCGCGTTCAGCAAAACAAACTCCTCATTTAGGACTGGAACATCAAACTTTAGATGGAGTTCCCTCCTTATCTCATCGTAATCGCAAGTCTCTGAACGGGCAAACTGGAACGAGCATAGACTGCCACATGGTAAGGAAATATTCAGGTAGTCGAGGAACGGGATGTGCACACGCCCTTGCTTCCACTCTCTTGCAGTTTCGGCCAAAATCATATTTCCAATCCCGATTCTGGAAACGACTCCTGCGATGGCATAACTTTGACTGATTGACATGTACTGCATGTCAGTCAAGTTTCTTGTTAGGTCATTGAGGTACAGCACTGTTGAATTAAACTTCTTTCCAATATCTTCCAGGGCTGTCTCATAGTCACTAAATTTCGCATCCATCAGCCTTAGGTTGTCAGTGATTGACTGGTAGCGGGATTCTAGTGCCTCCACTCGGTTGGTGTTGCTCTTTGCTTCCACTAAGGCAGCAATCCCAATTCCACTTCCAACTATTGCCACACCAATCAATGCAACAACTCCAATCACAATTGGTGCAAATCTTCTATTAACATGATGGACAGTTGGAATGGTAAGTCCAGTAGTTGAACCAATTTTTCCATGAGGGCACATACTGGACAAGGAGTGGAGAAAATCCCGGTCATAGGTCTGAGTACACTGGTCAGTTGCATGTTTCAGCAGGTCATCAGGGAGGATGGCACTTGGTAACAAACTGCACGGGTTCACCAAGGTAATCTTCATATCATACTGGAGATAGCCGCTAACAACCGGCGTGTCTGCTTTCCTCCAAAAGACTGGCATCTTTGTGTGTGAGTTGATGCACACACCTGGCTGAAACATCATTATTATCATCAGCAGCAGTTGATAAAAGGAAAGACCATTGCGTTGTCTTTTCCCTCCTTTAGCACGATCATCATCTGTTTTTCTTTTGCGCTCATTCTGCTGCTCTTGTTGTTGTTGTTGTGGTTCATCCACTTCCATTTCCATGTCGTCAATCCATTCACATTCTTCTTCTCCTCCTCTTCGTTGATGTTGCGAGAAGAGCGAGGACGTAGGAGCAAGTAACTTGGCAATATTATCACGCTTCTCCAGAGTCATGATTTTGTTCAATCCACGTTGGTGCTCATGCACACCACGTAACAAGCACTTTGTGAGTATGTCAGCTTTTTGCTCCGTAGTATTAATATGTTTCACAGAGATGATTCTGTCTGCGATTAACTCACGAGCCAACAGAAAACGAATTTGTATGTGTTTGGATTGACCATGCAATGTACTATTGTGAGCAATCCTTATTGCACTTGTATTATCCACCCAAATGCGTGTGGGTTCTTTTTGAGGAAAGCCCAATTCTCCCAAAAGTGAGCGGAGGAACACAGCTTCTTTGCTGGCTTCTGACAAAGCAATAACTTCTGCTTCTGTTGAACTCTGGGCAATCACAGGCTGCTTTTTCGACTTCCACACTACTGGTATGCCATCAATACTAAACATGTATCCTGTCACAGATTTTCTTGTGTTTTTGTCAGCTCCAAAATCCGAGTCAGCAAAACCTTGCAGTGTAATGCTTCTGTCATCTGCTTCAATAACAAGTCCACATGTTTTTGTTCCTTTTAGGTATCGTAATACTGACTTGACAATTCCCCAATGCCTAGAATCATAGGCATTACAATGCTGAGCAAGCTTACACACGGCAAACGCAATGTCTGGGCGACAAGTGCGTGCTATATACAGCATAGATCCAATGGCTTGACGAAAAGGAATGGAATGATCTGTCTCAGCAGAATCAATCACAGGAAATTCCGTTCCTGGCTGTATAGGTACACTGTTTGGCTTTGAGTCTTGCATGTTGTATGCAGTAAGCATATTTTCAATCATTTTAGTGTTGTGTATAAAGAGACTTCCGTCTTCCAATCTTTCTATCTGCATGCCAACGAATTTTTCTAGCGATGTCTCCTTGAGTGTGAATTCTTTCGCCAATGCGGAAATGACATTCTGCAACGTGTTTTCATTTGTGGAGGTCAATAAAAGATCGTCCACATAACAAACAAGATACGTCACGTCCTTGTCAATACGGATGAAAGTCGATGGATCATAAACACTAACAACAAATCCCAATGTTTTCACAAATTCCTTCAGCCGTTTCTCCCAACACGCAGGACCCTGACGAATTCCATACAAAGGACGACGAAGGCGACAAACTTTGGCCTTGTCTTGCTCAAGTCCCTCTGGAATTTCTATGTACAATTCCTCTTCCAGATTCCCTTGAAGGAAAGCTGTCTTGATATCCAGGGTGCGAATAGTCATTCTCTTTTTCACAGCAATGGCAAGAATAATACGAATTGTCTCCATTCTAACGACATGAGCGAAGATGTCATTAAAATCCACTCCAGCTATTTGGGTGTATCCCCTTGCAACTAATCTGGTTTTAAAACGAGGCATGTTGCTTCCAGGAACGTCCTTCAGGCAAAACACGTACATAGTACTCATAGTACGACAGTTCAGTGGGCGAGGAACAATCTCCCAAGTCCCGTTTTCCTCATGAGCTTGGAGCTCCTCTGCGATGGATTCCAGCCACAAATCTTTGTCTGGTCCAGTAGTTGCCTCTCGATAGTTACGTGGGATCACATAAGAATGATGTGCTCTGGGTTGGCCATAAAACTTTGGGAGTTTTACAGCAGGGCGAAGGCCTACACGCCTTGTTGATCTTGAGTCAGGCACTTCCACACTAACTGCAGAGCCAACAGGAACTTCAACCTGATAGTTTCCACCAGCGGTCTCAATGTCTACCCTCGCGGTGGGGGTGGCGGTGGACCTGGAGCTGGCAGCAGCCTCCTGCACCACCACTGTCTCATCATGGTTTCCCAGATCTTCTACTGCAGGTTGAAAGAAGGCATCATCATCCTCTTCATCATCGTCTTCCTGTTCGCCTTGTTGGTTCTGCTCCTCATCAGCGAATAAGTCAAAATCCGCAGCATCATCATCCGCATCATCATCCTCCTCTGCTTCTGTCTTAGCTTCTGCTGGTGGGGGTAGCGGAGCTGGAGTCTCATGGTTCACAGTAACATAAGTCACAAAATTCTCATTGAAGGTGACATCATGAGCACTGATAATCTTTTTGTTTTCAGGACAATATATTTTATAATTATTTCCGCTTGAAAATCCAACCAAAACTCCTTTCTTTGCATGTGGCTCCCATGCTTTCCTTTGGGATTTTGGAATGTGGTAGAAAGCAATACTACCAAACATTCTAACATGTTTTAAACTTGGCTTGCTCTTTTTAATAATCTCATACGGTGTCGTGGTGGGATTGGCTTTATTCACCGTCCTATTCAGGATGTGCACCACGAAGGAGCAGGCTTCCTCCCATAAAGACAAAGGTAACCCACTTTGATTCAGCACTGTGTTGGCTAACTCCTTAATGCGTCGATTTTGCCTTTCTACTTTTCCATTAAGCTGGGGGCAATATGGTACACTCAAAGCATGTTGTATCCCTTTCGTTTTGAAAAACGCAGTGACATCAGCCGAGATGAATTCCTTTGCATTATCTGTCTTCACTTGTTTGATGCGATTTCCAGTCTGAGTTTCAAAGAAGGCGACGACATCTTTAATGCAATCAAATGCAGAGCTTTTGTACCTCATAAAGGTCAGGTGAACGAAGTTGGAACCTTGATCCACTGTCACCATCATGTAGTGGTGCCCTGTGACAGAAATAGTCAGTTTTCCTGTCAAGTCAATGTGAAGGTACTCTCCTGGGGCACAATCTGTCTCTTGTTGTCTCTTATATGGCTTTCTACAGGACTTTCCCACGCGGCAATAATCACAAACAAAATTAGACTTCAGGTCAGCCAAATCAATTCCCAACGCAGCTTGGTTCTTTGCAGTCAAGCGCAGGTACTCCATATTTATATGCGCAAATCTGTTGTGCAACAACCGACTCTTATCTGCAACAGCCATCATGGCATAAGCTTGCGTCTTGCGGAATCGTAACGCATAAAGTTGATTGTATTTGTCTGCATAAGGTCCGTAGACTCCATCCTTGTGGAAGTAGGCGTGCTGTTGGTTCATGACCATTTCATATCCTTTCTCGATAAGCGACGCCACAGCAAACAAACTTACAGATCCAGGAATGTACAAGACGTTGTTTATTGTACACGGGTGCCACTGGCCATCTCTCAATTCTTCCAGAGCCATTGTTCCTATTCCAGTTGCATGGACTACGTTGTTGTCACCAGTAGCCCTCACCTCGATTGGTTTGCGGAGCTGTGTAAACTCCGTGAAAGAAGCCCGGTCTCCACTACTATGATGAGTAGATCCACTATCCAGAATAAACGGAATTTCAATGTCTGGATTTTTAAGCTTTGCTGCATGATATGCAAGCAATGCAGTTGCTCTCTTTATCCCAATCGTAGGCTCCTTGATTCCATAAAGGCCAATGTTCCTTGGACGCGTAAGCTCCATAATAGTAAACGCCAAGGGTGGAAACTCGTACAACTCATTCTGCTTGATTGCTTCTTGAATGGACTGGGCAAACTCAATTGTTTCACGAGGAGTCAAGTCTGCTCCTGGTGGACTGACTGCAGCGGCAGCCTCCTCATCAAGAGCCCTTAGCCTAGCTGAGCCGGGTGCCGCAGCCAGTGGTTTCACTTGCAAGAGCTGCTTGAGCTCCACTTCACTTTCAAACTTCCATGTAGCAAGTGCGGCTGCCTGTTCCTCATTACCCCAGCCCAGTGCATTGTAAAACACTTCCTCCTCTTCTTCCCAGTCTTCTGCGTCGTAAAACACTTCATCTTCACTTTCATCATCGTCAGACTCAGAACTCGATTGGCTGTCATCATTGAATTCGAATACCTCAGGAAAAATCAATCCACGTTTTCCTTTGACCTCACAGTTACGAGTGAACAAATCATCAGCGAAAAGGGAGTAAGCTGCCACTGATTGTTCTTGTTGGCTTCCAGCATTACCCTCCTCTTGGTTGTTGGACTGCTGGTTGGCATGATAAGCTCTACGCCCATTTCGTCTACCTCGGCCGCGTCCTCTGTAATTTCCACGACCGTTGTTATTTCCTTGTTTATTTTCATTTTCAGGTTTTGGTGGTTTGTCACAATTCTTAGCAATGTGGTCTGGACTATCACAGTTCCAGCAGAGCTTCTGTCTCTGACCACCATCACCATCACCATTATTTGCGCCACCACCTCTTCCTCCACCTCTGCGGTTATTTCCACGTCCTCTACCACGGCCTTGCTGGTTGTTCCTTCCTCGTCCAGCATAAAACGCACTTGCTTGGCTTTCTTCTTCCTCCTCTTCCTCCTGCATCATCTCCTCAAAATTCTGGAGAAAAGCAAAGAGCGTCTTTTTGTCCTTGCGACCGTTATCCATCGCATCCCAGGACGTACGTAAGGCGAAGAATTTGGGTCCCTTCAAACAAGTCAGCATTTTTGCCAGGAACTGTTTTTCATCAATCGCAATCTTGGCACGTTTCAACGTACAAACCAGGGCTTCAAGGCGATTGTATGTCTGAACTGCAGACTCATCTTTCTTCATGGAAAATTTGTAAAACTTTTGCAGAGTGTTGTACTTGTTATAGTCGGAGGAGGCAGCGTATAACTTGGTCAAATGGTCATACATTTCTTTAGATGTCTCAAAAGCAGCACACTGCATTGCGTCGTCCGGATTCAGTGTTCGAAAAATATCCGAGCGAGCCTTTGCATCACCAGCTATCCACGCCGCATACGTTGCATCAGACCGAGCAGGCTTGGTTGATGAACCATCCACATAACCCCAGTTGCCTGTACCCTGCAAATGCATCTTTAAATGCAGGTCCCACAGGTCGAAATTATCCATCCCATCCAGGGACGGTACTGGGAAATTAACGTTCATTTTGCTGTCAAGATTTTTCACAATTTACACACACCAAGTGATAAGAAATTTCCCTAAATTCCCTCGTTGCTTGGTCTATTTTTCAGTCCGCAGGTGCGTTAACAGCGGCCTCGACTTTGAAAAATATCCACCAAGTTCTCGTACCTAGTATCACTTGTGTTTTTAATAATAAACTCGCGAGTAGTTCTCAAAAGAACTGTTGGTTGCTCAACATGAGCAAGTAATCGAAACAGAAAAAAAAATTGAAGTAAATCACGGACTCTACTCCACGTCCACACACTGGTCTCACTTTACCCCAGTGTTGGAAATTCGGAAACTTTTACGTGATTCTACTTAAACAATTTTCTACTTATCGTCTCTGCTACCATGTGATCTGGTAAATTGTATGCAAGAAATAAAAACGCCATACAAGTTTACTCATCAAAAGTCGAGAGAAGAGTGAGACATTTAATTCAGTCATTTAGAAATGAAACATTCATACATAGTCATGTCATTATCATCAATCATACATAGGTAGGTATATTGTATAATATGTGGTATATTATGTGGTATGCGCAGCGGAAGGCCACACTAGAAAAAGGTAAACTATATATAGGTTTGTTATGACTAACCTAGGGATCGGGCTCATTCAGAAGGAATGTGCCGACAAAGGGGAAATGGAAAGGTGACAAATTAGAGAGGCACGTATCAGTGTCACTAAACTAGGATATTGACGGATTAGAAGAATCCGACCTTAAAAGTCAATACAAATAAGGGCTCTACAGTCTAAATATATATGTGTGAAATATTTTCCTTCCCACAACTTTAAAAGAATTTTTCGTGAAACGTATGATAGTCCATTAGTGCAAGAAAGAAGAAAAGATAGACTTGGTAGAAGGCAAGAAATATATGAGCCTGTTGAACAATACGTCTACAAAATGGTTAACTTAGCTAGACAAGTATACCCCAATGAAGAAGAGTCAGTTACTGTATTGAGAACAAAAAGAGGATTAATTCCTGATTTGCGTCTTCACATGGGTGAATGCACTACTGTAAATGAACTTTTGGAAGAAGCCAGTTTAGCAATCGAAACAGTAAAAGCAAGTGACAAGATGAATAATCGTCACACACGCTTACCTCCATTTTGTGCTAGCACATTTGAGGCAAGCAACCAAGAGTCTCTTGTAGATGAAGATGTAGTATTCGATGCTAATGAATATGGTAATGATAGCGGTAGCGGTGAAGGGCAAGTTCATGAATACCGGCATTCCAGTGACAATTCTAATTTTAGACCGCGTCTTGGGGCTGAATATTCGAGATTTACTACTCGAGATCATTCTGGCAAAGAATGTTACACGTGTGGCGAAGTAGGCCATATTGCTAGAAATTGTCCAAGAAATAGCAAAGAGTCTAAAGGTCAAAATCCTGGTACTTCTGGCACTCAAATGGTTCACTATAATAATAATCTCATGAATGAGGGAATTTGTAAGTAAAATGTAAATGCTTTTGTTATTTTTGAATGAAGCAAATAATCGAGTTTTGTTACTAGACGAAAAGAATTAAAACGACTGTAGAAAAAAATGTAGAAATGCCGAAGCTTGTAAACGTTATATGTCTAGAAAAAATAGAGAGAAAAAATGTTTTGAGATTGTATTTGAGATTTTGTAAAAGAATGAGCTGTGTAATGATGCTAGAAATTGATGGTTGTAAAAGAGTAGTAGCGTACTAAAGTAAGAAATTCAAGGATAGTAAAAATTTAAAAGCATTTTATTCATGTTCAAACAATTTTTCTGATGTTTTGGCGGATAAAAAAATTAATAATGTAATAAGCAGTAGACGGGCCTGATCAACTTGTGACTGCTATCGATAATAAGATAGTTATGTAGCTGAATTCAAGTCTTCATGATATTGGTACCAAGGCTGTAGTTCAGTAAAATGTATTGTAAGATTGAATTTTTCACAAAGTAGGTTCCTCTTTTTCGGTTTATTTACGGACGTTATCGGACAGACAAAAATGGGTAAAGTTTGCAAGAGCTCGACTAATTCCGGAATTAGCAGTACTGTTGTGTTATGTTGTATGTTTAGCCCACGGCGGCAGATAGTCCTCGCACGGACATGACGGGTCCATCAAATGATGATGTAGCGTCTTATTTATGTTTTATTCTGAATCGGGTCCACAATATGGTGTAGCGATTGCAGAAATTCGAGTACAGGTTTGGGTTTGGCCCAGATAAATTCTGTAGGAACTCATGAAAGTTTATATGAAAAAAAAGTAGAAAAATGTATGTAATGATTGGTTGCCTGAAACTGGTGCATTGTGATTGGTTTTGTTATGTAAATTGTAATAGAGTTACAAAGAGTCGTACTTTGATTGAAATGCGGTACTATCACGCTTACATTGCGAATGGAACTAGTTGGTTGGTTTCACTGAAAGAATTATTAGATTTCTAAATGTTTCGTATGTCGTATATGTTCAAATGTAAGCAAATGTTGCTCAGTCGTGGTGAAAAATTTCATGTTATTCTCAAGTATTTGGACTTGGAAAAGAAATACATTACGAAAGTGCGACTCTAATAATGAAGGTACAAAGCATTTTTAAGCGACACGATTCTGTGTAATTCTGTCAAGAAATGTTAAAATGTCAAAATGAAATAGTTTTACAGTATGATTATGTTCTAATTGGATTTATGTAACGAAAATTAATTTTGTATAGGAAAAAAATGATGAAAGATTGTTTGTTCAGCGGAGGAGAAGAGTCCTACAGACTAATAGAAACCCCGGGGAGGATGTAGCGGTATGACAGCCTGTGACTGTCGTCGCGTCTCCGTACGCATTCAACATGACTTAAATTGTACTCAATAGAGCAAAGATGAAGATATATAATAAAGTTGTGGCAGTTCAGCTCGCCACTTGAGTAACCGCGACCGTCGAGAGCTGTTCTCTCATGGCTCATTCTGCAGGCATGTTGGCCTATGTTCATAAGCATCCTTGCATTCGGCATTGGTTTGGGCATTGCACAAGTTGGGAATCACGAGCACAGCATTACCTATAGTAGCGCACAGGGACCTGGACCTTATCCGAGGGGCATTTAGACTTTATATAGGGTAAAGATTTGCTAATGGTGGTATGCAAAGTAAGCCATAAAATGCAAAATACTCTTTCATCCCTGGAAAAATACTCACGTATCAGAGAAACTTGAATATTTTTATCTCCAGTGATAAAAAACGTTAATCCTATAGACGATTGCAGATTTTTCCAGGACGAAACAGATTATCTCCTAAAAATAACCCCTTAAAATGTTTTTACTGACGTTTGTTTAAGTAAATTGTTAGCTGCATAGACATTGCAGTCCAATTAAAGCCCTCCTCGTAAATCCGGAGACATTTTTGCAAACATGGATAAAATGCAAATGAAGGCAAGAGATAAAAAATTGAATGCATCATGCGATAGCTCATGCTTCGGGGGTTATATGATGGATTTTTTGGTTTTTCAAAATATACGCATCGTCATGAAATCTCGGGAGAAAGAAACGTTTTCAAAACGGGCTATATCCTGCTTCGAAAATGTCGCTTATGGGTCAACGATTAAAGCAGTGAAACACTTTGTAGAAGCAGGTAAGCGCCATATAGGTATATACAAAATAATTCGGGGATATGAAACTACAAAAACATCAGGGTGCAGGTTCTCTGAAAAACGTATTGCAACGGTGGCTCCCTTAAGTATCTTGAAGACGACTACAAAGTTGTTCGACGAGAAGCCTTCCACCTCAATTAATGCTGCGGCCAACAAACTCAACATTAGTCTACAAGCGATAGGACAAATTAAAGCTTAGAAGTTGGACAACAAAGCCTGCACTAAGCCGGAAGCACCAACTAGCAGTCAAGGATCAGGAGCAGCGAGCAAAATCTAGATCCCGATTTCTTTACAAAAATAACTTTCTAAGGCCCAGACCAAAATCAAAACATGCTCCAAATATTCTACTGGTCAGAGGCATCGAAAGTTTTTGGGATTCATGTAAGGCAGGGTAACCCAATCTACAAAACCCACACCGTTTATCCCAAGGTTTCAATACTATTTGGAAAAATATTACCACTAAAGTGGCAGCATGATCGGGAAAATCGGGATATGGGGTTCTAGCGTAAGCCAAACAAGAACTTTACAGCACTGGATACAAAGGCACCAATGAATCTTAGTTTATGTGAATATTGTTAACTATTAGTTGTACTAAATGGTAAAAAACATTGCAGTTCAATAAGACTTAAATGTTCCAAAATACCACAATTTCAAAAATGTCTCCGGATTTACGAGGAACCCTTTATTCCAGCACAATTGGTTACAATTCCTAAAACCTGGTCATTCGTCAGAGGTCGACTGGTATTAGGCTGGGGGTTAAATTTACCACCTTGTGCACTACCATTGTCCCTGTCTATCCCAGTCATTCCGAGATTTCTTCTCTGGTATTGTTTTAAACCCTTGTCGTTGGTTGACTTCATTCATCTCTTTTACATGCCATTGACATTATGCCAACATGAGCAAGGCTTCGTCCACTAAGGACGTCACTTTAAAAAACCGATTTTTCGAGTGACCCACTGACCCCTGTTACTATTTTTTAACATTAGAGGATAGGACACTTAACATAGGGCGTCGCCTTTTGACCGGAGTGACCCACCGACCCCAAAAAGTGATGTCATTAATGGATGACGCCCAATTGTTGTGTCAGGGCCGATAATTGTGGTGTTAGTGCCGGTGGAGTTTACTTCTATTAATTATGAGCATAATATATTTTCTAGTACACTACTAATAATACTAAGCTGGTGTTTACAATGCCACGTCGGGCGATTTTCTGCCTGATACCTTTTAATGCAAGCTTAAGTTTTAATTTTCGTTCAAAAAGAAGCCTTTAAACTGGGCCAAACTGATACATATTAGATGTGTACAATATCTCATGTGCCAGTGTATATAAGGCACTAATGGACATTTTGGACTTTTTCCCACTGGGATGGGATTTACTAAAATGGTGGGATTTACTCATCCCTGTTTGATTCTGTTGCCGTAAAGTTTGGAATAGTTAAGTAGTCCGTTGATGTTAGTACAAATAATTCCAGCATTGCACTTGCAAGCCGCTACAGTAAAAATTCCCCAGAGCATGGAAACTATATCAAAGACAAAAATAAACTTTTCCATCCAACCACTTCTGTCCTGAGTTTGATGCAATAATTTGTACATTCCATTGGAAATCATTACAACAGTTAGCACAACGTGTAATACTGATTTTCTTTGCAGTTGCGCTCTTTCTTTTTTAAATCTTGGACTCAAAGTCATTTCGTTATTGTTTGTGTCCCAGTGAGCAATCAAAGTGCCAAAATAACTTGGAATGGCACAAGAAATCCAAAAGAAATTGAGATGCCTTTATACAACACATAAGTCGTAAGATACAACTTATAAGTCGTAGGCAATATTTTATTTGTCTGCAAAAAATCTTTGGTTTGCTGCATTTTTTAGGCAATCCTTCGCAAATGGAAAATAATTGTAGAATTTCCGGAAATAAATGATTTTTTGAAGTAAAGGCATGATTTAGTCTTAATACAGACAATTTTGATATTTGCATATGCATAATAAAATGTGGAATAAAATGAGTTACCTGCATTCTTCAATACTACATAGAAACGTGTATCTTTTCACAGAAAGTCAGTCAGTGTGTAGTTGGTATCTGAAAACATATTATCATATGCTGCATCCAGATCTTTCAGTAGTTTTGTCCTTTTGGCTCATACAAGTACACCTACAATCCAGTTGGTTTGTGTTGCTATTAGGTTTTGGTGGCGCTTTTGTAATAAGTACCTAACTAAGTGTTTAATTTAATTCATTTAACTTTTTTGACCTGCATGTCATTTAAATGTTAACTGGAAGTCGTCCATCCCGTCGTGTAACGCTCAAGCACTCAAGTTTTTTTTATAAATGCGTTTGCTCAGGTGTTAAAACAAAATAATCGTCCAGTCGTTGAACATTTGTTAAATAGGCTTTTAGAAAGATATTTTGCATCAACTCGGCATTGTAGTGCGTGCTACGCACTTAATAATATTCTATTATTTTAGTTTTTCTAACTTTTCTTTTGCTGTACTCGTCAATCGTGTGAAAGGTCTTTTGCCTAAGCTGGTGTTACTTTACTTTTTCTGCTGTGAGAATAATACGCTCAAACAAGAAAGCCTAATCACTAGTTGAAGATCTCGGCAGTTAGTTTCTGATTCTAGCACACCCTGACTGAATTTTCTCTAACTCTGTGACAAAATACCCTCTCTCAAGTAATATGTTAAAATGTAGGAAACCCGCTATATTGCACCCTATATTATGCATAAGCGAAAGACAAAATTTCCTATATTTAGACTAAATCAAGCCTTTATTTCAAAAAATCATTCATTTCCGGAAATTCTACAATTATTTTCTATTTGCGAAGGATTGCCTAAAAATGCAGGAAACCAAAGATTTTTTGCAGACGAAAAATTACATGCCTAAGTCGTACTAGCGAAGTATATGTTATAGCGAGAATGACGAAAATTTATGATGCACATTCAGCAACCAACACACTAAGACATGGAAATTTACTGTTATCTACAAATCTGTAATATGGTAAGAACAACATTACGTGGTGAACTAATTTTCTGTTTTATGTACTAGGCTGGGAAAACTTTAAGAACATGGAACTTGTGGATTCCAAATATTAACAAAACGAAAAAGGCACTAACTCAAATATTAATAATTGGTTCAAGCCTTTTTTACAATTTTACACAAATTTTGATTGCTTAGTGTAATCGTAAGCTTCGGCATGTAGGCGTACTTTAAAGCTGGGTTTATACTACAGTTTAAATAGAATATGAATAGGAAATTTTTGCATTTCAATTTCCACTTTTGGGTTTAGACTTCATAATCATATTTGTATTTCCACTCCTATTCTCCTACTCATCATTGCATTTCAATTCATATTCCCACTTTTGGGTCTATACTTCCTCATGAGGATTTTTTTCATAATCACATGTTTTGTTTGGGTCCATACCCGTCTATACAATTTCATCATGAGGATTGAAGGAATTCAACGACATTAAGTACAACTGAGAGAGTAAAATATGATTTTGAGCACAGTTTACTGTTTTTGCATTCTTGCGTTTATACTTTTGTAAACTTCAATTTTTGAAGTTTAAAATATGAAATCGTTGAAGTGTGAATAAATTCATATTTCAACTCTAGTATAAATCCACACTAACAGAACAAGTATTTGTTGATTCATGTAAATCCAAGGCAAGTTTTTCAAGTTGGCGTGGTTGATTGACTTGTTCTGAAAAATTAATTATGGCTAAAGATATGTTATTCTATAATGCTAAAATTGAATGACGCGCAAATATTCACGCGTAGGATGTATTTGAGCGAGAACAAATCAAGTTTCATGTAACCATGTCTAATTTTAGTTTAATGTTAGTTCAGCTGCTTGACGTAAACTATGTAAATAAAGTCACATGTACCAATCCTTAAAAACTATAGTATATTTACTATTGATATATAACATTTTGACAATCACGTAAAATGCTTTTGCTATGTTTAACGAATCAAACACAGACTATTTGTTAAAATTGGTATTTAATAAACGTCGCTTTTAACATTATTTAAATTATTATCGTACCGTCAAAATAAAGTTTATTGACCAATCCATTATAGCACGCAGAAAGTTTCTACAAGATTCCTTTTCCAATTTACTGTAACCATAATAAAGTGAAATACTGTCCAGTCCTCTCAATCCAAAATGTTTTGTCATTTCTTAAGCATACTGTTAGCCTTTTCCATTTGCTCATTATACTTTGACTTAATTCATCAATCTGGCTTATTGCAGGCAACGCTTCAAATACAAAACCATACGAGGAACAAACCAACCCAGCTAACTCAACTGAAACTCCCAGCTAAAATCCCTAATTCCTGTTATCAAAATCGTGTTACCAACAACAGATATAAACAATCCAGTTGCCATCAAGGCTCCAGCACCTCTACTAATGGTTTCCATACCAATTTGATTTAGACAACTTAGCGTGTAATAAAGCAGTAGCCTTTGTTTGCCAAACTTTATTGTTTTAACAAGCATTTTATGTATATTCGACCAAGAATTAGTAATGGAACAAATAAGTGCAGAATAATGCGTGAAGAGCTAAAGAACGAAGCAAAACACACTGATAGTCTTATAAAATATAGGCACCACTTTACAATCAAATTGTTATAAAGGTTGCGAACGTAATAGTTTGTTATGATGAAGAAAGGATCGATTTTCATTAACACTAATGCAGGCCCAGTGAAAACTCCTAGGGAGGTTAATAGACCAAACAGTGCAACTATAATCAAACTCGTGGCATCAAATGGTTGCCTTTGTCGATGCTTTTGCATCTCTGTAAATAAAAAGTAATATTCATAGATTAATTATTCATGTTTTTAGATAATAATGTAAATAATCTAATTGTTTGTTGCCGTTACCTAATTCTAGTAGTTCATAAAGTTCCTAAAATGGATGCTGTGGTTTGCATGTTATTGTGTTCTTATTTGCAATGCTTACAATGTATCTTTCATACTTTAGCAAATTGTTATTGCACCCAATTATATAAGTGTCAGCATTGCCCCAAATCATTACCAAAATAAGAAAAAACTCTATTGCTATAATTCCAAAGTAAGCGTAAAGCAGAAGAACTTATAGTTTGACCATTTGAACCTTAAAATATACTGCCTGAACTAAGACATAAACTTTGGCAAAGAATACACACAAAATAAATGACCTTAGACGTTATACTAACCCAAAAAAGAAAACATTTCTTATGGGAATGTTCCACGATTAACTGTTTATTGTACGGGTTACTTTGAATTGGAAGGGAAAACCTAAATGTCTTGCCGTATAACGCGTCTAAATGTCTTGTTCAATTACTTTAAATGATGTCCAAAACAGTTCACTGGTCATTTTAGGATTTCAGTTTTTTTGAAAACAGCGTAAAAATGTAAAAAAAATCGTTTTTTATCAAAGAAATTTTTTATAAACCTAACAAGTTAGTACCAACAGGAGAAGAGACTATAAAATTAGATTTATTGAAATCTTGCACCAAATGCTATAAAGTCCATATTTTCAAAAATAATTGTTAAGAAACACAAGTCAATTTAAATTTTGCATACTTTTATATACAAATATAGTTGAATTTAAGCAAAATAAATTACAATGCATTATATTTATAGAGACGTTTAGTTACTGATTTTTTCAATTTGTATGTTTGAATATATACGCCATTCTGGGCAACTATGGTTCTGCTACTTGTACCGAAATGAGCACGTATAAGTTACTAGATGCTTCATTTTATTAGCAAATGCATACTTAAAATTTAATTGGTTTTATGCTTTACATTCTTTCAATTTACTCGGTCAATTACTTATATAACTCTAAGCTATAAACTAATTACATTTCAATTATCTTTTTAAAAGTAAAATACATAAGGTGTTAATAATAGTAATTTTAAATAACAGAACACGAGATTTTATTAGAAGCTTGGAATAATTTCTTTTAATTATAGTTTGGTTTTACGCAATTTGAGTTGTTTAATTATTTACACATGATGATATTTAAATGACAGTGAGCATTTATCAAAACGTCGTTGGACTTCTCCCAGATAGCCCCGTGAATAAGTAATAAGCATAAAAAGTGCTTCTTGATCTGTTGAGATAGAAGATTCTAATATCCCTAACTCATTCCAATGTTTCTCTGATATTATATTACATTTCAAGCAACAAAAATACAAGCAAAAATAATTTTGACAATTATTGCTTGTAGCATTTAAGGAGTATTATTAGGGTTTCACAAACTTGTTAAAAGAAAAGGTTTTTTCTTCAATGCTAGGTTGACAAATTATTCTTTGTTTTCTAGGTTTCTGCTGAGTCACTACACTAAGTTTTAAATGTTACAGTGCAGCAATAAAGTTCAGTACAGACACAAATCATTTTATATTCTAAATATTTTATTATGTACTTAGCATCCATAGCGATTCATTTCATAGTTTTTACTATGTATTGGATACGCACATTCAATACACACTATCACACGATGGAGTACTACAAAAGAGAAAGCAACACAATACTTTTCCCTTCATATGATCTCCCGCTGAGAGAATACGACTGAATATAAAACTCAAATGAATAATAAATGTTCAAAATGGTCACGAGCTACTCTATGTCAAATACAAATTGTTCCCAGAAAGATAGTCAAGCTGCAAGTAGTTCCATTTTGTCAGTACCCAGAGCAACATCAATTTGAAAGTTGTGTGATCGAAATTAAAAACGTTGTTTCTGATCTTTGAAAAATGGATCTACTACACTGTGAAGTGGTGTCCGGTGTGACCGTGTATCAAAATTGGCTAAACATTCCTTCCCGTGTAGCCTGGGAGGATAAAATCACCAATATCCACTTGCATTTTCCAAACTCAAACAAAAGAGAAAATGTCACTGATAAAATTCCGTTCGAGTGTGTGGATTTGTTTGAAAATCTTCCAAATCGTGTTCCACTTTCTGCCAAGTCAGTCAAGTCTATGTCGCCTTATCTGTTTCGTCCAGCAAATGTAAAGCAAAATGACAATAAGGAAATTCAGAAACCAGAAGAGATTACCATTGACATTGACCAAATTCCAACAGTTGTGGACACGGCAAGTATTATCTTTGCAAACCAGTACTTCAAAAGAGAGAATCGAGAAAGGCATCATTTTGATCACTTCCTGGTGGCAGATGTGGTTCAGCATTACAGGCTGGAAAATTTTCGTCGCTTACAAGAACAAGCAGAAAAAGAGTATTTCACACGTGGCGGGATTGACATGGAGGTCATGGTGCGGAATCAGCCAAAGAAGTAAAAAAGCGTTTTTGTTAAAAACAATGAGTCATATAATATTGAGATTCATTCCAATAATATTTCTGTAGTGTATACAACTTGCATCTATGTAATAATAAATGCGTACAGTTTCATATAAATAAACATAAGAAAGGAAATTTGTTCTTTTTTTCCTACGTCATAACCCTACAGCAAGCATTCATATTTCAGCATAAATGACGGTTTGCACGCAATAGGTAATTATGTTGTCAATTGTTCTGCAGCTGCTAGAAAACACTCGGCGTACTTTGGTATTTTCATGTATTATTGGAGCCATTCGTTTGTAAGCATCGTAAAGTAACTCAACTCCAGAGGCAGGGTTGGAATTGAAAGTATATTTCAAAGTTATGCAAGAATAATGTGAACTAACCGATTGAAAATATTTTACTAGAAACCACCAATACAAAAATACCTTTCCTGAATATTCTGATAGAATATAGATGGACGAATGCTGATAACTGCAAATTAAATATACTATGGGCAAGTTTTTTAATATGATGATCTATGATTGATTTTAGGTAATGAAATATTTATATCCAGTTTTTTGTGCAAGCTAACCTGGTTTTGTTTTTGAGCTTTCAGGTTTCTACTAAATTAAAATGGTTATTAAAAGGGTTATACGGAGAACTAATTTGTTTTAGATCTGATTTCATTTTTTGATGGATTTTGACGTTAGCTTTTTTTCAATTAAGATTAAAGGCTATCAGATATTCCTTTTAGATAAACATTTCTTCTTATTGATTTGTGGAAAACCACAAACCTTCCTCGAGTCGGTTCGCGGACACACTGTTCACTACAGGTGCACTTATTTAGGAATTTGTTGCTACTTCTCAAAATCTCAAAATGTATAACCAAAGCGTTATAAATCTTTTGCACAAAATAACCAAATTCTCCAGTTATTTTGGAGCAACGCCTTTCCTGTATTCCACTGAAAAAGAGCTATTCACAACTCGATTTAGTTGTCGCTTCAAATCCTTTATGGTCTTTGAAACGGTATTCCTTTACACTTTAGTATTTCTACCATGTCAAGTGTACAAAATGTGGACGTTGAAAAACTTTGAAGACTTCTATCTTCTAACAGTTGTTGGAATATCAGCACTAAACGGCTTACTCATTCTGGCGGTTTTAAACTTTCAAGCGGAAGAAATGGCAGCTTTTGTGAATATGGGAATGCGATTTATAAAAACTTTAGCACGTAATTGATTTACATTTACACTTTAAATCCGTTTTAAATAGAAATTAAACTTTTTTTTTACTTTTTTTCAGAAAATTACATGCCAGACTACCACGCCGAAACTTCTTGTGAAAACCGTCAAGTACAGAAAACAATTAAAATGACTTTTGTACCTTATATCCTTGCAGCCATTTTACTATCCAGTCACTTTCTCTGTTTTCCCTACTCGGCCCTTCATGTAACATCGGAGCTAGATCCAAAATATATGAACCCCGTTTTTTATTGTTTGTATGGAATTTCCTTCTGTATTTTAAACCTAAGTATTAATTTGACATTTGCCACGCTTATGACTCTGCTTGTCATTTATTACGTTTACCTTGTGCCTATATTTGCTACAGAGTTCAAACTTGGTAAAGTACCGAATCGAAAATGTTCCCCAGATTTAAAAAAGATAAACAATTTTACAAAAATGTATCGATCTGTAGAAATTTGGATCAATATTCAAAATCAATTGACGTCAGTGATATTGATTCCAATGCAAAGTGGACTTTGGGTTGTAAGCATTTTCTGCTTTTTGTCCTTGGCCACGCATTACAACAAATTGGGTAAAGCGGCGGTGGTTTTGTTCAGCATACTTTTGTTTTTGGCTTTGGTTGGTTGGGCCTTTGTGTTGAAAATGTTTGCACAAATTGGTACATGGAATTTAAAAACAAGACGTTCTTGGAAATGTGCAGAGGCTTTAGGAAAAGGATCGTGGTTTCCGTGTACAAATAGAAGAGACGTTTTGTATATGAAAAAGTTCAGAGGTTCGTGTAAACCACTATCAATAAGGTATGGGGGATATTTTGTGGTAAAACCGTTAGTTGTATTGGGGTATTTAAGGAAGGTTTCTAAAGGAGCTTTTAAAGCTTTGATTATGACAAAATAAATACATTTTTTTAATTCAAGAAACTCTTAACTGTTTTATAATTTTATCACTTTTTACCAAGTAGCAAAAGCTGCACCGTTAAACTATTTGAAAAATCTAGACAATTTAGAGGGGTTAACTTGTCGATATAATTAATTGCGCCAAACTTAACTTTTACCATTTTACAGCTTTTTAAAAATCTTGGACTCAACTTGATATTTTGGGAGAGCTTATTACTATTACTCTTACTTGCTAAACAAAGTTTCAATTGCTTGAAATTTTCCTGACACTGTTCAAAAAGTTGAGCCATTCCACCAGCAAATACAACTAAAGTGAGAACACACTCAATTAGCATAAACATAAGCACTGCATTTTCACTTGTCCATGGAATTCGTATCAAGATGTTTGTAGAGAGTGAAAGTAGAACTATTCCTCCAGTGATTTGCCCCGTGATGCAAACATGATGTTGAATTTCATTCATAAAAATGGCAAGCACTTGGAGTATTCTGTATTGAAGGATGATTTCGAATAAAGAAAATTTTGCACTCTGACAATTTTTTAGAAACCTGCAATTCAATGAAAAAATATATCCTGTGAAAGTTGTAAATAGAAATATTTAAATGTCTGTCTTAAATCTTACATTTTCAAATAGTTTAGAAGAGTAAGTGAACACAAAATCATTATGTTGCTAACAGCTAGGGTGGCTGCATTAAATCCAAACGCCCACATCCAATGGTTCAGTAACAAAACTGGTGTTTTCATAACATATTTTAACCACATATAAAATTTAGTGCTTTCTCCCAGAAATCCTGTACATTCAGGAAGCCAGCATCCAACAATTTCCGGTTTGCATGGGGTTTGCCAATGAAGCCCGTAAACAAAAACTAGCGGCAATCCAATAGCGGCAAAATATATGGCGTATGCAAACGCCAGGTTTAAAAAGGTGATGGTGAACATTTTATCATGTTGTATGCGTTTCACACTGAAAAATCTTGATTGCAGGTCTAGTAACCCGTTTATGTACAAACATATTACAGATGAGTTGTTCCTGCACGAAACAATATTTAAATTTGCCCAGACCATGCCTATCAATCAAACTACAAAAAGTAATTCATTTGACAAATGTATGTAAGAATCTGGTGTATAAATGTAATAGTGGATACCCCCAAAAATCATAAGAATTACAAGGAAGGTGTGAAAACGCAAACTACGTTGACACATTACTGCTTTAGTCGAATCTAAAGTCATTCTACTAGACTTTGGATCCCAGTGAACGGGCACACTCCCCTAAAACTCTGAAAGCTGACAAGCCCTTCCAAAGAAATATAAATGGTTTTCCAGCATGACTTTTATCTGTAAATGAATATTGTTTTACGTAATTGTTGTGTATTAAAGAAAGATGAAAGTTGGTAAATGCAAACCCAGTCAACATTTGAACTTCATAATTTATTTTCGAAGGCAACGATGAAAACTTAAAAGCTTTTAAAAAATTTCAAGCATTTTACTTCTGCAAACACCTTCGAAATGAAAATAGTTTACCAAGTAAAATGTCAAATCTCAATAACGTATAAAATAATTGTTCTTCAAAGCTATAATGTATGGTTCACACAGTTTTCATGTTAAGTACAACACGTGCTGTTTTTAGGCAGTTGTTTACGTAATTTGGAGACTTCTTGATTTGCGCTTTTACGACAAACACGTAATAATTTTCTAGCCATTCCCTTTTCTTGTATTAGCAAAATTAAACCATTTTTAAAAACAGCAAGCCATGACGTTTATAGAGCACAAAATGTTGTTTATTTTCACAAATTCAGTGTTAAACAATTAGATTTATATATTTTTATATTTTTAGTATATCATCCCTTGTATATATGTTGACAAATGTTACAGTATGATAGATTTTGTTCTTAAAATATCACAATAATTCCTTGCGTCATTTGTTGTAAGAGCTTCTTAAAATTCAATGTAAAGTTAATGTTTACTGCAAAATGTGCATAAATTTTATTTGAAACCAGCAGGGTACAACCTGAAATCACTTTTTCCCAAGCAGCAACAACTGCACAGTAAAATCATTTGAAAAATCAAAACGGTTCAAAGGAGTTAACTTGTCAACAAAGTTAAGAGAAAGGAAAGGATTGAATGCTGAACTGAACTCATCATATGCATGCGTAAAATACTGTGACACGGAAATTCATAGGATACAAAATGTGATCTCAACCATTGCACCACACCTCTTGGCAAACATTTCATGCTTAATAGACATCCAAAACCGCAGACAGCATCAAAAAATCAAAGAAAGACATACCAAGAAGTTTCAATTGCTTGATCACGAACGTGTATGCAATGAATCCAAAGAAATACAAAGACTTCTCAAAATCCTCCCAAAATGTGTGGAAAACCGGTCGTCAAGAATATTATCAGATGCAGAACTAGCAACACTGAGCCTTGAATTTAATTATGCAATTCCTGAACGAAACATCAAGACTGCTACACTTGAAACTATAATGTGTGTTGAAAAAACTTTGACAGAAATACCGGAACAAGAAATTGAAACCGCTACAAAGGACACTGTCAAAAACGAAGTTTCACATGCACTTGCCACATTTCTTCAAAAACAGGATGAACATCCAAAAATTCCTGGATAGATTTCATGATCGATTAGGAGCCTCAAAAGTGATCCTAACATTGTAATCACAAAGGCGGACAAAAGCAACACCACAGTAATATTGGACCGTACGAATATGACTCAAAAATGTCTACATTAATTGATGAAGGTCCGTATGAGGAATTGAAGATAAATCCTATAGGCGGATACCAAAAACGAATAAAGCAAAAACTTCTGGATCTGCACAAAGATCAAAAAATAAACAAAGAGACTTACGTCCATATCAGACCTGACACTGAAAAATGCCCCATTTTGTATGGACAACCAAAAATCCACAAAGATGGGATGCCAATGCGACCAATAGTGGACTACAGAGACACTCCAGGATATTACCTTAGTCTTTTCCTAAAACCAATTCTCCAGTGTACAACATCCGATCACAAATATACACTAAAAACTCAGTGATTTGGACATGGGGCAAATGGAAACAATGGTGTCCAATGATGTCGTATCCTTATTTACTAATGTACCTGAAGATCTTGCCATTCAATATGCATTAGAACGTCTGCGAAATACAAACAAATGGAAGATAATGGAAGACAATCTTACCCTTGAAGATATGGCTACCCTCTTAAAAATGGTTACCGAAAACTATGTTGTGTGGAGAGGTAGATTCTTTAGACAAACAAAGGGAACTTCCATGGGAAGCCCTCTATCTCCAGTACTAGCAGAAGTGTTTCTACAGACCATGGAAATACAAACTGTCAGTACTATTCCCTACATTAAAATATGGGTACGGATGGTGGATGACATTTTTGCAGTAGTCAGAAGGAGGAAAGAAGGGGAATCCAAAATGCCATTAATAGCTTTCCCGTGGATGTTCAGTTTACAATTGAACACGAAGATAATAACATGCTAAATTTTTTGGATGTGACTCCTACTCGCAAACCTGATCGCACTGTGGGCAGAAAAGTATTCCGACTAGCAGCAATATATACTTGGATTGGTCATCCCACCACAATCGTAGCCAAAAGATCAGCGTTATGGATTCACAGACAATTAGAGCTAAACGGATTTGTGATGACGATTCCCTAAACGACGAATTAAAACTAGTGGAATCTATTTTGATTGCTAATGGCTATCCCCGAAAAACTGTAGTAAACAGAATGGAAGAAATTCTTTTACGTCCACCCAAAGCATCGCAGACCTCACAAGGCAATGTTTTAGCTGTTCAACCGAAGTGGTGCGCTATTCCGTTCATTGGCCCAGTAACATACCAGATTGCAGGTATTTTACGTAAGCATTTGGACAGGGACCTTGAATACTTCACAGGACCAAAGTTATCCAGGATGCTAAACAATTTTAAAGACAAGCCACCTTTAATACAAGCAGGAGTTTATAAAATTCCTTGTGACTGTGGACATTGCTACGTGGGAGAAACTAAGGATTTGGAAAGGAGAACAAATGAACATTCGGCGGACATCAGAAATAATCGTGTCGTTCAGTCAGCACTCGCCCAACATACATAAGAGAATCCCGGACACAACTTTGACATTGACTCCACAACCTTACTATGTCACGAACCACGTTGGTTTCAGAGAGCCTTCAAAAAGGCCATTTTTATTCAAAAGAATCCCCAAAATATCAACAGAAACATCGGACTCGAAATAGGCTCATGGATACCAATGGCATTAGTCATTGTTACGTCAAAAATATTTATGATAGTCCGTTTTTCGTTAATTCTTGTCCTTTCTCTTGAAAAAATTCACGGAATGTGTACGAAAGCTTGAGATTACAATAAAAAGCAACCTCTTTCGCCAAAAATGAATTCTACAAAGTTAAGAGAGCCGAATCTGACTTTCATCATCTGACCACTTCTAACAAACCTGCGAAACAATTTGGTATTATGAGAAACCTGATTGTCGGTAGTTGCCAGATAAACCTTAAGTTTCTTAAAGTTATCCTGACACTGTTCAAAAATTTGAGAGCCATGCCACCTGCAAATACCACTAAAGTGAGAGCACTTTCATTGAACAAGAATATAATCATTATTAAAAGAACAATGTTGTCACTATTCCAGCTAATTCGAATAAGTAAGTTTGTGCAAAACGAAAGCAAAAATATTTCTCCAGTAATCAGTAAAGTTATGCAAACCTCTCGTTGAATATCGTTCATAAGTATACCAAGAACTTATAGGATTCTGTATTGAACGGTAAGTTCAAAGACCGAAAATTTTCCGCTTTGACAATTTTTTAGAAATACTTCTAAATAGTTCAAAAGAGTTATAGAGCATAACACCATAATGCTGCTAACAATCAAGGTTACTATATTCATTCCATAAGACCACATCCAATGGTTCAGCAGAAACACAAGAACTTTCACAACATAGTTTATCATCAACGTACTGGATTCATTGTAGTTTTCTATCAGGTTTGAAATCGTTTTAGAACATTCTGGGATAAGCCAGTACCCAGCTATTGCCGGTCCGCCAGGATCTCGCCAATTTGGTCCGTAAATGTAACCTAGTGGGAATCCAGCGGCATCCCAGCATGTAGCGTGTGCAAACAACAAGTTTAAGCAAGTCACAAACGACATTTTATTGGAACTTTTGTTTGACTCGAAAAACTTGGACTGCAGTTCCACTAAACCATTTATATACAAGCATATTACTGATGGTTAGTTGTTGCACGAGGTAATGTTCAGATTTGCCCAGGGCATAGCGATTAGTCCTATTCCAAGGAGAAGCATTTTTGAGAGTTTGTTGGAAGAAGCTTGCGTTGTTTTGTAGTAATATATTCCACCTAAGAGCATAAGAACTACAAAAGTAACTTGCGTTTTAGATTGAGTTGCTTGTTGCAGCTTTGTAGTATGCATTGTATACGTTCCTCCATATTGTGTGAATGACACATTCTTTGAATATTTTCTTAAGGTATGTGATTTTTTATATAAACTAGATCTAAAGATTTTTATTTTTGGTGATTTCAACATCAACCTGCTTGAAACAGGTGCACATACCTCCAAAATATATAAACTAGGAAAGGAATTCGGTTTTCAACAATTAGTTAACTTCCCTACTAGAATAGCTACCGTTAGACATGGTTTGGAAACAAGAACAACCTCCACATTAATTGATCATGTGTACACTAACCTTACTGAAAATGTAAGTTGTGAAGGTATTGAATTTGGAGGTTCGGATCACATTTTAACATACTGTTCCATAAAAAATCAAAAATAATATGTGAACCAGAAATTATTAGAGTGCGAAATCTTAGAAAAATTGACGACAAAAAGTTTGAAGGTAGATTAAAATGTGTGGATTGGTCCTTTATTAAAAACTCGCAGAATCATGAAGTTAATATACAGTTTTTTGAAAAGCAAATATTAGCACTGATTGATGAGCAAGCTCCTGTTAGAAAATGTATTGTAAATGGAAAAGCTCCTGCTTGGCTTAATACAGATTTACGGAAGAAAATAAAATTGCGATATAAAGCCCACAGTGATTTTAGGAAAGGTAAAGCTGATGGCAGCATGTATAAACATTTGAGAAATAGTTTAAATATTGAATTAAGAATTGCTAAAAAACAATACTTTGTCGACAAATTTAGTAAAGTAAAGGACTCGTGTAGAATTTGGGACCTATTTATTGAATTAACAAATTTTAGAAGTGTTAAGAAGATGCCTATAGCAAAACTAGCATTGCCAGATGGCAGCTGTAGTGAGGAAAATGATTCGATTGCAAAATTATTAGCTAATGAATATGTACTTGATACATCGTCTTCTAATATGACAGATATTTTAGAAGATGTGAAGAAATATGAAGATGAGTATGTGGCAGATGAAGATCAATTTCCCACAGATATCCACTCAACTGAAATTCTTAAAGCGATTAATAGTGTTAAAAAATGCAAACCTGATAATTTCAGTGTTCCAAAGCAAGTTTTCAAAACACATGCAAAAAGTTTTGTTGAGCCAATTACAATTCTTTTCACAGCTATTTTAGTTTCAGGAATTGTACCTCAATGTTTACAGATAGCGAAATGTTTTCCCTTATATAAGGGTAAAGCGAGCTTTACACAAGCATCTTCATATCGTGCAATCTTTAATCTAAGTTGTATTACCAAAATCTTTGAGAATTTTCTGTACAGTAGGATTTTAAGATATTGTAAAGAAAAATTAAATGATAGGCAACATGGTTTCCGTTCTGGTCGTTCTTGTAAGACGGCAATAGCAACTTTCTCTCATGACATTTATGACATTATTGATAAGCAAAACGGTAAAGCACTAGCGTGTTTTATCGATTTCCGGAAAGCATTCGACTCTGTTAACAGATTTAAGCTTTTACTAAAATTAATTTACGAATTTATTGTTCCTCCATATATTGTTAGGCTTTTGGTGAGTTATTTTACCAATAGGAAGTTTACAATTGTGAATGGACAGCATGAATCTTCGGAATTTAGTATAGATAATGGCTGTGGTCCTGGCTCTTGCCTTGGTCCACTTTTCTTTACCCTTTTTATAAACGATATTTGGAAAGCAATCAATCTGCCATTTCTACTGTACGCAGATGATGCAGTAATCTATACTGAATGTGAAAGTTTGAAAGATGGCATTGCAAAAATGCAAAGTACCCTACTAGATTTAGAAAAATGGTGTAATGAAAATGATTTGCTCATTAATGTAGACAAGACCAAATTCATGTTTTTCTACAAATCCAAAGATAATGTATCGAAAGAGCAGATTTTAAAAAATAACTCTAAATTGTCAATTTATAACAAACCAATTGAGTGTGTTCAAACTTTTAAATATTTGGGAGTAATTTTTGACAGCAGTTTGACATTTAAGGCGCATTATAATCATGTTGAAAACAAGATGAATGGTGCAATAAGCCGAATGTATAGTCTGCGTCGCTTTATGAGTGAAAATGTATTGAAGATATTTCTCTCCTCATTCATAACGTCCATAGTTGATTATGGTTTAGTTATATGGTGTACACAAACAGATTTAGAAATAGACAGATTACAGCGTAAGATAGACCGTTTCAATTTTAAATATTATCTTCATATTCACAGAAAGAAGAATTTAAAACAGAAATTGTTGAATGTAGCTGATTTTTACGTAAAATTAGATGTATTCACAATATTAGAACGAAGGAAACTCATGCTGATAAAATTTGTTTTTAAATTTAGAAAAAATTCTATGTTTAAAACATGGTTTCCCTTGTCTGCATGTTCCTCTGAGTTTCGTCCAACAATTACGGTTTGCCTACGTAATTATGTGATGTATGAAAAATGTGTTAAATGGAATGCTATTCGGGAGTGGAATAGTTTACTGAGTAATCGTAAAATTATTATGAACGAAAAAGATGATAATTTTAATTTAGTCGATATCATAAAAGAATATTTGTTAGATCTTAGGAAAAAGTCTATTGTATGTACCTAATATATTATATGTATTTGTTAATTGATGACCTGGACTGTTTTAGACTGTATTTGTTTTATGGAATTACTTTAACTACTGATATCTTTCAGAGTCTGTATTGTTATTGTCTGGAAAGCAGCATTATGTTGATACAATAACACGTTAATAAAACCAATACCAATACCAATCATTTTACGAGCCTTTTTGTCCCAGTGCACGAGTACGCTCTCCAAAAACCCTGAGAGCTGAGTAGCCTTTCTGAAATAGTATAAATATGTGATTTTGCAACGACATGCTTTTTATGTGATTGGAAATTTGGCTGGTTTTGTGGAGTAGTGTATTAACTAACGGTGTTATATCAAATGAGTGGGATTTGCTAGAATTTGTCTTCACAACGTTAATATATCAATTTATTTGACATTCACAGAATAATCACACCTTCGACATTGCTTTAATAATGCTCTGTCTGTCTGTTTGTAGTCACCTTTCCTCAGCCAGGAGTTGCAGCTGTGGTCTCATAGTTGCTGCACAGGTGCCTTTTACGGTTTACTTGTGTGCTTTAAACCTTTAGGTTCTTAACTTTTATAGTTAAAAGAATTCGCATCCTTACATGTTTAAGCTATACAAAGTAACATTTAACAAATTACGTTACAGTTAACATTAACATGGCATTATGCGTGGCCTTCTTACGCAAACATCATCGTGCATTAGATCTTACTTAACATAAAGTTTTTTGCATTATGGCATGGCCTAGTTTGCAGCTTAAGCTTTCGCTAGCTCAGTACATCGTTTGTATTGGGTTATTTATTACACATGCTCTCTAATTGTGTCATGGAAGCTCACAATTTGTAGTGTAACACGAAATATATAATTAAAATAAATCTTACCGATATTAACAAAGATTTTGATTGAAATTGGTGTGATTGGAAATCATACATTATATTCTTATATTTTCCAAAAGTACTCACATGTTGAGAGAACATTTCACACTATATCTGGAAAATTTGTGTACGTTTTGGTACTTAATGTGTTGAATTAGTTTGATTTGCTGATACTGATAAACTAGAGTGTTTTTAAGCCTACATTCCTATTCAAGATATATTGAAATGCCTTCATCTTCTTTTTATTATTATAGCAACGTTGTCTTATGGCAGGGCAATACATTCTGCATAACGTCAAGCGTTAGAATCGCCAGGGATAATTTCCTTTCAATTGTGGACTTGCGATCAATTCAATTGTGATCTCGTTTTGTTGGTCCGGTTCTTCAAAAAATTAAAAAGGATTCTCTACTATTTTACGTAAACCCACGTTCAATATCAATATTGTCCACGTTCAATAATAAAACATTTACTTTTATTTTCTTGGAACAATAAAGTTTATTCTCAGAAGCTAATTGGCCATTGTTTTCCATCGGAACATTTTGGCTTTAAGCCAATAAAATAAAATACAACAAAATTGCGAGTATAAAAGCAGAAATGGAAACTCTGGTAGCATAAACGTTACAAAATTGGTTTTCTATGAATTTCGTAGTCGTTGACGCAATATTCCGTTTGAAAGAGTAATATTATATTATCAAGTTGAAATAAATCAAGTATGTTAAACCAAAAGCTATTATCTTTTTACCATCATATTTTTGTACAAAATTATAAAATAATAAGAAGTAGCATTCGTAACAATTATTGCAATTCCAGAATTCCAGGAACAGTCAAATTCCAGGATTTCTACCTTGCTTACCGTTTCTGGAAGAGGAAATTGGCAAATAAGTGTGTTTCTACCAGACAATTGTCTAGAACGTCTACCAATGTAAATGTGTTTTAGAGCAGGACAGTTTACTAAAAAGTGATAACGAAGCCCTGGATTGCAAGGTATAGATTGCGTTTCAATCGAAATTTTGAGACGCTGAAGATTTAGACTTGAGCTCAAATTGTGACTCAGAAGCGTGTCCAGATGTAAGTCACTCTTGCTATGTACGTAAAGGTTGAGTACATTTTCAGAAATTTCATTGGTAAAACTTGTGCGTAAGATTCCAGATGCAAAATAGGCAGGAATGCAAGGAGTTTTGAGACCCGTCCAGTATGGATTGTATATCATTTCCAAGACCTTTTTTTATATCTTAAGAATTGATAGTTGCCGTAAGAATCTGTAGGTTGTGTAAATGCAGGTTTCTCAGATTGCAAGGTGAACGTAGATTCATTTTCATTAATCCGTGTGAATGTTTGTTTAGTATTGTTGTAACTGCGTTGTCATTATTTGCAGTATACAATTTTTATTACTGGGCAATTGAGTCCTCCTCTCTTTGTGAAAATGTTCTGAACAATCTGTTTTCTGAACGACATAAGGCTTTTGTACAGCGGGATCTTAGAAACTGCAACAAAACGGCATGGGTATTGCCTGGATACATGGCTAATAAATATGCCAAAATGTTGCGCAAGCTCAAACTTCCGTCTGATGTTGGAAATGACAAGTTTCTTTGAATAAATTATTACTTGATTCTTAAAGGATCAGTACCTCCACAAGTATTAAAGTGGATGTCTAGCTTCCCGCAATCTGGTCTATTTGAGTGGTGGGCGAAACTTATTGATAACGACGACATAACATACGTGGCATCAGTCTCACCCAAAAACCCGAATATGAAAGGAAACGTGTTGGTTATATTTCCGTCATGGCTTACAGGAGTGTTTTTGATGGAAACTTGGGTTAACATATATTCAGCTTACCAAGAAGGGTTCAGCAGGTTAGCATGTAAAATGCAATCTGTTTGCTCCCAACAATTTACCAAACAATGCATAGCCCTTTGGATCAAGTTCCAATTGAAAACATAAACAATTCTAGGAACATTAAACATTTGCCCTTACGTTTCATACTTTTAGTTGAGACTTTTCTTATAGTTTTTTTTATATTCTTGCACATTATGTTTCCATTGGTTTGTTTGAGAGCTTTCATTACTGTATTAATAATAATTTTCTTACAATATTAAAGCTTATCTTTAGAGCTAAGTATGACATAATTGCCACTAAATTTAAAGCAAATGATTTTGATTTATCTACTAAATTTTTGTGTGATCATATTTACGAATGTGATGAAAATTGTTGCCTTTGTTTGTATTATATCTTTTAAGGAATATAATATAAACCCAATATTTAGGAAATTTATATATGTCAATTTTATTATTAATCTGCAAATCACCGTCAATCTCATGAGCAGAAGATTTTCCTTCAAGTAGTTTTATATAATTTCATTTACACATTATATTGGAGTCTTTAGTAGAAATAGTTTTATAGAAGGGATGTCCATATAATGTTTGCTTTCCTTTGCTAGCTACTGTCATTGTTCATTGCTCAAATGTAATGTCTAATTGCAAAAATAAAGCACACAAAGTATAGACAGACAAGCCATGAAGCAATAGGGACGGGATACTGCATAACCTTAACTGAAGGTATGAAACGTAAGGTTAACGGTTTCATGTTCTTAGAATTGTTCATGTTTTTAATTGGAACTGGATCTCAAGGGATATGCATTGTTTGGTAAATTGTTGGGAGCAAACATGTCTGGGAGATAATGTTCTAGGGGGCAAATTGTTTGGGGAAAAATTGAACAGGGAACAACATGGCATGGGAGCCAAGTGGTCCAGGAGCTAGTGGTTATGGGAGCAAATTTACCTGTGAGAATTTGGCACGGGGAGCTAATGTGTCTGGGAGCAAATGGCGCTGGGAGCTAATGTGTCTGGGAGCAAGTGGGTCGGGGAGCTAACTGACTACCGGGAGCTAGTTGGTTCGGGAGCTAATAGCCGATTACCGGCAGATTACTGCGTGCTTTTTAATTTGTAACTAGCAAAGCATCACTTACTATTAAAAAGCAAACTATCAAAACAAAAACATAATCATGTGTGTTTGGACAATTAAAAATATCAAAAACGGGCTAAGAAACATCAATCAAGTCATGCGAAATTTGCAAAAAATACATGAGAAATGCCTTTTGCAACATGTAATTACATTACATATTAGGCTACTTTAGAAAATTGAAAGAATATAATATAATATCCTTTCAATTTTCTATATATACTATATAGTGTACGTTTATGACCACACCTGTTTGTATTAAAATCAATTAATACACGTGCTTGGATTTGTTTTGTTAACATATTTTTCAGAATTCAGTGTAAAATACAAGCCTCTTGAAAATCCCTTATGACGCACGAAAAAATCTTTCCAAAACAAATAAACATCACATGAATTTTGTGAAAACCTTCCACTACTTTAGTTGTACTGACTTAATTAGAACGACATGGCTGGTGTTACCATTCTGTGTATTTTAAATGTCAAACAAATTAGTAAGATACTTTTTTGGGACTTAAAAAAATTAAAACTTCAGTTGCAATTTAATTCTAATCCTTCACGCATAAAATCGACACAATTCTCAATCGCAAAATAAATCATGTTGCAAATTCATTTGTACTTTTTTGTCAACTCTCGGAGCTTTTGGGGAGCGTCTACGTACACTGGAATACAAAGTCTGGTAGAATGACTTTTGATCCAAGCTGGAAGTGGAAAATTGTCAACTTTTGAACTCACCGTTTAATACAGAATCCTTCAAGTTCTTTGTACCCTCATGAACGATATTCAACGTGAAGCTTTACTTATAACCGGTGGAATCTTTTTACTGTCGCTTTCCACTAATATACTTATTCAAATAAGTTGGATAAGTGACAATATTGTTCTATTAGTTATGTTCATATTCCTTTTTATTGAGTGCATTCTCACTTTAGTGGTGTTTGCAGGTGGCATGGCCCAAGTTTTTGAACAGTGTCAGGAAAACTTTAAGCAACTTAAGGTTTATCTTGCAACTACGGACAAACTGGTTTCTCAAAATACCAAATTGTTTCGGCGGTTTGTTCAAAGTTGTCAAACGGTGAAAGTTAAATTTGGTTCTCTTAACTACGTGGACAAATTAACTCCGTTGAACTGCCTGGATTTTTAAAACTAGTTTTAGTGTACAATTGTTGCTGCTTGGTAAAACGTGATTTTATTTTGAGTGCTGCAACTTTCAAGATCCCTTACTAATCTGTGTTATGGTCACTAGTGTAGCTAACAGACAAAGTGTCGTCATACTATTCAACTCTTCAACATCACCATGTCGCTTATTTTGTAGCCATATTTGCACTAAAATTCAAACTATGTGAGCATCAAACAAACAAATGTCCACGAAATTAAATAGGATTTCTAATGTGGCAACGTAGTTTTTAAGTTGTCAGCGTTTCCGTTTTGTCATGAGTCACGCACGCACTGTCATGACATGCATGACAGTTGTTGTGTTTATGTTTGACAAGCGTTACTGTTGGTTGGATGTTATAAGGCAGGTGGTCGGTAAATTTGTAAAAGTTAGAATGAGAGTACTTAAGTTGGCGTTGTAATGTTGTAAAAATGCAGCTTTGTATTTATAGTTCAATTATGAGTTTGGAAATATTGATCTTCTCATATGGGCTTGTGTAAAATTTTGTGTGTTTGCTTAAGATTTATGCATATTTCTCATTATTATGATGAGCATTTCAAAGATTGAAAAAGGTCATACAGAAAAGTACACCATTTTGATAATTCCAGTGATCTAAACTAAGTCTTTTAGCATGCTTAACTTTGCGGCACGTGCAACAACAGCCCATTAATTTCCCAACACAATCTATTTTCCTTCATGGTGCCGAAAATATTCTTTTAATATAATGATAATAAATATCACATACTTAAACCCACTACAAAACAATGCAAAGTTTATCGTATTTTATCAGAAAGAAGCAGTTCCGGATTTATTTTTAGCGGAATGCTTTGGTGTTACAAAGGGGTCAATAATTTCAGATATCGTCATTGTATAAGCTCTGCAAGCAACACGAACGTATATTCAGCAATTAAAAATTGCCTTGTAGATCAATGTACTTTGATGATTTGCGACAGAGCATTGCATTGTACACCGCCGAAACAATAAACTATATAAAATACATGTTTGCATCCAAAGATAAAAGTGTAATACTTGGCACCATCAAACAATTGTACTCAGTATTCATTACCAATTCATCAAGATGACACGGTTTAGAGTACTCAGAGAATTTTATATCTTCACCTTAGTAAATTTGCACTGGAGCTATCACACTTTTGCATCTGGTAAAACGCAAAAATATTTTAATACATCTTGTCCTTATTTAGTTCATTCTGAAATTATATAACTAATTGTTTCAACAGTAATTCACGATAGCCAATCAGAGCCAGCACCAGCTATTACGGACACAAAATTTGATCTTAATGTGGATTCTGAAAATGGAAAAACGTACAATCTAAAATTGACAAAAGCAGGTAACATCAAGTAACATAATATTGCCAGACAACTCTTGAGCACTTAAATTTACAACATTTTTGTTTGTAGAAAATAGCGTACTTCACCCAGACATACAAATGTTTACACTATTCACCGACCCCGAAACTGGAAAACCTGTCTACGACCCTTGGCAACCTTCTTCATTAGAATTGGAAAAAGCTGACAATGTCTTTGTAGATGAGCAGAACAAGGCTGTAATCAGGGCCAGCACAAATGACAAAGGCCATCGTGTATTAGTAAGAGACCATACTTAACATTAACAATTTCATATATTTTTTAAAACCACGCAAGCTTCTATTTTCAGGAGGGTGTCATAGACGGAATGCAATTTATTGAAGCAGACGGAGTAACCGTGTTAACTGAGCCTCAAGATACAGCTCCTTCTGACTACAGTATGTTTCTTGCTACATATGAATACCACTTTAAAAGTGAAATTTCAATACTTAACTTTACTTTCTATAAACCTTGCAGTTGATACCAATGTCACTTTAACATACACCCTACGTGCGGCTCCGCCAACGGAGTACGTGGCGGAAATAGCACTTGTCATAGACAAACATTTTGGTGATGACTTTAAACATGACAGACAAAAAATGATTGACTTTTGGACTTTGCATTTTTATGATGCAAATTTACGATTTCGCACTATACCTGATATAGACGTTTCTTTGAGAGTCACGTCACTTACAATTATCGCCGTACGAACTTTCTGTCTTTTATAAATCTTTCGTTGAATTTAACTTTTGCAAAAAAAAAGTTATAAACATTTCAATGTGATCCTGTGTGTACAATAAATTAGGACCTAGAAAGCCAAAGGTTTATTGAGGAAGCAAGAGACGAAAAGGGAAGCATTGTTTCTGGCCACGCTATGCACAACTTTTCTAAATGGCTATGGAAGACGCAAAGAGACAAACTACCTAAATTCGATCTTGGCGTTATAATTGTACATAATCCAGTTAGCACTCTAGGAGTTGCTTGGGGCTCTTGTGCTTGCGACCCAGACACTGGAGCTGTATTTCTTGGAGCTAAAAACTTTTATGAAAATGTAGATGGACTAACACATGAAATCGGACACTGGTATGTACAGTATATTATATGCTACACCAAAAATTCTTATGCATTTTTAACTTTGGAAAATTAACCAATAGTTTGGGAGCAAAACATGATTTTGAGAAAGACGCTCTGGGCTGCGCTGGAATGACTGGAGAAGGCGCACGCTGTTTGAAGGGAGAAAAGGACACAGGAAATGTAATGGGCGGAAACCATGGGGATGACCGATTTTTCTTTTCCAAATGTAGTAACAATAGAATTAAAGCCTTTGTTACGTCGGACCAGGCTTCTTGCTTGCGCCACCTTGACGAGCCCAAGGATCCTGCAATACCTGAAGAATGGGACGAGAAAAAAGTGCCAACTATTCTTGAACAATGTTTAGCTTTTTTTATAAGAAGAAATGTCACAACGGTGCATATTACTGAAGAACCTAATTATACAAATTGTACAAAGATGGGATGCTGGAATACGAAGACTGGATATAAAGTTGCCTTGTATCCAATTGATGGATCGCCTTGTTACCATGCCATTGCACCAAATAATGAAGGCGTAAGCTGCAATAAATTATATAAAGTATTTTTTTACTACGCATGGTTATCTTACGATTTTTTCTATTTTAAATAGCGATGTTTTCGCGGACGATGCATAATAGATAATCTTGCTATAATAAAAAACATGAAAACTGGAAAATGTTTACTGAGCTCTGACAGGTTTAGTAGCAAAGATGAGCCTAAAGTAGCCGACTGTCCTAAGCATCTTACGCCTCTGCACAAATACTACTGGGAACTAAATAGTGATAAATCAGGTTCCTATTTGAAGATGCCGTACTCTACTTTTGAGAATGCTCAAAATGACGACAAATGTTTGCAGCTAAGTAATGAGAAAAATGGTACGATTAAACATGTTCGGTGCTCGAAGAATGCTAAGGGGACGGTGTGGCATTTTCCTAGGATAGTACCCGCAGAACGCGGAAAGTATCTGATAATGGAGGCTAAATCCAAAAAGTGTTTAAAACAGGTTGGCGATAAGGTTCAAGCCTTACCCGAGTGTGATAAGAGTGACAAACTCTTTAATTGGGAGTATATACAGAAATAAATATCAAAAATTGAACGCGATATCAAAGGTAGAATCGTGTTTTATTTGATATAAACACAATAGTTATGGTTGTCCTCATTAAAAACATAAAAGGTTCTGCTATCTAAAATTGAAAATAATGTTTTGTGTTATACAATGTCAATAAATATCAATAAATGCAAATGCCATTTCAGAATATGTTGTCACTTTATATTCAGCATGTACAATAAACTTGAAATTATTGTCTTGACTTGTGTCAATTTACTTTAATAATTGTTTAGCTGAATATGCGGAACAAAACCGCTTTTAAAAAGACGTTATTTGTTTTCCTCCGACAATAGACAATAAAGCGCATTTCCGTATCTGATAACTGCGGCCACTTTGTAATACTATCTGGTTTTCAATGAGCACTCAATGCAATGAGCAATGCCCTGACATTAGCAGCTTCTATAAACCTACTTCCACCCAATCGAAGTTTGTATGAACATTCAAATTTTAGACGCGTGGTTTTGAAAGGATTTTATTTTCAGTTTTTGATTTAAAATACTTACAGAGAAAAAACTTGATTACACTATTTCTGTACTAGAATATTGACACAAGTAGGCACAATGTGGATAAATACCGCTTAGTAGTCTACATGTCATTTTTGCTTATTAAGAAAACACTAGTAAAAACAAAATTAAGCTCAAGCGATAAAAATCAATACTAGTTAAAGAAGGTTGTAATTACTTTTGTAACACAAGCCAGTCAGCCTCAGACATGCTAATACCAGGATTAAAAATCAAACCAACCGATCAGCACAATCTTTAGGAAAAACAAATCGAAGAAAAATAAAAACACATTTAAGGGCAAAATATAAACGTTGAATGTCTCTCAACATATGTTTATTCTACTCGGATCGCATTTTCACTATCTTTACTGCGCGTCGCTTACAGATTAAGCATTTAATAATGCAATTTTTATTTCAGTTTTCTATTAGTTCAATTCTTCCAATATTTTATACCGTGTATGTTAGTGGAATGATTAGTTTCGCAACTTATCAGAATTTTAGACTACACCATTTACTACAACAGGAAAGACATTTGGCGAATCGAACATGTTTTCTACACATTTATTCTCCACTTTCTCTTGAGCTCAAAGCAATTTTTACATATGTGTACTAACCAGTTATTTTGGAAACATTTAATACATCATACCCTGCAAATAAGATTCAACACAAATATTATTTTGACAACTGTTTAATCTACATTCTAAGCGCAGAAACAAAAAAACAAATTTTCAAATGTGTGCGTTGACGATTTTCACATTTTTATCGAATCCAGCCAAAATTTAACAAAGGCACTCAACAAGACCAATATATTTGACAAACATAATACAAAGTGGCTGTACGTCTGTACGTGCTTTCAAGTGCTAAATACGAATTGTATTATGGTTCTGGGTTACGTGTTTCCAAAGCCCTCTGTCGACGCAGGAGCCAACCAGACGTGCACCCAAATGCTGGTGTGGTGTCTGTGAATTATTTTTATTTATTTTTTTAAATAACTATAGTTAAATTAAATTAAATAAAACGTGATAAGTGAGGAGTAAGAGGTGACCACGACCTTGAATTGACAGGGAATTTTCGGGCCCCAATTTAACTCAATTTGGACGGTTAAGGTCAGGTAAGGAACGCGGTAAGTTTTATCGTATGTTCCTTACCTGCCTAAACCATGATAACACCACCGGGGTGGAGAGTCCTGTTCGGTACTCTCATTGGTGATGAGGATGATAATGAGTTGGTAGTGGTTGAGTGGGAGCTGCTGTGGAGGGAGGAGGAGGATAAGTGTGATGATACCTGGTTCATCACCAGCACCGCCCCCGGAACTCGGCTTCTGCTCCCACTATCATAATCATTAAGTGAATTTGGGAAGTCAGGGATCCCCCTGATCAGGATACCAGTGACAAGGTGACCAGTAACCAGGTGGCCAGTGACTAGGTACCAGTGATAAGGCTACCAATATTAGGTGACTAGTGAGGTAACCAGTAACCAGGTGGCCAGGATAAGGCTACCAATAACCAGGTGGCAGGATAAGGCTACCAATAACCAGGTGGCCAGGATAAGGCTACCAATAATCAGGTGGCAGGATAAGGCTACCAACAACCAGGTGGCCAGGATAAGGCTACCAATAATCAGGTATCAGGATAAGGCTACCAATAACCAGGTGGCCAGTGACAAGCTGGCAAGTGAGAACGAAGTGGAAAACTTTGGACGCCACCGCCACATAGAGGACAAGGCTAAGTGCCTTGAGGACAAGGGAGTGAAGCTCCCCCAGAAAACTACACAAATATATTTAATCAACTTTTTTGTATTAATTACAATTTTACTTTTTCTTTAATTACCATCATTATTATTATTATTATTAAATATATTTATTTAATTGTTTGTGTGTAATAACCAAATATGGTTCAACGCCTCAGTGAGGTTGTAAATTTTTGTACTTCTAAACTGAATAAAGTATATATATATATATATATATACGTGTTTCCAAATACACATCTATTATGCATGCGAGGTAAATCCGTTATGGTACCATGTTCAAAACATACCAACACAATATTTTGTTCTCCTTCCTCACAAACTTTTAGGTACGATTACGCAAGTAAATGTTTCACTGAAATATCAAAGCAATCAAATTTGACTATAGTATGCACCAGCAAAACCATGGCAGATTTAAAACATTCCGTTAAGGACAAAATTGCCCTGATTAAAAAACGGAACTTAAGATATAGTGCCATATTTACAACGCACATTGGATAGAAATCAATTAATTGGATTCTCAAACTTTGGATTTCCCATTTACTATACTTTTTGTTTGGGTAAACCTGACAGAACACGTGACTGGCAAGCTTTAGTAAAATCAATGGATCCAGCATCATGGCTCACTTTATTCTCTTTGAATGTACTGCTTACAATAATAATTTTTGTGAAAATTTTTATAAGAATAGGAAAAACAGAAGGAGTTAAGCCCTCGTTTTACGTTACTAGCAAGCTATTTCAAATTTTGCTTGAGCAAACCTGCAAACTTCCTCAAAAAGGAGTTATACAGGTTTTGGTAATTATTTGGATATTGCTTTTATTTTACGTGCAAGCTGTTTACAAAGGGGACTTTGCTAGTGTGTTAACATACACCAAACCAGCTAATTATCCAAAAAGCCTTAAAGAACTAAGCACGTTCACTCCTCGGCATACTTATGCAAAAAGTAGTCCTAATAATCTATTTTTTGCAAATTCTTCACTCTCACACTTACGTGAAATACACAAAAATGCAGAAATAGAGCTAAATTTTACAAGTTGTTTAGAACAGGCAACATTTAACAAAGATACGGTTTGCGTGGCTGGTGCAAAGAACATTGAGTCAATGAAAATGCTTTTGACTCAGAAAGATATTAGATACGCAAATCTTCTTGTGCCAACTTCAAGGGAGGGTTCAACTACAGCAAACTTTGGAATGGGAAAACGTTCTGTTTTTAAAATAGCTATTTAATGGTATTTGGCTGCTGATTCACAAGGTTTTTTAATTGAACACTGGATAAGTGCATACAACACAAAATTACAAACAAGAATAAAGTTTAAGTACAGAAATAGCAAGCTTGAATTATACTTAGAATGTGATCAGAGTAAGAATGCGTGGTGTCCGTCGTCCGTCCAAGGTGGGAGATTGGATGCTAATATACTGTTTCGTAGCTACAAGTGTTATGATTTCTATTTTAGTGTTTTTGATAGAAATGTGTGTCAGATTTGATAATGTACATAGTATAAGCTAAAATGCAACATGTTACCCAGTAAAATCGGTGTCAAACGAAGACACGGTGAAAAACGAGATTGACTACATATTATGCAACAGGCCATACATATTTCAAGACGTGGAAGTAGTCAATCAATTTAATACGGGAAGCGATCATCGACTACTCCGTGGAAAAATCAATATTGCCAGAAGCCAAGAAAGGAGGAAACTTTTTTAAAAACCCAAGCAACCAGTGCGACAACTTAAATGTGATGACCAAACATTTGAGCTACTACTTCAAAACAGATTTGAGTTACTTGCTGAATCTGACGACATTAACCAAATTGCATCAAATGTAGCTCAAACATTCCTCATAACAGCTGACGAACAGAAGGTGTCCCCGACTCAACGGAGGGACAAAATTTCAACAAACACCAGGAAATTGCTGAGACAAAGACGAAGACTAAAACGGACAAAGTACAATTTATTGGAATACTCGCAGCTTTGTAAATCAATCAGGGTCAATTTGAGGAATGACATCCGCAAATTCAACACATCAATGATTAAAGAGACAATTCAAGACAACAGAAGCATCAACTGTTTGTTTCAAACAAACGCAAATAAGAAGCAAATTTTGTCTCTCAAGAAAGCGGATGGGTCAGTCACTAGAAACCGCCAAGAAATAGTTAAAAGGGCTAAAGAGTTTTATGAAGAACTTTATAAGTCTGATGACTTAATTCCTCCCTCAGGTAGTGGCAGCACCTGCACAGTGACAATAACACCAGAAGAAGTCAGAAAAGCTCTTTCAACTATGCCAAATGGGAAAGCTCCAGGATCAGATAGAATAACATCGGATCTTTTAAAGAAAGGCGGTAAAACCGCATGCAAGGTTTTGGCAGGACTATTTACCCTCTGCATTAACATGAAGAAAATCCCAGAAAAATGGAACTGTGGCGATATTATCCTGTTACACAAGAAAGGCGACATTGAAGACCTGAAAAACTACAGAACGATCACTCTTATGTCCGTTTTTTATAAGCTTTTTACTAAAATTTTATAGTAGTTGTTAGAACAACTAATATAAACAAAACAACTAATAGAATCAGTCCGTTTGAGTCCACTGGTTTATCGTTTTTGTAATTGTGTGTTTCTGTGAATCAAAATTAAAAAATGTTAAATTTTGCATAAAACAAAGTAATGATGTTTTTTCCTGTCCCTATCTTGTTTAAGCATACAGTAGAGTATCTTGAAAGGATTTCCCGTATATGGTTTTGCGTCTGAAATGTTTACGACATACTTTTCAATTCGAAGCAGTTCATTGAAACACTTGATCAAATTTGTTTTGGGATATGCCCAGATAATTGCCAAAGCAAAGAATGAGGTCACTGAGAATAATTCGATATTCGCGTAAAACAGAATTACTGGTAGGCCTACCATTGGAATGTTATGGAAAACTACTTGAAACGTTATGTAAAACATTCCAGTTAACATGCAGAGCTGTGAAATAATTCCAATGAGAAATGAGCAAAGTTTTTTAATAGAATATTCAGTTTTAAAGAGTTTGTGGTCTGGGTCAGCTTGAATTGGCATTGGAAACTCTAGTGGTACTCGATAAAAGAGCTCGTTTACTCTAAACAAGTGCCAAACCAGTTCAGTGGCCATTTTTGAAGACTTCGACGAGATGCAATTGAGTATAAGATTTGAGGGAAATTGTTGATGTAGTAAATTTTAAAGTTGTATAATTGCTAAATTTGCTGCAAGGAATGTTTCATGAGCTTCAAAACGTAAGTGCAAAATGAAAAGCTATAAAACCAAAGATGAAACTACAAAACGTGTTATTTGCTTTGCTTGCGTAAAGATATCGGAAGTTAAATATGTTTGGTTTCTTTACAACAGTAATTTTTATAAACAAGATGAAAACATGCCATTTTAATTACAACAACGTCAGAAAGTTGTAGCATAAAGTTCAAGGAAGGATTTGCATTGTTTTACAAGTAGTTTGGTTTCCTTTGTCGTCATAAAAATAGAACTTGGAAAAGAAAACTTGCAACATTAGAACACAAGCGTTTTCAAATCATTAGAAAACATAAAATGTTTTAGCAAATAGAAGAGTACAATTTAACAGTATGTGTAAAACATTCCACAAATTTACCCAACCTTCATAAAACAAGACGCAAATTTAACAGATGAAATTATTTTTCAGTTCAAGGCAACTAAATGTAGCAAACACTAGTATATATGCATTACTAGAATGTTTACAGCTCTTAGCGGGAACTAAAAGTCGAAGCTTTTACAAGCTTTTACTTGTCACAGGCTAGTGAGTACTTAAATATGGCCCTTTAATTTCCAATATTAGTGTAATGGGGTAACATGAAACACTCGGGATATTACCCCAAGAAAATAAATACTGGATATTAGGAGAGATGTTGAATTTAGAAGAAGGTCTTTATTATTCCAGTTACCAAACCAATCTGAAGCTTATGGTGTAAAGCACCTATATTTATAATATGGAAAAAGATAGGAAACTTAACTATGTATATCTTAACAATACATATTCCATTACTATTGGATTGCTTATCTAAGGAGTTTCCTGGTAGGCACAATCTACCAGGTACTAAATAACATACTTAATTAACTAGTCATTATTACTAGGAAGGCATGCGTGGCTTATCATTACTTAATGTTCCATAGTACAACAATTACCACGCTTCATGCTCCAGGTGTTCGCGTCAGAGAGTGTGGATGGATGATTTATGTAAGTTCGGGTTTAATATTCCGGGTTAGAATAACCAGGAACATTACATTAGTAATGGATATATACATTTAAGTAATGAATTCTAATAAAACGTTATTTTAAATTTAAATTTATTTATACCAGCTACTTCTAATTACTAAATCATCGCAGCATCAGAATCAAATTTGTAGACCAATCTAACTGGGCACTAACAAAGTTGCCAAAAGTGTCCTCATCAAACTTAGCATTTCCGTAGTAAACCGAGATATTTCTTAAAGCTTTAATCCTTCTATTCCACCACCTTCTTTTAAAACTATATTTTAGTGATTCCTTCCTCCAAAAACGTATTATATTTTGACTATTTAAATCAATATTGCTTAGAACTGGTATAACTTGAAAAATAAATCCATCTGTTGCAATACACGTGCCAAGAAACATTAATTGAAACTCTGTGTTATAAAAACGCATGCCTAATATAACAAGTGTGTGAATAAAAACAGCCATGGAAAATCCACAACCCATTAAAGCTCCGTTAACATATTTTCCCGTGTCAACAAAAGTTTGGTTTAAGCAAGCTAACATATTGTACAATAGCAATGTATGCTCATTAAGCTCTACTGTACTTAATTTTATCAAGCAGCGTGTATATATAGGGCCAAAAACTATTAACGGTGTGTACACCTGCTCAATGGAACGACTGTAATTTAGAAAAGCAAAGAAGTAAACCATTAGTCTTGGGATCAACGTATAATCCAGCAAATCTTGTCTAAGCGGTAAGTAATATTTGATTAGTACAGTGACTGGATCAAATCCCATTAAAACCATTGATGGTCCAAATATAAATCCTATTGTGGTAACGGCACACAGCTCTCCTAATAAAAACAAACTGAGAGTGTCCACTGGTTTGCCTCTATGATAGTTTTGTGTTTCTGAAATAAAAATCAATTTCAAATTTAAATTTGTAAATTAACTGCGAATCAAACTATTTCGACTATTAAGACTTACCCTCTATTAGCAAAACATTGGATATTCTTTAGTTATTCCAATGTTTTCATAACTCATCACCGTACTCTCAAGTCTAAACAATTGGTTGAAACTATCGACTATATTTGTTTTTAAGTTTGCCCTATGGTACGCTCCAAACGCAAAGAAAGCTAGTGCGTTTAGTACAATATACGCGTACAGAATAAGAACAGGTATGTTTACCATTGGAGTTCCGTAAACTATAGCTTGAACAAGGATATACAACATGCTAAAGAAAACACTTAAAAATAAAAATATTGCACAGTAAAATATACGAAGTTTGTATAAAGAACCTTCGAATTTAAGATTTTTTGTGCTTGGATCTGCTTCAAGTGGTAGGGCATACCCAAACGTTTTCCAGTAAATGAGGTTGTTTACTTTGAGTACTTGCCAAAATAGTTCAGTAGCCATTTTATAGAAACGTAACAAGATATTCCCAAGATTTGTAATGTCGAGTAATTAAATCAATATAATGTTTCCCTGAATGCTTTAGTCAACAAGATCACAGTAAACGAGTATCAAACATAATGTGGAAAACGTGGAAGCTTAATCAAACACTGACTGTCACGTTACTGTACAAGGTTTTTTCAAAAAAGATACCGGAAATTCAATTTTGTCATGATTTGTTGTCGATAGTTTATATAAAACAAAATTGAAACATGTCCAAGTATGGCCATGACTTTAAAATTAAAACCTTGATGTTTAATTGAAATTCTAATACTTATTCGAATCCTAAATATTTCAAAGCTGGCTAATACGAACTTTTAAACAATTTCTTGCAAACGGTTGTATACAATAACGATTTCTTTCGTAGAAGCTGCAATTCTAGTAACCAAAAATCAAAATTAAAATGACACGTGTAGAATTTGAAAAAGTGGAACGTACTTAATTCAGAAAAAGATTAATACTGTTTCCGCCATTCCAATTTTTAAATAACTCCTATAGGTAATTGCAACATATCTGCCCCATATCTATCACCCTCTTACGAGGTCACTCTATCCTCAATTCACCCCAGCTACCCTTCCCACTCCGGCAAAACATTTCCCAAAAACAGTCTGCTGAGTTCCCGTCTCACGTTCCCTCTCTTACCATGAATAACAATCCAAAACCCTATTAAATGATTTGAACATGAGTAAAAATATGGCCGCAATAAATATAATGGAAAGTTTTTTTTCAAAGTAATTAATCCAAAAAGTATAAAGTTAGGGAAAGCGGAAAGCCTTGACTTAGATAAAAAAAATGTCGTTTTCGTTCTTATACAAGACATTGGTACAAAATTAATGAAAAAAGGTTTTTATTTCCTAGTTTTACAACGATGTTAATTTTAATCAAAATTAAAATAAACTATGGCCTTGATTTTGTAAATTGAAATTTGGAGAAGGCAATTAAACTTATTTATATGAATACAAATTTTAATGCAATAAACATACCCAAGAAATACTTATTAGCACGTAAATGTGAAGCTAAAACAAAGATTTTTATTTTAACCTAAAAGATATTTTATAATTCCTCTATTTTTTATTCCGGATAGGGAAAAAAATGTTACCGCGACTAATTCCATATACGGGTAAAGCAGGAAGAAAGGTACATCTATAATTGAAATTTACTATAAATGCAGTGTGCTTTGAACAGCACATAATTCATTGTGACAGAACCTCTTAAAAGATTTTAACACGTGTTTTGAATCGATTCAAAGAAAACGTAAAGGATTTTCGTTTTCTAGCAACAACTTCACTGAAAAATACAAAAATGCTTAGTATCATACCCCCACAATAAAAAACAAACACGATTGCAAGTTTCTGCAAATCGATTTCATCGCCAATCGGTTTCCTTTTTCTTTCGCTCCAGGCTCTAGAACCTTCAAAAGATTTAAAGTCGACAATTATAAAACTCCAGTCAGACCATGAATTCCATTGGCCACTCAAACCTCTTTCTTGAATTTTTAAGACGGTTTTAGCCAACCAATGCCTACTTACAGTATACATTGACGAAAAATTGGACTCTTGGTTAATATATTCGGGAATATAGTTGCAACATATTTCCACTTTTTCCCAATGTTTTGCGTCTCTGTTTGAAGTAGTCAATAGATTGGAAATTGAAATCAGTAACATGTATTCTCCATTTGTAATTTGTAATTTATTTTCCAGTGTTATAATAACATGTACAAAAGCGCATGCCAGTTAAGATAAGATTTATTAGATTTAAGTGTTTACAGGTCTGTTGACAAGTCTGTCGAAGCAGGCTGGTCTATCAATCATTATATAGACTGTTTTTCATACCCTATTACATTTGCTAATTTAAAATGAAAACAATATGATAATTTAATTTATAATATAGTTCAGATTAACAATAGTCCAAATTTGTAATCAAAATTACAGGCCAATATGTCAATTTAATACTTTTCCTCTATCTTTAACTACAGATAGTTTGCATTTATTTATAAACATTGAGTCTGACTCATCCATCTCATAGCTAACCGATTGAATTAAATTATTCCAAATTGTGCCGCACTGCCACTTAACTGATTGTTTGAACAATGAAGTTTTAGGGAGTGGTAGTAGTACTCTAGGATAAGCTTCTGATTGTGAAGAATGAGTTGACCAATTAAACCATGATGAAAACATTTTATAGGTTTTTTAGTAGTTATAAATTTTAAATAGGCTAATTACTTTCTCTCTAATATAGTTAATAGTCCTAATTTTCCCAATATGTCATTAATATCAAATCTTCTACTTGTATTTGATTTTATATTGTATTAGGGTATATAAAACATAGAATGAATCGACTTATCTTTCCTTGTAGCTTTTCAAATACACTGTCACAGTAAATACCCCATATAATTAGAGCATAGTCTATTATACTGATCACATAGGAAGATAAAAAAGTATTTATTACTTTCAAGGTTAGAAATCTGCGCAAGTTGTACATTCTTGATGTAGCTACATTTACCTTTTTCTCAACATTAACTTTGTAAGTACTGAAAGACATAGTACTTTCTATATGCACTCCTAAGTATTTGAAAGATTCGACAATTTCTATTTTTCATTGTACAGATATATCGGATCTACATTTTTTGATTCACTTTTTGATCTATAGTCGTGACTTTTATAGAAAATCATATGCTTAGTTTTGCTTGCATTAATTTTTAAGCCATTTTTTTCACACCATACAACAAATTTAATTAGACGCTCTGATAAAATTCTTGTTCCTTCGTTAAATTTTGTACATCCGGTATACATAACCAAATCATCGGCATACAATATATATTTTAAATCAACAACATCGGATATATCATTTAAAAATAAGCAAAATAATAGATTTCCTAGTGCACTTCTAGGAGGCACACCAGTTACTATACTATAAAAATCAGAATAACATGTTCCATTCTTTATTCTAAGAAATCTATCATTGAAGTAATTTACTAATATTTTCATTAAATATGGAGGAATCTTAAATGTGAACTTTGTTAATAGCTTCAATAATAGTATTGCTTGATTAATTGAGTGAAAACTTTCGAAAAATCAACGAATATTGCTGCAGCTTTACCAGATCTTAGGTCTAGGTACTCATACAAATCTTGCGTTAGTATTGCATTTGCAGTAATACAGGATCTATTTTTGGAAATCCATGTTGATTATCATCTAGTATATTTTCTACTGAATTTAATATTCTGAAATCAAGTATACGTTCGAATACTTTTACTAAAAATGAAAAACTTAAAATAGCTCTATATGAACTTGACTGTGTACGACTTCCCTTTCCTTTATATAGAGGTGTTACATCACCAGACTTGAACTGCTTAGGTATTATACAAGATAAAAATATAGTGTTTATTAAAAATCTGAGTGGACGGTCTATCAAACCTATACAATTTTTGTAAAAAGCTTTCGGTATATCATTTTCAGAGTTCAGTCAGTACAGTCTGATTTTACAACAATAGCACTACAGCAAACTAAAATAAGTACAAGAGTACGATGTTAGAATAATTTTTTACAGTATGCTGCCATAGATAGTCAGTCAACAATAGAACACCATGTAAACAAGCCAAATCTGTTACCTTTGAATACACAATAGATACACTAATACTACATAAATAAAATTTTTCGTTCTTCTATAATTATAGATTCACATTTTTTCGTAAAAATTTCTTATTTGGTTTTTCGTGATTCTAATTCTGAGCTCACAGAAATTCCACTTTTTTATCACAGTTTTTTACAATATTCATTCCAAATTTCTATACCATTCCATTTTACCGATCTTTTGTATGTTTCGGAGTTCGGTTTTCTAGGAACCGCTAACCTAGTAAGACCCTTTAAATTATCATTCGTATACACAAACCAGGATTTAAACATGTTGGAATTTTTCTTTTTGAATACAAATTTTAAATATGAGAGTATTATCCTTTCTTGTATAGTGAACATGTTAAATTTTTTTAGCAATGAATACAAGTTTATTTTCTTGAGTACTTTGTTGAGCAGTTTTGAGCATGAATGGTGAAGCATATTTAGAGCCACGTTTCATAATATACTTTGCTACATCTTTTATTCCTCCAAACAACCGTGTGTCCAAGTAAAAACTGCTGTTGAATCTTTCTTCCATTTTACGAGTTTTGAACGCGGTTTTGTAAATTTCTTCGTAGAAATAACCTTCAAACCTTGTAAACCACAATATTTTGTAGCCGCCTTCAATTAATTCTTTAAACGTTTTGTAAGATTGTGGTAGGCTCACTACTGTTATCTCACCAGTTATTGTGCACTCATATAATTGGCGTATTAACATTCCCATAATAGCAATGATCACGTAAGCTCTCCACTTCCTAATATTTGCAGTAGCTTCCTGACCAATAAATATTACAGCAAAGTTTACTAAAGTGGGCCCAAATGTCAATATATTCTTTATTTTAATTTTGATAAATGTAGCTATTAGTAGTATTACTCCGTTAAATACTTACAGGTTTCAAGCTAAAGGTTTGAGAAAAATGGAAGTTTTTAAACCCGTACGGGAATATCTTTGCCATTGACAATAAACAAATACTTCAGCGCAATCCAGTAAATACGTCAATAGGTTGGTCTGAACTATTTGTTTTTCCATTGGATCAAAACCGGCTAAAATTCTTATGCTTAAATTGTGCACTTCTGATAAAGTAATGGTTGTCATTACAGCGTCCGCACAATACTTTAAATCTCCAAATCTTGGAACAAGCTTTTGGCAGATATACCGTTCGTTATTGTTAGCAGAATATATATAAAAGTAGTCAGCGTGAGGTGAGGTTACAAGAGCGTCTATTTTTCTAAAGTTACCGTTGTAAACTAGCTGCTTTAGAAATTGTATTGGACTTAGGAATATGGGGTTCAGAGTGTTTACCAATAGAACTTGTGTGCGTCGAAGTTTCTTTGAACTGTATAAACTACACAGTATGATATACCTGGTAAATTTTGCACTACCTGAATTTTCTTTATCTAGAAGCAGTAGTATTTTTAACGCCGGAACATTCATGACCATTGTGTAAAATTTTGGACCTTAGACGCCAGAGTATACCGTTTGTACAAAACAAAAACTGTACTAGGTTGCATGGCAAACGTTAGAAAACTTTTCACACTATTCCATGTTTTACGACGATCGTTTTGTAACTCTGAGATTATGACCTTATACTGATGGGCAAGCTGTATGGTCATGTTTCGTAGCATGTGGTTTTCATTATACATACTGCATCGTGTAAGTATAATCTGAGACACGTTCAATAGATTTAAAGATATATCAAATAAAGTAATTCTGTAGTAGCACATTAAGTAGGTGTCACTGTTTTTAGAAATTGTTTGCAGCAGTTGAGGAAGGTTGCCGCGGCTTAAGTCATATGCCATTGCTGCATGGTTCCAAATTGAAATATTTGCGCTTAAAGCTGCTGCTAACAGCATTCCAAATATTGGCTAAAGTTTTCTGTAAACTTTCCTACCTTTTGTGATATAAAAGCTAGTAATGTATCAGTAGGAATACCGAGTTGATAAGTATATATTTTATTTTATGCTTATGCGCTTTTACTTAGCAAGGGCAAAGGAAGAAGAAAAAAAAACAAGTTGGATTCTATTATTAATTGTTTTTCTGTTTTTATATTTGATTGGTTGTGCATGTTTAAAGTTCGTTTTTCCTTCAAATTAACAATCCAGATATAAATCAACAGCGGAATAAATTTGACGAGTTATTTTTTCGTCCATAGCTATTCTAGCTTAAACAAAAATAGCGTACATACACTATGCAAAGCACTGATATATAAAATGTGATATGAGCATATTAGAAGTTTTATCACGAATAAATGCAGCAAAATAAATCTTTTCAAACAGCAAGACAGAAAACCTTCAAAAAGTAGTTTTAAAGTACCTTGTTTCAAGGCACAGATTTTATTTTATGATATTATATTGATTGACATAATGTGTTAATTGGACGCTAAATTTTAACAAGAAGCAAAGCATTAGAAAAATTGTTGCTTAAATTATCTAAGGAATACAACATAAAATGGCAACGGTCTTTGAGCGCTCCACTTTCTCTTTAAATATCTTGCTTTACAACCAAACGAACAAATATTAAGCTGACTGCTAACAAGCTCCTCACTTTGCACACGCATAAATATATGCATGTGTATTAAAAACAGATTTAAATTCATGGCACCACAAAACGTTAGTCCATAAGTGGCAATCATAAATAGTGGAAAGGTTCTGTAGCCACTTACAGTTATCAACAAAATTTCCGTTAAAGTTATTTGACTGAATAAAAACATATTTTTAAATATTTCACTGTACGCATTAAACGTTCGTTCAAAACTTAAAATAGTATACTTGAGTAAAACTCGCTCACTTGTTTTTGGATTGCTCAATGCACTTTGCAGAAACTTTAAGTGTCCATCAATTGCTAGATAGAAGTGAAAGTTGAAACATGCTCTTGCTTTATTGATATCCGATTAAACTGGTTTTATTTTTAATCAAATCTGGGCGTAATATATCCAATATTAAAATAAGTCCAGTTTTTTAATGTTCTTACCCGGATTTTTCTTACATTTTTACCTTAATATAATTTGACTGCCAAAAACTGTCGATTAAATCCCTTGTTTTATTACTTTGCTAAGATTGAACCGGTCATGTTGGCATATCAGCATTGTGATTTTTATAAGGTCACACGTTTGTACACGTGCTTACTTCAAATGTTATGCAATAAGTCACGTGTATAGTCACTGGCAAACACTTTATTTTTCAATGTAAGCACGTTAACAAATGGACCATTTCAAGTTACTATATAACGTATATTCCATTCTTTAAAGAAATTACGTGTATTACTTTCTGAAAATTAACCGACTAAACTGGTTCTATTTTTTGAAACAAGCGTTTAAACGCTTTTAATGTTTCCCTTTACGAAACAATAATAGATTAACAGTCACTTCGAAGGAAAAATTCATACAGTTTAACGTAGTCAGTTTATCCATAAAATTAAGCGTTCCAAATCAAACTTTTACATAGGCACAACTCCTATAAAATCTTTGCAATTCTCTGACCATCTTATAATTCTTATTAACCGTAGCATAATTCCTCAAATCCGCTTTCAACTCTGTAAAATTTCCCTCTGATTGTACATAAACTTTTGACATGCCACCAACCACAACTGTACTAGCCAAAAAGGCTTCTACTGCAACAAATAACATACAAGTTATTACAATAGTGTTACCCAAACGAGGCATTTTAATTACTACATTTAAGCACAAAGAGTGTATCGAAATTACAGCCATCACCATGCATGTAACAATATATCTTTGTTGAACTTCGTTCATCATTACGCTTAATAGTTGCAACGTTCTATATTCTACCACCTTGTCATAAACTGATTTTGTAATCAATTTACAATTCTTTAAAAATATTGTTAGTTCACGAAATATATTAGACCCTAAAGGTTATCCCTGCAGTTTACTCAAAGTTTCCCTTGATAAGATGGTACTTTGGGCACCCTAAACGCTAGCTACGCGACCCCTGCTTCAACCACTGATTCCTACTCCAAGCTCTAATTGCCACGTCGAAATAGCTCAAATTGAAGGAAATGGCCACTAACTAGGTGAAAATAATTGACCACTGACAACGACACGGAAGTTTACTTTTGATAACTACGTCACCCTTTTATTAACGATTAGGACTTTTAATTACTTTTAACAATTTTCAAAGATTAACAGAGTTCTTAAAAGCTTAGCTCTGACAAAAATCTTGAGCAGAATGCTGAGCCGATGTTCACTGCTCGCCAGCTCCGATCACAATGACAATCTCTCCCTACTAACTAGACTATGTTCTCCTCGCGACGGCGACCAAGTTCGAAGTCCCCTCCTTGCACGCCGTCTTCCTTGCTGCTCTCGAGCCTCTGGCCAATCAGATCGCTAGCCAAAGTTGCTGTAATTTTCCTGTGTTTGTTTCCGCTTACTCTGTTCATCGACATTCCGACCCCCAAATCAGGGTTAAGGCCCTGATTTCCCATTCTCAGTCCTAACGGGCAGATTCTGTGTACGCCCCGCTTCCATGTCTTGCCGTCTGCCGTTTTCACCTGGACCACTCGAACTTGTCCATCACTTCCGGGGTACACCTCAGTGACTACTGCTTTCTTCCAAACGTTCCTGGGAGCTTGGTCATCCGCAAGCAGCACGATTGCTCCAACCTCCAGCGGCTCTGCCTCGAGGTGCCACTTCTCTCGCTTAGCCAGCTCCGGCATGACTTCCTTTGTCCATCGCGACCAAAACACCTCCAGGAAATACTGGGCCTTTCTCCACTGAGCACGTAACACCTCGTCTGCTGGTTCGTACTCACCAGGAAGCGATGGTCCTATGTCTGAGAATCCCCGTAAAAAGTGATTCGGGGTAAGCGGATCCGGGTCTGCTGGGTCTTTGCTGGTGTAGCTCAGTGGGCGCGAGTTGATAATGTTTTCTGCTCCTTTGAGCATAGTAAGCAGCGTCTGGTCTTTCGGGAACTTGTCACTCAATGTCTTCTTGAGGATTTTCTTCACACTCTGTACCATCCGTTCCCAAGCGATACCGAAGTGGGGTAGATGAGGGGGATTGAAGTGCCACTTGATGGCCTGGAACTTGTCTCGCTGCATCACTTCCGGCCAGCTCACATTTCCCCAACTGCTCTTCAACTCATTACTAGCCCCCACAAAGTTCGTCCCATTGTCACTATAAATATACCGAGGTCGCCCTCTCTGGTCCACGAATCGGGATAACGCCAACAATGTCTCATCTGTTGACAGCCCGTAAACTATGTCCAATGACACAGCTCTGGTAACCATGCAGGTAAAAACAATGACCCATCTCTTCTCATGGTGACGACCAACAACAACTTCCACGGGTCCCATGAGATCTACTCCGGTGTGGGTAAACGGTGGGTTGCCAGAGTCCAAACGGTAGTAGGGTAACTCTCCCATACACGGTAATAACGGCTGCGCTTTTCCAACCCTGCAGACTTGACACTGTTCCACAGCCCTCTGTACAGCTCTGCGTCCATCCACAATCCAGTAACGGCTTCGGCACTGGTTCAGAACTGTGTCTAGCCCTTGGTGACCGTTTCTCTGATGTTCCTTTAGCACTAGAAGCTCCACGAGGTGATGACGACTGGGGAGAATAATGGGAATCTTGACTTCCTTTGACACGGCCGCTGCTTGCAGTCTACCCTTGGCACGCAGTATCCCATCTTCCAGCACCGGGTTCAGCTTCTGCACTTTGTTACACCCTTTCATACGGTCACCCTTTGCCAGAGCTGAGATCTCCTCTTGGAAACTATCTTGCTGGACCACTTTCACTAGCCACAACTCCGCTTCTTCTAAGTCCTCTGGCTTCAGCTTTGTCACCAAGTTCTTGTAGAGGAAACTGCTTTGTTTACCACTCCTAAAGGCTTCTCGAAGCTTATCCTTGTCATTCAGACTCCATGGGGGTTGGGCATTGGGCTGGTTTAACGCTTTTCTTGCCCAATATCGCAGTACTCTAATGACACACGCCTGAGCTCTGACCATCCTTCCAAAGTCCGAGAACCTCTCAATTTGCACTGTGTCACTGTTTACCCCCTCCGTAGTCTGCACTCGTGCTACATAGCATTTTTTCTTAACTTCTGCTATGTCATCTTCCTCTGGTTCTTGTAACTGCTCCATGGGCAGTTTTCTTCGGGTTCATACAGGAAGGCAGGTCCAGTAATCCACGCAGACTCCGGACACAGCTCGATTTTACTTTTAAGCCGGGTTCCTTGGTCAGCAACATTCAAATCCGTCGGAACCCATCTCCAGTCACTCACAGAGGTCAGTAGGTGAATCCTGTTCACCCTGTTAGCCACAAACTCCTTATAACGCAGAGTCTCAGTGCGTATCCACATCAGCACTGTACGCGAGTCCGTCCAAAAATGTCGTGAGTGAATCGTCACCTTCAAGTCCTCCGCTACGGTGTTTGCCAGTGTCGCTCCCATTGTCGCCGCTACTAACTCCAGTCTCGGTATCGTGAGCTTCTTGATGGGGGCAACCTTCGCTTTTGCACACACGACGGTAACTGTGGTGCACTCCCCCATTGTTATCCTCAGGAAGCAAATCGCACAAGTCGCCTCCTCACTGGCATCCATCATTGTGTGGAGCTGCACCTTGGTCGCAAAGTGAAGGTCGTACGCGTAACATCGCGGAATTTTCACCTTTTCCATGTCTTGTAAACGCTGGACCCACACTTGCCATTCTTCATAGATACTATCCGGTATCTCGTCATCCCAGTCAATCCCGCTGCGCCATGTCCTCTGCAGCAAGATTAGCCCTTTAACCTTGAAGTTGGCAATGAATCCCAGGGGGTCAAATACCGACATCAATAGCCCGCACATTTGTCGCTTTGTGGGGCGTCGGCCTTCCAGTAACTCCGGCTTCACCTTTTTAAAATCCGCGGAAAAAGTGAAGTGGTCTTCTTCCGGTTTCCACCATAGTCCCAGAATCCTTTCCAGGGGTATTTCCGTGTTTTCTCCGAAAGTTTTAACTCCCTTGGCTCTGTCCTCCTCTGGCACGCTTGCTATCACATCTCTGCTATTTGATAGCCACTTTTTTACAAAGAAGTTCCCCGCAGCGTTAATCTCTGTGATTTGCCGACGCAAATCAATAGCTCCCTGGATTGTCTGTGAGCAGGAGAGACAGTCGTCACAGTAAAAATCCTCCTCTGCTGCTCGTGCCGCTTCTGGGTACTTGTCGGTGAACCTTGCAGCGTTCACATTTTTCACATAGATTGCTGACGAAGGGGAACTACTTGCACCAAAAATCAGCACTGTCATCTCAAAGTCTCTGATGACGGGGTGTTCCTCACGAACATCCCTCCAGCCAAAGCGTTGGCTAACACGGTCTTCCTGTCTCACTGCTACCCGATGGAACATTTCTTCTATGTCTCCATTTATGGCGTAGTTGTGTCTCCGGAAATTCATCAGGACTGAGGCTAGTGGGCGTATCAAGTCTGGTCCGGTCATCAGATGTGCGTTTAGACTAGTTCCGCTGTTGCTGCTTGCAGCGTCAAACACTAGTCGGAGTTTTCCTGGCTTGTTCACGTTGAAGACTCCGAAGTGCGAAATGTAGAAAGTCTTCCCTGTCACGATAGCAGCCTCCTCCGGTGTTAGTTCCCTTACATAGCCTCTGGACACGTACTTGTCTAGTTCACCGTGGCACAAGTCAAAATAGTCGGGGTTCTTTTCCATCCTCTTTTCATTTGAGAGGAGCCTTCTAACCGCCTCATTCCGGGATGGGGGAAATACCACATTGTCGTCACGATAGGGCAGGCCGATTTCCCACTTTGTTCCGGTCAACTTGAGTGTGTCCTTGAAAATCTGCAGTGCTTTGTTGTCCTCCACTGATCCTTCAGTGACCTTGGGGTATACTCCATAGGACTCTAGGCTAAAGCACTTCCTTAGCAGATTATCCAGCTGCTCATTCTCTGTAAACGTCAAAGCGTTAATCCTGGAACCTCCCTGCGCCTCGGCGACCCTTTTGCCAGCCAGCACCCATCCCAGTTTAAGCCTTTTAGCCATGGGTTCGTCTTGTCTTCTTTCTAAGATTTCTCTATGTGCTGTCAAAAATGGGTGGTCCTCTCCGATAATCATCTGGATCCGTACATTGTCAAACGCTTCCAGCTTGGCTTTCTTGAGACACGCGTACTTTGCTTTTAACACAGCAGGTGACTGTGTGTACCTGTCGAGGCCAAGGTCCGTAAGGGTTATCACGTTGTCCACCTTGTAAAATGGGGCGTTTTTCCATACCCCAGACACTTCAAATGCTGCTGAGTCCCCTGTCAACTGGATCTCGATCCCTCCTACGCCCTGGCATTTCGAATCCACTGGTCTGGCTGTAATGCCCACTTCTTGGCAAATTTCCTCCTCTATAGCCGTGGAGTCGCAACCACTGTCACACAGGCAATAGACTTTCCTGACGCCCAAGGGTCCTCTAACTTTGACCTTGACCACCGACATGGGTTTGGAAGGTTTGTTTCGTAACCAGTTCATCCGTGCTGGTGGTCTATCATTTACTGGAGGCTGTGTCTTGCTTTCTTCTGTGTCCTCTGAACTTTCCGAAGTCCTGGCTTCTCTGGCGGGCCTATTGTCTCTTTGTCGCTCCTTCCTTTGCCAGAACGTTTCCTCATTGTGAAGAAGCTTGTGGTGAGTAGCCTTACAGTCGTCCTTGCCACAAACGCGATCAGAGGGGCAATCCTTCTTCATGTGTCCCCCATCCAAGCAGCGGTAACAAAGTCGGTTCTCCTGTACGAACTTTTGCTTATCCTCAAAAGACAGCTTCCGGAACTTGTAGCACCTCCAGATCTTGTGCTTAACTCCACAGCATAAGCACTTTCCATCAGTGTTCTCTCCACTGCTACTGGCCTTCGGGCTGCTACTGGTCTCTGTTGTCGCCACGTTGATTTTTGCCGACCCCCGTGTCCCACGCTGTTGCTTATCATCTTTGTCTTTAATTACTGGAGTTACTAGACGCACGCATTGGGACATCTTTATTTTTACCCAGTCTGCAAACGATTCCATGTTCTTTTTCTTGTCAGGCTTTCCGTCAATCCAGGCAATCCATTCCAGTTGGTGCAACGCTGGAAGCTTTGTCACAAGTGTTTTAAGCAGGCTGGTATCGTTAAGGTATAGATCCTGTTTCATAGATTTGGCAGTGTCGATCAGGAATTGCACAGCGGTGCCATACGACACGAATGTCTCCAGTTTGTTCGGGTTCGGTGATTTGCACTGATCCACTTTAGCAGCCAATGAGTCCAGCACTAAGTCAGCCCTCCCAAATCTTTCTTGCTAAACATCTAGAATGGTAGTTCATGGGCTCATTCATTAGCCCCACGACGGCTTCTTTTGCACTTCCCTTCAGTGCTTTACGGAGACGTATCAGGCTCTGGGAAGAGTTTACTTTCCCTGGCGGAGTCGTCCGATTAAACTCGCTGTGTAACACAGGCCAGTCCTCAGCTTTTCCATTAAAGATTGGCAAATCTCTGTCCCAGTCCTTCTTTGTTCTATTGGAATCCTGGAAGGCTTCTGCCAACGTCTTGGAGAAGATAGTGGCAAACTGTGTCATATCTGCTGTCGGGCTGGGGGTTGAAGGCTGTGTCACTACTGGAGACGCTTCCTGTGTTACTATTTCTGTGAATCCCGGGGGAGGTGGAATGATTCCTGTTTGCTCTGCTTCGGCAGTCTGTGTTCCAAACACTGCAGCGAGTGGGTTGAAGTTGAAAAGGGCGTTGCCTCCACTTGCACCTGCAGGAACCGCTTGTCGTACTGCTACCTCCCTTTTTCTAGTTATTGGTGTTCTACCTCCGACTAAGTCTTGATAGAATACTCCTGGTCCAGGGCTTTGATAGAATGAAGGAGGTGCCTGGTTATCAAGCCATGCGCTTACTCGTCCCGCAGATGCATCATCAAACTCCTCGTCAAGTCCCTGGTCTTCCACTTCCACAGCTATCTCCTCTTTGTCCAGTTCCTCCTGCTCTTTAACAAAGTCCAGCCGCACCTTGACTTCATCGTCGCCTATCTGCATTGTTGCCTTCAGCTCCGCAATCTCTTGTGACAAACGCGCCTTATCTTCGTCAACAGTGGCCCTGTTTAATTGGTTTTCTAAATCCTGAAGGGTCCTGACAAGCTTGCTCAGTTCCTCTTGCCATGTCTTTCGGATCTGCAGGGATTCCCTCTTGGCTTTCAGCTCCACCTGCTTGCTACGGGATGCCGCTGACGATGTGGTAACTGGTCTACTGCGGTTACGCAATCCCGTCGGGGTACTGGTTGCCTGGGTCTGCTCCTTGTCCTGGACGGCTTTCAACGCCTCCTTCAGCAACTTCAAGTTCTCTGTGGCTCCGGGTATCAATTGTCTTGCAGCACTGACGTGAGGCTTTACTGTGTCCCATATTTCCAGTTCCTCTGCCGTGAACTGATCCCTGTCCTGGCCAGCAAACCTCTTTTCCAGACCTTCATTCTCAATGAGGCACCTCTCTGCTGATGCCGTCCACCCATCATTCTGCTTGATCTGTTCCAAGATCGCCTCCTTCAGGAGCTCCAGGTACCGGTTACGCGACGTCGGTCCGGGTGGTGGCTACGCTGCGCTGTTCATCCCCAGCGTCCTAGTGGTACTGGTCGGGTTTCCCAACTCCCCATAATTAAGGCGATTGACCGGCATGGTCATCCTTCTCTCTCTGGCTGGTGGAGTGCGGTCTGGGTCTGGCATCTTTTTAAAATAAACTTAAATCAAAATTAGTTCCCAATAAAACTTAATTGGAACGGACTGACCGTGAGTGGAGGGACTCTTATACCCAGCCTCCCTCTTAGCTGCGGTATTCTCTGCTACACTAGAGTAGTAGCCTACTATCTCCCACAGGAACTCGATGGGATGACCTTGTCCTTGTCCTTGGGAATGCTCCACTCACGTCGGTGACTGTGTCTCGGATGGTTACAGTGGTTACAGCTTTGTTACAATGGTTACAGCTTTGTTACAATGGTTACGCTTTGTTACAATGGTTACAGCTTTGTTACGAGCACTGTACCACTCCGTACCGTTGGTTTAAACCGTTGTACCACTTTGTACCACTTTGTGCCGTTGGTACCACTTTGTACCACTTGGTACCACTGGTACCACTCATGTTCCGTTGGTGCAGCACTGTCCCGCTCCGCACCGTTGATACAGACACTGTACCACTCCGTACCGTTGGTACAAGCCGTTGTACCACTTTGTACCACTTTGTACCGTTGGTACAAACCGTTGGTACCACTTTGTACCAATTGGTACCACTGGTACAAACCGCTATTCAAATGCAGCAACTCTTCTTTTCCTGAGTACACGCTGCTACCGCTTTCCTGTGTTCTGCCGCAATCAACTCCGGGATGACGCAATCCACCAACTGAGTTACACTTCCGACGGTCCTTTGTCTGGTCGCAGGCCCCAAATCCACCTTGTCCACAGTTTCGGCACCACGTGTTAGTTCACGAAATATATTAGACCCTAAAGGTTATCCCTGCAGTTTACTCAAAGTTTCCCTTGATAAGATGGTACTTTGGGCACCCTAAACGCTAGCTACGCGACCCCTGCTTCAACCACTGATTCCTACTCCAAGCTCTAATTGCCACGTCGAAATAGCTCAAATTGAAGGAAATGGCCACTAACTAGGTGAAAATAATTGACCACTGACAACGACACGGAAGTTTACTTTTGATAACTACGTCACCCTTTTATTAACGACAGGACTTTTAATTACTTTTAACAATTTTCAAAGATTAACAGAGTTCTTAAAAGCTTAGCTCTGACAAAAATCTTGAGCAGAATGCTGAGCCGATGTTCACTGCTCGCCAGCTCCGATCACAATGACAATCTCTCCCTACTAACTAGACTATGTTCTCCTCGCGACGGCGACCAAGTTCGAAGTCCCCTCCATGCACGCCGTCTTCCTTGCTGCTCTCGAGCCTCTGGCCAATCAGATCGCTAGCCAAAGTTGCTGGAATTTTCCTGTCTTTGTTTCCGCTTACTCTGTTCATCGACAAATATTTCCAAAAATTCTTTCAATGTAAACGTACAGAGTATCGCAATTCCACTTATAGGGAAAGCAGCATTTGACATACAAAACTGCCAACGCCACCAATCAATAAACAGAATTGTAAATTTCCACAAATTTTCAAATAAAGTGTTACTTGATTTTTCATTAGACCTCCAACATTCTGGTAGTAATTGATGAAATATAATTGAAGATTTGCATGGACTCATCCAGTGTAGTCCATAAACAGCAAATATGGGTATAAGTAATCCAGCACCAAATATAGTTCCATAGGCCATCGACTTGTTTAAAATATAAAGTGTTGAATCTTTCCGCTTTTCTAAGCAATTGCCAAACCGTTTTGGATAAACTAGTAAGCCGTTGATGTACATGCAAATAGTTTCTGCATTCCGTTTACATGCGCTTACATGGACAGTATATTACAGTAAATATTCCCCAGAGGATGGAACAAGTGTTGAATGCAAAGACAAACTGTTCTATCCACTGATTTTCAGTAGTTGTTTGATGTAACAGCTTGCGACTTCCAGTTAGAAACATTAGTAGAGATAAAAGTAGATGAACCACTGATATTATTTGGGATCCGATTGTATCTTTGTGCAAGTTGGAGCTTAGTTTCATGGGTTTTGATTTGGAATCCCAATAAGGAATCAAAGTGCCAAAATACCTAGGAATGGCACAGCAAATACCGAACAACTTTAAATGCCTTTCAAGCATATTTGAAGGAAGGATATATGACTGGACTCTTTAAAAAGAAGATTTTAGAGCAAACGTATTCTAACGTCACGTCAGTGTTCAACCGAGTGCTATCAGTACTTTCCATGACGAATATATTACGTCATTCAAAATGCTGATTTAACAAACGTAAATAAACATACATGAAAATGGTGGAGAATAAACATGAAACAACATAGAATATAAAAAATGTTCTACGCAACCTTTTTGCAGTTTATGGTCGTTTATGTAACCTTTAATTATCTGCAAACAGCTTAACTTATACTATCTAGAAATTTAAGAAACCAAAAATGCTGTGAAACTAAACCGAAACATAATTGGACAGGTGTGGATTCACAGTGTTTTTATATAAAATATAAATTTAAGTAGAGAAAATTCAAAATCGGCCTTAAATACCAATAACAGCTCTTTAGGTGTTTGTTCAAGGCTTACACCCAAAAGGCCACTGCCCAATTGTAATATTAGGGTTATGCTTACGGCTTAGTGGTAGATTAGTGAATAGATACATATGAATATTCTAACCAATTTGAAAAGACCAGTTAGTCTTTACAGTTTATACCACGAAATATGTCAATCCTATTTAAAACGGGTTAACCAGAAAACATTTCAAATAGCAACTCCAAATTTTGAATCGACAAACTTTCAGGGTTTGTTTCAGAAAGGCTTATTTGCATACAAGGGGTCTTCCTTTTTGATATAAACTGTACTATCTGTGTTAAAGAATCCGATTATACTATGTTCTCTTAATAAAACACAGTTACAGCACAATATATTGAAATGCTGGGAAATTTATATTCTCAACAAGAACTATTTTCTTTCATTTATTTAAATATTGAGAATACTTGCGTAATCACGATTGATACTGTACTATAATATTTTATTAGTAGATTATATCATATTATATTGCAACTACTAAATTAGTTGTTATTTTGGTGGTCGATGTTGACTTTTTTTATTTGACATTTTCCAGTTTGACGTGGGAATTTCAGAGATTCCTTTATCCATCTTATCTCTCATATCTCTTGTGTACTAGTTATTTATGTTTTGTTACAATTATTGGAATCTACGAAAAGCTGATATAAATTAAAATAGAAATAAATTTAATGATACGTTGAAATACTTTATTGAAATGATGAATAGGTTTAAATGAAGGGATATATAAATGTCTATTCGTTTTTTCATTTTAGAATTTTTTCTGTCAATTTAAGTAGATAACAAAAATGTTGATTTTTTTGTAATTTTGTAAAAACTATAATACTAAAAGGTCAATAGCTTTTGAAGATTTGAAAAGATACAGCTTTTGGTACAACATACTTGATTTTTTGATTTATTTCAACTTGATAATATAATATTACTCTTTCATTGGAACGGAATATTGCGTCAACGATTATCAAATTCATAGAAAACCAATTTTGTAACGTTTATGCTACCAGAGTTTCCATTTCTGCTTTTATACTTGCAATTTTGTTTTATTTTATTTTATTGGCTTAAAGCCAAAATATTCTTATGTAAACAATAGCCTTTTAGCTTCTGAGAATAAACTTTATGATTTTTGAACAATGCCAGGAAAACTTTAAGCAACTGAAGGTTTATATTGTTAATACACACACTCAGCTATTCCAAAATACTGAATTGTTTCGTAGGCTTGTTAAAAGCTGTCAAATGGTGAAAGTACGATTTGGCTCGCTTAACTATGTTGACAAGTTAACTCCTTTGAATTGTCTGGATTTTCCAAATAGTTTTAGTTTACAATTGTTGTTCCTTGGGAAAACGTGATTTCAATTCACATGATAAAACCTTTCAGATCCCACAATCATATGGTTGTAGAATTATCTACCAGAAAAAATGTCATCAGGGCAATTAGTGTAATTATTTCTCGTGGGCAATTTATAGGAGTTATAAATGTAATTGTCCTCTGATCTTATATGCTAATGCTTGATATTGTAATTTTCTTAATGATTGATGTTACGTCGTGTTGCTTAGTTGACTGCAGTATTTGTTTATGCTTTATGACATTTTTATATGCTCTTTTTTATAAGCTTGCGTTATTTCGATAAGTCGCTTGTATTGAATTGTATGTGATGTTACCATAGTATTACAAAGTGGCCGCAGTTATCAGATACGGAAATGCGCTTTATTGTCTATTGTCGGAGGAAAACAAATAACATCTTTTTAAAGCGGTTTTGTTCCGCATATTCAGCTAAACAATTATTAAAGTAAATTGACACAAGTCAAGACAATAATTTCAAGTTTATTGTACATGCTGAATATAAAGTGACAACATATTCTGAAATGGCATTTGCATTTATTTATATTTATTGACATTTTATAACACATAAAACATTATTTTCAATTTTAGATAGCAGAACCTGTTATGTTTTTAATGAGGAAAACCATAACTATTGTGTTTATATCAAATAAAACACGATTCTACCTTTGATATCGCGTTCAATTTTTGATATTTATTTCTGTATATACTCCCAATTAAAGAGTTTGTCACTCTTATCACACTCGGGTAAGGCTTGAACCTTATCGCCAACCTGTTTTAAACACTTTTTGGATTTAGCCTCCATTATCAGATACTTTCCGCGTTCTGCGGGTACTATCCTAGGAAAATGCCACACCGTCCCCTTAGCATTCTTCGAGCACCGAACATGTTTAATCGTACCATTTTTCTCATTACTTAGCTGCAAACATTTGTCGTCATTTTGAGCATTCTCAAAAGTAGAGTACGGCATCTTCAAATAGGAACCTGATTTATCACTATTTAGTTCCCAGTAGTATTTGTGCAGAGGCGTAAGATGCTTAGGACAGTCGGCTACTTTAGGCTCATCTTTGCTACTAAACCTGTCAGAGCTCAGTAAACATTTTCCAGTTTTCATGTTTTTTATTATAGCAAGATTATCTATTATGCATCGTCCACGAAAACATCGCTATTTAAAATAGGAAAAATCATAAGATAACCATGCGTAGTAAAAAAATACTTTATCCAATTTATTACAGCTTACGCCTTCATTATTCGATGCAGTGGGATGGTAACAAGGCGATCCATCAATTGGATACAAGGCAACTTTATATCCAGTCTTCGTATTCCAGCATCCCATCTTTGTACAATTTGTATAATCGGGTTCTTCAGTAATATGCACCGTTGTGACATTTCTTCTTATAAAAAAAGCTAAACATTGTTCAAGAATAGTTGGCACTTTTTTCTCGTCCCATTCTTCTGGTATTGCAGGATCCTTGGGCTCGTCAAGGTGGCGCAAGCAAGAAGCCTGGTCCGAAGTAACAAAGCGGGCAATTCTGTTGTTACTACATTTAGAAAAGAAAAATCGGTCATCTCCATGGTTTCCGCCCATTGTATTTCCTGTGTCCTTTTCTCCCTTCAAACAGCGTGCGCCTTGTCCAGTCATTCCAGCGCAGCCCAGAGCGTCTTTCTCAAAATCATGTTTTGCTCCCAAACTATTGGTTAATTTTCCAAAGTTAAAAATGCATAAGAATTTTTGGTGTAGCATATAATATACTGTACATACCAGTGTCCGATTTCATGTGCCAGTCCATTTACATTTTCATAAAAGGCTGCAGCTCCAAGAAGTACAGCTCCAGTGTCTGGGTCGCAAGCACAAGAGCCCCAAGCAAGTCCTACAGTATCAACTGGATAATGTACAATTATAACGCCAAGATCAAACTTAGGTAGTTTGTCTCTTTGCGTCTTCCATAGCCATTTAGAAAAGTTGTGCATAGCGCGGCCAGATTTAATGCTTCCCTTTTCGTCTCTTGCTTCCTCAATAAACTTTTGGCTTTCTAGGTCCTATTTTGTACACACAAGATCACATTGAAATGTTTATAATTTTTTTCACAAAAGGTTAATTCAATGAAAGATTTATAAAGACAGAAAGTTCGTACGGCGATAATTGTTAGTGACGTGACTCTCAAAGAAACGTCTATATCAGGCATAGTGCGAAATCGTAAATTTGCATCATAAAAATGCAAAGTCCAAAAGTCAATCATTTTTTGTCTGTCATGTTTAAAGTCATCACCAAAATGTTTGTCTATGACAAGTGCTATTTCCGCCACGTACTCCGTTGGCGGAGCCGCACGTAGGGTGTATGTTAAAGTGACATTGGTATCAACTGCAAGGTTTATAGAAAGTAAAGTTAAGTATTGAAATTTCACTTTTAAAGTGGTATTCATATGTAGCAAGAAACATACTGTAGTCAGAAGGAGCTGTATCTTGAGGCTCAGTTAACACGGTTACTCCGTCTGCTTCAATAAATTGCATTCCGTCTATGACACCCTCCTGAAAATAGAAGCTTGCGTGGTTTTAAAAAATATATGAAATTGTTAATGTTAAGTATGGTCTCTTACTAATACACGATGGCCCTTGTCATTTGTGCTGGCCCTGATTACAGCCTTGTTCTGCTCATCTACAAAGACATTGTCAGCTTTTTCCAATTCTAATGACGAAGGTTGCCAAGGGTCGTAGACAGGTTTTCCAGTTTCGGGGTCGGTGGATAGTGTAAACATTTGTATGTCTGTGTGAAGCACGCTGTTTTCTAGAAATAAAAATGTTGTAAATTTAAGTGCTCAAGAGTTGTCTGGCAATAATATGTTACTTGATGTTACCTGCTTTTGTCAATTTTAAATTGTACGTTTTTCCATTTTCAGAATCCACATTAAGATCAAATTTTGTGTCCGTAATAGCTGGTGCTGCTGGCTCTGATTGGCTTTCGTGAATTACTGTTGAAATAATTAGTTACATAATTCCGAAATGAATTGATTAAAGACAAGTTTTTTTAATTAGCGTTTTACCAGATGCAAAACTGTGATAGCTCCAGTGCAAATTTACGAACGTGAAGATATAAAATTGTCTGAGTACTCTACACCACCGTGTCATCTTGATGAATTGGTAATGAATACTGAGTACAATTGTTTGATGGTCCCAAGTATTACACTTTTATCTTTAGATACAAAAATGTACTTTATGTAGTTTATTGTATCGGCGGTGTACAAGGCAATGCTTAGTCGGAAATCAGCAAAGTATATAGATCTATAAAACAGTTGTTAATTGCTCAATATACAGTCGTGCAGTTTGCAATGCATATACAATGACATATCTAAAGGTATTGACCTTTGTAACACCAAAGCATTCCGCTAAACATAAATCCGGAACTGCTCCTTTCTGATAAAATACGATAAACTTTGCATTGTTTTGTAGGGGGTTTATTTAAGTATGTGATATTTATTATCATTATATTAAAAGAATATTTTCGGCACCAAGAAGGAAAATAGATTGTGTTGGAAAATTAATGGGCTGTTGTTGCACGTGCCGCAAAGTTAAGCATGCTAAAAGACTTAGTTTAGATCACTGGAATTATCAAAATGGTGTACTTTTCTGTATGACCTTTTTCAACCTTTGAAATGCTCATCATAATAATGAGAAATATGCATAAATCTTAAGCAAACACACAAAATTTTACACAAGCTCATATGAGAAGATCAATATTTCCAAACTCATAATTGAACTATAAATACAAAGCTGCATTTTTACAACATTACAACGCCAACTTAAGTACTCTCATTCTAACTTTTACAAATTTACCGACCACCTGCCTTATAACATCCAACCAACAGTAACGCTTGTCAAACATAAACACAACAACTGTCATGCATGTCATGACAGTGCGTGCGTGACTCATGACAAAACGAAAACGCTGACAACTTAAAAACTACGTTGCCACATTAAAAATCCTATTTAATTTCGTGGACATTTGTTTGTTTGATGCTCACATAGTTTGAATTTTAGTGCAAATATGGCTACAAAATAAGCGACATGGTGATGTTGAAGAGTTGAATAGTATGACGACACTTTGTCTGTTAGCTACACTCGTGACCATAACACAGATTAGTAAGGGATCTTGAAAGTTGCAGCACTCAAAATAAAATCACGTTTTACCAAGCAGCAACAATTGTACACTAAAACTAGTTTTAAAAATCCAGGCAGTTCAACGGAGTTAATTTGTCCACGTAGTTAAGAGAACCAAATTTAACTTTCACCGTTTGACAACTTTGAACAAACCGCCGAAACAATTTGGTATTTTGAGAAACCAGTTTGTCCGTAGTTGCAAGATAAACCTTAAGTTGCTTAAAGTTTTCCTGACACTGTTCAAAAACTTGGGCCATGCCACCTGCAAACACCACTAAAGTGAGAATGCACTCAATAAAAAGGAATATGAACATAACTAAGAGAACAAATATTGTCACTTATCCAACTTATTTGAATAAGTATATTAGTGGAAAGCGACAGTAAAAAGATTCCACCGCTTATAAGTAAAGTTATGCAAACTTCACGTTGAATATCGTTCATGAGGGTACAAAGAACTTGAAGGATTCTGTATTAAACGGTGAGTTCAAAAGTTGACAATTTCCCACTTCCAGCTTGGATCAAAAGTCGTTCTACCAGACTTTGTATTCCAGTGTACGGAGACGCTCCCCAAAAGCTCCGAGAGTTGACAAAAAAGTACAAATGAATTTGCAACATGATTTATTTTGCGATAGAGAATTGTGTCGATTTTATGCGTGAAGGATTAGAATTAAATTGCAACTGAAGTTTTAATTTTTTAAGTCCCAAAAAAGTATCTTACTAATTTGTTTGACATTTAAAATACACAGAATGGTAACACCAGCCATGTCGTTCTAATTAAGTCAGTACAACAACTGCACAAATGTTTACAAGTTGTCCATAAAACTGTCAAACTGTGTTAAGGTGTGTAATTATTTACCAGGTGCTGAAATACGTTCAAAGTCGTTCCGTGAAGATATTTATACGTTGAACAAACTCATTGAATCTTTGCAGCAAAAAAGTCCACTTAATTCATGGAAACTGGCTTTAAAAGACTGCTTGGTTTTTTGCTTACCAGGAACTTCCGAGCGTGTGTGCCCAAATTAATCAATATTCGTTTAATTTTGAACCCGATGATGAAACACAATAACTGCTAATTAATTTCTAATGGATTGCTAGCTACTAGCTAGCATTAAGCTGGAAAATTGAAAGCGCCAAGTTGTACAGAAAAATATTTACGTTTAGTTTTATTTATACACGTGTTAACTTCATATGGTATACGATAAGGTACGTATGTAGTTAGTTGCAGTTAACAACAAGCAATGTTTTATTTTTCTATTAAACACTGTTTATTGATTCATTTATACAAGTACATAAATGGACCATTTGAAATTGATATAACTTCCATTCTTCCATCCAAAATAAAATACAAAGCTAGTACTATATTTTGTAGCAAATATCTTATCCCTATTATTCTTTCCCCTTACGAAGCAACAACAGATTAATAGTCACATTCAACGAAAATTCTATGCAATTCTACGGAGTCAGTTGATCCATAAAATTTATCGTTCCAAATCTAACTTCACATATTATGCACAGCTTTTGTAAAACTTTCTTAATTCTCTAACTCGCGTACAATTTTTATCAACAACTACATAATTTACCAAATCAGCTTTCAACTCTGTAAAATTTTCCTTCGATTGTACATAAACTCCTGACATTCCACCAACCACAACTGTACAGGCAAAAAATGCTTCTACTGTAACAAAGAAAAACATACAAAATATTACAAAGGTGTTACCCGAAGGAGGCATTATTAACTTATTTGCTAGCTATAGTCAGTTACTATAATGCTGGTTAAGTAGCTAGATTTGAGTAAGTCAGTGTTGAAGAGGAAGATATACTACCAGTAAGCTTTGGTCATGGTTAACTTGTGACCTTGTCATTGACACCATGGAAACGGTCAGCGTCAGCAGCGCTCAAACTCAGGACAGCTGTCAACGTCAGTTCAGAAAAAATTTCAAATTTTTTTCTCAATTCTCTTTGTCTCCTCCATTTTATTACCCATTACGAAATAATCACCTCCAAAATCCTCTCCAACCCTCCAGCAATCATATCCAAACTCTGCAAAAATGACAAATATTTTCAACTCCACCTCCCTCCACTTCCCAAGATATCTCCTTCTTCTTCTGCTGACCATTGGCTACTTATCTCGCTCTACCGAAGGTAGCTAATAATTAAACTCCCAGCTTATCATAGAATGATAACCCATATTTCTAATTGTTAAGCAAAAATCCACTGCTTTACGTGCAATTACGATGAACCCAAAAAAGGACCCTTCGACGACACCCTCAGATGCGATGTGACCAAGCCCAAGAAAGAGTGTACACCAAGTGCCGACGGCTGCGTCACGGTTCACCACGATGTCCACAAAACTGAGAATGGCATCACAAGCAGCATTCGGCAAGGGGTAGGCACCTGTCTGGAGCCGAAAACCATCAAATGCATTGAGTTTTACAGCAATCAAGCTCTGCAAGTCGAAACTGGCAAGATCACTTGTGAATCTAAACGCTTTGACCGTAGCGGAATGCTTAAGGTGCTGAGCGAGTGCTTTGGAAAACATGTTGGACCGGATGCGTCAAATGAGACGACGTGGGATATCACTGCACATTTCTGTGCCTGTTATGGAAAGCTTTGCAATGGTAACGGGGAGGAGCCTACTAATAACGGCACTGGGGTAACACCCAAACCATCACCAGGACCTGTGGCACCACCCACTTCAGGAAAGGCGACTAGGGACTTCTTTGGGGGATGGGCTGTGATTTGGACCGCTTTGGCTTTGGTTGCTGTACAGATGCGGCTTCATAGTGACCTTGCCCTCTATTCACCAAACTGGAACTGAACTAATTATCATTCAACCTATAAAGCAAAAAAAATAACAGCTTTTTGTAACCATTTAACTGTAGAGATCAAAATTGAAAGTGTAGCCAAGAGTCTTTTTGGTGAAAATTAAACCTATTAAAATGTACGAGTTAAAAATTGGGTCATGACGAAATAATAAATGGAATAGTTTGCGAAATTTGTTTCAACTTATTGAAAACAAGCCAACAAATCAATTAGTTTGTAAATTATCTTGGTACAGTTGCCCACTAATATTTTCTTAAGCTGGGTAAAATGATACTCGGGACATTTAACATGAGAACATTTGACCTCTAAAAAACGATTGTCAAATTGTTAAAAGTAAAAACAGAAATTTTAAACTTATTGATCAGTTTCGTTTGGGTTATTTTATTATTAGATTTTTATTGTTCTACAATGCTCACAAAAATTAAAATGAGTACTTCCGATTCCAGGGTAAATTACAAATAATTAGCAACAACAAGTAATATTCACGAAAAATATTAATATTCCAATTGTTTACCAAAACAACGGAAAGCCACTTCGCAAGAATACTCCATTAATCGTTGAATCCCGTTTTTAATTTTTACCTTTACGAAGCAACAACAGGTTAACAGTCACATTCAACGAAAAATCCATACAATTTAACGGGGTCAGTTGGTCCATAAAATTTAGCGTTCCAAATCTAACTTTTACATAGGCACAACTCTTATAAAATCTTTGCAACTCTCTAACCCTCTTACAGTTTTTATCCATAACAACATAATTAATCAAATCAGCTTTTAACACTACAAAATTTTGCCTTGATTGCACATGCACTCTTGACATACCACCAACGACAACCGTTATAGCTAAAAAGGCTTCTACTGCCACAAACAAAAACATACAATGTATTATAATAGTGTTACCCGAAGGAGGCGTTTTAATTACCAAATTTAAACACAATGAGTGAAGGCACGTAGCAAATACTACCATGGAGGTTACAATATATTTTTGTTGAACTTCGTTCATTAGAATACCTAACAATTGCAATGTTCTATATTCTACAGCCTTGTTATAAACTGACTTTGTAGTTAATTTACAATTTTTTAGAAATACTTCCAAATGTTCTTTCAATGTAAACGTACACAGTATCGTAATTCCACTTATGGAGAAAGCAGCATTTGACATACAAAATTGCCAGCGCCACCAATCAACAAACAGAATTAGAAACTTCCAAAAAGTTCCAAATAAAGTGTTTGATTTTCCATTATTAGTGTTCCAACATTCTGGTAGTAATTGATGTAATGTTATTGAAGCCATGCATGGATTGATCCAGTGCAAACCATAAATGGCAAGTATGGGCAGAAATAATCCAGCGCCGAATATAGTTCCATAAGCCATTAACTTGTTTAATATATAAAGTGTGGAAGTTTTGTGCTTTTCTAAACGATTGTCAAACCGTTTTGGATAAGCTAGTAAGCCGTTGATGTACATACAAATAGTTCCTGGGTTTCGTTTACACGCGTTTACAGTAAATATTCCCCAGAGCATTGCACAAATGTTAAAAGCAAATACAAGCTGTTCCATCCACTGGTTTTTGGTAGGTGGTTGATGTAACAGCTTGTAAATTCCGGTTAGAAACATTAGTAAAGATAAAAGTAGGTGAATCACTGATATTGTTTGGGATCTGGTAGTGTCTTGTTGCAAGTTGGAACTTAATTTCATTTCTTTTGCTTTGGAATCCCAGTAAGGAATCAAAGTGCCAAAATGCCTGGGAATTGCACAGCAAATACCAAACAACTTTAAATGTCTTTGAAGCATGTTGCTAAAGCTGCTAGGGACTTTGTACAATTGGATGAGTGAAAAATTCTTGTACTACATAACTACCTGTACTATTGCTAATATTGCTATACTGTACTATACTAAAACTATTGCTCCAAATTTTTCAAACTGTTATTTGGTTTAGAAATTATTCATTATTTTTAATCCTTAAGACAAAATTAATATGTTACCACTTCAACGTTTCAGCGAACTATGTCAACATTTATGTAGTATATTTCCATGACGGATATTCAACGTCATTCAAAGTGTGGGCTTATTAGAATCACTTAAGTTGTACATGAAAGTGGCGGAGAAAGACCTTCAAATGAAAAGCGTCCTACAAAATATCATTGACAGCCTTTTTATAGTAGTTGGTTGTGTTACGAGAACCTTTATTTATTCGCAAATAATCTATACAAGTACAACATTTAGTAACAAAAATGCTTATTATTGGAATAATAGATAAGGTAGATTTGTAAGTCGATTAGTTTCACACGTGCTAATATAAGTTATGAGATAATCTTTGTCGCCCTGGGAAAATCTGCAGTCGTCTATGGGATTAACGTTTTTAATTGTGGCGTGTCTCAAAATTCATTACTCCCTTATCCGGAAGTATTTTTCCAGGGATAAGTGAGTATTTTAGCTTCACTTTGCATATGTTGTCAAGCAGCGCCTCCAGTGTTATTTTTGGATAATTTTAATGTTAAGTACATTTGTCGTAAGTTCGCTTGCTGCAGACTTTCTAAAAGTTCCCTTTTAAAATTGCTAACAATCTTAAAAATTGGAGATGTATAATGGAAGCTACAATGATTCAAAAGAAAGTTGTTCTAAAATAAGCCCCCAAGTTTGACCTACCACAAGTTTAAAGTTTGGGAGAGGACCATTCCAGTATTTTCTTTAAAACATACAAATGTCACGCTCGTTTTGAAATACTATCAACATCAAAAATCAAAAGTTGGCCCAATGGATAACCAGGCGTTTGAAAAAAGTGTGTTTACTATGTAGCTTTATGGGAACAACTATTACAAATTCCCTCATATCTCGGAAAAGTTAAGAAATAAGGACACACTTTAAATGAAAAAATTGTAGACATTTTAAAGTTCTATCAGAATCAACAATAAACGTGAAGGTCAAAGTTTTTTCCCTCAGGGTGCATAGTACTTTGTTGAAATTATTCTAAGAAAATCACAAATACTTTTTTATCCCTGGAAAAGTACTCCCGGATATAGGAGTAGTACTGAATATTTTACCTTCCAAGATAAAAATCGTTAATCCCATAGATAAAAGAGTATTTTTCCATAGACGAGAAATTACATGCCATAAGTTATTTGGGAGTTAGTTGGCTGCGACAAATGGTTAAGCTGGAACGTTATAGGCTATCTGACCGTTTACTTAAATTACATTCGTCATTGTAGTTAATTACATCTTCTAAGGCTCAGCCATTAACGATAGTTTCCTTGTCTAAAAGGCTTTGGATTTTTTAAATTATTGCAATGTCATAAAGAAAAACGCTTGCGACAGATTAATTTGGTCACCTTGTGACCTTGGTTTTTCAACGCCATTCTCATCTTCTCCATTTCCATTTTATCATTATCACCTAAAAAATTATCACCGCGTTACCTCCAACGCTGAAAAATTGCAAGTATTTTCAGCCCTGCCTCTTTTCGCTTTACATTACATCCAAAGGATGCCCCTAATTGTGATTTGTACAGTTTGCATCACGCTAATTACGACACCTTTCTCTCCATATTCATCTATCTAATCAATACATGGGCAATAATGTTGAGAGAATAGGGAAGAGTGAGACCAAGTGGTTTATCATTGAAACTTACTGTGCCTGTTATGGACCGCTTTGCAATAAAGCATGTTGAATAATTATTGATACTACATTCAAGCTTGTTTTACATGACTTCTACGGGCTCACAGAACTGAACATATCTGTTGTCAGTAAGAGTATTTAATGCAGTTTCTATACAACAAATGATCTTGTCTGAAAATTTTATTAAGTAGCTTTTAGGCAAAGATTTAAAAATGCAGAAAATTATTCATTTTTCCCAAATTTTAAAAGCAGCATTTTTTTGAACTTACGCCTTTTCTAACATAAAAGGAGAGTATAGCCATCGTGGTACACGTAGTTGTTGCCCACTAAAAACTGTATAAATCAGTGCATTGAGTTTTAGATTTGAACATTGTTTGAAGATTTTGCCAATAGTAAATAGATTATGCAATTTTGCAAAATCTTAGAAAGGAGCTAAAAAATTATGGTTCAAAACATAAACGCTTACAAAATCACCATGCATTGTGTTTGAAATCGCTTTCACACAGCATTTGAAAGCTTAGTTTTCGAGCTTTAAAATGCTATAAAAGTAATGGTAAAAAGAGCATGTGTATACTCGGTGCAATCATGTTATACAACTTTGTTTAAAATTTCACTCTTATACGATAAACTAACACAACACGTTCACACGGGTTGATGCAGCAACACAAAGCATGTCATTCCATATTCCCTAACACCTAGTAAATATATTAAATATTTCACTTTAGAGTATTTCTTGCTTTGGAGGATCGTACGATTATTTTAGTTTCGACCATTCCTAATTTTTTCGGTACCTAGAAAAGTACACTTCGGAGTCATGTTTTTAAAATCTTCACAGAATCTTGTAGAATGGGTTTTTTAAAAACATGAAACCATAGAATTAAACTGCTTTAAAAACTCTTATAAACTACACTAAATTCCAGTGGTATGGGTTCATGTGTGTCTTAGAAGTAAAGCTTGAATTTAGTATCAATAATTATTCAACATGCTTTAAGTAAAACCGGATTCCGGTTACCGGAAAACTTCTACCACCACTCGGACATCATCTTCCAAACCAACGGAACCCACTAAACCCATTATTACTGGAAAGGCGTCTACGGACGTTTTTGGAGGATGGGCTGTGATTTGGACCACTTTGCCTGCTGGACTAATGCGGGGAGTGAGTACAAGAGTTAACAATAATTGGGCCATGACCAAAAAATATATAAATGAAATTATTTTGTAAAATTGCACTACACTTAAATTGTACTGTAACAATTCTTGTAGTCTAGTTTAGTTTTAATTTTCGTAATGAGTTGTACATCAGTATCAGCATCTTTTCTAAATCTGGGGTAAATTGATACTAAATATTAAGTGATTTTTGATTGACATTCATACTACATTTTAAGATAACTTTGCAATGCACCAAAACAAATTATAAAGTGTGGCCATCGTGTCATTTTAAATGAAACATAACCGGCAATTATTTAATAACAATGTTAATTTGTTTAAACTGCAACTATAATAGACATGGTCTATAGGCTAAACTGAGCTCAAGAGAATTTGGGGCTGTGCATTCAAAATGCTGCCAATTTTGACACGCCCGTAAATAATTGTAAGTAAACATAAAATGACTGTATTTCTAATAATTAATTAATCTTTTTAAAAAACGAAGATAATTCCTATAAACGATTTTAGATATTGATTTCCGCAATAAAAATCAAGGAACTGCCCCATCAGCTATACGTCATGGCCTATGGCCACCTGTGTGACCTTGACATTGGCATTGCACCGTGGAAACGGTCAGCAGGGCTCAAACCCAGTAAAGCTGTCAACATCAGCTCAGAAAAATATTCAATATTTTTTCAAGGTCATTCTCCTTATCTCCTCCATTTTATCACCCATAAGGAAAATAATCACCTTCAAAATTCCCTCCAACCTCCAGCTATCACCCACAAATTCTGTAAAAATGGCAATCACCTCCACCTAGGATACCTGATCCTTCTTCTTCTACTGACCATTGACTACTTATCCCGCTCTACCGAAGGTAGCTAATCAATACTTAAAATCCCAGGTTATCAATGAATAATAACCCATTTGGGGGGGGAGATAATTTTATTTATCACTGTCGTAATACATACGGTTGCCTTATGACACAGTAAAATACAATAATATGACTTGATTTAAAAATAGAACTAACAATAGACACTCAATAATTGGAATAAGTAAAAACGTTAAACTATTAGGTAATTTGTGGTGAGTAGAGATGATTGTGCAATATCCTACATGATCCTTTAACAGCAATAGTAGCAATATCCTCAATAAGTGATTTTGACACGCCAAGTTCCTTAAGTAACGACTGTACAGTAGTAGGGATTGTTCCACGCGATCCAATAAGTAATCCATGAACAGTAATACGGCATTGTGGATTTAAATTGCATTTTAGCCTCAAGTCTTCTATGCATGGTTCATAAATGGCTTTCTTTTCGATGTCAACATTAGTGGCCTGGTCGATAGAAGTCTCTGTTCGTATAGTGGGGTCCAAAATCACAGCATAATTTTTTTTACGATCAATAGCTATTATGTCTATTCTTCGGTCTAAGGTAGGGAGTTCCTCATGGACCTCGAATCCATTTTGTTTAAGGGCTTCAGCAATACAACTTCGAATCCTATGATGACGATCATTGCGGAGTAGCATTCCAGATGGACAAAGACCCAGGATATGAGATAGTGTTTCGTTAGTCTCATTGCAGCGACGGCAATGGTGGGATCCTTGACTTCGACCATGGAGGGCTTTAACTGCAGCAGTGTTCGACACCATACGGAAGTAGCAAATATATTCATTGGAAGATAGTCCTTTCTTAGCAAACAATGACGTGTTGACGGATTTACATTGTGAAAACGTTTCAATCCCTTTTCCGTGCACCACCATTTTTGACCATGCAGTAAACTCTTCATTCCTTTTAAAGCTTCTTAACTTTCGATTTACTCCAGATACTAAATGAGTATCCTCCATAATGGTTTTATAGTCATCGGGAGGAATTTTTAGCCGATTGATAGCCAATTCTTTTTCTGACGCAAAGTCACGAAGGGCATTGACGTACTCATTTCTACAATTCTCAAGCGTGAGACAAATCCCATGAGATTGTATACAAGCTTCCCAATTGGCATTGACAATGTTGAGTCCTTTTAAGTTATAAGGCGAGTATAACATGGCATTCGGTGCGTCTTGGGGTAACAATAAAACTTCCCTTGTAGCACTTCGAATAATTTTGTCCAACGAATCTAAGAATTTTAAAGGGATTTTGATGAGTGGAGCTGATTGAAGTGGATAAATAGCAGTTGGCCAAATAAATTGATTGATGATAGCAATTTTTTGGTTTGGGTGCAGGAAAGGCGTTGAAACTAAAATTTCAATCGATTTCTGAATGTTTTTTAGTATTCCAGCTGAATCAAAGACCATTTCATCGTTGAAGTTGACACCGAGATATTTAACAGTTTCTTCTCCACTAATTGGCTTAATTATGTTAGACGAGTTATAGGCAATAACTTCTGTAGAAAGTCGACCTTTCTGTAATGCGATAGCTTGGGTCTTCTCAATGTTCACGTCTAGTCCAATTTCATTGAACAAGTCAATTGCCATGTCCATCAACTGACAAGCAGATACTGTGTCTTTTCCAACCACTACTGTATCATCAACAAATCCTAGGGAGGATATATTATTTAGAGATGAATTGATGCAAAATCCCAGAGATTGGGCAATGTCAGTGTCCGTGAGCGATTGCAAAATGAAATCAATTGCCAAATTAAAAATTTCCGGGGAAATGACCGATCCCTGAAAGATTCCACGGTTAAATACTATAGGTTGGGATATTTCATGCTTGTTTACAATCCGAGTACAATTTCCAAATGCTAAGCTATAGATAATCAGGCGAAGTTGATCTGGTTATGGTAGCGCATCAATTGTTCCTTCAATGTGTTTGTGGCCAATGGAATCAAAAGCTTTTGCAATGTCAAGCAAAATGATAGTAATATCCTTATTCTCTCTCTTGGCAATTTGAAGACATCCATTTAGAATAGTACTGTTGATGAAGGTGCCAGGGACATTTCTTGATCCAGTCTGAAATTTTGACACAGTAGCATATTCGCGCATGATGGCCAAGATTATCTTTTCATAAAGTCTTCGAACAACTGAACAACATGAAATCGGTCTCCAATTCCCTGGATCATTAGTATCGCCTTTCTTATATACCAAGGTTGTTCTAGCTTCTTTTAAATTATCCGGAACGTAATTCCATTTCATGAATATACTATATAGCCAAGAAAGCGGCTCTGCACAGTTAAAGGACTTCAGGACTCTAACGGTAATCTTGTCAAATCCGGCAGACGACTGTGAATCCATCTTCTTTATGTACTGTTCAACAGTGTCTTTATCAACAGAAGGTGTGAAAGTATTATTGATAACATTTTGATCAAGATAACTGATCTGCTCATAAGACTGTCGTTGCTGGTTATTTTGTTGTGACCATCGATTACTGTACGTTGACTCCAGGGTTTTCATTGGAATAGGGCAAACTTTCTGTTTATCAGGATTCATGAGCTTTCGAACGCATGCTCTTCTTTTGTTGTAGTATTCATATTGAGTTAGATCATAATTATATTTTTCTGTGCGTCTTTGTCTAGCCCTTTTTGAAGAACGTTGTGGATTAGTGGAATGACTATAATTTTTGTCGTTTGCTTTGAAGAGTGTCCGCTTTTTCCTCATCTCATAGAACTTGGTAGCAGGGTGTTTGGGTCCAGGTAGCATTCTTCCAGTGCTACGTGTGCAATTATGATGAGCCCATAAACGGACCCTTCGACGACCACCTCAGATGCGAATTGACCATGGGCAAGAAAAGTTGTACAGGTGCCGACGGTTGCGTCACCGTTCACCACGATGTCCACAGAACTGCCCCTGGTAGCACCAAATCCAGCGTCCGGGAAGGGATAGGCCATTGTATGGAGACGGAAACTATGAAATGCATTGAGACTGTGACGAATATAACGCTTCAGCCGGGGAAGAAGGAAATCAATTGTCAAGAGGGCTTTTATAACCGCACCACTATGATCAACGTGCTGAGCAAGTGCTTCGGACTACATTATGGACCTAATGCTGATAATGAGACAATGTGGGATATCACTGCGCATTTCCGCTCCTGTTATGGAAAGCTTTGCAATGGTAAAGGGGAACCTACTAATAACGGCACTGGGGTAACACCCAAACCATCACCAGGACCTGTGGCACCACCCACTACGGGAAAGGCGACTAGGGACTTGTTTGGGGGATGGGCTGTGACGTGGACCGCTTTGGCTTTTTCTGCTGGACTGTTGCGGGGAGTGAAGACTTCGTAGTGACCTCTTACCTTGCCCTCTATTCACCAAATTGAAACTGAACTTATCAGCAATTTCATTCATCCGAAAAATAATTAACAGTTTTTGTAACGATCAAAATTGTAAGTGAAATCAAGACTTTTTCATGAAAAGTAACATTTCAAAAAATGTAAAGTTATAAATTGGGTAATGACGAAATAATAAATTGAAAAGTTTGCCAAATTTTTTGCTTCAACTAATTGCAATTAGAAAACAAGCCAGTAAATCAATTAGTTTAAGTTTGTAAACTAATCGTTTATCGTAGTACAGTTGCCCACTTATCTTTTCGTTACTGGGGTGAAATGATACATGGGACATATTCACATATATTCAGCATGTGACCTCTACAAGAATTGTCAACTTGTTAAAAGAAAGAACAGAAATATTGAAACTTAGCTTTTGCACTAGTTCCATTAAACTGATTGATAAGTTTTCTTAAAAATTATTCCTTTTAAAGATTAAGCTTCGTTTCATTAACAAGGTTGTTTTCTTCTAATTTTACTTACCAGTTTTTGCTGTTCGCACGATAACTTTTTAACGTTAAAGTTTATTTGATTTCTGTTTTCAGTTAATTGTTGTACTACTTAAAGGCTTGATTTTGCCAATTTAATAGCCCCAACGGTCAATCTCAGGGAGTAAAAGGTCACACAAGTTCCATTTTTTCAATTGATCTACCACATGTGACACTTGATTATAGATTACATTTTGACCAAACTAACGAATCCGAATTCAGTGGGTCCAAATTTGAAGTTGCAAGTTGCATGAGCGTTAGAGCTGTTTCCAATTTTCTTGCTTTGCCTAGAGACAACCTTCCCTTTACAACATGTTTACCCTGTTTTATTTTTCATTTAACGGTGTTTCCGGTGATATACAAGTGCATAGTTACAATCTCTTATGCAAAATACCTGGTAGCATGATAACCTGGACGTGCCACCACCACTTTTTGCCCGTTTTTTAAAAATGAAAAGTCCAAATTGACCAATACGAAAATACGATCAACAATTTTGTTCTCCATACTTTTCTGAATCGATACATGTAAATATTTGTCATATAGGATTGACAGGAAAAGCTGGGTTTCGATTTTAAGTTCGGTGTCATATTTATTGTTCATTTTCAAAAGCAGCTTCACGTAAAACTATGATCTTGTGAATTTTTGATGTATAAATACTGCCAAAACTAGGAATGAGAGGGAATCGTCAACACTAAGCATGCAGTATTATATTTTACTAGTTTTAGCATTTATAGTTCTTCATTTTAAATATTTTATTCAGATATAAAAATGTTTGGAGATTGGTTAGAGCATGATTGACATATCCCTAAATACTTTATATTTGACATACCTGATTGCCTAGTTTATAAAATGAACATTTACACTGGTGTAAATGCAGGTAGAGTGACATTGCACACTATTTTTCGCATCACTATAATATAGTGAGTCTATATGTTCAAAATGACCGGCAAAAAATTCTGCACATTTTGGTATATCTTTCTCAAGTTACCCCAGATTTTCATATAGCTTGTTCTGCAGTGGTTCCAAAAATGTCATATATAGCTTGTGTCGTATTGAAACGAAAATCCATAAAATATAGCTTGTGTCGTATTGTTCAGCTTTTTCATAAAGCTTCTATCGATGCTCATCCAGCGATATAATTGTTGCACAATCAAAATCGAAATGGGGCCTATACTTGTAGCTCAACAGTGTAAGTGGAGTTGTTTTATAGTGTAATTTTCTCCGTACGTTTTTACACTATAAAACAACTCCACTTACACTGTTGAGCTACAAGTATAGGCCCCATTTCGATTTTGATTGTACAACAATTATATCGCTGGATGAGCATCGATAGAAGCTTTATGAAAAAGCTGAACAATACGACATTCCAATTGCTATTGGCTTGCTACAAATGTTGATCCTAAAGTCTACTTTGTTTGTTCAGTTTTGGTCTACTATTGATACTTATTCTTGACAAAAGTGGTGGCAGTCGTATAGTTCTCATGTAAATTTCTATACAAAATTCATGCTAACATAGCTTAGGTTACCGGAAATACCCTTAAATCATTAAGTTGCATACTTTTTTCCATGCTAATGCTAAGTACACAAAAGAGAATCATTTCAAAATAAACGATTATATTATATAGTTAAATAATTTTTTGCAGATAATTTTGGAAATTTTGCAAATTTGACAATGTAACATTGTCAATGTTGACCTCAGAGAGTGAGAGAAGAGAGAGGAAGAAAGGTCGACAAATTCCGTAAATTTGTTGACAACGTACGCCTGTATCGATAGAGATTGTAACTACAATTGTGTGTTATTTTTTGGTATGAAGCATGTCATCTTGCACTTTCCAGCAATATAACATGGCTTTTGCTTCATTTTCAAGCAGAAATATACATTCCTGATAGTAACAGCGGTACAGTCAAACAACGTCTTCGTCATTTTACGATTTACGCGATTTTGGCTGACTAACATTAGCTTTCTTCCTCTATTTAGTTATTTACTCTATGGTTGACCTTGTCATTGAAAAAATCGCACATAAGGTTTCTATTGTTCAAACAAAATCATGAATACTGTTACTCCAAGGCGGCATTTTAATCACTTCATTACATTTAAGCACAAAGAGTGGATCCAAGTAGCCGCTATTCGTCTGCATGGAGTTTGGTAACCATTTAGCTGTAAAAATCACCATCTTAGCCTTTATTAAAAATCCTTGAAAAATCCAAATTATAAAGTGCATAGCCATCGATAATTTTTAATGAAACATTACTAAGTTAACTAATAAATAGATAATACGGGCAATTATTTAGTAACAATGCTAATTTCATTAAATTGCAACTGGCAACTAGATATAATATTGGACATGGTCAATTCAATAGGCTAAACTGAGCTGCGCTCAAGGGAATTTGGGGCTGTGCATTCAAAATGTTGCCAATTTTGACACGCCCGTAAATAATTGTAAGTAAACATAAAATGACTGTATTTCTAATAATTAATTAATCATTTTAAAAAACGAAGATAACTCCTATGAAGGGTTTAAAAAATTGCAATGTGCAATAGTGCAATAATAAGGATGGAACGGTCCCATAAGCTATACGTCATAGGACATAGCCCATGGCCACCTGTGTGACCTTGATATTGACATTTCACCGTGGAAACGGTCATCACTCATGAGAGCTCAAAGCGCAGCACAGCTGTCAACGTCAGCTCAGAAAAATATTCAATTTTTTTTTTCAAGTCCATTTCCCACATCTCCTCCATTTTATTACCCATTAGGAAAATAATCACCTCCAAAATCCCCTCCAACCCTCCAGACTCCAAAAATGGCGAGTATTTTCACCTCCACCTCCCTCCGCTGTCCAGTTTACCTCCTCCTTCTTCTGCTGACCATTGGCTACTTATCCCGCTTCACAGAAGGTAGCTAACTAAAATTCCCAGCTTATCAATCACTGATAACCCATTTATCTAAAAAATGATTTTTTTATTATCAGGCGGTGGCATTAAGTGCTACACATGCAATTACGATGAACCCATAAACGGACCCTTCAGCGACCACCTCAGATGCGACGTGGCCAAGGGCACGAAAACGTGTAAAACTGCCGATGGCTGCGTCACGGTTCACCACGATGTCCACACCAATGACACCAGACACCGGGAAGGGGTAGGCACCTGTATGGAGCAGGAAACTATAAAATGCATTGAAAGTGCCACGACGAATAATTTGACCCTTCAGCCTGGCAAGGAAATCAATTGTCAAGAGAGCTACTATGACCGCGTCACCATGCTCAGCGTGCTGAGCAACTGCTTCGGACAAAATTATGGGTCGGGTGACACGAAGAAGTGGGATATCACTGCGCATTTTTGTTCCTGTTTTGGAAACCTTTGCAATGGTAAAGGGGAGGGACCCAAACCACCACCACCACCGGGACCACCCAGTAAGGGCAAGGCGGCTAGGGGCTTGGTTGGGGGATGGGCTGTGATGATGTGGACCGCTTTGGCTGCTGGACTGATGCGGGGAGTAGTGGAGGCTTCTTAGTGACCACTGACCTTGACCTCTTCTCATCAAACTGGAACTGAACTCGTCATCATCAGAAAAATAATTAATGCACTGTAAAAATCAAAATTTTAAGTGAAATCAAGGCATTTTCATGAAAAGTAACCTTTTTTTTTAAAAAAAAAAGGTACGATTTATAAATTGATTCATAACGAAATAATAAATGGAATAATTTTGTGAAATTGCACAACACTTTACTTTAACTGTGGCAATTCTTATTTATCTAATCTTGTCTAGTTCTATTTTTTTAGTAATTAGTTGTAGATCGTCAGCATCTTTTCTAAAACTGGGGTGAAGTGATACTCAATGTCAAGTTATTCAATTGCCAAAGACAACTTTGCAGACCAAAACTTGGAATGCGAATGAAAAAATCCTCTAATTATAATTAGGTTTCCATTGTAATTTTCATGCTGTGGAAACAATTCCCAGTTGACCTTTAGTAAAAATTATGATTTTTACTAAAAATAGAAAAACGATTTATTTTTCAAAGGTAAATTCAAAGCTCATTGCTTATCATTCTCGATTTCTCACCCCCTCCAAAACGCTTTTCTCTAAAATCTCCTCCATTCTTAACCCCATCACCAGTCCCTCCAGACAAAATGAAGCTTCTATCCAGAGCTGGGATAACGCGTTATTTTCAGTAGCGCGTTACTTGCGTTATCGCTACCGCTAATAACGAATAGCGGTAGCGATAACGCAAAATAATTTTCGGAATAACGAATAACGGTAACGATAACGCAAGAAAATTTTAGGAATAACGAATAACGGTATCGATAACGCAAAATAATTTTCGAAATAACGAATAGCGGTAGCGATAACGCAAAATAATTTTCGGAATAACGAATAACGGTAACGATAACGCAAGAAAATTTTAGGAATAACGAATAACGGTATCGATAACGCAAAATAATTTTCGAAATAACGAATAGCGGTAGCGATAACGCAATGCGTTTTTTCACAGAATTTTGGTTGCATATTTTGATTTTCCTGTAGTTTTGTTGAAAGAAAAGCTCTTAAAAATCTCGAAAATTGTGTAAATTTTTCTCGCTGGTACTCATTCACTACAATTAAAGGTTGAAAATCATACAAATTTACAAGTAACGCATTGTATCGCAGTGCGTTTTTTCGTTACTCTGTAAAAAGTAACGCAAACGAGTAACGCGTTTTTTCTGAAAATAACGAATAACGGTAACGCGTAACGCAGGAGAATTTTCAAAATATCGAGTAGCGGTAGCGATAACGCAAAAGAATTTTCAAAATAACGAGTAGCGGTAACGATAACGCAAATGAATTTTCAAAATAACGATTAACGGTAACGCATAACGCAAAATGTGCGTTATCCCAGCTCTGCTTCTATCCATCCACGGTGGCACAAGGCTCCTCCTCCTTGTTCTACTCACTTTTGGACCTTTACCCCAATCTGAAGGTAAAAGATAGCCCAGACCTTAAGATAACCCACTCCGTCTAAAACTGCTTTATCTCCGCAGGTCTGAAGTGCTACACTTGCGAGTACGACAGCACCGACACCGCCCAACCCCTCACCTGTGACATGAATAAAGGTACCAAAACCTGCGAGGCAGGAAGCAACGGCTGTATCACCTTCCATCGAAGGGTTCACAAGAAGGAAAACCAGGCCCAAGCTCAAGGATATGCCACCTGCCTGTCTGGCCACACATTGGACTGTCTTGGAGCCTTAAATGTCAATGTGTCCAAATCCAATGACCAATGCTCAATGGCAATAGAAATGGTCAACAATGTATCTCCTTCAAAACAAAGTGACATTGTGACCAACTGCATCAGGGAACCTCCCAAATTTATTGACTTGGATTTTAGCTCTCAGCAAGTCATTGAGATTTGGGTTTGTAGTTGTGGAGGGGATCTGTGTAATGGGTATGGTGAAATTCCGACAGGTCCTGGGGGAAAACCTGGCAAAGGTGGAGCTAATACTAATCGTGCCCTTTTTGGAGTTATTTTGACTGCCGGACTAGCTACCGGAATGGTATTACTTGACTTTTAGACCAACTATGCAACTGAACTGAAGATCTACTCTACGATCCACTACCTTCAAATTGAACTCATCGAAATGGATTGTTAGGCTGTTTCTCAACTTGCCAATTGACTTGGTTGTACAAAAATAACTTAATAATTTATGCAGCAACAAATAAAAATTGAAACATGCAACTTGATATCTTCAAAAATTAAAACAGCGAATAAATTTTAACTCTCAATTAAAACTTACTCAATGGCTAGTTAGCTGGAAGTAAAATGAAATACATAAAAGCTTTGTAAATTGGGGCAACTTGAAACTGTGTCATGGTCATTCATTATTCATTGCACGCTAATTACCGATAGATAAGTTATTTCGTCACATGTCATGTCAAGTCAAATGCTGTGGAAACGGCCAACAACCCGGTTGACGACAATTCAAAACAAATTCCTTTATTACTTTTCAAAACAATTATTTATTATTTTTTTAAGGTTTTTTTGCTCCTTTACATTCCCACTATCAAATTACCTAAGTTCAACCTATTATCCGAATTTTAGGATGTATCTTGTTGACAACTTTTGGACACTGGTCCTCACCGCGCTGCTGGCTCTCTCCCTTGTCCCCGGGATCATTCCTCCTCTGGCAAGCGGCGGTAAGCAACAGTAGTCCCCTCAATCCTTTTTAAACAAGTGACCACTTAATTTAGCTGACCTTCTGGTCAAATTTTTATTTCAGATGTTGTCCAGCACCCATGCTTTAGTCCACACAAACCAGGCGGTCCTCCCGAACGTCAAGAGTGTCTCGGCAGATCAGACATTTGTTCGATTAGCGTAGAGAGTGGACTTGGTATAGGATGTCAGCCAAATCTACCGGACAACTGTCCTCCGTACCCGCCAAAGGATGGGACAATTCGGTGTGGTCCAAGTGGAAAACAATGCTGCTGCATAGATAAAAAGAAAGCATGTAATAATCACACCGATCCGGAAATCAAAACCAAAATGTGCGCTGTTCCGGAACTACAGGCCTCCAAGTTGTGTTGTCCCCAGGGTGGATGCAATGCAGGTGTGACCCCAGGAAAGACTCCAACAGGTCCAGGAGGTTCGTCTGCAGCAACGGCTACTTTTTCGGGGTTGATCACTGGACTGGTTGGCATTCTCACATTGGCTGTTTTGTAGAGCACAATGTTTTGACATGGACAATATGTGACATGGAAATTGGAATTTGAATTGAAAATTTAATAAAATAAATTTGCATTTGAAAATACGCTGCTGTATGTACTTGTCACTATTTCTAATTGCTTTTAATTTTCCTTATGGTATTCCTCTCTATTCTAACTTATTCATTTGTTGGTTACAAGAATGTCTTTTATAAAACTGGGGTGAAATGATACTCAATCAGGATTTAATATGTAAACTCTCTGAACTGTTAAGACTTTAACGAACACTTAGTAACTTATCATTAATGAATTACTTTTTGTCCTGTGGAAACAACTTCAAAGTCTTGACCAATTAGAAACCTATGACTTTTTAAACTTTAAAAAGAAATTTTTTGAAGGTGACTCAGACTCAAATCCAAGATTTTTTCATGCGCTTTCTTACGTTTAGTAGCACATATTAGTGTCCTTATTGGCATTGTTAAGTATTTGAAAAATACTGTTTGGTATGGACTGGAAAGTCATATATGTGTTAGGCAAGTACCAAAATTTGAGGTAAACTGCCTCGCAGAATTTTTTGTAGTGCAGCAAACAACTTGATTCTCCGTATGAAAATAACCCAATTAGTTGTGTATCAGCATGCAAAGTTTCATTGGCTAATACATGCACACAAAAAAGTTACAACGGTTAAGCTGAGGTCATTTAAAAATATCACATTTTTTGCAATTTTCCCGAATTATGACATTCGTTTGAGCTAATACTTCAAATTTGCTGTTTATTAGTAAAGACAAATCAGCCCTTAAAGTTTGAAGAGTTTTTAAGAAGGTGAAGAAAATTTTGGTCGATTCTGAAAAAAGATGCTCCAATTGACTTGGTGTACAAAAATAACTTAATTTATGCAACACGAAATAAAAATTGTAACGTGCAATATGATGTCTTCAAAAATTAAAACAGCGAATAACTTCTCGATTAAAACTGGCAAGTTAAGTTAGCAAGTAAAATGATAAATGAAACACAAAAATGCTTCGTGAATTGCAGCAACTTGAAACTGTTTCATGGTCATTCATTATTCATTGGCCGCAAATTACCGATGAGTTACATCGTCACATGTCATGTCAAATAATGCTGTGGAAACGGGCGATAGCTAATCTGAGGACTACACCAAAATATATAAATAAAATAAAAATATAATTTTTTGAAGCAATTATTTCTTCAATGCGAGGTTGTTGTCTAAAGGCACTTGAAAAGTTGAAGTTCTTCTAATTATCATCGGTTTTAAATTGGTATTTTCTCGGAATCTAAAGGTTCTTGTCAATTCCACGGCCGCTATTTGTCGCACCCTAACCCTTGGCAAATCATGTATCTTGTGAACAACTTTGGGACTTTGGCCCTCTTCTCCTCCCTGTTGGCTTCCTCCCTTATCCCCGGGATCACTCCTCCTCTAGCAAGCGCCAGTACGTATAGCCAGCTCAATCATGACATCTTAAAGTGGCACTTTTTAAACATTCCTTCTTTGGCTTCATTTTATTTCAGAGTCTGATGATTTCTCATGTGCCATAGAAGATAATGGTAAAATCGAGACAACTAAGTGCGGCGGTCACAAATCCATTTGCTGGATTAATGTGGAAACTGGTGCTCCAGGGGGATGTGAACCTGTAGGGTCACAGCAATGTGGCACGGAACAAGTACCACATGACGGATCAATTTACTGTGCTGACGGAACGAAACAGTGCTGTTGTGCCGATCCAAATACTGTCTGCAATAAAAGTGACGACCCAGCCATCAAAGAGAAAATTTGCGCTGTTCCGGAACTAAGGGCCTCCAAGTTGTGTTGTCCCCAAGGAGGATGCACCGCTGGAAAGTCACCACCACGTCCAGGAGGTTCATCTGCAGCGGTTACCTTTCCGGGGTTGATCATTGGAACGGTTGGCATTCTCACATTGGCTGTTTTGTAGAGCATAATGTTTTGATATGAACAATAATGGAATGTTAATAAAATAGTGAGATATATAATGGGTTAACGGAAATTGGAATTTGAGTTGAAAATTTAATAAAATAAGTTTGCATTTGAAAGTATACTACTTAGTGTCTCTGTTTAGTAAAAACAGTAAAGTTCTTCATAAAAGTCACAAACATAGGTGATTGTTGTAAAAAGCGTGATAAATAGAGCCTATATCAATATTTTTTGTTAATACAAAGCTATCGTTTCTAAAACTGGGGTGGAATGATACTCAATACGTATTTTTATATGCAAAGCTTAAGATAACTCGGGATTCCCGAGTCGGGAAGTATCACTAATTAGAGTTGCCACGGTACGTTTGTTGGAAACCACTCCGGTGATTTGACTATTTAAAAACTCTTCGGATTTTTTTAAACTGTAAAAATATTTTTTAGTTGTCTCTAGTCTAAACTTAAATACAGATTTTGGCAACTGAACTTCCCCTAAATCCATCTATTGCTTATTTTTCTTACCATCGAAATCTCCTCCATCCATCGACACAATGACGCTTTTCTCCTTTCTCGGTGGCATAAAGATCCTTACCCTTTTCCTGCTGACCTGTGGACCTTTACTCCAATCAGAAGGTAGATATTAAAACCAACTTATATCAACCCCTCCAAGATAAATCTATTGATAACCCCTCTTGTCAGCTTTCAAATGCTACAAATGCGAGTACGACAGCACCGACGTCAACCACCCCCTCACCTGCGACTTGGCAAAGGGCACCAAAACCTGCAAGGAAGGAACCAACGGCTGTGTCACCTTCCACAGAAGGGTTCACAAGGACAACCAGGTCATCGCCCAAGGATATGCCACCTGCCTGATTGGCCAGACGCTAGATTGTCTAGGAGCCTTAAATGTCACTGTGTACAATTCCAACGATCAATGCCCACGGGATAAGATCAACACTGTTACAGCTTTAAAACAGTATGACATTGTCACCAATTGCATAAGGGAACCTCCCAACTTTGTTGATTTAAGTGATATTGGCTCCCAGCAGGATATTGAGATTTGGGTTTGTAGCTGTGGAGGGGATTTATGTAATGGGTATGCAGCTATTCCGGGAGGTCCCGGGGGAAAACCTGGCAAAGGTGGGGCCAATAATAATCGTGCCCTTTTTGGAGCTACTTTTACCGCTTTACTAGCTATGTACGTAGCTACTGGACGTGGTATTCGAATGAACTGAAGATCCACAGCAATGGTCACTTGAAATGCAATGTATCGCTTTTTAGACTTGTCGGTTGTATCATTTTGATCATGCTAATTGACTTAAAATAAAAAAATAATTTATTTATGTAGCAGGAAATATAAGTTCTACGATGATCTGAAAATCTTTAAATTCCTCCGATTGAGATTGGCCATTAAAATAATTATGTAATATGCAGAATCAAAAAACTGTTGGGAATTGGGGCAATTTGAAGCTTTATATGGTCAATTGGCTACTGATCATTCATAATATAATACCTATTAGTAATAGGCGATTACATATTATAATGTGTCCAAAACACAAAACAAATTATGTATAGCCCCGTATGCTAATTATATGTTACCTAATGTCACTTTTGTAATGTCAAACGCTGTGGAAACGGTTAACAGCCAACTTGAAGACGAAACTAATTATTTACGAAAACGAATTAAATTAAACGAAAATAATTTATTTCATACTCAAGTTTTTTCTTTGCCCATTTTTCACATTATCTTCTTCTCATTCATCTGAAAATTCCTCATACTTTCTCATAATCATCGTGTCGTTTGCAATTCAGTTTTTTTTTAAATCGCAAAGCCCGGACTAGCCCTTGGTGTAGCCATGTATCTTGTGAACAACTTTGGGCCTTTGGTCCTTCTCTCCTCCTTGCTGGCTTTCTCTCTTGTCCCCGGGATCACTCCTCCTCTGGCAAGCGCCCGTAAGTATCCAACCCCATCTTGACCACTTAGACTTCAAACTGAATTTTTACATTTTGCTTCTTTGGCTTCAATTTATTTGAGAATCTGGTGAATTCTCCTGTGCCTTTGGAAGTATTGGTCCTGGTGGTGAACAACAAATTGAAATGATAAAATGTAGCGGTTCCCAAAATGTTTGCATGATTGATGTGACAACTGGAACTGCCAGTGGATGTGGACCAGGAGGGCAGGAGTCTTGTGGCATGGATCCAGTACCACAGGATGGGAAAATTTATTGTGCTCAGGGAACTAAAGACTTCTGCTGCTGTATTGATCCCGCTAATGCCTGTAATAATCACACAAGCCCTGAAACTAAAGACAAAATTTGTGCTGTTCCGGAACTACAGGCTTCCAAGTTGTGTTGTACCCCGGGTACATGCACTGCAGGTGTGTCCATGATGTCCATCCATCTTGACCACTTAGACTTCAAACTGAATTTACATTATTTTGCTTCTTTGGCTTCATTTTATTTCAGAGTCTGGTGAATTCTCCTGCTTCGAACAAAAAAAATTAGATAACGGTATAATTGCATCGAGTCAAATTCCGTGCCGCCAACCTAATATGTAGTGTTTGCTGGATTAGTACGGAAACCGGGCAAGGAAAATCTCAGTGTCAACCAGAAAGTACAGAACAATGTGGCGTTGTTCCAGTACCACAAAATGGATCGATTTACTGTGCTCCGGGAACGAAACACTGCTGCTGCGCCGATTCAACCACCCCAGCCACCATGTGCAATAAACATACCGACCCTGAAATCAAAGCCAGAATTTGTGCTGTTCCGGAACTCAAGAAGTCTGAGTTGTGTTGTGAGGAAAATGGAGGATGTACTTCTGGAAAGCCACCAACAGGTCCGGGAGGTTCGTCCCCAGCGCCTATCCTTTCGGGGTTTTCTTGGTTTGTTACTGGAACGGTTGGCATTCTCACTAAAGCGTAATACATTGGAAATGATAGGGACTAAAGAAAATTGGTTTTTGGATTGAAATAATGAATAAAGTAATTTGTGTCTGGAAGCATATTATTGTCTGTATTTGCCACTTGCTTAATTGTACATAGCTTTTGTAATTTCATTCCAATTTATTTGTTCGCATGATAGACGTGATTTGGGGTAATGTAAAACTTTTTTCAAATAAAATAGCTTTAGAAGGTAGCAAACTTTAAAACTGCAAAATATTTGAACCCCACTATATTTACCACATCTTTACTTCCTCCAACAAAAAGGTTTCCTCCAAATACCTCCTTCATTCCCTCCACGCATTATCAAGCAATTGAACATGATCACCGGTCACCTCCTCCATTCCCCAAGAAAAAAAGGTATAAAAGAAAAACGTCACTTTCTAATGTGAAACGCTGTGGAAACGGCCAACAGTCCAGTTGAGTACTAAACAAGCAAAATAATTTATTTTATAGCTTAACTTTTTTCTTTGCCCATTTTTCATATCATCTTGTTTTCATTCATCTGAAAAGTCCTCATAATTTCTCATAATTATCGACGTTTTTAATTCAATTGTTTGAAAATCGCAAAGCCCTTGGTCTGGTCATGTACCTTGTGAACAACTTTGGACCTTTGGTCCTTCTCTCCTCCTTGCTGACTTTTTCTCTTGTCACGGTGTTCATTCCTCCTGTTATGGCAGATATCGCCGGTAAGTAGCCCAAGTGCCAATTCAATCTTGACCTTTTAAATTGAATTCACCATTTCATTTTCCTCTCTGGCTTGATTTTATTTCAGAGCCTGTTGGTTTCTCCTGTAGTGAAGAAAAATCTACTAACGGTCTTATTTCGATTAAAAAAAGTGAGTGCCGTGAACCCAATAGTGTTTGCTGGATTAATGTGGAAACCGGGAAAGGACTTGCCAAGTGTCAACCAGAAAGTACAGACCAGTGTTTCCAGCATCCACTACCACATGATGGATCAATCCACTGTAGTCCGGGAACGAAACACTGTTGTTGCATCGATACAGATACAAATACCATTTGCAATGACCACACCAACCCGGCAATAAAAGCCAAAATTTGCGCTGTTCCAGAACTCAAGAAATCTGAGTTGTGTTGTGAAGTCGAGGGAGGATGTACTTCTACTACAGGTCCAGGAGGTTCGTCTTCAGCGGTTATTCTTTCTGGATTTTCGGGGTTTATTACTGGAACTGTTGGGATTCTCGCAGTGGTCATTTGGTAGAATGCAATTTGGAAAGGTCTAAAAAGAAAATTGGAATTTGGATTGAATAATGAATAAAGTAAATTGTGTTTGGAAGTAATTAAATATTGTCAGTAATCGCCACTTGTTTATCTGTGGCTTTTGTAATTTCATTTCAATTTATTTATTTGCATGAATTGCGTTGCTAATACTGGGGCTATTTAATACTTTTTAAATTAAGATTGTTTAAGAATGTAGCAAAAACCCTAAAACTGCAAAATGCTAGAACCCCTTTAATCTTAACACAGGCTATCATTTTCACTTCCTCCACCAGAAAGCTTTCCTCCAAAAACCTTCACCACGCATCATCAATCTCCATTGGACTTGGTCAACTCCACTTCTCCATCCCTCCCAAAGGAAGTGCACTTATCAAAAAGAATAATAGTTTATTAGTCTAATTTATCTCCAATTTACTAAACTTTTACAGAAATGGCCAATTTGCTAGAAAATAGCCTTGATGAATGAATGAAGGGCTGCATACGCTAATTCGGCAAATTGCAAGCTTATTTCCTAATGTTAAATACTGTGGAAACGGCCAACATTCTGTAAACGGCCAAATTGTAAACGACACCAAAAAAGCAAATAAAAATAATTTTAATTAAATAATTAAAAACTCTCCACTTAATCCACTCCATAAAGCACATAAAAACCGATTATTTTTCCGAAAATTACTGTTGTCTGAAATTTTTATGCTGAGGCTCATTTCATCATCCCAGCCCTTGACCATGTATCTTGTGAACAATTTTGGGCCTTTGGTCTTCCTCTACTCCCTCTTGGCTCTATCCTTTGTCCCAGGGATAATTGGTGGTAAGAAGCAACCTAATTTCAATCTCAATCCTTAACCGCTAAAAAATTATATAAAGCGTTTGCTTCTCCGACTTGATTTTATTTCAGGGCCGGAACATTTCAACTGTGTGGACGAGGAAACGCCAGGTGATAAGCCCGGTGAAGTTGGCCTCCCGAGCTATCGTTGTAGCTATCCCGATGGAGTTTGTTGGATTAATGTGGAAACCGGAAAAGGAAATGGGTGTCATCCAAAAAGTGCAGAGCAGTGTGGCACGGATGGGATAATACAGGACGGACGGATTTATTGTGCTAAGGGAACGAAACATTGCTGCTGTATTGATGCATCGGAACAGTGCAATGACCACTTTACAAATTCGAAGACTAAAGCCAAAATTTGCGCTGTTCCGGAACTCAAAGCCGCCAAGTTGTGCATTGCTCCTGATCCTGCAAAGCCTAGCTCTAGCTCAGCGACAACCTTTTCGGAGTTTTCTCAGATGATCACTGGAACGGTTGCCATTCTCACATTGACATTGGCTTTTTTCTAGAGTGTAATGCTTTGGCATGGACATGGGTTAACGGAGTTGGAAATAATGAATAAAAAATGCGCATTTGAAAGTATATGTCTGTCTGTACTATGATTCTACTTTGATTCTTTAAAAAAAGAAATGAATAACAAATATTTTGCTGACATCCGATACCAACTCCAGTCTCCAACGTCCATGATGCGGCTCTACTTTGTCTTGTAGCAAAATGCATCCGGGTACTTGCCAACCCCTGAAAATAAAAATGTGACAAGAATGTCAGATAATTTTTTTTGTAAACTTTAAAAGAAAGATCCAGGTGGCTACTTTGAGTGCACTCTTAGAAATGTAATTACTGACGCTTGCCACATGAGGAATGTCTCCATAAACAAAAGAGTGGTAAGGTGAAAACCAAGGTCCACAAGATTCATGGCAAAATGCCGGGGTGTGTGGAGGCGAGCGTGGAAATGACAAGAACATTTTGCAATTGAGGATAATTTATAATTAATTAAAATTAAAAAATTAAAACCTGAAAGAATGTAATCGCTCAAAAAATCATTTATTTTTTGCCATATTTTTACATATCAATGGACCTCTAGCATGGGGGGCGTTAGGTGACCTCTAGTTAGTTTATTGTTGGCCATTCTTTCTACATGGCTATGTGATAAGATACCTAGAATGTTTTTTAAAAATTATTGAACATTGGTTTTTGTTCGGTAACCTAAATGGCAATGCTTCAAAGTTTCAAGGTGCCCCAATTCTTAACGCTTTTGTCATTCATTTTGTACTTAAATTGTTAGGTAAATCAATCAGTCAAACAAGACCAATCAATTTTTTTCGCTAGAGGTTGTCTTTTTGTAAAGCACAAATTCATTTTGAATGTTTCAATTTAATTAAAAGCAGTAGAATTGCTTTGCATTTAATCAAGTTTATTTTGCTGTCGTAAAGACGTCGCATTTCTACGGTCGGTGATATCTATCTGATGGCGTCGCAGACGTCATTGAAAAAAACAATGATTACAGTGGTATGCCAATAAATAACGAAGTAAAATGTTGGAAAATATTCGTTTGGGATGACGTGATCATGGAATTCATTTGACACTGACGTGAACCAATCTATTGTTTTGCTTAATCTACCATTTACTATCGCTATTGCATTCGCACAGTGGAATTTTATCAACCGTAAAGTCTGCCAGACAAATTTTGATGAGTTTTTTTTGTTCAAGACTATCATGTAAATGCTACGTGTGAGTCTTCCAAGTTATAATTTGATAGTCTTTACTGCTGGCTTAAAAGTTAGTCAGTGGATTGATTGTCCTTGGTGTTCGAGCACACGTACAAACTCTGTTGCCTAACTAATTGTTTGGTAGAACGTGTGTTTTGCATTATTTGAACAATGGTTACTTTTTAGTTACCCAAACAGATTCCTAAACAATTCAAACTTTTTCTTTTGAATTTGTAGGAACTACAAATACGAGACGCCGTAGTATCAACTTCTATCTTCAAAATGTTTGCAACCCAAGGATCCTCCCGAAAACTCCAAATGCTGTTACTTGCAGTAGTAATTATTATTGTTGTTGGTGAGTCGGCGTTTGGCGCCTCGTTTGGAGACAATGGAGGAGCTTTATTTCGAGCAAAAAGGTCTCCTGTGCCTACCGAGAGTTGTGACGTATGTGCAATTTATTTTAAAATTAATTTTATCAGTGTTAGCATTCGATTTAAAGTTCTTATCATACTGTGTAAACTTTTACTTTTTGGTACAGAATTGCAAAATGTCTGTTTTGTTTTTTCTTTTAGGAATGCTACAGTATACATTCATCTTGCGAGTGCTTTGGAGATGCAAGTAAATGTATATGCGATGAAAATCGTGGTATGCAATATGCCAACGGGCGCTGATTACTGATTTTATGGGATGGCTATGACGTTGGGCTAATAATCTGAATTTATCTTTATTAACATTTTGCGATAAAATATGTTGTAACCAAGAACAGATTAAATTACAATCAATAAATATATTTGCGGTATGTTCTGTTCAAACTTCTCAAATTTATACAACCATAAGATATTCTTGCATTAATTTACACATTCAAATATCATCAAAAGACCTTATTCAAGTTCTCACTAACTTGGGCCCCTGCCTTAACTTTTTAGCCACATGCAGAATGGTTACAATTAATAGCTCATTCGAAAGAGCAACCCAAGCACTATTATTCCACAGTCCAGTTATGTCCCCATTCGCTTGCGCAAGGTCCAATTTTTGCAAAAATATTTGCAAAAATTCACTTCAATAAGCATTACATTGATATATAAAAACCTCATATATTCGTAACCACAAACAGAATGGTTACAATTAATAGCTCATTCGAAAGAACAACTCAAGTACTAATATGCCACATGCCGATAATGTTCCGATTCTCTTGCGCATGGTCCCATTTTTGCAAAAATATTTTGTAAAAATCCAATTCCATGAAACAGTAATGTCAATGTTGAAGTGGATTTTTGCAAAACTCGGACCATGCGCAAGCGAATCTGGCCATAACGGGATTGCACAATAATAGTGCTTGAGTTGTTCTTTCGAATGAACTATTATTAGTAACCATTCTGCTTGTGGCTAGGAGGATAGGACGTTTTCATATATCATGGTAATGCTTATTGAAGTGGTTTTTTGCAAAAATCGGACCATGCGCAAGTGAATTGGGACTTAACTGTACTGTGGCATAATAGTACTTGAGTTGCTTTTCGAATGTGCTATTAATTGTAACCATTCTGCTTTAGACTGTAAAGTTAGGGCAGAGGCCCAGTGTAGTGAGAACTTGAATATGGCCCTTTAAAGGAAATTACCGGGAAAAGTAAAAATTGAAAGTTTATCATTGAAATTATATCTTGCGCAAAAGCTGTAGCATATAAGAAAGGTGCACATTACATTTATAACACACCCAAACTTGTCAAGTAACAACGATGCCGTTGTTCAAATCACGGGCTAAAAGTAATCCAAAGTACTATCCATTTCATTTGACACAATAAATATTTTGTAGGGGTATACGTCATGAACATTCACTCTTGGCTCGAAATGATCTTATGCTGTGGTATTTTAGAAACTGCAACTATACAAAAACCCTTTTTTTGCAAATGGCAATATCTCAAACATTTCAATTTTATATTTAAGGATTTACTGTTTACTTAATATTGATTGCATACAAATCGCTACGTTTTTGAAATTGCTTTCAAGTTAATATGTTTGTTTACTATTCATCTGCTTACTACTGTTTGACGTCTCTTTTTACATTTTCTACAAATAGTTACTTAGGAATCAAAATTTATATCTATAATTCTTATATTATCCGAAAATGTAGCACAATTCCAACTTAGCTTTTGTATTAGTGAAACTTTTACTTCTACGAGCCAAACACCAATACATATTACACACAATATCATCCACAGGCAAAATGGTATCCAAAATTTGTCTGCGTTTATTTGATCTAACTTTATTTCTACTTTTGAAACAACCGATTGTTGTAAAGCCGTTTTCAAAATTCCATCATGTTTTAAGTATGCAACATTGGCCCACTTTTGCCACGTTGAGAGTAATCCACTGTCGCGAATATGACTTGCTGTTTTCAGCATGTACAATTGATTCTGAGTTTGAAGCTCTAATACTTTCATAACTTCATAAATATTTTCCTTAATTGAGTAGCACTGGGATGCCCCATCCATTCCTAGGGTTTTATCTAACATGTTTTGCCAACTGATTTTCTTAATATCAAGATCCACGTCAAATTCAAAACGCAACAATTTCTCAGTAATTAGCTTTGAATTATTTTCAAAATATTTAGCAGTTGTTATCTTGTAGCTACTATTGATGTAGTTGTATAATCCCAGCTCTCGAAATTTCCACTTAAAGGCTTCATGAAAACTGTACTCATGTGTGATACCAACTAAATCGGTAGTCGTGATTTAAAGCTTCTCTAACCGTTGTGAAAATTTTTTCAGGCTCAGGTACACTAACAACACTGGTAATGTTGTTTTCATACAATGTGCAGAGAAAAAAACCACTGATTGCCAGTGGCAACAATGGCTTTTCAATTGGCTGTTTAGTCAAACTAGCTACAAACCTGTCAACATAAAACCAGCTTTTAAACGACCTTGCTTTGATTTTTTGATACAGCATGAGAAATGTTATAAAGCCAAAAAGTGTCAAAACATAAACTGGAACACCCAGACTGCCTGTCCATAGGTACAAGTTGTTCTGCTGAATTTTAGCATTATTTTTTAATTTGCAGTACACGGGGTACATATATGCCTTCATGAAATATTCATACTCTATGCCGTAGCCACTTTTCTCGTTTCTGCTACTAGCAGGTTTTATAAGGACAAATTGTTCCCTGTTTTTAGAATTTTGCACTGCCTCCACTTCTGCTTTAGTTTTACTTTTTAGATTTAATGAAAGATTATGAAATTTAAATAAATTGATTAAACACATCAGTTCTGGGCCGCAATGGTATGCATCCTTTGCACTTTTCAATAGTTGAATGCATGAATATGGATTGTTACTGTATTTCTTAAAATATTGGCGAGAATTGAATCTAAACCCAACCAATCCAGTGATACTTTTCATATGACCATTTGTGAAAAATTCTCTGTGGATTTTAGATGGGTTTTGTAGGACATTTGAAAGGAATGCAAAATGCAAATTTTTTGCACAGGGATTACCCTCACAGAATCCATTACAAATTAAACGAAATTGACAAGCCGTTCCAACCAGACCTACTTTCATAAATATTTTAATAGGCATTGAATTTCGGAAGTCTAACTCAACTGAACTTGCATAATACTTTTCAGACGTCTGTTCCCACTCGTAAAATAAGTATACAGTTGATACTTTGTGAGCTTTGTGTCCAAGTGCGGAAAACAGATTCAAGATTTGCTTTTTACTAGTGGCTAATACTATGTCAAACGTTGTTTCAAATTTTGAAGTATTTAAAGCATGTAATGCTGAAGAATTTTCTGCAGGGTGTACTATCTTTACAAAGTGATTTAATTCCGATATATACTCAACGGTTTCAGAACTGCAGTGAAATAATTGATTTTGGAATTTTAAATTTCGTAAGCTTAGAGAAACAAAAATCCTAAAGTAATTCAAATTTGCCTGTTCAACAGCGTAACACCACGTCGGAGCAAAAAATGAAACACAAATTAAGGTTTGCCACATACTGCTGGACTCAATTCAATTTTTTATTTGTCATCTAAAGTAAATTAGGTTTGGAAAAGTTGTTTGAAGCACTGAACTATATTTTATGTATTTTGCTGTAAGTTTTAGAAAACACGAGGTAATATTGTCAAAAGTCGAAAGCTTGACACTTGTAAAAAGTTTCGTGATAAAATATCGTCGTTTAAATGAGATATTTTTACATCTACTTGAACACCAATGCACGTGTAGGTGTGCTTTTAGCAATAAAACGTCATTTCCTTGCTCAATGACATTTTCAGTTGTAAGACTGCTAAAAAATTCATTACATTTTAAATACTTTACTTGAAAACTTAACTTGTATAACAAAGATTTCAATTAAATTGATGGAATGTCAAGCGTTAAAAAGTGCATTTAATATATGATCAATTGAAATGTGTGAGTAGACGGGTTCGCATAGCTTTTGCAAAATTGGGTTAAACTTTTCATGTCGTTGCGCAAAAAAAAAACACTAAAACATGTATTATTTCGAAGTTAGTGGAACACTATGTTGTGTTCAATTTGAAAAATTGATTGCCAACCTATCAATATTTTGGTAAACAGGTTAAGGTTACGTAGGTACTGCAACCTTTTTGGAATTTCTAGAAAATGTTTATCATTCGTAATTTATTATCTGTTTGCGCTATGCACTTAAGAATTAATATTTTTCAAACAATTTCATTTAATGTCTTTTCTCTCATGTTTACTTTGCTTTAGTGCCGGTTAGAAAATTAAAAGTTCCAACATTGTAGATTGGTTATTTGAATTATTTTTTACGGTTATGTACTAATCAAAAATGAAGATTAATGTAAACGTTCTGTAGAGCTTAGCTTAATTAAAGTTGGTTGAGTGAGCACCTTGTATATCAAGCAACACTTAAAATGACAGAATAATGGACAACTCGGGTTGTAGGCTGAGAAAATTTAACGGTAGTAAAAGGATGTATACAGTACAATTGTACATAACGAGGAGTAAACACCTAAGTATTAAAATATAGATAGCCTCAGTTTGAAAGATGCTTTGCAGTGTATGATTTAAAATTCTGTAGAAACTTTGCACTAGCGGAAACAAAACTTCTGACAAAGCACTTCCACAAAAAAATAAATCATACAATAAGAATACGATAACTGCAATTGCCACATGAAAAACATTGTAACACTTACTAATAATATTTTCTAATTTAATTGAAAAGGCATGTAGCGCATATCTTTGGCGTTGTTCATTCACACATTTTCGGTACAACACGTTCTAAGACATTTTACATGAAAACAATTGTATTTATATTAATTGGTAGAAGTTGGTATTTGTCTTCGATTTATTTGTATTTGAAAAACAAATTTTCTAAACAAAAATATTTATAGCAGATTGCCTTTATGCATTTCACTATCTTATTTTGATAACTTAGGATATAAATTTTATATGCAAAAATGCACCCAATTATCAATAAACGATAATCGGGTTTTTCAATATATCTTTCTGTAAGAATAAAAGAAGCTACATGATTGTGCTCTGAAAATTCTAACCAAATCTCTTCTCAGTTTATTGCATTAACAAAGCCAAGAAATTGAAATCATTTATAAACAATTCATAACAAATGATAACTTACCGTTATGAAGAATATAAATACATACTGGGCAAAAGTAAGACATCATTATATCATTACTTTTATACTGATTTAGATATTCCTATATTAAAATGGAATGTAAACGCGAAACATTACGTTCAAAACCACTTAGATTGCACTTATAAAACATGTATCGGCAAAGGCATGTAACAAGGTTTATTTAAGGACACTTATCAAAAACCTAAACTCTACTAAACGAACAACCGCAAAGGTAGTGCGCTTTAATCCTATAAAATAAATACACAACACAAGCACACTACTCTGCAAAGGAATACTTTCGGTTCGCCACTTTGCACAAAAATATCATAATATGCGTATTACACTAGGAATTTTTATGTACAAAAAAGCCGGTCTCATTCTGTTCAGAAATGTTGGAATTTTAGAAAAATTTACACGCCTACCTTCTACCCATTATTTTTGCAAAGATATTGGAAAAAATGCGCATGAACATACAGCTGCTAGCCACTCCATTGCGCCAACCTTTGTGCTAGAGGTTTTTAAAAATAGTGGATGAGTAAATTGACATTTAAGTTTTAGAAGCAATAAAAGTTGCTTGACTAACTTGCACTGGCTTAATTGATCATAGAGGCCCAATTTTCTGAGAACCCTCAGGTTATTTGTGTAATTACTGACGTTTTATACAAATTGCTGTTATGATAATAAAAGTGTTTACTACTGAATTTGAGTGAACAGTTAATGTTTTCTAAGTACTTTTGTTCGGATTGGAAGCACTTAGCTTACTCAACTTGATTGTATAATATCAATATTTTATCGTGTGGAGCTATTAAGAACCTACAATGTATTTACATTAGTACTTTGATGTATTTTCTAAATTACCTTCATAACACAACTAAAAGCATTTCATTGAGCGTAAATTGAATTACTTGAAAGGTTTTATTCACACGGACGATTGCATTTGTTGTTATTTGGGGTTATAGAATAAATGTTATCAATTAATTAACGAAACTTTTACTACGTGTACAAATTAACAAAAGCGTATTTTAAATGCTTTAGCAAAAGGCTTTTATGTATTTAACAATGAATTGAGCACAATTTTTACATAAATTAATTTCTTTGATTGACCAAATTCTAGATAGGCGTATTTTTTATTAGGAAGACAAACATTTTATGGACACGAAAAATAACTTATATGCCAATGAATATTTGTCTATTGCAGAAACGAATTTGAGTTTGTTTTATAAAGTTTCGTGATACTTTAGTAACATTTTGCAAAACTTTTTAGACCTGAGATACTCACGAAAAGGACTTAACGTGTTTGCTAATAAGGTTATCGGTAAAAGGGCATTACTGTTCATTTGTTTGGATTGTGTATTTTCCATGAATTGTGAAACATCTTAACCATTCAAAGTTTGATTTACTAATTTAGATTATTTGATTATATAAATGACAATTTATTCTTGTTTTAATTATCGTCCACTGGCTAAATTCACATTGATAACCAAACTAATGCTAATGTTATGATCTCCACCAGCGTTACCACCGCCTCCAGAAGAATTTAAAGATGTCAAGTTATAATTTCCATTTCCTGGAGCGTAAAAGCTCGTACTATTTCCATTTCCACTGGAATGTCCAGGAGAAATGGAACCATTTCCAATAACAAAGTGATTGTTGTCCGTATTTTCTCCAATAACTTGTTCCTGGTTTTGGTTAGCCGGTCTGGCTAAACAAGTACATTTTCCATTGAATAGACAGCCGTAATAAGGAAAGATCACTTGAGTTACGTTAAAACAGTTGGAACAGCGTGTGCGACATATTCGGGTAAGATGAAGAAATGTAGCGGAAGCAGGATCGGAATCTAGGTCGCATTTGATTTCCGTTTGGTTTATAGGAGGTCGGTCGCCAATGCGGCAACGGGGAAAGCCTGGTTCGTAACCAATGGGTAGTTGACCTTGCGCGTAGGCCTTAAAATGAGTAATAATTAATTTTTGAGAGAATATTTCAGAAAAGTTTTGAGTGTTTGTACTTTACCTGGAATAGAAATACAGACCAGAAATATATCAGCGTTTGGGGCAAAACGAGAACCAGTTTCATTTTGGAGTTGACTTTGAAGTAACCTTGAACTTCTAGAAATGGAAGGAAAGTGAATGCTTCTTTATGGAAGGTAAATTGAAACTGCTAGAAATTGCATTCCCATTTGACACAACATTGGTTATACGTTTGCTTCAAGTTTATTTGATTTAGGTGCAGGTGGAAAGGCGATTCAAAATATTTTTTGTGGTTTAAACGTTATTGCTAGAAATGCTTGTGATTTATGTCTTTTCGTTGAAGTATTGTTGGCAGAACAAAAATTGATTACAAAAGGCTAAGCTATTTTCAGTTGTACAGTTTATTTTTTAACGCTTTTTATTTTCTTTATTCTATACCGGAATATAAGACTCGTAATGAATAAATGCACAACCACCAATGGCTAGCAATATGATGGATTAGGAACTCTGTTCATATCAATTGTTTTAATGGTTAAATGAAATGTTTTTAAGTATGCAAGACCTATGACATTTACCTCCTTGTTTACCAAGCTCTTAATACAGTTACGTAAATTTGCAATAAGTGTGTAAAATTGTATTTTTGAGCAATTCAGAGCTGCTTGATGTAAATTAATTAGATTTTGATGAATTTGATTAATTAGAATGGTTGAACATAAAATTTAAACCATTAAGCTTTATTGACGTACTAATAGTTGACATATCTTATATTTGATTCATTTGTTATAACTATTCATTTTTATATTATTTGTATAAAATGTAATACATTTTTAGCAAGAATGATAACATGTTTCGTAGGTCATAGCAATTCATGCAATTGGTATACTGTTTAACATACTGTATTTTTTTAAACTAGTTATTTTAATTGTAGTAATGTTATTTTTGGTTTTTATTATTCTAATATGACATAAGTTGATAATCATTTTTTATCTTGCTATTAGTAATTCAAACAATTTTTAAGTACTAGTAAAGTAATTTCACACAACCTTTGCAACTAGCAACATCCTCCGGACGATGTGCAATAGCCACAGGAACTGCAGGCTGAGCAAGCGGCAAGTACTGTTGTGCTAGTTGAGCTATTGGGTGTAACGGCTGAAACGCCGGATGAACCATGATCCTGCACATTGTTAATTTTAAACGCTGTGGCGTCGTAAACAGTAACAGCGATCATAATGAAACCAATTAGTATAACCTGAGAAGTTGCTGACTTCATGTTAAAAAATTATTCTAATTTTCTAAGTTGAAATTGCACTTGAAAATTGAATCTAAATTTACTCTCAAGTACTCTCCAGTAAACGCAAGGTTGCTTCCGTTGACTAAATGAAGTAGTTTGTTTCACGGTCGGGAATTTATTCCATATGGTTCTTTAAGTGTGCGCTATGCACAAATTACACTTCTTTGCAGTTTTGTCAATTCAAATATTTATTAGTTATCTATTCAAACCTATAACTTAATAGAAATACAACAGTTGTACCAAGTACAACAGGTTATGATTAGAAAGCGTCTGGCAATAAATTAATACTTGAATTATGACCTTCTGCTTCTAGCCCATCTTTTCTAAACAATAAAACTTCGACTTCTTAAACAAATATTGTAAGACTATTGCTTGTTTTTGACGGCAAAGTGTCCATTGATTTGACCCGTGTGGTAAATGATTACAAGTGTGGCTTTTTACAAACATAAAATGATTTGTTTATACCACATAGACGTAAAAGGTCAAGACAACTATGAATAATACTACACAATTTATACTGCAAAATTGATTATCCTTAAGTTGATTTATTTTTATATTATTTTTATTGACCCAACTCGTTTGAAAATGAAATCAATCACTAGAGTACTCAAAGTTTGAATAAAATGAGTAAATAGATTTTTTAGCTCATAACAGGCAATAAATTATGGGGACCAGACAGTACTAGGAAATCATGTTGAACGTAAATGGCTGCTTTTTTATTACTGACTTGTTTTTAATTTCAATTCTGAACAAAGTTCAAGTTTACGGCATACAGCGCTTATAAATCACTTACCTATATTTTACGGGAGACTTGTCTCGTTGCATTTTCATGTATTAATTTTTTGTGTATAAAAGCCTCGTTCTTAGGCTGAACCATAAAATCATTTCTAGTTCTTGATTACTGTAATACTTACTAGCTTAACATTTTTGGACCCACCAAGTCAACAGTTTATTCATGGTAACGTACCTGTTTGCAAATTATTGACATTTAAATTTTTATCTTGACATAAATTCATATTTAGATAGTTAAATTACTTGTACAGATGACTTCCAAGATTGTACTCCTTGTATCTCTGCAAATACTCCTAGCCATAGCCGTCACCTCACAGTACCCACCGGGTGGATTTGAGTACGGCAATCGTCGAGGGGATCCCCGGGTTGTTCAAATACACAACTTCTTTGGAGGTCTTGGAGTAAAAATTCCTCCAAGACATAGAACAACCCCTCCACCAACAACTTGGGCACCCTCCACAACTGAGGCTTGGACCTGGGCTGAAGGCACAACGGAGCCTCCAACAACAACCAGCGGAAATTATTACCGACGAAACAAAGAAGCACCAAAGCCCGTGCCTCAGAAAAGAAATGCAAAGAAGTCAAAGTCTAGCTAGATGAGGTTAATTGTAAAATTGTCTTTTTAATAAATTAAATGCACTAACAATCAGCATTATATAAATGGTTTTCAGCTCACTTTTTGTTTTTACGTTGTTTCAAATTATTTCGAGTTGTTTGAAATGCTACATCTCTACAATATTACGAGAATAGTACATCCTTTGGCATAACCCACAATTAAACAAATATGACATAAACTGTTTTCTTTAGTTTTCATTTTCTTTGACTTTATGACACAGGCTCAAATGCGTTATAAACTAGCTCGACAACACGTAGATTGAATCTTTGGCCACAGCAAAAACGTTAGAAATAAATTATGCAAAAAATTAATGCTGTAATAAATGTGCTGCATGAACCACTCAGCGGAATACAGAAGTTTTGTATTTCAAGTTAAAGTTATGCTTGCATATTATTTAAATTTAAAATTGAAATGCAATCTTTCTTGTTGTTATTGTTTAAAACTTGGGCTATTACAAAACAAATTTGTCATAAATACCAAATAATAAATACATTGCCTCATTAAATAAGCCAAGAACAACTGAATGAATATTTTGAACATGCGGGGGCTATCAAACTGCCAATTACAATTTATAGCTTTGTACAATAACAAATAACTCACTCGTAATTTACTGGAATCGTGCTGATGCTTGCACAACTGCCAACAATATAATGATATTTTCAAATGATTTATTTTATGGGTCTAAAAATAAACAGTTTATTCAGTACAATTAAGTTGTTTCATTACTTGAATGTTGGAGCAGTTCTAACGATAAAAATTTAATATAGCGATAATTTCAGAGTTCACAAAATTTAAGTCTGTATGAAATGTTAAAATACGGAAACGGGCAAACTCATAAATTAAATGTAATAGGAAGTTAGTGAACATAGCTGTCAACTCTACCTCTAACAAATGGGTATAAAGCAATTTAGAAAAGTTTTGTTGGCTGGTGACACCACAAAAATTATTATGTGTACATACGTAAAAAAAGCATGTTGTTTATAAACAATAAAGCCATTGAAAATGGTATAAAACGAGCAAACTATTTTAATTAATACTTCATTCTTTGCAGGTTGACTTGTAATTATCTGATTCATAAGCCCGCATAATAACTCCTAAACGATATTTCTTGACATCTTGGTATTCATCAAATTGGAACTGGCAATATTTTGTTGATTAAGCTAATACAAAATTTTTGCTTCATACAATGTATCTTTCCTTTCAGATAGTCCTTGCCTTCTTTGTAGCAAGTGCTCTAATTGAAGCCGCACCAAGAAACAGACAACAAATTGATAGAAACGCACCTGTAGTTTCGCAAAACAATAATTTCTACATTGGCGCGGAAAGTCTGTGGCTACCAAGACGTACGACACGACATCGACGCACTACTACAACCACCACAGGGAGCACGCCAGTATACGAAGGAACCAGTTCTACACCTCCATCACCTGGCGACACTACCACAGCAACTGACGGAACCACTGGAGGGACCACCCCAGCACCTGATGGCACTACTGAAGCTACCACCCCACCATATGAATACCCATCCTCGACATAAGACGAAACTTCCACAGAGTATATAATACAGTATCTTCTTTTCCATAAATTTCAAGCAAGAAATCATTCAAATGGCTTGGTATATCAAAAATAATCGTTGATAAATAATTATATAGAATAAAATTCTTAACGCCTGAAAAATATTTGCTGCAGTAATGGTTATTTTTTCAAGGTTTAAGGGAATACGCTTGCAGTTCAATCCTTGAATGCTTAGATACTGGACAAAAGCTTATTTTGCGCAAAAACACAAAATGCAAATAACGGTCTGTAAAGCCAGTACTAATTATATCCACTTAGTTTAATAAACTATTTAATTTAGTAAATTTAAAGCAGTTTTAGAAACTACTTCTACCACAAAACTGAATACCGACAGAAATATTCCCATACAGCTAATTTGCCAAACCGACAAAATAGAATATAGACTCAATGGCTCCTCACTACTTTCTGCATTTTGCCTGTTTCTACCTGAATTTATATACACTTTTCCTGTTTTAGCATCGTATTTAAGCACACTATTAAAATTCCACTTTTTGTTAAACTTAGCTTCCATATTAACTTTTCTAAGCAAATGCTCAAAGTATGCATTTGTATACATAGCGCTTAATCGCTTAATTATTCCGTTGTCAACCAAAGATTCTAAATAACCTTTGAAAAATGGCAGGACATACCCCGGACTTTTAAAATACCATACTTGCATAACAGGAAACAATTTTCTTTCCGAGTTGTAATAAACTTTAGCACTGGCAAATATTCTAATTAAAGGTAGCAGGTAAAAATTAGCAAAATTTCTAAAACCCTTTCTTGGAAACACGCTGTAAATAAAAGCAGTTCTTTCCAGAATCTTAACTTTAATTGGATTCACACATTGACGTTCTAACACAGTGAAAACCATATCACACGTGGTAAAACCACTACCGTTTACAATTCCTTGAATAACCTCAGCAGCAGATGAAAAATATGCTTGTTTAGATTTCAGACTGATAACTTTTACCTTTTCTGCAAACAAATTTGCATACTTTTTATAATACCTTACTGTATTGTTATCTCGCGTAAGTAAATGTCGTAATTTAATATCTCCATAAACATTAATCAAACTATCTGTTAAAACCTCTTTAAAACTACTTGGCAGATTGTCAACTTTTGGTTCTGCACTTAGTAACTCAAACAAGTCAGAAATGTAACCTTGTCTAAATGTAAAAGTGGTAAGTAGCCACGCCACCAACAAAATAACCGCTTTTCTATTAACCCATTTGGTATGAATATTGCCTTGCTCAAAGCTAGAGACCAATACCCACCACCTAATTTCTGAAGATGCGCCAGTAGCTAAGCGAAGAACTTCGGCGGTTACCATTCCAACGTATAAAATAAAACACCATTGCATCCACGTAAATACTTTTGTTAGTACATTTATACCTACACTTTTTCTTAACTCGTGTTTGGGCACCAGCACTGCATACTTGAAGCCGTCAAAAGTTGCCCCAAAGGACAAAGGTATTTTGATGTTTTCATTGTTGCCAATTTTCTTAAAACCGTAGGTTACATACTTGTTATAAAATTTTTCACATTGTGGGCTGGTGCAATTTATACGCTGAAAAATTATAAAGAGTGTACACAATGTAAAACCGTCTCTACTGCTAAATTTATCGTGATCGAAATTCCAAATTTGCTTCCAATTTCGGCTATTACAGCCATCAAGTTTGGATTTTACTTTAGGTGAGTGCAAATGCTGGTTTTTATTGATTTTCATCCATTCGCCAATTAATGTGGATAACGTAAGCTTTATTTGTGGCAAAGGTAATAAAGAAATATGCTGGCAACTTAGGCAAGCTACAGAAAGCTTGATTTTAGCAACGTTGTTTATATGTGTTTGTTGTAACACCAAAATCTTTACGCTCCATTGCCAGTTTAATCTTAATTTTGCAATGTTCTTCTCTGGTATAGGAAAAATTGCGTTGTTTGCCAAGAAAATTATTAAAAAGTCAGGAATGTTTAAAGGCCAGAGCTTTTTCCAGAGCCAGTTATATGTTTTAGAAAGGTAATATGATTTCAAAAATAATTTTTGTGATTTTTGCCTACTTCTGTCAACTTTCAACCAATGCAGAGTGCAAAACTTTGACAAGCGGATTGCGGTATAGATTTTAATGTAGCGTGAACTATAGAGACTATGCTCAAACGATGCAAAACAGTAAGAATATTGGATTTGAACTTGGAATGTGGAACGTAGTACCTGATTATCTAATAAAGTAGTATTGTAGTGCATATTTGAACAAGACATAAAATGCACTGTGCAATCAAGAAGAAAGTTTTGAATTTGATGATTTGAATACCAGGTGGAAACTACTGACGCTAGAGAAAAAGATATGTTGAATAAAATCAGGCAGAATATAATTAAAATTGGAGCTTTGTTTAACATTTTTCCAAAGTTTATGTAAAAGGATTTTTAATTACTTTGTTATACGTTAACTCGATTATGGCGCACGCAGTTCGGAACTCTAACAAGAGCCGTGGACAAATTGTAAAGAATGTAAGGTGAGCATAATAAATATATTATATAAAAACTGAGTTACATATGTTTACATTTTACATACTACAAAGGATCATACATGGTTCATCGACAGCATTTTAAGGGTGTTTATAATGTTATATCAACATTTGCCAAAACTCTTGAATACTAACCTGGCACGTAAAGTTTTAGAACACCAACATATCGTTGAATATCAGTGCAAGCATTGTGTAATAATTATGAGTTGTTTAGATTAGAGGACAATTGTTTGAATTATTGTGTGAAACTCAGAAGCAAATAAAAACATTTGTTAAGCTGTTAAGTTGTGTATTTATATATTAAAAGTGCTTTCAACTATTTGATAAATTAGAAATGAATTAGACTTAGTGCTTACTTTTGCTTATGAAAAATGATATTCAAGACACACCCTGCTTTAATTAATTGATTTGTGGTAATTCAACCATTCGTTTTGTTCAATTCATGTAAGCATACTCAGACCAGTAATGTGATAGTAACTATGAGAAAGCTTTAAACATGGCAATCATTCGTGGAAACATATTTGAAGTAAAAATACTAGCTGGTTTAAAACCAGTATTAATAGCTGGAAAATGTCTGGGTGTTCTTTGTTACAAGGATGGTGATATATCTGCGTCAAAAACCTGTTTTAACAAGATTAACAGGAAGAAGATTTCAAAATGGTAACATACATATAAACTCAAACTTTTTTTAGGGTTTTTAAAATGTAATTACGAACATAATATTAATAGGTACATTGTTCAACTCTTATATTCCTACACACTGTTGTTTTATTCTCTGCTTCGAATAATTGGAAGAATAATTACAAGCGTGGAGAAATTCAGCTCTACCTCAAGTCTAGAGGAACGTTTGAATAATCTCAGAAATGCTACAGGAGATACATTAGCAAGCTTTTACACGTAAGAAATAGTAAAACATGAATAATGTGCATGTCATTATTTGACTAAATATATTCATTTTTGAAGGTACTACTTTCTCCTTACAAATTCAAATCGCTTATACGCACTTGTTTTAAAAATCAACAAGTTTGCTTTAGAAATATCGTCTACTAGTCTAAACTTCACAAAATCTTTAAAAACTACAAAAAATTCACAATCCTATAAAACCGGATATCCGGCCTTTTGTTTAATCACTTTAGTAGTTGTAGCCATTTACGGAGCAACTGAAAACATATTTTACAATTGGCAAGTAGCAAACCGTTATTTTCAAGAATTTCATGATTCCAGCATCAACGTTTCTCTATCTGCCTATTTGTACGAGCATCATTTAAATCAATTTGGCCCTTTGAAACCAGCATTTCATCCAGTACTTTCAGTTGTTATTATGATTTTTTCAAGCGCGTATATAATTCTTCCTTGGCTTTATGTAGATGTTCTAATCATTGTATTAAGCAAGTCTATGACAGAAATATTACAAAACTTACATACAACTATACAGTTAGGTGTTGTTGAGTATGAAGATATTATGAGTGCAAATAGCGAAAAAGCAAAAAAAAACGGAAATCCAAGGGAGCTTCTAGAATGGTGGGAAACTATGCGGAAAAGGTATTTGTGCATGAACACGTTGCTAAGTGAAAGGGGAAAGTTTCTGGGACCTCTGGTAGTAATTTGTTTTGGAACCAATATGTATTTTATTGTTACCAAGGTACATTAAATATCAAGTGTTTATATCTAAATGTATTATATTATCAAATAATTTGTTTGATTTTTACTCAAATTTTGTACAGTTGTATAATTGGATATCTCCTACTTTGTGTTCAAGCAATGAAGCCTTATACAATTATTTTGCTTTTACCAGCTTCACTTTTAGAGTTTTCTGTGTAACTTACTTTATAACAAATGTTCATCATGAAGGGCGTTTTATGCTTCAAGCTTTGCAGCAAATACCCAGCTCTATGTATACACCTGGAGTCAGTGAAAACAATATTTGAATTTGATATGCATTATTTCTTATTATTCGTAATGTGGTGTAAATTGAAAAAATATGATTAATTTGCAAATATTTGATTTCATGCCTGAAATTGTTTTTCAGGTGGAACGCCTTGAACGAAATTTGATTGCCACACCTTTTGGAATTACGTTGTTTGATACATTCTTGGTTACAAGGCAATTGTTTGTTTCCATTATTGGTTTTATACTTTCCGTGGAAATTGTTTTGCTCCAGGCAAAGCAATCTACTTAAAAGTGTTTTTGCAATTACTGTTTTCAAAGCTGTTATATTGATAAATGTACCAAGCGTATTTAATCTGAATATTTTCCAAACTTCTACTTGTACGTTTGCATAAGAAACTTAGTGGCTTACGGAAACCTATTTTTATTGTGAAATAAGTATTATTGCGTAATTTTAAAAAAATGAAACCAAACGACAAAATTGGTTCTAATACTATGTGTACAGTGATTCTGATGGGGTTTACACCCATAGTAAAATTTGGAAATTGTTTAGGTGTGTTTTCTAGAAGCGACATTGTACCAACTGATATCCTTCCAAGTGGTTCCAACCTTCCAACAACGAAAAAGAGCCCTAGCAATATTTTAAAACGGTGAGGTTTGTTAGATTACACAAAAATTAATACTTACTAGCTTCAAACAAATAGTTACCTAATAATTTTCTTTTCAAATCTTTTCCAGACTTGAAGAAGAAAGAAGGCTTGAAAGAACTATTCGCAGAATAAACTTTCAATGTGTTTATTCTTACGCGCTGCTGCTTTACTCTGCGCTAAGATTGTTTGTCAGAGTAAAGAGCACATTAGAAAGATTTGGTTCCAGTGGAAGTCTAGAAGGTCGCCTTGAAAATCTGGTGTTTACATTCATGGAAGCCCTTTCCACTTTTTGCACGTGAGCTTTCTAGTAATTATAAAATAAGCTTTGTTAAAGTTTTATAATGAAAAACGTTTTGTCAACCGAAGGTACTTCTACCTAGTTTCAAATTCAACCCGACTACAGTACTTAATCACAAATATTTCAAAACTAGCTTCTGAACTCCAAGTGAAAAAAATTGATAATGATCGCACGTCCTATTGGAAGCCAGGATATCCTCGATTTTGCATTTTAATTTTGTTTACCATTATTGCTTTAGGTGTAGCAGAGAACCTAACGTATAACCTGCAAAATATATTATGGCATGTGAAAGAAATGCAAAGATTGAATATTAATCAAACCGTCATTGCATACATTTATGAGATCCGATTTGCAGATTATGGAATATTCAAACTATGTTATCATCCTGTAGCTGCAGTTGTAATAATGTTTCTTAATAGCATGCATGGAGTTCTTGGTTGGATGTATGTAGATGTTTTAGTGATTGCGGTTAGCGGAGCTTTGTCTGAAGTGTTGAAGTATTTTAACAAGTATATTCAGGAGAAAAGGTTGGAGTTTCAAAATGTGATTGGTTTCGATGACGAAACTTTTTACATCGCGCAGCAAGCTGGAAAGAATATAAATGTATGGCAAGGTTTACGAGAAAAGTATTTAAAAATTATTAAGCTAACAAGTGACGTTGGGAGGTTTTTGGGTCCGTTGATGGTGATTTGTTATGGTACTACCATTTATCTAATCGTGGAAAATGTAAAATTCCAATTGTATCGAATTCATTTTTTAAAATGTTATTTTTTTATTCATTATTACCCGCTTAATAGCATATTTTTACAAATATATTCTAGCTTTATAAATGGCTAAGTCCTGCGCAATCATCCAACGAGCAGATCTATTACCGTGTTTTTGCTTTCACCACCTTTGTTATTCGGGTCTTCTCAGTGACATATTTTGTGGCTGATGTTCATCAAAATGGATTAGCTATTTTAAATACGCTACAAGCATTACCGAACTCACTTTGTACATTGGATGTAATAGATATGATATGGTTATATATAGTTTTGTATATAGTTGAGCAATAATACACGAAGCTAAAATGATTGAATTGTTGTTAGGTGGAGCGCCTGGAACGGAAGATGATTACAAATCCATGTGGAATAGTAATTTTTAATACGTTTCTAATATCACGAAACTTTTTTGTGTCTATTATTGGGTTTGTGTTTTCTTGTGAAATTGTTATGCTCCAAGCTAAAAGCATTGGGTAGCATCAATAAAAAAAAATAAAGAAGTATTAACAAATGCATTGAAATGAGTTTTTTTGTTTGATAAATCAATAAAAGTTATATTATCATTAAGTGTTCGTTTACTTAGTATATAGCATTACATGTATTGAATTGTGTAAAATCATGGTTCATACAATAGCAATGAAAAAAGTTATAAACGGTATAGAGTTTCTCGAAGCTTCAAAAAAGTGTCAAAAGAAAACAATTTTTCTTTTCGATCATTTTGATTGGCATGCTGATCTTCGGAAAGGTTCCTGGAATTCTCTATAGATGATTGGACAGGTTGTGAACCGGACAATATTTTCTCATCATAGTTCTTACCATCTTGTTCCACAACAAAAAATGTAAAATTTGAAATAAGTTTAATTAAACTTAAAAATATATTGAAACTTAAATTTTTACAATAAAATCTAATACCAGAGCATTTCCGTTGATGTATTCGGTGACCCATTCTAGACACAAACTGTTTTGCGCAACTTTTGCAAACATACGGTTTTTGCTTTAAGTGTTGTGTGAGCTTGTGATGTTTTAGATCTGATTCCGTATAAAACTCTGCTCCACAATCCTTGCACTCATTTGGTCTTTCTTTGATTAGGTATCTCAAATGTATGTCTAAGTCCGGCTTTGTTTTGAAATAATGACCTTCCCCACAAAATGCACAAAAGAATTTCCGGTTTGGTCTGTGATGTCTAGCACAGTGAGCGGAAAGGCCTGCTGGTGTTTTAAAACTTTTGTCGCACTTACTACATTCAAATTGTTTTAAGTCAAGATGTCTTCGAGAATGATCTAATCGAGCAGAATAAGAGATAAACCGTTTTGGACAATGATTGCATTTAAAAGGCAATTCATTAACGTGTCGACGAATGTGTACAGAAAGGTCATCAAGTCTGGTGAACGTTTTTCCGCATAAATTACAACTGTGTGATTTTGGTTTTGTGTGCACAACTTTATGTTTCAGTAGGTAACCACGTGTTTGGAATAATCTCCCGCATTCCTTGCACTGATGATTTTTCTCGGGTAGGTGTAGTTCTTTATGTATGTTTAATTCAGATACTGAATAAAAACTTTTCTCACAATTTTTACACTTATACGGTTTATTTTTTGAAACTGAATGCATACGTTTTTTGTGACTTTTCATTCCATCATAAGATGTATAGGTATTTTGGCAAACGCGACACTGGTAGGACTTATAAGGCTTTTGTAAGGTAGGCATTTTTACGAATTTTGAAATTTATGAACTGATTCACAAAGTTTACATTTACAACACAGCGCTATTTTGACTCACTTTTAATTTGTGAAAAGTGTATTGCAACTTTTTCAATGTTTCTCGTTTTGAAAAGTGACAAAGTGCAATTTGGTTTTCTAAATTCCAAAAGGATCATGTAACAGTTTTGTGACGATATATTTTGTTAATGAATTATATTTTAATAAACTGTAAGCAAACTTTTAGGCTTTGAGAAATGTTTTGGTCGCAGCAACAGATGTTGTTTACTTGTATCGCAGCAACTTTTTTATCGAAAGTGTCTACATGTATTCTGTCCTGTAGTGTTCCACTCGTCACGGTGAAAAGTGTTCTACCCTTTTAACATTCAAGTACGAATAGCTGACCACTGACCAGCAACATGTTACGCTGTTCAGTATTGTTGCGCTTTGCCTTTTCATAACCTGCTTGTGCACTGCACGACGGTATGCCTGAATGAATGAAGAAGCAACCATTTCAATGAAATGAAATGAAAGATGCATAAAAGACAAGATCAGAAAAGAAAACTCATTGGAAGAAATCGTCATGTTTTGCGAACGTAGTTAGTTGTATTTATTTAAAGGAAATAATCATCGCCAACAAATTCATATTATTTAAAATAAACTCATTCATTCCTCTATTAAATTCAAAAACAAATACTGGATAAAGAAATTTATCAAGTTTATTCCTTGACATTGTAGAATAATAGGGTGTCAAGACTCGTTTAAAAATAATGCATTCAAACACATATTATATATATAGTTCACTCTTTATATAGACCATTCAAACAAACAACTAGAAATTTATTGTTAAACCTTGTAATTTTCCGTACACAAAACAAACAAGTATTTTGTATATACCATCGTATTAGAATTTTTCTGCAAATTACATAATGCGTAACAAAACAGTGGTTAAAATTTATGGATAAAAATATACGATATAATTTGCTTACTTATTGTATTGGGATTTGAAACTTATAAAGTTCTTGTGAATCAGCAAAAAAACTGGAGATTTTACAAACTATTCTTATTCTATTAATGCATGTTTGAGTATTTGTTTAGCTGCACAGATAGAAGGGGTTTATTATAAAAATAATTTATTTGACGTAACAATTTTGGTTGGTGTGTACCCAAAGATCATTTATCAAAACATTCAATGAAGTTGGCTAGTAATTTCCTAGTAAACACTAATCAATCTGTCGGGTAATTTCTGGTGTTATCATAAATAAGTCAGTGAAGAACCTGTGGTTTTTAGCCCTATATAAAGCCATGAATTTCGTATTTTTTCCACACACAAAACCTAAGGTTCGGCTGAGTTTACATTTCTAAAATCTAAAATCAAGCTCATTTTCTTCCTAAAATTCATTGCTGTAAGTATCAATTGTATTAGTTGTTTCTTTCAATCACATTTACTGTCTTGAAAATAGCTAATTGATTGTTTTCTTTTAGATGTCTCCAAAACTTGGATTTGCTCTACTAGTTGTCCTGGCAGTGGCAATTACAACAGCAACACCTGCACATAGAAAAGGTGTTCTCGTTCGTGGAAATCGCAGCAGTGACAGAGGTAGCCCTTATGTAGTTCAAATTTACAATTTCTTTTCAAATATTGGCTTTCCCAGAAGAACAACAACTGCAAGAGGACAAACAACTGCTGCAGGAGGAGAACCAACAACTGCTGGCACCACTGCAGAATATTATCAGCCAACAACCACTCCTTCACAATTTTTTACATAAATACTAAAGAAGCCAGGTGCATATTACATTTTAAGATGTTACAATGATACACGCTGTAGTGATAATCCCATTAAAATTCAAAACAGCTATTTTTAAGTAATGTCAGTTTTAATATTACGTTTTAATCTTGATTAGCAGAATAATTTGGACTTGCAATTAATAAAGTTAATATACCCTACCACACACACCCAACGTGTTAATCAAAATAATTACAAAATGTATCGACCAATTCAATTAGTTTTGTTGTTTGGAAAATTTTGGAATTAAACTGAAAGTTTGCTTGAGTAATGGAAAGCTAATTTCCATAAGTTGTAGCGTTCAGCTCTGGGTTGCATGGCAATGGTAACATATTATAATTCTACAACTTGGCACAAACACACAATTTGGCATACACAACAGCATATGCAATATGTAGATAAATACTGCATAGAAATAAGGAACCACCCTAAATTCAACAAAATGATGTGGATTTAGCCTATACACCATTAGGCTTCCTCATCTTCACCAGAGTAGATGGTTACTTCGTCATGAATAAAAATATAATCTTGAAGGGTTTAGCACCTGTAATAACCCTAGGAAAATGGTTGGGACTGTTTTGCACAGATATTATTCCCGTATTTGTAACACCAAAAGAATTGATAAAGAACCCAATTATCAAACAAACCGCAAAATGGTAACGTAAATGAAACATTGAAATGCTCGTTCAGTATTGGCAATATCTATCTAACATTTTTATTTTGACAGGTTCACATTTCAAAGGTTATATTCTTTCACACATCTGCTTTATTGTGCAATAAAAATTCTTGCCAGAATATACAATAGCGTGGAAAAATTTGGCTCCAACACTGGTTTCGTGGATCGATTGGGAAGTCTAAGGGACACTGTGGCGGAAGCACTTTCAAATTTTTACTTGTAAGAAAAAAACATTTTTATGTGCAAACCATTCATTTTGTTTCAAAACATATTATAATTATTTATATGATCTTAAAAGGTACTACTACTTGATTTCGCATTCTGACCAGTTACGGTTACTAATTCAAAACATCAGCCAAGTCACTGATAAACTTAACCGAGATATTCAAACAGCAAACGTTGGTGCTAAGTCAACTGGCAAATCTGGATTTTCACGATTTTGCATTCTTGCTTTAGTCTTCATAAGCTTATATGGTTCATCTGAAAATGTAATGTTTCACGTTTCCGAAATACGTTGGATTGCACGACAACAGCAAAAGTTTAAAACTAATTGCACAGTTCTGGCTTGCGTGCACAACACTTACTTTGCATATTTTGGAAAGTTGAGACCATCCTATCATCCAATATCAGCTATGCTTTTATTGGTTGTAAATTATGCATTCTGGGTTTTATCCTGGATATATGCAAACATTTTGGTGATTGTTCTTGCCAGGGCAATTACGGAGGCTCTAACGAAGCTTAAAACATTAGCAATACCTGTGCAAGCCGAATTTGAAAAACAACCTATTGGAACTAGCAAAATGCATGACAAATCTGTGCATATTATGGATCCGTGGATAATTTTAAACGAGAGATATCAAGAGCTGTATGACTTGGTAGCCGACCTTGGCAAATTTGTTAGTCCGTTGTTGCTGATATGCTATGGAACAAATATTTACTACATAGTAGAAAAGGTAAGTAATAACGAATACTTCATAGCCTATTGTTTTACTGAAATACTAACAATACGTAAATTGATTTAACGTTTTAAAGCTTTACGGTTTCATCAGCCCTGACGCATCAACAAGTGATGACGTTCTGTACAGCTATTATGCGTTTACAAACTATCTCTTCAGAGTGGTCTCTGTGACTTATTTCGTGGCTGATGTACATGAGAAAGGATTACAAATCTTGGATAGCCTGCAGCGTTTGCCAAATTCGGTTTACACGCTTTCGGTAATAAACAAGCAAATAGATTCTTATTATTTGGCATGCCTGCAATATTTAATATATATTTTGCATTTTTAAAGTTGGAGCGGCTAGAAAGAAAAATGACCACCCGTCCACTGGGAATAGTGCTTTTCGGGACATTGATGATTAAGAGAAAATTCTTTATTTCAATTCTCACATTTATATTTTCGTTTGAAATTGTGATGCTTCAGTCCAAGAACGTCGGCTAAAATAAATGTACCATATTTAACCTCTCCTCATCTGATTAAAAGTCGACATTTATAAATTGTACATAGTTTAAATTTTGCTAACGGCGTAGACTAGCACCAACATATAAAATAATTGCACATCACATTTAATACTATATAACAAGTTTCTTATTTACCTGAATTGCACGGGTTTTATAAATTGAAGGGTGTCACTTTATTAAAACATATACACATTATCTAATTTGCACATAAATTCAATCACACCCAAATGGTATGAAGGTTTTTGGTATTAGCATTGAGGCAATGTTCAAAAAATAAACTGGTTTGGTTAAGATATTCAACCAATTTCACAAGTAACAATATTATATCAATATATAATATGTTGCGACGTTACGACTATAACTTTAAACATTTATACAAAGTAACTTGTAATATAAAATTTGATCGAATTTTTATACACCTTTTAACACTTACTGGCAATTGGTTATTGTATGCTTAGCTTACAGGGCATGTCCAAACCAAATTTAATTTGTAATAATTATCAAGCGTTTCGTGCTTGTAGAAGTACTATTTCACAAGAAAATATAAATCCAACTACGGAAATGAAAATTGTTCGTGTTACTAAAATTGTCCCAAAGATAGTTATTCCGCTTGGATTGTGTATAGCGTATCGCTCTACTCTCTCCACCTGAAACCAACAATTTCATGAAACATTAGATTAGATATGACATGAATAACTTTGTTTTGAGTACAAGAGCATTGTGGCTTACCGATGAGGTATAAAGCGCATCCGGCAGTCTTTGTAGTTTCTCCAAAAACTGCATCCCCGCATGATGTACATCCGCCAAAAAGTAAATTACGGAACATACTCTGATTACGTAGCTAATAAAAGCAATATAATTGTAGTAAACATTCAAATTGGTAATATGGCTTGGGCTTATCCAGTTGTAAAGCTAGAAATCAAACCAGAAAAATTAAAATGCAATATTTGGCTAAAGTTTAAAATAAAATCAGAGTAACGTACACTATCTACAATATAATATATATTCGTTCCAAAGCAGACGGTCACCAAAGGGCTTAAAAACTTTGCCAAATCTCCAAATAAACTCTGTAAAGTCATGTAGCAATCTCTGGTATTATCCCAACTACGTAAAAACTCAATTTTGTAGTTTGCTGCACTGTTTTGAAAACCAAGCACTGCTTGCTCAATATTTCCTTTCAAATTCGACAAAACATTAGTAAGAGCCTTACTCAACACAATAATTAAAACGTCCACATAAACCCATGCAAGTACCCAATATAAACTATTTGCTACCAAGTGAATTATTGCTGTCAACCAATAATACGGTGGTTTAAGTACGCCAAGATAGTCAAATTTATTTGCGTGTACACACTCAATTATCGTGCAATTTAGGCGATTTTTCTGTATTTCTTTAAGCAGCTGCCAAAGGTCTTGAACATGGAATAATGCGTTTTCGGCAATGCCATATGTAGCAATACAAGTTAAAGCTAAGCCGCAAAACCGAGGATATGTTTGTCTTTGGGGCAAGCAGTTCCGTTTTGTTTTGGAAACCAAGTGATCTATTTTAATCAAAAGGATGTGCAGTGTGTTTGAGTTTGATAGAAGATAGTAGTATCTGAAACGTTATAAGATACACAGTTTTGATGTTGTTAAGTTTATGATTATTATGCTAGTTCACTGATAGTTTAAAGTTTACTTTAAAAACGTCGCCAATTCATCTGCCAATATCTTCCTTACTTTGGTCAAGCGATGCTCAAGATTTGTGCTTGAAACAAAATCCTCTATGTTGTACTTTATCTTGGCTATTAGTTTTATCAAATGGTATAATAAAATAATATACGAGTACGCACGGTGAAAAGATAACCTGTAATAAATAGTGTTAATGATAGTTTCCATTTCAGTTGAAATATTCAGTTTTCTATGCAAAAAATAAATATAATACCGTTTTGTGATGTTCTTGAAACAGGTAATAAGACTGTAGCGATTCGAATGTACTTTTTGTGACACTGGTGTATCCATACAAAATAGTCCAAAACATTTACCTAAAAACATTAGTGGTGATATAGCGCTTAAAATCTCAGGCATGATATCGCCTTTATGAAAAACAACAGGCATTGCTACATTTTTTAAACAAAAACAATACAGTTACAAGTTTTCAAACCCAAAGTTATGTTAGCTCCAGAGTGACTTTACCCAATTGTAATAACGTTTTAAAGTTTGGCCGTTTTGTTTTTTTGTGTGCACAAAAGGCGTGTCAGCAATGATGTTGATGATATAATGAAATTATGTTGACAATATTGTTCTAAAACCGAAGAGTCCGAAAAGTAAACTGCTATTTATTAAATAAAATATACTGTCTGACACAGTAAAAACCATAATCATTTGAAACCAATTTGTTATATTATCAAATTAATGTATAACAGCTGTATTAATTTCAAATAAATACGAGCCAGGAGTACACGATATATGCTTAAAAATATACATTTCTATCAAACTTATGTTTATGTTTCTTAGCAGCATCTTCCCCTATTTGTACACCATCCGCCACATCGATTACACCGGTTGCAATCCTCAATTATTTGGCGTTTAACCTTTTTCTCTGCTTTAGACAACGCTGATAAGGTTTTCATAGGTACTCCGTTGTTGTTTCCAACTTCAGATAGTGCTAGGGACCCGTGGTCATTTACAATCTTCAAACCAAACACCGTAGTAGTGGAAAAAGCCATTAGAATGAAGATTGTTGCAGTAACCACTGCAATCTTTGTAATACAAAGTTTCATGATTTCAGTTGATCGAAGAAAATTAGACAGAAAAGATTCACAAATTTTATCCAACAGCACGATCTGGAAATGGAAAACCAAACAAATGTTTTTAATTATGCTTTAGTATAATTTGGAAATATGTTGTAATTTAAACAACAATTACTTACAAATTTATAAACAAAGTTTTTTATTGACAAACTCGAGCTTGCTCACAGTACATTGTTGACTAACAGCTTTTTCTTGGTCATCTGCAAATTTATCTACTTTATAGCTGTAAAAGTTTAATTCAATGAAATTGAGAGTATCCCATTTAATTGCATATTTTACACAGCATGCAAAAAACTAGTGCCATTACTTTAACCACAAAACACAGTCAATTTTACGAAATCTCCATTAATCATAGAACACACCTGGTTCTGTTTCATACTTCTAGACATCTATTTTTAACTAGTAGGTTATAGTTGTAATATGTGACCAGTTCAATGACATGATAATTAGCAAAATCAATGCTTCTATGAGCACGCTTTTATATTGATTGTGTGTTTCCGAAAATTTATAACCGCAAAACACTAATTTTTCAATTGAAAACATTTTTATTGTAGCAAGCTGCTTGACTGTGAATAACTTTACAGTAATTACAAAGTTCATTGCCGTGCATACTCAACCAGTACGTGCAGCATCCGGGTTGTTTTTCTGAGGTTAAACACTTGTAAACTATAATTAGCCGCAGATCTACCTTAAAACTAATAAGTTATTACAAAGCATAATTGCTAGTGTCACTTTATAAATACATGGAATCGGGTAACCAAGTATTTACTACATTAAGCTTCTAAACAGATACTCTCCAATCATTCCATCGCATGAGGCAAGCTCTTCACGTTCAGAGTTGTAGAATTCGATTATCGGTTTGTAAAGAAGTGACACAACGTCTTTGTGTTGTGAAATGTTAAACTGTTACAAAAATGAAGCATTCAAAATAACAAAATTAGTCCCAAAATTTTTACGATACTTCATTACAAAAATAAATGGTTAAAGTTGAAATCTTACCAATCTAAAATATTCATAGATCTTGTAATGAGACCTCCCCGGTTTATTAAACATACCACCTGCTCCATGCATAATGTAAATACCACCAGGATCAGTCATTACATCAGTACAAGCCAAACCTTGTTCACAATGCAAATGTTGGAAATTATATTGACACGATACTTGAACCAATCTTTCCGGAAAATTATAAAACAGTATGTTTAGCATTTGTTGATCGTTAAGATTAGTTTTATTGTGTAGATATTTAAATAAAAGTTCCGTCCAGGGGAACTTTCTTATGGCATCCAAATTCATAAACATAACACCGGCGTTAACCCCGCGTGGTGGAACATGCTTTACATTACGAAACTGGCTATGGTATATTCGATAAAAATAACCATATTTTGAGTTTTGAACCATGGATGCCAATTTTGCTGGGATTACAGAAGTAATGACTTTTTCTCGAAACGTTTTCCAGATTTGGGCAATGCTACCAGTAATTATGACGTCGTTGTCCAGATATAAGATTTCGGTAACATTTGATGGTAGAGCGCTCGGAAAGAAAAAACGAACCATTTCACATTTTCGTTCAAGATGAAATACATCCTTAAAATAATCTCTGGAAACAGAGTCAAATGCATTGTAGAAATAGGCTGTGGCTTTGGGTTGCCGCACAAACTGAGCATTTATTTCTTCAATCTGTAATAAATATAAATAAGTAATGTTTCTAGGTTATTTTTTAATCAATTGTTTCACATATTAATTATGTTGGTTTTATTACGTTTTGCTGAATGACATCGGTAACAGATTGGCTGTCTGTAAAAATGTGAAGGTCGATTTGTTTCACCCCAACAATACTTGCTGAAAGAAAAACTGATTTAATTAGCGTAATTAGTTCTTCCGTGGCATGTTTGATTTCCTCGTATTCCGGATTTGATTTGCCCACGGTAGGGCTTAGACATGCAACTGCTCCAATAACAACTTTGTCTACGCCGGAATTCAGATTACGGAGTGGTCGTAATACTCGTAAGTAGAGGTGGGTTGCTAATATGGTGAAAGTTAGCGCAAGAAACAGTTTCCAGTGTGTTCTCATTTAGATACTCCCTAAAAATATATTTTTATAGAACTTATATTATGTTATCTTTTGCTATCAAAGCATACTGGAAAGGAAAATGAATATTGATTTATACAACTTATAAACAATTCCAAAAGTATAAACAAGCATTGTGTCATTGTTTCTTTACAAGAACAATTACAAAATAAGCATTGATATCAGCATTAATATGATAATGTTGAAAAACGAAAGTTACTGACCTGTACTAAACACATGTGACTGGTGATATACTACATAAAAAATATACAAAGCGCCAAAATTTAGTTAAAAATTAACTCATTGGTCAGTAGACACTACATTAAGCTCTTGAATAAATACTTTCCTATTGTTCCAGTGCATGAGGCGCTTCCTTCTTTTTCAGAATTGTAAAATTCTTGTATTGGCTTAAAGAGGACTGACCACGTCTATGTGTTGCGAAATATTAAACTGTTGAATTTGAAATATTTTAGTTTAGAATTATTTACAACACAATATGTTTACTAAAAATGAAATTGACGACGTACCGAGCTAAAGAATTCGTAAAGTTTGTAATGAGATCTTCCCGGTTTTCTAAACATTCCTCCCGCACCCATGCATTATGTGTATACCTCCAGAATCGTTCATCACACTTTTGCAAGCAAGGCCATTTTCACAATGCAAATGTTGAATATTGAAAATTTCCTGTCCTCAATACAATACGGATATTATAAAAATGATGACCAGTCATTCATCAAAAGACAAAAGTTAAGGTGGAATGTCTTTGACCACACCTTACATTCTCGTTTGATGTTGCAAGCATGGGGACGCATGGGGACGCAAAATTATTTAGTAACCTTAAAATAGAGAACTTACGCAAGAACATTTATCTTTTCACTATTGTCGTAATCGCACTAATTGACATTTAAGTTATAAAATACTTTTAAAATGGTCATAATAGTTTTCAAAATATATTAAACTCCAAATTAGCATTGAATTAGCACAAGATAAGCCAAATAATGTGTCGTATGATCTATTTTATTACAGAAGTGACGACAATAAAACCTGCAGAAAGAGTTATCTAGCAAACTAAATACCCTGCTTGGTTAAAATTGTAGATTTTTATAATATATACATTTTACACTATTTAAGAATTCCTTGCTACATTTAACATAGAATATTATAAGAACTTTGTTAGCAAGTAGATTATTGGGAAACTTCCATATCTATTGACAAAACTTAAAATTACATTCAACAATTGATTTTTGTTACCATTTTACATCAATAAAATATTTGGAGGTAACAGACTATTCGGTCGATTTATCTATTGCCCTTGTTGACCTTTTTGTCCTAGTATATACAAGTACCTGCAGTAGTACACTGGTTCAGACGTGCTGGTTATTATTAAAAAATATTTTTCAGTTTTAAAACCGTGAGCAATAATTTGGGAATTTTCCATAAACTTCCGAGTACCAACAAACCACAAACCTGTAATTGTTGTTTAAACACAAGTTTAAATACCTTAATTGAAATTGCAAGTTGAATTTTGAATTGAAAAAGTGTTATCTTATTTAAATCAGAACTAATACTTTATTTATGTGACGTTTCAAGTACGTTCAAAATATTCATTCAATCCTTCGTTTTACCCTTTGGCATTTTGAATACATTTTGACAATTCCAACTAACCAAACTATTTACGCAAATACAGGTTACAATTACAGAGTTGAATAATATGAAGTGTGAGCACAGTTTTTACTTGAGCTCTAAGCCATTCGCAAAATTCCCAGTTTGAAGAAACAAAAGCAAATATATTAGGATTTTTTTTTTGAATTTCGGAGCCCAAATCAATATAAAATTGCCCTCACATGTTTAATTTTAATCAATATTTTATACTGAACTGCGCAGAAGTAACTTTGCCTTCACATTACTGCTACAACTAGAAGTACATTTTTTGCTCTAGCAAACTCAGTCAATATTTGTCAATAGATATTGGGCAACTCCCTTTCGTTTGGTTTCAGTCATTTTAATATCAATAATACTACATTACCGTGTTTCTCCGTATACCTGTGCGTTAAAATGTCTTTTCCGAAGGAAATTTTCAAAATCCATCGCCAAATTGAATACATACTCACACTGCCCTACACCATGAATAGCTCAATTATGAAGATTACTCCAAACCCCAGATATTCTAACAAAACAGCTAAAGAATACAATTTAATTTTCCAGATAGTCGTACTGTTCATCCATAGTACACTAACTTACCATTTGCTATGGCTTCATTTTCACTGGAATGTTTACACTGTTTATCATTTCGAAGAAGGTGTGATGGCCTTTTGCTTAGTCCTGCTACAAAACAGTTTTTGTGTTGTTGTGTATTTCAAATATAACCTGATTCATTACGTTGGTAACCAGTGCATACACTACATTCAGTTAAATTCTAGATGTAGTAAATCCACGACTACTAAGATTCTCCTTTTTGTGCACTCACTTTTAGTTGCGTTTTGCATTGCAATTTTGGCACCCATTGTTTTTCCTTTTGCTGTGGGTTACTGTCCCGTGCAGTTAGTGTTTGGTAAGCATTTGGTTGCAAAGTGTACAGCCAGCATATTCTATGCAGTTTTGTTTCTTCAAAGTGGAGCAATGATCTACTCATTTTTTCTTGTGGGTGTAATAGTGAGTAGCTCTCTTTTGCTTTTGTCCAAAAGCACACTGATACACGCATCAAAAAAAGTTGTTCTAGCCAATTCCATGTTTACCGAGGTAAACAAAGGTTTCCAGATTCTCAGGATTATGGTGATTTTAAGCATTAAACTTGCAAGCGTATTATTTAGAAATTTAATATTCGTGGGAGTGCTGCTGGCGACATGCTGTGGATATAGCACAGTGAAACTTTATAGCTCATTGCCTTTGATTACATACGCTATTATGCCCATTGGATGGATTGCATGTTGTTTTGTTGCAATAATTTTTACACGTGTTGGTAGTGTGTTTTTTACAAATGCTATTAAATACAAACTGTTTTGGAAACAGCACCTATTTAAGCGAAAAGAAAGAATGTATTTTAGGGCTATACCAGCTTTTGGATATATTATTCAACCATACGGAATCGTTACGTCAAGACTAGGTCTAGCAATCTGCGATGATATTGTTCAGAACACTGTTACTTTACTTCTAATCGGGAGTTGAATTTGCACAGCACCAATCCTTAAAAATATACTGCAATAACCTATGGCCACTTTAATACAAATCATAATAAAATCTTTAAAAAATATAATCAGTATGCTATTATGTTTTTACTGTTATAATTGCTCAGCAAAAGGAAGATAAAAAACTCAACATTTGTTTAAAGAATGAAGAAAACTTCTAAACGAAGTCTAATAAATAAATGGGTTTATATAAAATAAAGCTATGTATGTAAAAATGACCAACCTTTTATTCAAATACGGTTACTTTAATTTATTAATATTTAATTAAACTTAGCATTGATTTAGTGATATTCAAACATTCCAAACAAATGGCCAGCACAGCAGTGGCGCTAAAAGCACTTTGCAATGGAATCTACAGGTCCAGGCCATATTTTTCATGATGAGCTTTTAATGAAACAGGTTTGCTTTGAGCAACAGAATATGTTTGGAAAAAAATATAATTTCTTCTGTTTTGTAAAAGCTATTGAATGCCTTTAAGGTTTTTCCAGCGATGTTCATGTTTGTGGATGGGACTTATGACAGAAAATCACACACAATGTACTCAGAAAAGAACCAAATTCAGTAACTTTAACTTGAGCATAGCCCTAAAGGGCAGGATAAATTTAATTTAAAATTGGGTATGAAAATATATAATACAATTACCAGATGCGTAACAAGGTCGCCACGCTAATAAGCACAAAGTGCTACGACGCCGTTTTTTCTGTTTAATATTTTCTTACGGCATGTAATTTCTCGTCTATTGAAAAATCTGGTTTTAGCTATGGGATTTAAAACTTTTAATCCTAGAATGAAAAAAATTAAATTCTCAGTTAGCACTGAGTTTTTTTCCATAGCTAAATGAGTATTCTAGTTTTTAATATTTATAATTATACCTAATTGCTTGTGCATTTTTATATTAGTATAGATGTTTATATAGATGCAACATATAGATGTCTTGTTGGACTTGTCAAATTTTATTATACAAACACAACTTTCATTCAGCATACACTTTACTTATACTTTTTGTGATGCTTTACATAATTTCTTGGGTCCACCAGGACCTTTTTCAGTATCAAGATCTCCAGTTACAGCTTCTGGAGGAAGATCTAACTAATCTTGCAAGACAGCAATGCTAACAACATGCTTACAAATATATTACTTCAAAATGTCTACACATGTATTTTTAAAGTCTGATAAGAAAGATGATTCTGAGTAAGAAATCCTATGCACACGCAGTTCCTGATCTACATAATTCTCAAAGCATTTCCATTTAATGATTTACTGAAGAGCAGAAAGCGATTGTGCTGGAGTGCTTTGCAAGTGGAGTGACAACTCTCAAACATTTTGACATTCAGAGCTAAAAAGCTCAAGCAATTTTGCAAGAAAAACAAATTTACGCAATTGCAATAAGGAATTAGTGCAATCAAACGGTAAAAATGACACTGGTGATGTGATAGCTTGAGCAAAGGATCATAGTAACATTCCCACTGATGAAGATGCACCATTTGTTGTGGTGCTCTGTACTCTATAGGGAATACTAATGAAGAAAATTGTGAAAATCTCCATGTCTTGGATCAACGTTGTGACTTAAATGTGTAGAACCAGCAACTAAGATGCCAAAGTACCTAGTCTGCAACTAGGTACTTTGGCATATATTCAATCTTCTTAGTCCAATTGACTAGGCAGAATAAACTTTGTCCAACATGACATCTATATTATGTTACTTATATGAAAATGCACAAGCAAAAATAATTATTTGTAATAAAACCAAAATACTCATTTAGCTATGGAAAAAAACTCAGTGCTAACTGAGAATTTAATTTTTTTCATTCTAGGATTAAAAGTTTTAAATCCCATAGCTAAAACCAGATTTTTCTATAGATCAAAACCTTTTTCTCTTTTCTTACTGCCCCAGTAATAACCCGATTTTGTTTTCTCGTCACAACATATTAATATGTAAGTTCTTTGCGGAGGCGTTCCACGTGTACAATTTAAAAAGTTTAATTTCAGTTTCGGCAACTATTCCAGATTCCAATCAATTTAGTCCCAACATACTTAGTTTTAGTCATACAAAAATTCCATTAAAACCATCCATCCATAAGTACGTAATTTTAGAAATTATACTGAAAGCATCGTTATAAGCTATGCCAATAACATCTGAATTCTTTACGTGTTTTCTTACACGGTCCTATTATTTTTCTTAATTTTGAAATAATTTATTGTTGTTTTGCTAGTCGTGGCAATTTCTTCACTTTACATTAGATATATTCCCACTTTGGCATTTTAAATTGTTTACGTCTTCTCAGTTCACATGTAAGCGTATCAAAATTGGCTTTTAGTAGTAACACTGCTTACAAACAATGATTCATTCATTTGCGCCTGGCGAGCATATACAAAGTAATTTAAAAAATATTATTACCTTTTTAATGTCTCCCTTTGAATTGTTTTGGTTTTTGTCATTTACAGTTTATCGTACTAACAATTGTGACAGGTATAAACAATTTCGTTATCCGAAGCTGTCCTGTCACATAACCATAATTCCTAAATTTATGCTAAGAGCATTCTAACATGCCAATAACATCTGAATTTTTTACATGTTTTCTCATTCATGGTATTCGACTTGGCAGTTTTGTTTAAATAATTTAGTGTTGTTTTGCTGCTCCTGACAATGTCGTCACTTTGCCATTTAGATAATACGTCTATTCCAACTTCGGCATTTAAAATTGTTTACGTTTGCACAACTTCTTAAAAATAGATTAAAAATATATCAGCAGTTCGTCTGTTTGCAAATAGATGCGTATATGCACGTGTAAAATGCCAAAAATGTTTGAACAGCTTTTGGCATGACATACTTTGACTTTTAACCGATGACCACTTTGAGGCGTAATAAAGGCCTTAAATTATTACGTTTCAACTGGCTGGAATGGACTACATATATAGTTGGAATTTTTTGATTCACAGGCATTCAACTTTGGGTTGAGTTCTGCACTCAATTTTGTCTATTGAATTGAAACATTCATCCCGCATTTTTGCAATGGCGAAAAAGTGTAACATTCAAGTTCTTATACGCGCTCATCTGTTTCTTGTAAACCTTATACCAGGTCATATTGTTCTTTGGCGAGGTTCAAAATCTCCCAGCAAGCTTATTGAAACTACTAGCTCAACAACTTGGCAGTATAAGCTTAAATGCTTCAGACTATTTCACGGGCTAATATACACACTTCAAGCGCTCATCTTTCTTCAACAATTTAGTTCAGGGAAAATTACCCTGGATGGAAATCTTACGGTAACAATGGCTTTCTGGCTGGTATCCAACGCTGCAAGCATACTAGATTACAATCTGCCTGCTTCATATATTTTAAAACTGGAAAAGTTGCTCAACTGTTTGTTCAAGGTGCCGGTGGTTAACAATTCAAAAATTATACAGCTTCTGGAAATAAATATCCTGTCCATGCTATTTATCGTTCCTGTTGGTTTTGCACTGCTGATCTGGTATTCTGACTACGAACCCATTTCCAACTTTTTATTTTGTTCAGCCAATCCAAATTCAGTTAGTTGTCAGGTTTCAATGTACTTGTTCAAAGTTTACCATATTTGGAATTACAATGTGGCATTGAGTATAATGAGCATGTTCTACCACTTTGCGTTACTGGGAAGCTACTTGGCCCTGTGGGAGATGACAACAGATTTGTACAAAACAACTAAGTTGGCTCTTGGAGGGACCATAAATCATAGAACGCTACAGAATTTTAGAGAATCCATTTGCAACTATACAAAACTTCAGGTTTACACTTTGCTTGTAAACGACTGTTTTCAACAGCCTGCCATGTTCTTCAAAATGAGCTATATTACAATTACAGTGGTATTTGGAGGAATTGCTTTGCAGAGCTTAATATCTGATGCAAGTACGCTGGTGAAGTTTGTTGGATTTTATACAACCATGATTTTGTACACAAAAATGCTTGCTGGCTACTCGTACCCGGGAAAAGCAAATTACACAAGTCAACTAATTGTTGGACTGTGGAACAGCAACTTACAGAGGCTACAAGGCCAAGGCGGGGATATACGCTCGGCGATTAGAAAGGCAATCAAGGAACTCAGAGCAGCTGTTCGATGCAAACAATTTGTAAAAATTCGATTTGGAGCGGTTAATTATTATGAAAGGCATACGGCATTTACCATTGCTGACTTTATTAGCAATCAGACAGTGTCGCTTATTATGTTACTAGAATAAACAACAAAAAATTGAAGAATTTGAAGTACTTTGGTGTAAGGATAGTTAAGCCTACATATATTGAAGCTGCTTACATACAGTAAATTTCTAACAATATACGATTTACCTTAAATATGGACATTAAAATATTGCAAAATTTTAAGCAGGCAGTGCAAACTAAAGAATGCTTGTAAAACTTTAGAAAATTTAAGCCACGTGGTATGTCAGGCAGTATGTGAAAGTAAAATTTACAAGTTACAGCCGGCATACGCTTCAGCCAGCATAACGACCCAGGACAGGGCGCTGGTGGTGTAAAACAAACAAACAAAGTTACTAAAACCAACATATGCAGTAGTGCTTTGTTTCCAATTTAATGCAGTATAATTAACGCTTGTATGTTAATAAAGAACACAAGCTACGTTTTTCTTTAATGTATAATAAAGCGTTTTAACTATTTGTACTAAAAAACGGCTATACACGTGTCCAAGCTTCAGTAAATCTATTTTTATGATCTGTGTGTCAGAAGTTACAGAGTGCGTTTAGGTTGTTAGTTTTTTTCGGACAAAATTTAGAAATTTAGATTTAGTTTTCAAAATTTGAAACTCTCGTTGCAAAAGCAACGAGATTGAATGCATTCAGGGGGAAAACGGAGTAAAGGTCAGTCGTCGTCGTCGGATCGGCATTCTTCTCAAGTCGACGTCACTTCGTCGTTTCGTTTGCTTCGTAGAAGATTTTAGAGTATCAGTTATCATTGTAACTTTTGTTGAAATAAAGGGCGATATAATCGCATTTAAAGATATTAGTTCTAGACACAGTTTCCAGTGGGTTTTCATTTGGATACTCCATAAACATCCTAAACTTATAGAACAACACATTTGACTATTCTTGTACGGGATGCACAATATTATCGTGACAATACCTTCTTATATGACTTACTATATAACTTATATTGAGTTATGCTTTGCTAACAAAGCTACTGGAAAATGAATATTATATTTGGCAATTCATAAACAGTTTTCAAGACAAGCGTAGAAACGTACATAGGCATTGTGTTATTATTTCTTTACGAGAACAATCACAAAATAAGCATTACTATCAGCTTAAGTATTATAATCGTGAAAATGGAAAGTTGCTGAACTGTACTAAACACAGTAAATAATTTACTGTAAATGGCGAGAAACTCTAAGCATAAATATATTAAGCACCAACACCTCGCTAAAAAATAATGTATTGTCAGTAGTCACTACATTTGGCTCCTGAATAAATATTTTCCTATTGTTCCACTGCATGAGGCGATTCTTTCCACTTCTGTGCTGTAAAATTGTTGTATTGGCTTGAAAAGGAGTGGCACGACGTGTTCGTGTTGCGAAATGTTAAACTGTTAAGTATAAATGTTCAAAAGAATTGATCACAGCATATGCCTACTAAAAATGAAATTGGTGTCATACCGAGCTAAAGAGTTCATATAGTTTGTAATGAGATCTTCCCGGTTTTCTAAACATTCCACCCGCTCCATGCATTATGTAAATACCTTCAGGAACGTTCATCACACTTTTGCAAGCAAGACCTTTTTCACAATGCAAATGCTGAAAGTTGAACTGACAAGACACTTGAGCTAATCCTTCAGGATATTTGGAAAACAGTATGTTCAGCAGTGCTTGATCGCTTTGTTTGATATTTGAAATATTGTTCTGAAATATCTGCACTACGTTTTCAATCCAAGGAAATTTTCTCATGGCATCCAAATTCATGAAAATGACACCGCTATTAACTCCACGTGGAGAAACATGAGGTATGTTTGCAAACTGAAGTTGGTATACCCATTTAAAATATTTGCCTTCGGAGTTTTGAACCATGGCTGCTAGTTTTGCAGGCTTAGTAGAATCCACAACTTTTTTGCTGAATGTTTCCCAAATGTGGGCAATACTGCCAGTAATAATTACATCTGTGTCTAGGTACAGAATTTCAGTGACGTTTGAAGGAAGTGCACTAGGAAAGAATAGACGAACCATTTTACAGTTTCGTCCATGACCAAGCATTTCATTACTGTAGTTCTTTGGAACTGTTGTAAAAACGTTGTAGAAGTAGGCTTTGGCTTTTGGGTTTCCGGAAAACTGCTCATTCATTTCTGTAATCTGGAATTGTAAGAAAAATTGTAAACTGAAGTTTCTGTCAAAATAAAGTATACACTTCTATTAATTTATTACGTTTTGTTGAATGGCGTTTGTAACAGCTTGGCTGTCTGTAAAAATATGAAACTCGATTTCGTTTACACGCACAATGCTTGCGGAAATGAAAATAGATTTGACTAGCGTAATAAGTTGCTCAGTCGCGTTTCTTATTTCCCCGGAGTCAGGGTTTGGTTTACCAACGGTGCTCAAACATGCCACTGCTCCAATAACAACCTTATCCACACCGTGGTATCTCCTAAGCTTTTCAAGATTTTGGTTAATCGTGTTATCTAGCACTGGTTTGACTATTTGGGAAATTCGTATGTATAGGTGTGTAGACAAAATGAGTGTTGTTAACAGTGCAAAAAACAGCCTCCAGTGAAATCTCATTTAGGTTAAATACAAAATTTTGTGTAGTTATTGTCACGTGTTGCGTGAATTTATTTAAGTCAGTTTGTGAAAGTTTTACTTAACCTTGAAAAGCATTACTTGGATTTGTTCAAGCAATAACCATTCAAACTTAGTTCGACAATTATGTATTTATAACTTGGAATATAAACAATATGACAAGTATTGTGCCATTGCATTTCAAAGGCACAATAACTATAGGTGCAATGAACAATGCAAAATTAACCAAACTACTGTTTAAATTTATTAAGTTGGCTCTTAATTGGTATCTCAAACGGGTTCGAAACAAAAATATATTAATAAAATCTTTTAGCAACACAATGTTGGTGATCGGCACCATCCACCACAAGACTCGCAGCGTGAGCATGTCGCACCTTTCTGAGTATGAGTCAGATTTTGTGATGTAAAAGACTCCAATTCTGAAAATTCTTCATCGTGACGCCTTTCCGCTCCGATTCTCATAGCAAGCACGGTGGTTGTGGTTGTATCAAAAGCAACGAGTACGATGATTGCAGTAAAAAGGGCCATCTTTAACACAAATTGCATTATGATTGACAAGAATAATCAAACAAAACGATGGAAAAATGAGCTGATAATTAATGTATGTTCACTGAATGTAATATATTGTCAATTATTGTTGCTTTATTTATTCTATTTATTCGTTAGCAGTCAGAAAAAAATCTGAAAAGAAATGTTCGGACTATTTGCTTTGCTCTTGAATGCTTCAACTGTTAAATGCTTGAACGTTACTAACCTGACTTATATGCGTTTAAATAGATTTTACTGCGACCAAAATTTATTGCTTGATAAACTGGATATCATGGTATTTAATTTAAAACTCAAACGTAGTTGCCATCGGTGTCAGCACACTTATTGCATAACAATTCCCCATTTTTCGAAAAACAGGTAATCAGAATGATTACAAGGTGAGAAGTATACGCCTTCCTAAATACATAAATCAGAAATACGTATTCGAACGACCTAATTTTGGAACATGCAAAATATAAATGGATCAATAAAAAGTTTTAACAATTAATGTAGAGGGATTAGGATAATGCAGCCAAGCTTTGATTACATTTGTGCATTTCAAAACAAGTGTGCTTTATTTGTTAATTTGCACCATAAAACGGCAATAGATTGCTTATTTTACCGTCACATTGTACTAAATAGCATAATGTGATACTTAACAGTTGGAAGTTTTAACATTGTGTGTGTTCAAAAATTGTTGTCCTCACAATTTTTGCGCCATGGCCGGCTTTCATAGAACACTCATTCGGTTTTCTACGCATTAATTAACCTATTTGGATAATATTAAACATAAAACCAATAATCACTTGTGTGGTATTCTCAAAAGCCGCAATATTTAAACACAATAGTTAAATACTAATGTACTGTAGCAAGGTCAGTAAGAGTAAACAATGTATTAGAAAACAAAATGAACAAAGATTACTATGACCACTAAACATTTCTTGTTTTGGCAGTAATAACTTACTATGATCAATTGGTACACAGCTTGTTACAAAACTAAGTTTTTAGTTACTATTTAAAATAGTTAAAAATCAATACGGTGGCTTAATACTCGATTTTACACTGTAACGTAGTATGTCAAGCACTTTTCTAGCAACATCCTCCTGAGTTTCTGCAATTTCCGCGTTTGCCACAAGAACTACAGCGATAGCATGATAGGCTATGGTTATTTATTGCCAGGACAGTGACTAGTGACAGTAAAATAAGCACAGAACTTCATTTTGTTGCCTAACCATTACAACTATAATCATATTGGCAATCTAAATGCATGCATACAAACATTTTAAATAGATATCTTATCTAATTTTGTGTTTAAGACATTTGAAGAAACATAATTTAATTTTTGTTGTAGTAATAACGAATATATTTTCATTTTAAATTGCAAATACACATGACCTGTTGAAAAGTTTACTAGCTAACAACAAAGTGTATTAGAATAGAGTTTACAATTCCAGCACATTAGTTTAACTATATGTGTCCCTAACTTAGCAAGCTTTTGAATAAAAGTTTTCCAATATTTCCAAAGCAGGATGCTATTCCATTATTAACCGTTTTATAGAACTCTTGTACCGGCTTGAACAAAAGTTGACCGACGTCCTCGTGTTGCGAAATGTTGAACTGTTTATTTTCAAAAGTATGCAATGTTTTAATATACCCAGATATTGCATTTTTCAGCATATGTTTTATCTGATATTGCAACTTACCGATTTAAACAGTTCATAAAGCTTGTAATGAGATCTTCCAGCTTTTTCAAACACACCACCAGCTCCATGCATTATGTATATACCTCCAGAGTCGTTTACTGCACTGTCACAAGCCATGCCTCGCTCACAGTGTAAATGTTGAAAATTGAATTGGCAAGACACCTGATCCAATCTTTCAGGATAATTGTAAAACAATGTGTTAAGCACAGTTTGATCGTTTTGCTTGATATGACTTCTATTGGTTTTTAACATTTCCATTATTTTTTCCACCCAGAAAAAATGTCTCATGGCGTTCAAGTTCATATACATAACGCCTGCGTTAACCCCTCGTGGAGGCACGTGCTTGATTAATCCTGAAGCAAACTGATCCACGTAAATTTGAAAAAAGTATTCGCCCACAGAATTTTGAACCATTGTGGCCAACTTAGCAGGTTCTTTAGAGTTAATTACTTGTTCTCGGAACGATTTCCAAATTTGGGCAAGGCTCCCAGTAATTATGACATCGGTGTCTAGATAAAGAATTTCTGTGACATTTAAAGGTAATGCACTTGAGAAAAACAGACGAACCATTTTGCAGTTTCGTTTCGCGTTAAGTATGTCTTCAGTGTAGTTTTTGGGAATGGATTCAAAGACGGAGTAGAAATAGGTAGTAGATTCAATGTAAAACCAAAATGTTGTATTCAATTCCAATATCTAATTTAAAGCAAGATATTTTATTATGCATTCACTTCTAAATAAGTAAACTGTCAAAAATAATAAGTTTGTATTACGTTTTGCTGAATGACATCTGTAACCTTTTGGCTGTCCGTGAAAATATGAAGCTCGATTTGATTCACTCTAACGATGCTTGCTGAGAGGAAGATGGATTTGAGTAACGTTATTAGTTTTTCAGTTGCTGTTTGAATTTCGTCAGAGCTTGGTACTGGTTTCCCAACTGGATTGAGACAGGTAATCAACCCAATAACAACTTTATCTACTCCGTGATTTCTTCTAATAATTGTGTAGTTTACTGGAGTATCTGATTGATATATGTAAACAAAATTTTGAAGTGCCAAAAAACACAAAGTTAATACTCCAAATAATAGTTTCCAGTAGCTATTCATTGCATTTTATTTTTATGACTGCTTTAAAAGGCTATAAATAATAATAAAAGGGAAAATGAGTTTTGTATTAGGTACACAACTTGTAGCGCATATTCATACGATATGAAGTTCATATGATTATGCATTTATATATAGCAAAAAATGCAGGACATTGTGTCATTGTTTTCTAACCAATACAAACAAACAACAAAGTACAAAGCAAGCCTTTTAAATAACCTTAAATGAACAAATACTAAAAAATGTGAGATAAAGGTTTTGTGTTCTCTAATAAGCAAAAAGCATTATTGGAATTGCGCTGAATTTCGAAGCTTCCAGATGATTAATAAACATTTCAAAAGTGATACCAGAATGCATTATGCGATGTATGTACAGTTACGCATGAATACTCTATACAATCATGCAATAATAATATGACATCATAAATGGGCTATTATTTAGTATACGGGGCCGCGAGTTTTGGGACGAAAGTTATACCAATCGAAAGCTCGTGACCTGGGGAGTCGAATGACATCACTTTCGGGTTACGCAGATGAGGGGTTCGTCCCCCAGGGGTAATTTTCAAATTACACAACAAGTGCATTTTTACATGCATGCAATGCGTCTCATATTGCCCCAGACGACCTTGGGAGGGTACTTTTTCCCTGCGACGGGGTATGCGACGGGTTTCATCCTGCACAATATGACCACGCGCTAACCTGCATATTCAGTTAGAGTTAGTTAGGTTAGGTATAATTAGGTTAGGTTTGCACTGGCAACATTCTACAAAAGCTGACTGTTGATAAAGCAATAGACCAAGCTACATTACCTTCAAATTTATTTGATTACAATTGAGGTTCGCGCGATAGCGCGAACCGAGGGGGTCTCGGCTCCCGCTCTCTTCTGGGGCAACGTGAGACGCTGGTATTGCATCTAAAAATGCATTTGTTGGGCAATTTGAAAATTACCTCTGGGGGACGAACCCCTCATCTGCGTAACCCGAGAGTGGTGTCATTCGACTCCCCAGGTCACGAGCTTTCGATTGGTATAACTTTCGTCCCAAAACTCGCGGCCCCGTATACTAAATAATTTCCCATAAATGTTCTTACGCTTCATGTAAAACAAACTTATAGAATATTATTGTAAGCATACTTAATGGAATTCAAGTAGATCAAACGGCATGATTAGCTTCTTGGAATACTGATGATTCAGTTTGGCTTCTTCGCGGAAGCGCTCCTACGTTTTTATCAGTGATCAACCAGATTGATTTACATGCAATAAATATGCTGATTTCACCAGAAAATGAATGGGTTTTTATTTGTGCATGACTTCATATACTGAAAGATGAGCACATGTCTAGACGAGTGCGGAAATATTGTCATATATAGTTTGTTTTTGTTTTATGATGAAAATCGGCAAACCGTTTCACCAGAATAAAATGCATAGTAGGAATTGTGCCAGAGTGTCTTTTAAAGACAGTTGATCTAAGTGTAAACAATTCTTGTGCTTTTAGTCTTAACTATGAATTTTTAAAAATGGATAGTTCTGCGCTGGAGGAAATTCTGACGTGTCCAATTTGTTTAGACAAATTTGGACAGGTCATTTTCCAGTGTTTTAATGGTCATCTGTGCTGTGAAAACTGTAGTAAACTTATAAGAACCTGTGCACAATGTCGCTGCTCCATGAATACAAAAACAAGAAATCGGGCATTAGAAGCACTTGCAGCTGGTGCAAGTGAGACGGCACAAACATCAGCGGATTCCAAAAGGTTAGTTCAGTATCGAAATCAATGTTTTGCCATTACAAGATTTTCCATAAGCACATTATGTATTTTTTAGGAATGCCTTTGTCATGGAAGGACTTACCAATGTCAACCCAGACTTTGTTGTTTACATCAAATGCAAAAAGTGTAAAGTTATTGCAATTAAGGGGGCTCATCTGGTGTGCTTGTTTTGTACCAACACCATGTACTGCCTTGAATGTTACCTGAAAATGCATCCAGTCAATTTTCTCGAATCCCAAAAATATGAACCAGCTCAACGGAAATGTGAAACAGAGCATGTATTTGCCCTAATAGAAAACGACAGGCAAAATGATGCATACAAAAGCATTACGGAAGCCGGAACTCGACCACTTTTCAGTCAAGGTACCTTAACATCACAATCAATTTGTTAATTTATGTAATCTTATACTTAAATTTTTGTAGGTACTCCGGAAAAAGATTTTGTTATGGTCAACACCTGTGCCACGTGTGATCAAACAGTTTCCAAAGGTTTCATTTGCTTGCATTGCCCCGGATTCTACCTTTTATGCCCAACCTGCAAAAAGTCTGAAGAATATCACAAGACCAAACCAGATCACGTTTTTGCTGTTGCAAGCACTTCAATGCAGCTTATTAACCAGAGCTCATATGAGTTTATATAGAAAAACTATTTATTTTAAAACTCTGTTTCTTATTCAATTCTTACAATACCTGTTTGCTACAACGTCTGCACATATTCTTAGCATTTTGGGTGTTGGCAATCAACAAAATCATGAAATCGCAACGAATTGTTTACACTTTGTTGCAAAACTTGTGTACATCTTGATTTTTGTAGTTTTGATGTATACCGTTGGTGGATTTATAATATCAGCACTTTGTTGGTTCAGTACGTTTGCAATGGTAACATTACGTGTTACCATGAACATTGTTTTTATTCAAGCTTTGATACATGCATTGAATTTTCTTATTGCAGAGTAAAATCTATTCATGTTTACCTTATAGTTTTGTGATTTTTAAATAACTTAATTTTACTGATCAATTAGTCTGAATATATTAATTTTACAGTTACAGGAATAAACTATTTAATAACTAAAATTACTGGTTTGTTAACTTGTTTCTGAACAATTATTTTGACAATACATTCAACTGTGTCATTTACATATTATAAAGTTACATTTGTAGACAAAATGCCAAAGCTAAACTGAAATATGTGAAACTGTAGAAACTACAGTAAACAAGAATTGAATCAATAAATAAATAATTTTTAGATACGATTTTTTCTACCGGTACATAACCTTTTAGGTTTACCTTAAAGCAACTTCAAACAAGCAAAGTGTGATTATTAGTGATAAATAGTTTTTCGTAAAATACTTAAATGTGTTAACTTCACTACATGACTGAGCACAAAAACACTTGATATAGTGATACGTTATAAGTTATAATTATACAATGACTCATTATCTATTCATATATGGCTGTTATCATATTGTTAATATTTGTGGTGACTGGCGCAGCACGTTAAATGGAATTGAAGGGAGTTTGATATCAGGCTTATAGTGATAAGATATCATCAGCATCCCGTGACTCTAGCTGCAAATTCACCTTTTATGAACATTCAAAGTTTTGTCCAGTTACGTACGTTCATTTCTTGGTCACTTGAAAATTACACAAAAACATATTGCGACATTTAGTGAAAATAAAAAATGAACGGCAGTCCAACGCTAGAAGAGAGTTTTACTTGTCCAATTTGCTTTGAGATATATAGAGGCATTATATTTCAGTGTGAAAATGGACACTTGGTGTGCAATTCCTGTTGTCAGAATTTGTCCGACTGTCCTCAATGCCGAGGTTCTTTGCAAAATAAGTCCAGAAATCGGGCTTTAGAAGATTTAAATTTCCTTCGCAAGCTTAACAGGTAATACTTCAAACATTCATTTATAAGGATATTTTTTTTAAAAACTTTGTATAATAAATCCTACTTGGGTTTCATTAGAGGAATAGACTCACAAGGAGAAGTTCCAGAAGATCTGCAACAAGACGTGCAGATTATGTTCAATGTTAAATGTAGAAGATGCGCAATAACTCCAATCAAGCAGGAACGTTTTGTGTGCCTATTTTGTAAGGATGCAAACTACTGTAAACGCTGCTACACAAAGATACAAGAAGAAATAAAAAGCATTTCTGGAAGTGCAAATCCCGAAAAGGGTCACGTCTTTGTGTTGATTAAAAACATGTCACAAAATGAAGCATTCAAACAAATGATGAGCGGTGGCACTGATCCGATTTTTACCAGAGGTATTTGCAATTAACTCATTTTAACCCACTCATTTTACATACATTCAATTTTTAAAAAATTATTTGTGCATAGGCTTACCGGAGAAGGACTTTGCTCTTATTGGTGCATGCAAAGACTGTTCCAGACAGGTGTCAAAAGGCTTTGTTTGCCTAAATTGCCACAGATTTGAAATACTTTGTTCTACGTGTAAACAAACAAATTCATATCACCAGAAGCAAAAACACCACATCTTTGCCGTTGCTACCAGTCATAAAGACTTTATCACCACAAAAGCTCACTTTAATTTGTGTAGATGGGACATTCATTCTTGGTCTTTCTCTCTTCAGCAATTTCTTTCAATATTTTTTAGCATGTGGGCTTTTGTATTGACCAGCATTTTTAGTTGCTTTAAAACTATCTTTGTAAAAACCAAGACATATATTCTTTAGCTAATTATACTTTTTGTGTATGCCATTTTGAAAGTGCTACACACATTTTCATATTTTGGAATTTTGGTTACTTTGGTTGTTGGAAGTACTAATATTTTTGTTGATGCTGCTGTAACAGTCATTCGTCCTTACGCTGTTCAAATATTCCTTCTTATGTTACTGGCAATTGTATTTAATTACGCAATGAAAAGATTGTGGAATAGTAGGAATTTCTTTTCAGTGAAATGGCTTGCTTTGATTCTTGTGATTTATAAGGATATTATATTATCATGTGGTTATAGTTTAACAGATTTTCTGCTAGGTTTTGGAAGTATTATTTTGGTTCCGTTTATTTGGCTAGCGTATGCTGCTAAATTGATTGTCTCATGTGTCTATTTTATTATTTGTCTTATATGTTTTGTTATAGAAGCCTCATTGTTCATAGGTTTAATTGAAAAAGCAAGAGACATAATGCAATTATTATTAGCAATCATCCATCCTTATCTTGCTAATATGAGGGCGCGGTCCGTTACGTAATTTTGTATTTCATATTGGATGAGCATCTTAAAGAAGTGATAATATCATTTCTGGATGTTATTTCAATCTTGAAAAGTTGACAGAAACTCACAGTTAATTTTTATGTTTATCAAAAAAGTTGTGTAAATAAGAAATATGGAATTGCCCTTATTTCCAATTGCTCTTCACAAACCAATAAAGCTTACATCATCATCATTTTTAATCTTGACACCCCGATGTTCATATCAACCAGAAATTGCGTCATTTACTGTGCTATACACTCTGCATGTTGCACTATTTATCATAGTACTCCGTAAACGAATATGTAGTTTTAATTGTTACTAGAACTGTAAGGCAATTCCTTTTTACAATATTTTAAACACCAATCTAGAAGCTGGATGGTCAAGCGTTATTTTTACACAAAATTAGGCAGCTAAATGAGCTGAACTAGGTGGTTTTCACTTTTCAATAAGTGATAAAAGAAGGAAGTATTCATTGAAAGGGGGCCGGCATGTGCATGTGCATACACTGTGGAAACAACTAAAAGCACGACTTACACAGGATAACAAAATGTATGCATATAATATCAGTTTTTGATCAGCAAAAACCAATAAGTTAAGTCCCTTTCCATTGTTCTCAGCAATTCCAGAAATTTGGAAATTATTCGACTAGGTATGGGATTTAGTTAATACGAATAATGTTTAAAATATTGTAAAATAAACCCTATGTAAGCTTGAAGAAAGGTTCACTGGTAAGCTAAAAGGTACCCTATCGCAGATTATATTTCCAGAAGCTGCAAGATATTATACCACAATACTGATTGAACTTCTGGAAGCTTCCAGATATTACACCCCAAAGTTGATGTGTACCTTCGGTTACCTTTAATTGCATGTAGGTAACCTTGATTGCTAAAGGATATCCTTTAATTTCATGTAGGTAACGTTGATTGCTGAAGGATACCTTCGGTTACCTTTAATTTCATGTAGATAACGTTGATTGCTGAAGGATACCTTCGGTTACCTATAATTTCATGTAGGTAACCTTGATTGCTGAAGGATACCTTCGGTTACCTTTAATTTCATGTAGGTAACCTTGATTGCTGAAGGGTACCCACGGTAACCTTGATTGCTGAAGGGTACCCACGGTAACCTTTAATTGCTTGTGGGTAACCTTGATTGCTGAAGGGTACCCTCGTTTACCTTTAATTGCATGTGGGTAACCTTGATTGCTAAAGGGTACCCTCGGTTACCTTTAATTGCATGTGGGTAGGTAGTTTTTGTAAGTCCTATTTCCGTTGTGAAAATGATGTGGTCCTATGGCGTTTAAATGCTGCAAAAAAGATTACTTTAGAAAAGGTACTTTTTAGGTACCTTGCGGTTATCGGATTGACCTGAAAATCAATAGGGATCGTCGCAAGAGGTGTAGCTATCGATAACTGAAAACGGAATTGGAATAGATCAAACGGTTGACGAGTTATCGTGCTTACGGAGGAACGGGCAGACACATCAAGACGATAGGAGTAAAGGTACACTAACGTGAACCTTAATAAATTGTTTTTACAGTTTTAGTATACCCTGAAGCAAACTTGTTTGCTAAGTGCTATTTAATGACAATAGCACAGTAAATGAAGCAATTACTGTTTGTTAGCTCGCAGCTTCAGCAGAGGAGCTTATTAAGATGTAGTGTGTCTGTCTGTCTGTGTGTCCGTCTACTTTATTTTTTGGGCTCTAGACCAGCTTAAATAGGCTTTAGATTAATTTAAATAGGCTCTAGACCAGCTTAAATAGGCTTTAGATCAACTTAAATAGGCTCTAGACCAACTTAAATAGGCTCTAGACCAACTTAAATAGGCTCTAGACCAACTTAAGTAGGCTCTAGACCAACTTAAATAGGCTCTAGACCAACTTAAATAGGCACTAGACCAACTTAAATAGGCTCTAGACCAACTTAAGTAGGCTCTAGACCAACTTAAGTAGGCTCTAGACCAACTTAAGTAGGCTCTAGACCAACTTAAGTAGGCTCTAGACCAACTTAAGTAGGCTCTAGACCAACTTAAATAGGCTCTAGATTAGCTTAAAAATGCTCTAGAAAAGCTTAAATAGACTCTTTAGGCTCTTATCAAGAAAAGATAGGCTCCATATCATACCAGCTAAAATAGGTTCTAATTCAGCTAAAATAGGTTCCAAATCAGCTGAAATAGGTTCTAAATTAGCTAAAATCGACCAGTAACCAAGAACTCTGTTTGCCTTTAGCAGCGAGCATATTTATGGTTTACCATTGGCCGGTTATCAATATCACGGTGCAATGGTTTAAATTAATTGTTCGAATTTTTTTTATTCATTGGACTATTTTGACAGATACATTGATTGATTATGATTTTTCGTGAGCTCTGCATGAGTGAAATAATTTTATCACTTGTTTACGATCCTTTAAAATTCACATCCGGTGTTTTAATCTTATTGCCATGTCACAGTAAAATTATGTCAAGTTTGGGTAAATGAGTGGTTCGTCCAATGTGAAAAATAAAAAGTACGTAAGTCACATACGTAATTTTGTGCACTTACAAAAACAATTTAGATAGCAGTTTAAACAGTATAAAGTCCAGGCTATTTTATCTTTTCATTTATCGTTAAATAACTAAACCTTCAGCCGGAATGCTGGCCACATTATGTTGCTGCTAAAGTCGAACACACTTAACCACTTACAGGCAACGTACAAATACTGCAAGCTTGCATATAAGAACAAGCATTAGTCGAATACAGAACTTGCATATTTCAGAAGGTTTTGTCTGCATAAAACTACTTATTCGTATTTCCTCTGATAAAAAGCCATCATTTGAACTTAAAGCTTAGAGAACTTGAACTCGTTTATGCCTTTTAGGGGCCATAATCATCAGAATCCCGTGATTACAGCTGCATATTCACTTTTGTAAGCATACGCCCAAGAATGTAAAGTCACGTACGCTAATTATGATAAATACCACTTACAATTACGTTTTTTACTGTTATTTTTAATTCAAAAAAGAAACATGAACGGTGGTTCAACGCTTGACGACAGTTTTACTTGTCCAATTTGCTTTGAGATCTATGGAGGAATCATATACCAGTGTGAAAATGGTCACTTGGTTTGCGACTCCTGTTGTCCGAATTTGTCCCTTTGCCCACAGTGCCGATGCTCCATGAGAAATAAATCCAGAAATCGGGCTTTGGAAGATCTAGTTTCCCGCCGCAGGCAAAGCAGGTAGTAATTCAAAACATTTTAATTGAAGGGCATTAAACATAACTTTGCATAATAAGTGGTTCTTTGGAACCATTAGAGGCTATTTCTCTTCACCTTTGAATCCATCAGCTCCCCCTGTAGACTCACCAGAGAATTTTCCAGAAGATATTCCAGAAAATGTGCAAATTATCTTCAATGTGAAATGTAAAAGATGCGCAATTAATCCAATCAAGCAGGAACGTTTTGTGTGCCTATTTTGTAAGGACACAGATTACTGTAAACGCTGCTACACAAAGATACAAGAAGAAATAAAAAGCATTTCTGGAAGTGCAAATCCCGAAAAGGGTCACATATTTGTGGTAATCGAAAACCTGTCACAGAATGATGCATTCAAACAAATGATGAAAAGTGGGGTTGGACCACTTGTTACCAGAGGTATGTAAAACGCTGTTGAAGTAAACTTATTTCCCTGATTATAATAAATCATAAGCTATTTACACATAGAATCTCCGGAGAAAGACGTTGCACTTGTTTGTTCATGCAGACACTGTGCTAGACTGGTGTCCAAAGGATTTATTTGTATACATTGCAGCAAATTTGAAATACTTTGTTCCTCGTGCAAGCAAACAAACTCATATCATCAGAAGGAAAAACACCACATCTTTGCTGTTGCTAATAGCTCTGAAGACATGATCACCACAAAAGCTCACTTTAATTTGTGTAGAAGGAGCATTAATTTTTGGCCTTTGTTCTTTCAGAAATTCATGTATTACATCATTCAAATTTTCTTGCTTGTCTTAGGTGTTGTATGTATTTATACAGCGTTGAACCTCCTGTTGTATTTTGGAAAGATTATTTTAATCTCATTTATTTGGCTATGGTCTGCTGTGATACTGATTTTTCCATAAGTTGCTGGTTTGACACTGCTGGTAGTTACCTTCAATTACCTGGAATCTAAGCACCATATAATATTCATCAATCAATGTCTACCGTTTATTTTCTGGCTTGCTGTAATCCTTACGTCTGCCGTTATCATTTTCAAGATACCAAGCTGGCTGCCATATTTTGGAAGTGTAATTTTTGTCCTAATTAATTGGTTATGGATTGTCGTAACACGGGTTATCTGGTGGTTTCTGGTTAGTCTTGGTCTTTTAACATTAACGTTTATATTCTTTCCCCCTGCAAGTCAAAACTCTTAGAGCACAGAGAATTACAGTGATAATACTATAGCATTGTTATCAAACTGTTTAAGCGCATCTTATAATATTGAATATACTAATGTTTTACAAATAGATGGGTTAGAGCTAACTTCAACATTCATCTCATTTTCTTATTTTAAGCTTGCTTAAGCTTTTCGTGAATAAATGAAATTTTCATTTTATGTTTAGTCTCTTTAACGTAAAATACACTACCTGTATACTAGTTTTGTCATATTTGTTGTTTTGTCAAGATTATTTTTTATTCGTTTCACGTAGAATTACAAATGAGTGGGTGTTAGTATTGCATGAGATCCCGAGCGTTGTGCATTTCAATAGAAAATTTGCATGTGGGTCATATACATATTTTTATTTTGCTTAACACACAAAAATACAAGGTGCAGCTGAAAACTCGTAATTCTGAATAGCGAGCTGATAATACGAAATAAGCTAACAATAAAGTATTTGAAATGTCAGTCGGGAATTATAAAAGCAGAATTTGCTTTGAATCTATTTAAGTGTTTTTCATTTTAACAGTCATAGCCATAATTGAGGTTATATTGGCTCAACGACAAACGAAATTATATACTACCGTGGACTTTACACTGGGTAAACTGCTATCTAAATTGTTTTTGTAAGTAAACAACATTATGTTTGTGACCGTTACGTGATTTTATTTTTCATATTGGACAGTTTCGGAATAAATTTACATTGACATGACAATGCGATTAAAAACAGCAAAATGGATTTTAAAAGAGTATCATGTAGAAGTGATAGTGATGGATGATATCATTTCTGTATATAATTTCATCCTGAAATTTGACATAAACTCACAATTAATTTTATACATATCAAAAAAGTTGTATAAATAAGAAATATGGAATTTCCCTTATTTCCAATTAGGTACTCTAAACAAAACAATAAAGCTAATATCATCATTTCATCATTAATTTAAATCTTTACACCTTGATGTTCATAACAACTAGTAATGGCGCCTTTTACTGTGCTATATACACTGCATGTTAGACTTAGATGAATTTGAGACGGAGATCATGGATGCCATAATGTAAAGATCTACAAGGTTTATTCAAGCGTTCGGTTGTATACCACAACCATCATCAGGATTACCAACAGAAATAACAAGAACATTAAAATTTAATGAAGACAATTAGTATTTTTAAAAACAGAGTTGAGGCAGCATTGTTGTTCTGCACTGTTTGAATTTCGTCAGAACTTGGTGCTAGTTTCCCAACAGGATTGAGACATGTAATCAAACCAATAACAACTTTATCTACTCCGTGATTTCTTCTAGTAATCGTGTAATTTACAGTAATCTCCGGTTGATATATGTAAACAATATTTTGAAGTGCCAAAAAACACAAAGTTAGTACTCCAAATAATAGTTTCCAGTAGCCGGTCATTGCATTTTTATTTTATGACTATTTTATATGCGTTAACACAAAAATAAAATAGAAAATGAGTTTTTTAAGTACATGACTTGTAGCAGTTCATGAAGGTCATATGATTTTGTATTACAAATTTGCAAAAAAAGCAGGGCAAAGTGTCATTGTTTTTTAATCAATAAATACCAACAGCAAAATACAAAGCAAGATTTATAAATGACTTTGAATAAACAAATGCTTAAATAATGTGAAATAAAGGTTTTATGTAATTCAAGCAAAAACGTTATTTGAAATGAAATACGATGAATTTTTGACGTTTCCAGCAACATATGATTAACAAACATGTCAAAAATGATTAGCAATTAGTATGCTAGAATTTATTATGCTATCTATGCACGACTACGCATCAGCACTCTATATAACCATACAACAATAAAATTATGGCATCATAAAGTTTCTTACGCTTTATGTAAAACAAACATACAGAATATTATTGTAAGCAAACTTAATATAATTCAAGTAGATCAAACGGCATGATTAGCTTCTTGGAATACTGATGATTCAGTTTGGCTTCTTTGCGGAAGCGCTCCTACGTTTTTATCAGTGATCAACCAGATTGATTTACATGCAATAAATATGCTGATTTCACCAGAAAATGAATGGGTTTTTATTTGTGCATGACTTCATATACTGAAAGATGAGCACATGTCTAGACGACGAGTACGGAAATATTGTCATATATAGTTTGTTTTTGTTTTATGATGAAAATCGGCAAACCGTTTCACCAGAATAAAATGCATAGTAGGAAGTCAGAGTCAAGACAGTTGACCTAAGTATAAACAATTTGTGTGTTTTTTGTCTTAATTATGAATTTTTTAAAATGGATAGTGCTACCCTAGAGGAAATCCTAACGTGTCCAATTTGTTTAGACAAATTTGGACAGGTCATTTTCCAATGTTTTAATGGACATTTGTGCTGTGAAAACTGTAGTAAACTTATAAGAACCTGTGCACAATGTCGGTGCTCTATGATCACAAAAACAAGAAATCGAGCGTTAGAAGAACTTGTTGCTTGCACAACTCAAACGGCACAAATATCAGCTGATTCTAGCAGGTTAGTTCAGTACTCAAATCAACGTTTTTAAAGCATAAGCATATTGTAATGCCGTTATCTTTATAAACACCATATTATGTGATTTTTAGGAATGCCTTTGTTCTGGAAGGACTTACCAATGTCAACCCAAACCTTGTTGTTTACATCAAATGCAAAAAGTGTAAAGCTATGGCAGTTAAGGGGGCTCATTTGGTGTGCCTATTTTGTACCAACACTATATACTGCCTTGAATGTTACCTGAAAATACATCCAGTCACTTTTCTCAATTCCCAAAACTATGAACCAGCTCAACGGAAATGTGAAACAGAGCACGTATTTGCTCTAATTGAAAATGACAGACAGAATGATACATATAAAAGCATTACGGAAGCAGGAACTCAACCACTTTTCAATCAAGGTAACTCGGCCTTCACTTTTTTCTCTCAATTTTCAATTTTTTAAATAATTTGTATTTAATATTTACTAGGCACTCCAGACAAAGATTTTGTTATGGACACCACTTGCGCCGCTTGTGATCAAACAGTTTCAAAAGGGTTCGCTTGTTTGCATTGCCCCGGATTCTACCTTTTATGTCCAACTTGTAAAAAGTCTGATGAATATCACAAGACCAAACCTGATCACGTTTTTGCTGTAGCAAGCAGCTCAATGCAACTTATTACTACCAGAGCTCATATTAATTCATATAGAAAGAATATTTATTTTACTACTATGTTTCTTATCCAATTTGTACAGTATCTCTTTGCTAGAGCGTCTGCGCATATTCTTAACATTTTGGGTTTTGACAAGGAACAAAATCATCAAAGTGCAAGCAATTGTTTACAATTTATTGCAAAATTTGTGTATATCTTAATTTTTGTAGTTTTGATATATACTGTTGGTGGATTTATAATATCAGTACTTTGTTGGTTAAGTACGTTTGCAATGGTAACATTACGTGTTACTGTGAACCTCGTTTTTATTCAAGCTTTGATATATGCATTGAATTTTCTTTTTGCAGATTAAAATCTACTCATGTTTATCTTATCGTTTTGTGTGTTTTTTAAAAATAATTTCAGTTTACTGATCGATTTGTCTGAATACTAATTTTAGGAACAACCCATTTAATAACCAAAATTAATGCTTTGTTAGCTTGTTTAAATAATCTATTTGACAATACATTCAACTGTATCATTTACACATTAAAAATTTACCTTTGTAGGCGGAATGCCAAAGCTAAGCATTAGTATTACCGTGCAACGTCTCTCAATCTGGTATATTATGTAACACTGTATATGGTATATCAATAAACAAACAATTTTTAGATAAAATTATTTCTACCACAACTGCGTTTATTTAACTTTAACGCCACTTCAAACAAGCAAATCGTGATTAATGATAAATAGTTTTTCGTAAAATGTTTCAACGTTTTAATTTACTACATGCCTGAGCTTAAAAACACTTGATATGGTGAGAAGTTATAATTATACAATGACTCATTATCTATTTATATATGGCTGTTATCATAATGAAAATAATTTAGATGACACGCGTAGCTCACTAAATAGGATTTAAAAGAGTCTGATATCAGGCTCATAGTGATGAGATATCATCAGCATCCAGTGACTGGAGGTGCATATTCACTTTTTATATGCATACTCCCCTGAATGCAAGTCATATACGATTATTACGTTAAATATCACTTAACAATTACGTTTATTTATTGTTAACGTCAATTTTAAGAAGAAAAATGGAAGGCGGTTCTATGTCAGAAGACAATTTTATCTGTCCAATTTGCTTTGAAATCTTTGGAGAAACTATATACCAGTGTGAGAATGGACACTTAGTTTGCGACCCCTGTTCTCAAAATTTATCCCTTTGTCCACAGTGCCGATGCTCCATGACAAATAAATCCAGAAATCGGGCTTTGGAAAAACTAGTTTCCCTTCGCAGACGACGCAGGTAGTAACTCAAAACATTTTAATTGAAGGATATTTTAATAAAATAATAAATCCTTATTGGGTACCATTAGAAGCCACCCGTCATCACACGCGATTCCATCAGCTCCTCCTGTAGATTTACAAGGAGATGTTTCAGAGGATATGCAACAAGACGTGCAGATTATATTCAATGTTAAATGTAAAAGATGCGCAATCACTCCAATCAAGCAGGAACGTTTTGTGTGCCTGTTTTGCACGGATACAGACTACTGTAAACGCTGCTACATACAGATACAAGAAGAAAACTCGCGTGTTTCTGGGAACTCAAATTCTGAAAAGGGGCACGTCTTTGCGTTGATTGAAAACCTGCCACAAAATGAAGCATTCAAACAAATGATGAGAAGAGGAACTGGACCACTTTTTAGCAGAGGTGTATGAATTAAACTGTATTATCATCGATTAATTTTACACACATTTAACTTGGTTCAAATTAATAATATAGGGTCTCCAGAGAAGGACTTTGCACTTATTTGCACATGCAGAGACTGTGCCAGACCAGTGTCCAAAGGATTTGTTTGTCTACATTGCCGACAATTCGAAATACTTTGTACCACATGCAAGCAAACAAATTCATATCATCGGAAGGAAAAACACCACATCTTTGCTGTTGCTAATAGTTCTGAAGAGTTGATCACCACCAAAGCTCATTTTGATTCATGTAGAAACGGCATATATTTCATGTTGTTGTTCATTCAGCAACTTGTATTTGCATTAGTTTCCAAGTTCTGGCAATTTATGGTGGTAAAAACATAAGTTTCTTTAAAAGTATAGCAATCAATGCCAAACAATATATGGAATATATTGTCTGGTCTACTTTGTTTCTTGTGTTTTTGTTACTTATTTATCAAGGGTCAAGCTACCTATTAAATTTTGGTAAAGTTATTTTAGCCCCGCTTATTTGGCTATGGTCTGTTATGATGTTGATTGTTTATATATTGCTTTTCGTACTTTGTTGGCGGTAGCATCCAATTTCGACAGGAGAAATCACTGAAGCCGTAATTTTTCTACCTAAGTGGATTTTTTTACATATCGATGGGTCGTATACGGGAAGTCGTAAATACTTGGAAAATGAAACCTAAAGCCCTAACTACATGCAATTAAAAAATAGAAAGGCCTAATGTGCACGCGAACGGCCCCAATAAAAAGCCTTATCTGCAAAATATGTACTTTTGAGTAAAGCACGAATAAACGTGTTCATGCCCTTTTACAATTTTTTCCCAAAAACCCGACTAAAAATTCTATCCCTCCATGTTGTCATTTCTACAAGATAAATGACAATCAAAACCGTGTGCTGCTTGTCATTTTGCACAAAAGGTTTGTCCCGCAAACAAGGTTAAGATATGATGATGCATACATCAAAATGTAGGAAATTTTATGCTCCATTTATTCTTTTTGGTATCTCATTTTTCTCCAAAGAGCCTTCCTCATAAAATTCTGGCAAGCACATAAGACCTTTCTGCTCTTAAACTCGCGTCACTTGGGGCTTTTCTGTTTTCATTTTCCCATGCACTTGCGGTTTCTCGTATGAGACCCATCCATTGTCCATATGGAAAACCGTGTTTACCAGATTGTTTATTTAATATGGTACACGTATTGTATAGTATATTATTCTTTTTAAACTATGAATCGCATGAATAAATATTTTTAACAGAAACTAACTTTTTGTCCCAACCTGGTAAGGTTTTCTACTTCAGTCTGTTGGACCATTTTACATTGCGTCCAGGAAAATCAATACAATTGGTAGGTGATTGTACTAGAGTAGGTTCAACGCCAAATCCAACAGGTGATAGCAGACAAAGTTATCATACCAACGATATTACGCTGACTTGTTGCTTACATTAAATGCAAAAAGTGTAAAGCTATGGCAATAAAAGGAGCACACTTGGTCTGCTTGTTTTGTACCAACACCATCTACTGCCTTGAGTGTTATCTGAAAATGCATCCGGTCATTTTTCTCAATTCCCAAAAATATGAACCAGCCCAACGTAAATGTGAAACAGAACACGTATTTGCTCTAATTGAAAACGATAGACAGAATGATGCATACAAAAGCAATACGGAAGCCGGAACTCGACCACTTTTCAGTAAAGGTAACTTGGCCTTCACTATTCTCTCAGAATTTTCAAATTTTTTACAAAATTTGTATTTAATATTTATTAGGCACTCCGGAAAAAAATTTTGTTATGGTTACTACGTGCACCACTTGTGATTAAACAGTTTCCAAAGGTTTCATTTGCTTGCACTGTCCCGGATTCTACCTTTTGTATCCAACTTGCAAAAAGTCTGACGAATACTACCATACTACCTACCAGCTAATTACTACCATAGCTCATATTAGTTTATATAGAAAGACTATTTATTTTAAAATTATATTTCTTATCCAATCTTTACAGTATATTTTTTCTACTGCGTCTACACATAATCTCAATATTTTGGGTGTTGACAATCAACAAAATCATGAAAGTGCAAGCAATTGTTTACACTTTGTTGCAAAATTTTTATATATCTTGATTTTTGTAGTGTTGATATATACTGTTGGTGGATTTATATTATCAGCACTTTGTTGGTTAAGTACGTTTGCAATGGTAGCATTACGTGTTACTGTGAACATTGTTTTTATTCAATCTTTGATATATGCATTGAATTTTCTTTTTGCAGATTAAAATCTATTCATGTTTATCCCATCGTTTTGTGATTTTATAATAATTGCTTTTTTTGTAAAATAAATAAACGTGATAACTTTTCCTACATGATTGAGCATAAAAACACTTGATATAGTGAGACGTTATATAACTTCATAAGTATACAATGACTCATTATCTATTCATATATGGCTGTTATCATATTGTTGATATTTGAGGTGACAGGCAGCACGGTAAATGGAACTGAAGGGAGTTTGATATCAGCTTTGTAGTGATAAGATATCCCGTGGTGACTACAGATTCAGTTCAGTCGCCAGTTCATTCAACTTTTTATGAACATTCAAAGCTTTATTCAGTCACGTACAAACGTACGTATCTAATATTTATTACTTCTAATTGCGCCAAGAAAAATGGAAAGCAGTTCTACGCTAGAAAATAGTTTTACCTGTCCAGTTTGCTATGAAGCATATGGAGATATTATATTCCAGTGTGAAAATGGACACTTGGTTTGCGACCCCTGTTCTCAAAATGTATCTTGTTGTCCACAGTGCCGATGTTCCATGAGAAATAAATCCAGAAATCGAGCTTTGGAAGATCTTGTTTCCCATCGCAGGCGCAGCAGGTAGCATTTCAGGTTTGCTTGGCTCAGCCTTTATGCCGTTATGAAGGCCCAATTTATATGCTTGGCTATAAAAACAAAGTTTACGGACGCCGTCTCCCGCAGCTGTCCTGTAAGCTAATAAACTTGTATGATAATTGAATCTCATTTTAAATCACCAGGGGACACTCCTCCTTACCTTCAAATCCATCAGCTCCCTCTTCAGAAGAACAAGAAAATGTTTTAGGGGATACACAACAAGACGTGATGATTGTTTTCAATGTTAAATGCAAAAAATGCGCAATTACTCCAATTAAACATCAACGTTTTGTGTGCTTATTTTGTAAGAACACAGACTACTGTAAACGTTGCTACATAAATATACAAAAAGAAATTAAAAGCAAGGGAAATGCAAATCCTGAAAAGGGTCACGTGTTTGCGTTGATTGAAAACCTGTCGCAAAATGATTCATTCAAACAAATGATGGAAAGTGGGGCTCGTCCACTTTTTACCAGAGGTATGTAAAACCCTGTTAAACTAAACTTGTTTATCGAGGTATAATTAATTATTAGCTAATTATACATAGGATATCCGGAGAAAGACTTTGCACTTATTTGTGCATGCAGAGACTGTGCCAGACCGGTTTCTCAAGGATTTGTTTGCCTACATTGCCGACAATTTGAAATACTTTGTTCATCGTGCCAGCAAACCAATTTATATCACCAAAAATCGAAGCACCATATTTTTGTTGTTGCTAACAGCTCTAAAGACTTAACTACTACAAAAGCTCATTTCGATTCGTGTAGAAAAGGCATTTATTTTATGAATTTTTTCTTTCAGCAATTTATGTTTTCAATATTTTCTAGCATGTGGAATTCCGTCGTGTCAAGAGATTGGAGTTTCTTTAAAGAAATATCTATCATACACTGCATACTGTTTATTTTCGGGGTTGCTTTAATTCAAACGCTTGCCACGATTACTTTTTAAGGGTGAACAAGGGCACCTGCCATATTTTTGAAGTGTTATTTTTGTCCCAATTAATTGGTTATGGGTTGCCGTAATATTGACTTTTTCAGAGAGTTTCTGGATAGTATTTCTTTTATAATACAGGCAATTTTTATCTTTTTTCAAAGTCAAAACCCTTAGGTAAAAACTAAAAGTTAGCCTTTTTTCCTTTTAGGAACTGGCACATTGACTATTAAATTGGTGATTTACTTTCACCCATTTCTATGTTACGAATTTAATGCCTTTACTTGTTATGCTACATTTGTGACAATGTAAATAAAAACAATTACGTACAAACCTTTGAAAATAAATAAAATACGTTTAGTTTTTGTTAGTTAATTATGATTCAAAACTGAATGGTAAGCCTAACGTAATAACGGCGGTTGATCTGCTGTTTTTGCTCACACCTAGAGCAAGTCCAGAATTACTACGACTCCATTACACATTGACATTGTCCATATTGTATCTACTCAATTTAATTTTCGCATTTCAACATTACATTCATAATGCTTTTGCTACATTTGTATGCATTTTGCTACTTGATTTTGTTTACCATTCAATCATCAAAATTTTTAAATGACCAGGTTAATGTACGAGAGTCAACGCCCAAACAAGTTGTAGCAGGCGGGGTCAACAAAGTATCAAATTACACAAGATGGAATGCAATGAAATTACAAACGTAAGCAGAATGACCTTTCCGACGTATCAAGGGCAAAAAATAAGGTATACTTATGAAGCATTAGAAACCCAAAAAACTATCTGAGCAATAGGTTTATACATTAAGGCAAATATGTAAATAATACGAACGTAACTACGCTGTAGTTATGAATGTCAGGTTATTTTGAATATTTTAAATTTTTTGAAGCAGAGCTATAGAGCCATATGTATGACATGATAAACTGTGTAGCACTACTTTGTAGTATTGTAGATTATTATGCAAAATACAACCCCAGGAATGTTTACACATGCCCTCGGTATATGTGATGGATCGACTATTAAGGGTACATTCGCACTACAACGTCGCGCATTTTTATACTCTGAAAACGCATGATTTCATCAGCTGATGCCTGGCTTCAGTAAACGCTTCCTTAATATACACAGGACAAATTTGGACTAACGCTCTGTATGCCGAGGGTAGAAGAAAACATTCCTGGGGTTGTATTAGAAGTTACCGGAATGCATTATATTTTGTAAAATGAACTTAATTTCACACAAAAAAATTAGGAAGAAATACATACATCATAAAAACAAAAAAAAGTACTCGACCAAAAAATTTGACAAAAGTACACATTCGAGATAAGCAAAGTTTTGTGACATTTATTCAGAACATTATAAGGTTGTAAATATATTGAACGCGTACTCAACACATGACCAAAGCTTATTACACCAAATTAGTGGACACCTCAGAACTTTGTTTTAAAGTGATAATTGTACTAGGTAGCGCTAAGCGATATAACCTATTTGACTAAACTATTTCATTAAATTTTACTATTCTAACTAGCAGGGGCAAGACAGCATATCGCAAGTAAATACACCCACGCTTAAAGTACCATACTGTATACTCCATTATTTTTGGAAACTTCAAACCCAACCAAGCTGCCAACACTAAAGCATCAAATACCATTTTATACCTCCAACAAGACCCCAGAGTGCCTTGCATGCTTAACGGCTTTGGATGTGACAGCCCATCCAAACGCCGTATGGACAGATTCTTAAAATACTTTAACGAATCACCAAGTTTATACGTTCGAAGCAAAAAGCCTCCTTCAAACCACAATTTCAGCAGCCGTTTCATTCCATAGTTACCCCATACTCGCATGGTTAAAACGGCTTTTAAATTTAAGTTGGCGTTAAAGTCAATCGCTTGGCATATTTCATTTCCCGGAAAAAGTATTTCCTTGCTCCATATTTCATTGCTTAATTCTGCTTTGAACCAATTAAACGCTCCCAATTTTTTTGTTGCCAGAGTGTTCACAATTTGCTGCATTTGGGTTATATCTATTTTATCATATTTCTCATTGTACAAAAAATCATCTACAGCCATTCCGTATGATATTTTCTCCCATTGCATAGGGTTTACAAACTTTTGATAGAATTCGATCCACGATTTATGAAGCCACAGTCTATGTCCATCCCGTAGTAGTTCTTCCATTGATGGAAATTCTTTTAGCCAAAGTTGCTCAGAGGAAATACAAGCCTGCCAAGAATAAGCCAGTAAAGTGCCGAAAGTTAGAACTACACAAACAATTTTTCTGGCATGTTTTCTGGCTTGCCGTATCCCAAGAAATGGCCAAAGGACGTCACAGCTTTTTCCGATTTTCTTGTAAATTAAAATGTAGCAAAGTAGTGTAGCCAATATGCAGGTTAACACGTCCAGTGGGAGAATTTCAAGTATGTTGGAACTGTAGTATAGCAGTGAGTTGGCTTGAAGACAAGTGACAACTTTCCAACTTGTTTCCAAAAATTTGATGCTTGCATCTCTTGTAAATGCATGCTCGTTTGGAACTTTTTGCATGAACCCTTCTCCAAAAGCTAAATTAGTAGCCCAACGAGCTTGTTGTTTCTGCAATGTTGTTAGTTTGTAGTGAGGTCCAGCTATTAGTGTTGAATTGGTTATTGTTGCAAAAGGAGACAATGCGAGTAACTGTCTTGGACAGGTTTGAAATGCGTTGTAGTATCGGATCCGATTTGAAGAACCATCGGAAACTTGTAAGCAGCTTGTGTACAATTTAGAGTTGAATGGCATACCGTACCTTATTCGAATGATGTTTCTGTGCAAGTTAGAGTTTATGATGTTTGCAATATGCTTCAGATTGTGTAAGTTGGAGTCACTGACAAAATATAAGTTACTTGATGTTGTGTCACAAGTGTAGCAAAATACTGCTTTTGTTTGTCCTGTAGTTTCATTTTCTGTATATTGGAAAAACACAAGCGGTGCATTAAACGTTTCCTCAATTGTGTCATCGTGAATTAGGTTGGTAGTCATTTGATGCAACAGCGTAGAATTCTTTGGATCAACTGAGTTGACTGCTACAAAAAATGCAGCATACTCTGACGTTCCGTAGCCCGATTTGTGAATCCCTGTTGCTGTTTCTTCTAATGTGTTTGTCAATAGAATGAAGGCCAGGCAGGTTTGATCTAACCATTTCGATGCAAATCGAAAGTATTTCGTAGTTATATTTACTGTATATGTTTCGCTTTTTAGATCAGGGTCTCTAAGAAATGCAAAGTCGATTTTGTCGACAGAGTAGAATACCCATAGTGTAAGAAACTCATTTGAGAGTGGTATTTTGTAAGACAGCTGATCTAGGTAAGTGTTAGACAGTGATTCATTTGTATGGTTATCTGGTGATATAATTGCAACGAAGCAATCAGAGGGGCTTTGGAATGGCAAAAGTGCAAGTGTTAATGTGGTGCAGTAACTAAGAAATATATGCAGGAAATACATTTCCACGCGTAAAGCTCCACAACTTGTGTCAGCGTTGAATCTACGATCTACAATCTATTATGTGCCAAGTAACCCTTAGCTGTCAATTTTTGGTGCCCATTGTACAAATAATACCTTGTTCTTATTATCTAATTATTTTTCTTACTATTCTAAATGCTTGAGCTTCTAATGATAGGAACAACTATATAAGCCAAAAATGACTTTGTTTTGGGTATGCAAACGATCGTTGCTCGAGCAATAGAGAAAGTATAAGGAATGCCGAATAGTATTCTAGAAGCACAAAAATTAATTTCATGAGAAATGAATAAGGGTTTCACGGATACAGGTAATATTATGCTTCTGTGTGTTGTTGTGTATGTTGTATGACTCAATCTAAAAATGAGTCGTACACTCAACGTCAACACCGAACCAAAAAAATTAACGTAATTAAATTTATATATAAGAAGAAGACATGTTTGTATATGCCAACACGTGCCAACGTATATCCAAGAATAAAAAATGAGGAGGGTAGATATCTAACCTGACAGTAGAAGGTGACTAGTATTTCTAAAATTAACCAGTATCAAACTAATAGCACGCAAGACATTTGCCTTTGACCAGTGTGATGCTTGATTATAGGCATACATTTTAAAACTTTAACAAAACAAGTTGAATAAGTTCTACCTGAAACTAGGAAGCAAATTATTTAAGGTATAACGCCAGGTCAACATTTATATAAGCAATTAAATTAATTCGTTATTAAAATACCAATTTTTGCTTCGAAGCTTAAATATCAACTTTGTACAACAATAGTTTCTATTCTTAAAAGCAGAAAAACAAACATAAAATACACCTGAATATAATAGCATGAGGGCATATAAAGCATATGTAATTGGTCTAAAAATAATGCTGCGCTATCCAGTTACCATACATAACACTTCAAGAATTAAGATGTCGTACAATAGCAGATAGATTACAAAATAAACCAGCAACTGCTTTAAATCCCAGTTTTACAAATAATCTTTAACAGCTGAGTAAAAAATCATTATATGATCAGATTTTTTTAAAGCTTCACTGTTTTTAGAAATTTTAAATTGCAAAAGTTTCTCAACTTTCACCTGACAAACCTGCTATTAATTAAATTGTTGCTATACGTTCTGTTTTTTCATTAATGCAAAAATTCTTATTATGGTGTTGGCAATGTCTAATGCTTTGTCCATTCTATTTTAAAAAATTATTCTGAAATTTAATTGTGTTTTTATACTAGTCCAGTTCGTTCCAATAAAAAACGTTACTGCGGGACGGGGGATATATTAACGTAAAAATTACTTTAACAATTATTTGGCATCAACATTAGTCTATCATAATTTAAGCTTAAGTAAAGCATCAAGTAAATGCATATTTAAAAAATTGCATACTTTCTGTTTATCATGATTTTTATGTTTTTATAGGTATAAAGATTGATTAAAGCTTGCAAAACGTTCTTATCATTCTCAATAAACGTTTCGCGTGACATAATCTCTTCATATACAGTATCATTGTTTTGTGATATTTATTTTAACGCTTCGTTGACTATGAAATCCACGTCAGTTATTGCATTGCTATTTCAGTGTAACACCGAATATCATAAACAAACCTAAACGCATACTACGTGAAAATTAAATACATAGGTGCAAAGGACGCGTACACAACTTTGTTCACATTTGGGTATATTGCAGTTCAGATAACAGTTTATCTAGCATAACGCACACGGTATTTGATCTTATCATTTATCGTTAAGCATATAAAACGTCAACAAAACGTTTGCTGATAAAATGGATAACCGGTTTGCAGATTCAAGGAATTTACAGTGAATACAATTTTGTGCATAAAAGCAAACATATAGAATTTAATCTGACATACTTCATTACGCTTTAGTTTTTGCCCATGTATACCGAGGTTTTATATCGGACTACATAAAATAATACATTTTACATACATAATAAAAAACTTTTCATCATTTAAATTCAAGCCATTTTTCTTCTGTTACACTTAAAAAACAGAAACCGTTTTCATACGTAAATGGAAACCACTATCTTATCGCGAGCAGCCTTAGGCAGCACGGCATTTCTCGGCGATCTTTACGATGCTCGCCAAGATGACTTTTGTGAAGTCAATATATTCCAAACTGCCATTCCGCCAGCAGCTATAAGGACACAGGATTCTGACTATGCCGATATTCACTTTGTGCACTCTGACAACTTCTCCGAAAAATTCTCCAAAATGGATGTCAGTGCTGAACTGCAGGTATCACTCTTATCTAGTACGTTTAAGCTAAGTGGCTCCGGTCGCTATTTGAGTGACACCAAAAACTCTGCTCGCACTCTCAAAAGCTCCTTAATTTATAACATTAAAACCAAGGACGAGAATGTCAACATTTACCATAAAGATTTAAAGGAAGCCTTTTCTCTGGATGCAATCAAAAACGACATGGCAACACATGTCGTTGTTGGGATATCTTGGGGAGCAAACTCTGTTGTCACCTGCATCTATCAGAATCAGAACACCGAAAACCGAGACTTTAAAAAAATTGAAGGAAAGTTATCTGGCCAATTAAAAAAACTCTCACATGCACTCTCGGGGAAAGCCAACATTAACAAAAACGATAAAGCTAGTGACCTAAGTTTTGATGTACGAATGTACGCCGACGTTTTGCCCCAAAATGAAGACCTACCAACTACGTTTGAAGGCGCCCTAGAGTTTATGAAAAAGTTACCTACTCTTGTGGCAACCAGAAATGAGGGAAAAGGAAAACCAATTACTTTCAAACTACTTCCCATTGCTGTTATAAAAAAGTACCTAAACATTGGTTTAGACCACGTGGAAACTTTCAAGCTAAATGAAGCCAGTCTGCTTCGTGTGGTGCATCTATTTGATGAGATATCTGCCGCTCAGCAGCAGTTGAACGATTTCTACCAGGACACTCAGGAATACTCCATGTACCTTCCAGGCGACAAATTGGACGAAATTCGTACGTTCAAGAATAATATGACTATTCTTGAGAGTTCTTTTAGAACCAAACTTCGCAATCATCTATTAGCCTTGAGATTGGGAACTGAAGATGTATCCAAACTTGACGCCACCATTCAGGATCTTTACTCTAGTGAATTGGCATCAAGTAATGTTTTCAAAAAATTGGAATCGTGGAACCATATGAGCAGACACATAGACTTTATACGAGTATTGATTAAAGAGGGTGTCAACTTGGTGGGAAAGAATGAAAACTTGGATGACAAGCTACTGGAAATTGGAGACAATACAATATATGCTCTATTTTTTACAACCTCAGCTAGATCAAATGCACCGGAAGAATGGCAACGACACACACACTTGTTTTTAAAGACAGTCAGGACAAAAACCAAAAATACGTTGTACTATGCTATCGATTTGGACTTTAATGTAATGGGAAAACCAGAAAAACCTAATATATATGTTCAAGTGTTTCATGACGGGAAATGCGTTGAAACTGATTTATTTGGAGAGAAAATTGGTACGTTGGCTTTTCTATCAGTTGCCAAAAAGGACCGTATTCCGAACTTTATGGAGGGTGGGCCTACAATGCTCCACAATAACATAATATGTGCCTTTGTCAGCTCTTGATGAGCTAGATTAGATTAGATTGATTAGCTTAGATAAGCCGCTTGATTACAAGAACGCACAAGAAGCCTGATTATACACAGTTGAGAATGTTTGTATGCTCATGAAACTAACTAATGCATACGTTATGGTACATACATAGATGCAAACTTCGTTTAGCCAAAAGTGCCAATGGATCAGGTTTTCAGAACTTTTCTCCTGTAACACTTTTGATAAGCTCATCAAGAGCTGACAAAGGCATATATGTTATTGTGAAACATTGTGGGCCCACCCTCCATAAGGTTCAGAATATGGCTCTTTCTGTATTAACGCTTGACGCTTTCAGGTTTTAATGGCGACATTCCAACACAATTGTTTTGGATGCCTGAATCATCATCCAACACGCAAAAAGGTGTTCATCCGTTTGCTGTCAAGGCGGGATTTGACAAATCTGGCAATCCAACTTACGTATGCCGTACGCCAATTTTAAATGGCGGAGACTTGCATGTGGTGCCTGGTAATCTAGTAGTTGCTGAAACGAATATGATTACGCACATTCCACTAAATGGCTGTAAAACTGTGGACTTATTTGAAGTATACAAAACATGTTTGTAGATTTATCTTCATACACAAACTGGTTAAAAGTAATATTTGCTGAATTTTCCATAATAGGTTCTTATATGCCCTACTTGGGCATACTCTTGGCAAAGGTTTACCGGAACGATTCCTGACAATGCAATTCTTGGAGGGTATAATTGTTCGTATTGTAATACTTACATTGGGCGAGCAACTCTTAAGAGAGGTGTAGTCGTCGGCAAGATTGTAAATGGAATTTTATCCTTTTGCTATGGTACCAGCTTAAAAAACAGCTACAACATTAAAGAAGTCGTTGTCATTCTTACTTTTAACATTTTTGTTTGTCATTACATTTTCAGCAAATAAAGAATATAAATGGAAAACCGGTTTCGAAGTTCTGGTTAGAAGTCCACTTGGAATGTGAGGAATCTAAAGCGTAATATGCTGATTCACCATGAACATCCTATTCAGATGTATAAATTAAACATTAACTTTATTCTTAAAGTTAATACTTTAGCTTTTAGAATATATGGGAAAGTCTAAAAATAGTAAAGGAAATAATTTAAATATTATTAAACCAAGCTGGATAAATTTCAAAATCTCATTATGCTGATTGATGCCAACACAATTTGTAAAAGGCATGCAGTTGCAAGGTACGATTTAGACAAATAACTAAAACTCGTCACTGGTCAGGCTACCGTGTGGAAAATATTTAGACATTTTTTACACAAAATGCAAATTCCTTACAATATCTGATAATAACGAGATAATTCTATGCATGATTAATATACTGACTTCATCATGGTTACTCAGATAAGCAAGCCAAAATAAAGAAGTACATGATATTACTTTTATTTTTTCTTTGATTTTTGCATACCTGTCAAACATTCATACTCACTCGGCTTTGGTGAAGGTATCATAAATATGGAGAAATTATTGATTTAAAGAAATGTTTTTCCTGAGCAATTTTGACGTGATTATCGTTTTCATTTGTCTGTTTACCTCGTGGCTACAACTTTAAACTTCCATTTATAATCGTAATGAAAATTGTTCATCAAATATTGCCAATTTACAACTATCGGTATACCGTTCTAAAGCTCACACAATATGCTTCAAAACAACATATTAAAACAGTTTCATTTGAAATTGATATTGACTTTGTAATCATATACATTTCGAACCAAAATTTTGTAGTTCCTTTTCATAATTTCGCAAAATTGAGTATTCTTTGAACTGCCGCCAATATCTATTAACACTATAGATTCTAAAAAGTAAATAGGCTAACTTATGCTGCTTTTAATGGACAACAACCGCATATATCAGAATTACAGTTCTCTGCTTACTGGTCCAAAATATCCATACGTTTCAAAAATGACTCTTCTAAAATTTAGGAATAATCAATATTTACCTGCATTTATAAATCTTCGCCTACAGACGTTGTAATAATCTTTTCAGAGGAAACTTAATTGTAATAATCTTTTCACTAATGTTTTAAAAACTACAATAAACACTCTTATTAACAACGCATAATTCCAGTTTTGTGGGTTCATATTCAAATTGTCAATTACCATTCATATATGATTTCTTGTAAAAGTATCTCTTTGCTCCATATTTCATTGCCAAAGGCTGCCTTTTAGTAATTAAAATTCAATTTTTCAACCCGCTTCAATTTTCTGATAGAATATATTCAATACAATGTGGGTTATATGTTCGGATTCAGGCTAATGCTTAAAAAGAAAAGATATGAATTTTGTTAGAAAAAAATCTTCTGGTTGATATCTGTGCTGTGAATATAACCACTCAGCTCTGTTAGCGGAGTAAATATAATAAGTCCCTTTTTGTATAGGCTTTTGTGTAAACTTTTTGTAGAAGAATTGCTTCTCCAGCGATCCAATTCAGTCCAATTTAATCTTGTTAAATAATTATAAATGTGATAACCTGAGCTGAGAGCGTCTCTTTTTCCCTTACTTTCCGTGTGCTCAGGCTCACTCGGTCTTGAGATTTTGATAAAGGCAGAAGCTGTCCAAAATTGTTAGAAAGCTCGCAATTTGCCCCTAGGCAACTTTTTTAATGTCTATGCAAGGATGTCTGGTAGTCAGGTTATTGAATAAAGATAAAGTCAGCAGAGTTTTTCAGCTAAAATATTTTGTTGTAATTGCTGAGTTATATCCACCTAGAAATAGATTACGATTTACTCAAAAGTTTAAGAAATTGACTTCGATTAGACATAATAAATAAACAGAAGGTGTTTGTTTTTGGTGGTTTTTTCACTAAGTTTGCGTTTTATTGGCCACTTCTCATTATTGTCATCATCCTGTTTTCCTGTGTGCATTGATAACGGAACATTAAGTAACTAAGAGAATATTTTGAGGCAATTTAGTGGAAGTTTGGGCTGCTGATTGAGTTTTTGAGACCAATTTGAGATATTGTTATTGTCGTGCACTATCTTGGGATACAAAACGTTAAAGAATTTTATTTTTTGTAAAGAAACAATTGTGTTAAAGTTGGGTTAAGTTAAAGCAGAAAATATTCTCAAATATTCATCCTGCTCACAAAAATATATTCATGTTATGATTTTGCTTAACATACAAAAACATTTTACTTTTCATTTGACAACATTGGCTGCAGCTGAAAGCTTTACTTTGACTTGAATCTTGATAAGTGTTTCGCATTTTAACAGTCATAATATACCGATTGAAGTTTTATTCGCCCAACAACAAATGAATGGATAAAATACCGTGGACATTACACTGGATAAGCGGCTAAATTATTTTTGTACGTGAACGAAATTAACCATGTAGATGACTGTTACGTACATTTAATTTTTACATTAGATGAGCCACAGCTACGACATAATTTAAATTTAGATTGACATGGCAATGTAATTGTAATTAAGACCGGCAAAGTGAATTTTACGAGATTATCATATAGAAGTGATAGCAAATCACTATTAGTGATAATAACATATCTGGTTATTTTATTTCAATCTTGAAATCTGACAAAAGCTAATAATTAATCTTTACATCTATCAAAAAAGTCGTACGTATAGGAAATATGTAAATCACCTTTTTTGCAATGCAATACACTAAAGCAAACACGCTAAATATTATCAATCAATCTTGACACCTTGATGTTCATAACCACCAGTATTTGCATCATTAACTGTGCCGAGCTTTTTATTGGATTTTGCATATTCCACTTTTTATCATATTATTTTGCAAACTAATGTGTAGCTTTAGTGGTTACTAAAACCGTAAATACAATTTATTATACAATATTTTAAACATCAATATCATAGTAATATGTGTAAAAGTCTAGTAGCTGGATGATCCAGTGTTATTTTTAGAACAAACGAGGCAGCTCAGTCAACAAAGCAAAATATGCATGCACTGCACTGTGTGCATTATATTATCAATCCTACTTTCTATTCATGACTTTTTTAACAGATACAAAGATTGATTTCAAGACGGATACAGGCAGGCAGACGAGACAGATACAAAGAAAAAAGGATTTTTGGTAAGCTTTGCATGATTAAAATAATATCCAGGAATGATGTCATCACTGGTTTATTGCATAATGTTCCTTTGAAACCCAATTCAAAGGTCTTAATTCCATTGTCATGCTTTAATCAAATGAATGTCAAAGTACTGGTTCGTCCAACATGACAAATAAAATTACACAACAGTCACGTACGTATCTAAGTTCACTTGGAAGAACAATTTAGACAATAGTTTACCAAGTAAAAAATTCCAAGGTCATCTTTTCATTTATCGTTAAAAATAAAACTTGCCTTGATGTCGCTCTTAAAATAGAAAACACTGAACCTTTTTCAGGCAACACATACTGAATTCCAGTTTGTATGAGCAAACATCAGTCTACTACAGAACTTCATATCAGAAGGGACTCTGGATAACTTATTCATATTTCATCTGATACATAGCAAAACTCACAAAAGCATAAATTCCAAAAATGGATGCCGCAACATTATCTCGAGCAGCTTTAGGCAGCACAGCATTTCTTGGTGATTTATACGATGCTCGCCGAGATGACTTTTGTGGAATTAACGTCTTCCAAGCTGCTATTCCACCTTCGGCTATAAATTCACAGGATTCCAACTTTTCCGATATTCATTTTGTCCATTCTGACAACTACTCTGAAAAATTTTCCAAAATGGATGTCAGTGCTGACCTACAGGTATCAGCACTTGCTGGTTTGTTTACGCTAAGTGGTTCTGGTCGCTATTTGAGTGACACCAAGAAATCCGCCCGAACAATCAAAGGCTCCTTAATTTACAACATCAAAACCAAGGACGAGAATGTCAACGTTTTTCACCAAGAGCTAAGGGAAACATTTTCTTTTGATGCAATCAAAACAGATATGGCAACTCATGTCGTGGTTGGAATATCTTGGGGAGCAAACTCTGTTGTCACTTGCACTTACCAAAACACCGAAAACAGGGACGTAAAGGAAATTGAAGAAAAGTTATCAGCTCAGCTAAAAATGATTTTTGCGTCAGTTTCAGGAAATGCTAGAGTTGACTTTGAGGAAGGAGACAACTCTGGTGGCCTGAGTTTTGATGTAAGGATGTATGGAGACGTTTTGCCACAAAACGAGGAGTTGCCTACTACGTTTCAAGGAGCGCTAGAGTTTATGAAAAAATTGCCTACTTTGGTAGCAACAAGCAATGACGGAAAAGGAAAGCCGATAACTTTCAAACTGCTTCCTTTGTCGGTTTTAAAAGATTATCTAAGCCTTGATTCGGGGATTTACGTGGCAATTGTCAAACTAAAGGAGGCCAGCCTTCTTCGTGTGGTGCAACTATTTGACGAAATTTCTGCCGCTCAGCAAAGCTTGAATGATTTCTACCAGGACACTAAAGAATATGCCATGCATATTCCAACAGATAATCTGCAAGAAATTCGTAACTTCAAAAACGATATGATGATTCTTGAGAGTTCTGCCAGAGCTAAGTTTTGCACTCAATTGCATGCTCTAAGATCCGGTGCTGGAGATATAGCAGAACTTGAGGAAACAGTACAAAATTTCTACTCCAGTGAAATTTCGCCAACTAACGTCTTGGCAAAATTAGAATCGTGGATGCATCTTAATAGAAAAATAAGTTTTGTGCGGTTGTTGATCAAAGAAGATGTCAAATTTTTGGGAGCAGGTGAAACCCTGGAAGGAAAGCTTCTAGAAATCGGGAATAATACAGTGTACATTCTCTTTTTTTCTGAATCGGCTCAGTGTGATTCACCGCAACCCTGGAAAAGAAACACCCTTTTTTTTTAAACAAAGTCAAAAGCAAAGTCGAGAATGCTCTGTACTACGCTGTTGATTTGGACTTTCATCCGTCGTTAAAGCCAGAGCAACAGGATATCTGTGTGCAAATGTTTTACGATGGAGATTGCGTTTCAGACGATTTGTTTGGTGTGCAAAATGGTAAGCAGAATTTGATGTTTATACAAATTTATTAGTATACTTGCATGTGTATGTTAATATATGTTTGATTTTCAAGATTTTGCCGGTACAGTTTTAAGGCATATTGTTTGGATGCCGGAGTCCGCTAATCAGCAACGAAACCTTCATCCCTGGGCTGTTTTGGCGGGAATTGATAGTTTCGGTAATCCAAACTACGTATGTCGCGCATCATTTATAAAGAATGGTTACTGCAATTTTGGACCGGGTAATCTTATTGTTGGCAAAGAATCCAAGGTCGCACACATTCCCTTTTATGGCCATCAAATTGTGGACTCTTATGAGGTATACAATTATATAACATATTTTGCTTTGACTTTGATGATTGAAGATAAACCTATTTGGGTTTCGGATATAAGGTTCTTTTATGTCCTTCATGGGGATAAACGTGGGAAATATTCGACGGTGCTTTTCCCAAAACTGCTATTGTTGCTGGAATTAATCATTGGCATAAAACCCTGTACATTGGTCGGGCCATACATAACGGAGGGGTAGTTACTGGCCTTCTAACTGATGTTGGAGACTTCTATTTCTGCTATGGTAACGTGCTCTACAATCTCAACTAATATACTATTCCAGGAACTTATTTAACATTTTGCAAATTAGATATAACAGATAGCCAGTGTTTATAACTGTTCTGTTGAATTTGTTTCAGAAAATGAGGGGTTCACGTGCAGAACTGAATTTGAAATCCTGGTTCGAAGTCCTCTGGGTCTTGAGTTGGGAATTTGAAGCAATGAGAACTATCTTCATCTAATGTATGCTTTTTAAATGTAAACAAGTAAATTCTGATTCTTTTATCAATAACCTTAGATAATTTTTAATAAACTAGCAGCCCAGCAGCTTTTTATTTTCGCAACGTTGTGAGCCTGTATTATTTACCTGATAGTAGTGTTGAATTAATTATTGTTTCAAAAGGAGGAAATGCTGGTAACTGTCTTGGATAGATACAGTATCGAATCCGATTTGTTATAGCATATAATTACATGAAAGGTGTAATGCTAATTTAACCCTTATCAGTGATCAGTATGAGGCTTACTGAAATTCATACATGTTAAAACTTTACAAAACAAGGTTAAATAAGTTTTACCTTAAAATATTAAGCAATTTATTTTAAAGTATAACGCTATGTCAACATTTATATAAGCTGTCAACTTAAATCGCTAATAAAACACCAGTTTTGCTTTGAAGCCTAAAGGTCAAACTTTGTATAGTGATAAAAAGAAGAGCAAGCATCTCACACACCTGAACGTAATAATTTTATTTATTTCTCTCATGGAGTTGTCAGCATTAACTTTTTGTAGATGAATTGTGTCTCCAGTGCAGTGGTTCAATTGAAACCAATTTAATCTTGTTAAAATATTATGAATGTGATTAACGGAGCCAAGAGCGTCTATTTTTACTTTTCGTTTTCTCGGGCTCACTCAGTCTTGAGATTTTGATAAAGGCAGAAGCTGCACGAAATTTTTAGAAACTGTTCAATTCGACCCGAGGCAATTTTGTTAATGTCTATGCAAGTACGTCTGGTAGACATGTTAGAGCATAAAGCCAGAAAAGTTTTCCAGCTAGACTATTTTGAGTTATAATTGCTAAGTTATGAAAATTTAGAGTTGTACTCAGTTCGAAATAAATTACAATTTACTCAAAAGTTTGATAATTTGACTTTGATTAGATATAAAAAATAACTAGAAAGTTGTACTGTGTCTTTTGTTGTTTTTTGCTGAGTTTGTGTTTTCTTGGACATTTCTCATCATTGTCATCATACTGCTTTCATTTGTGCATTGATAACGAATACCTTGGACTTTAACCTGGATAAACTTCCAACTTAACTCTTTTTGTACGTGAGCGAAATTATGTAAGTGATCGTTACATACTTTTTATTTTTCATATTGGATGAACCACTGTTTTGACATAATTTACGCTGCCATGACAACGCTATTACGACGAGCAAAGTGGATTTTAAAAGAGGCATCATGTAGAAGGGAGCAAAATTAACTATGTAGGTGTCCGTTACGTACTTTATTTTTTTATGCTGAATGCTTTCACATAAGTTTACATTGACTTGACAATGTGATTAAGGCCGGCAAAGTGGATTTTAAAAGAGCATCGTGTAGAAGTGTTGATTTCATATCTATGGTTATCATTTTAATCCCGGAAAGTTGACAGAAACTCAAAATTAACCTTAATAGCTATAGCTAGCTACCAAAAAATCTTATAAATAGAAAATATGGAATTTTCCGTATTTGAAATTCCAATAAAGCAAACATGCTCATGAATTTAAATCTTGAAATCTAGATGTTGGCAACAACCAGTAACTGCATCATTTACTGTGCTAAAGCTATTTATCATAGAACTCTGCTAACTAATGTGTAGCTTTACTGGTTACTAAAACTCTAAAACAATTTATTGTACAATATTTTAAGCATCCATCATGTAGTACTATGAATAGTAACCTAGTACCTGGATGATCCAGCGTTATTTGTAGACGAAAAGTACTTGACAATTCTATTTTGTCAATTAACTCAAAGCCCAGCGCGAAATAAAGAGACTAACTACTTCCAAGAATTGTAAAGAGCAATGGAAATGAAATGAACTGGTTGGTTTTCACTTTCAAATACTGATGAAAGTGGGAAGGAATCATTGCGAGTGGGCCGGCATGCAAATTGCTGTTGGATTTAATCACTACAGTAGAGTCTCTATAGTGTTGCCCCCCCCCAACGGGAAAGCTCTCAATGGCAATAATAAAGAGAGTCAACATAATCGGGAGTCTCTTTATTATTGCCTAATGTCAACTATAAAGAGGTTTTTGTCACTTGAATACAAAACTTGTTTTAAAACTTTATTGATACATTTTTGAACCTTCATTCACAGCCAATTTTATTAATGAGATGTTTGTTAAATAAAGCCTTAGTTCACTGGGCTAACAAAATCAGTTACAGAAATTAGTGTTTGGCTGTTTCACGCTGATAAAGTGCCCGATCTTCCAGATTCGTCAAATCAATGCGAGATTTTCCGTCTTTTACCGTAATTTGATAATCAGAATGGTTTCGTGAAGAGACAGTGACTTTCTACTTTGCACCTTTGATCTTGCTTCAAAATTTTTGAACTCGGTTTTATAACCACTATTAATGCTACTGCATTATACAAATTGACTGAACTACGGGAAATGTTTAATAAATGAAAGATTGAAACACGAAGCGTGTGAAAACCCGTTTGTACATTGTTTTACATGAAATAATAAGAGATACAATTGCGCTTTGTAACTTGAAAAACCGCCTCCTAGTGCATTACTACCATTTTTGACTTACTTTGCCCCGAGGCAACTATAACGGGGGTCAACTGTAATGGAAGGGGAAGGATTTGCATAGCAATTGTATGGAGACGCAACCTTAAAAGATGCAACAATAAAGAGGCAAATTTTCACTGAAATATGATGGGCGGGCGGACAACCAGCAATAAAACCGAGACGCAACGTTATCGAAGGCAACACTAACGCGACTCTACTGTAGTATGTTTATCATATGAATCATGATAAAGGCAATAATTATTATTATAATTATGAAAGGAAGCAACCATGAGCCACTATCGAAGTCCGTTGTAGGATGAATACTAAAAGCTTCAAGTTTATTTTGGAACAAAGGTACTCATCCTCAAAACATCTAAGATAATTATATTTATAAACATCCATGGTAAGCCATTGAAAAATGCTCGCCGCTAAAGATATACACAGACTAAAAGATTAGTCTTAGAAAAATTGCATGATAATTGTATTTAAAATAATTAAATAAATACTTCAGAAATTGTAATAACTACAAGATGTTAATAATTTTCATAATATGTAATTACGGGTTTAGAACTCATACTGATAATCAGTAACTGATTTATAACACATATATGTCCGCTTTTAGCTCTTTTGGGCTAGTTAAGAATTCATTTACCCTGGTTAACAGCCAATTTTGGCTGGTTTAGAGCCCATTTTGTCCCGTTTAAAAATAAGTGTGCGGACAGACAGACCGACGGAGGGGCAGATAGACATACAAACGGACAACGATATCTTAAATAGCTCTATTGCAGAAGCAGCGAGCTAATAAAAGTACAGCACATAAATGCGCACATGCGAGTTGACAGTGTGTGGGTGCATAAATAATGAAAGTTGACTGCACGGAAACATGTGCATAAATGCATTCTCAGGACTAGAGCAAAAGCCAATTTCGCTTTTATGGAAGTGTAAATGGCATTCTGCATTCGGCTGTGTCGATATAGAAGTGTTAAAGGGAAACTTGGGTTGACAAATCCTACTGCATACTGTAATTTTAGTTTACATTGATTGCTTAATTCTACGTTACAAGAATATTTTCAGAGTACTTGTAAGAGAGAATTGTCATGTTGTAGACCATGTCTGAATAAATTGATTTGAATACATTTAGCATATTATTACAATATTTGTGTTTAAGATATTGTAAAACAAAGTGTTTCCACAGTACTGGGAACTACGAAAGCAACAAATTATAGTTTCTTGAGTGCTATGATAATCACAATAGCACAGTAAATGAAGCCATTGCTGGTTATTATCAACATCAAGGTGAGAAGGGTTTAGTATATGTAAAAACCCAGTATGTATCCGGAATAGCTGGATGATCCAGTGTTATTTTTAGAACAAACGAGGCATCTCAGTCACATAAACCAAGCAAAATATGCATGCACTGCACTGTGTGCATTATATTATCCATCATATTTTCTATTCATACAACTTTTTTGTCAGATGACAACACTGATTACGATTTTTTGTAAGCTTTTCATGATTGAAATAATATCCAGAATCCAGAATGACATCATCACAAGCTTATTGCATAATATTCCTCTGAAATCCACTACGTAATTGGTCTTAATTGCATTGTTATTTTGGAATAAAATCTTTGTCAGTAATCTGGTTCGTCCAATACGAAAAATAAAAGTCACGTACGGACCTATGTTTGCTTGCAAAAAATATTTAGACAGCAGTTTACCAAGTATGAAGTCCAAGATATTTTATCTTTTTATTTATCGTTAAATGCATCCAACTTCAGCCGGAATGTCAATGTTAAAATGAAAACCCATGTACCACTTTAAGGCAACATATACTGAAGAAAAATTTCGTAATCAGGCTCAATCTACATCAATCACATATCAGTATAATACAGAAATAGCATATTTCAGAAGGATTTCTCTGCTAAATTATTCATATTTTATTCGATACATAGATATCATTTAATTTAAAAGTTTGACTTTGAACTTATAAACACAGAGATTCTAGAAATGGAAGTCGCAACATTATCTCGAGCAGCTTTAGGCAGCACCGCATTTCTTGGTGATTTATACGATGCTCGCCGAGATGACTTTTGTGGAATTAACGTCTTCCAAACTTCCGTTTCACCAACGGCTATAAATACACAGGATTCCAACTTTTCCGATATTCATTTTGTCCATTCTGACAACTATTCTGAAAAATTTTCCAAAATGAATGTCAGTGCTGACCTACAGGTATCAGCACTTTGTGGTATGTTTGCGCTAAGTGGCTCCGGTCGCTATTTGAGTGACACCAAAGAATCCGCCCGAACAATCAAAGCCTCTTTAATTTACAACATTAAAACCAAGGAAGAGAATGTCAACATTTTTCGCAAGGAGTTAAGAAAAACCTTTTCTTTGGATGCAATCAAAACAGATATGGCAACTCATGTCGTAGTTGGAATATCTTGGGGAGCAAACTCTGTTGTAACATGTACCTACCAAAACACCGAAAACAGGGACGTAAAGGAGATTGAAGGAAAGTTATCAGCTCAGCTAAAACGTATTGTGGCGTCAGCTTCAGGAAATGCTAGTATTGACTCTAAGGAAGGGGACAACTCTGGTGGTCTGAGTTTTGATGTACGGATGTATGGGGACGTTTTGCCACAAAATGAAGAGCTGCCTACTACGTTTCAGGGGGCGTTGGAGTTTATGAAGAAGTTACCTACATTGGTAGCAACAAGCAATGATGGAAAAGGAAAACCATTAACTTTCAAACTGCTTCCTTTGTCGGTTGTAAAAAAGTATCTAAGCGTTACTTCGGGTCTTCACGTGGCAATTGTCAAACTAAAGGAGGCACCCCTTCTTCGTGTGGTTCAGCTATTTGACGAGATTTCCGCTGCTCAGCAACGTTTTAACGATTTCTTTCAGGATGTTAAAGAATACGCCATATATGTTCCAGTCGACAAATTGGAGGAAATTCGTATATTCAAAAATAAAATTACAATTCTTGAGAGTTCAACCAGAGCTGAGTTTTACACTCAATTGCTTGCTATAAGATCCGGTGCTGAAGATATAGCCAAGCTTGAAGAAACAATACAAAATTTCTACTCCAGTGAAATTGCGCCATCTAACATCTCGGCAAAATTAGAGTCGTGGATGTATCTTAATAGAAAAATCAAATTTGTGCGGTGGTTGATCAAAGAAGGTGTCAAATTCTTGGGAGTGGATGAAGCCCTAGATGAGAAGCTTCTTGAAATCGGGAAAAAAATAGTATACATTCTATATTTTACTAAATCGGCTCAGTGTGATTCACCCCAAATCTGGAAAAGAAATACGCATTTGTTTCTAAAGGAAGTCAAAAACAAAGCCGAGAATACTCTGTACTACGCTGTTGACTTGGATTTTCATCCGTCGTTAAAGCCAGAAGACCGGGATATTTGTGTGCAAGTATTCAACGACGGAGAATGCATTTCAGCCGACTTATTTGGTGCGCGAAATGGTAAGCGGAATTTGATGTTTATTAAGTATCGGCCAAGATACTGATAATATTGCACTTCGGCCGTCCGCCCGTATGCAATTTTCACAGTAATGGCTAGACTAATTACAACTAAACTTGGTGTACAAATAGTACATGACCTCAGCCACAACCCCATTGAATTTCAGGTCAATAGGTCAACTCTAGGTCAGCTCAGAGGTCACAGCGATTTCACAACTTTTTATAATAGGACTTATAGCATGCGACGCATGACTTTAGATCAGTTTTTGACCAGCATTACAAATTTACGGTCCTAGGTAGTTAGCTCGAATTTTTTAGCTACACCTACATTTAGCTACAAGGATTCTAGCTCCATTTGGTTTATAGTTCCACTTTTTTAAGTTCCAATGGATTTTAGTTCCACTCATTTTTTAGCTCCACCACTTTTTTCTCCAAAAGTTTACTTTGTAAAAATTTACTTTAAAAACACTACTAGGTTATATAAATAACCGAATAATGCATTCGCATATTATTTGGTTAGCATTTCAAAACTGTACTTCACCATCTGTTTAGCCAGGTCAATTAGTTTATGTTTTGTTATTTGTTCTTGATTTGCAATGTGATTTAAATGAAGCTGTATATCAACAGTGTAATAACTACATGTGGTGCTGCTATATTCTCTTTCTCTGAATTGTATAAATATACACCGGCTACAGGCTAAACAATCAAAGCTTTTGTTGATAACGTAAGTACTGTTTCTACGGTAGTATTGAAAAACTTCCATTAAAAGTAATTATATTCTAGATAACTGTCGACACATATATGTCTGTCATTGTACTTTAAACCATTTTTGATAATATAGTGTATGGAATTTTTGCTGCTTAAAAATCAAATGGAACTTTAAAAGAAGAAAAAGTAAGAAGTTTTGTATCAAGAAACTTGCACAGTGTCAGTTTAGGTTCAAACTGATTGTACATATTCATGTAAGCAAAAATCATGGGTGGAACTAAAAATGGTGGAGCTAAATAAATTGTAGCTAAAATATTTTTGGAGGTAAGGACCGGGTGTAACTAAAAAAAGTGGAGCTAAAAAAGTGGAACTAGAGTCCGGTGTAACTAACGTCTTTTGAGCTAACTACCGTACACCCAAATTTACAACTGTTTTGTCAAAATTCGTGCATTAAGGCCCTGATTTAGGACCTTAACTGCTAGATTCAGCAGTATTACAGCGTACATGCTGTACGATCCATAATTTTAGGTCAGTTTTGACCAGCATTAAACCAGGCTGTTAAAATTCGGATTTTACGGCCTGGGCGATACTTAACTATTCTTTCTTAGAGCTTTATTAAAAGTGTATCCACATATTTACATGGATATATTAATACTTATTTGATTTATAAGATTTTGCCGGTACTATTGCTTGGATGCCGGAGTCCTCCACTAAGCGAAGAGGTGTTCATCCTCATGCTGTTTTAGCGGGAATTGATAGTTTCGGTAATCCAAACTACGTGTGTCGTGCGTCATTGAAAAAGGAAAAAGTGACTCACATTGTACCAGGTAATCTGATTGTTGGCAAAGAATCCAAGGTCGCACACATTCCCTATAATGGCCATCAAATTGCGGAGTCCTATGAAGTATGTACATAACATATTACACATTAACTTTGATGATTGAAGATAAACCTATTTGGGTTTCGTATTAAAGGTTCTTTTGTGTCCTTCCTGGGCGTATACATGGGAAAAGTTTAACGGCACTGTTCCAGCAAGTGCTATTGCTGCTGGGGTTAATCATTGGTTTGGTACCTTGTATATTGGTCGGGCCATATATAAGGGAGGGGTAGTTACCGGTAATCTAAGTTTTGGAAACTTATTTTTCTGTCACGGTAATATACTTTACAATCATCATATAAATTATTTAACGTTTTGCAAAATTAACAAGCCAGTGTTTAAATCTCAAAACGGCTCTTATTGAATTTGTTTCAGAAAATAAGGAGATCAAGTGCGAAACTAAATATGAAATTCTGATTCGAAGTCCTCTGTGTCTTCAATTGGGAATTTGAAGTTATGAAAACCATCTTCGTCTAATGTATGCTTTTTAAATGTTATGCAAATATCAATGCAAATGCAAAAGTTTTTGATTCTGCAACAAATACTTAACATTTTAAAAAATATTAATAAATTCAGCAGCTGATCAAATTTTTTTGTTTTTGCAGTGTGAGTTTGTGCTATTCTGCTGTTTGTAGTGTCGAATAGGTTATTGTTGCAAAAATAGACAATGCTGGTGGCTGTCTTGGGCAGGTTAGGAATCTGGGGTAATATCAAATCCGATTTGTTATAGCATGTAAGATGATTGGTCAAACTATCCATGATGTCCGAATTTGTGTTACTTTGCAAATATCTTCGGAACTTTCTTTCAAGTAGGTATTTTACACAACTGAGAAACACGATTCTGGCTTTTTTCTGGCCATTCATTTAATTTATTAACTGGACATTACAGAAAAAGCCGGCGAAATCAGCATTCGGTCACTTTTGGCACGACGGGTCGGGTCAAATTTGGTAAACCTGCCCATAGATTTTTCCATAGATTCTAAAATAAGCATTAAAGAATTATGATGGCCCTCCCGGCGATTTGCATGATTTTGATGCAAACAAAAGTTATATTCAAAAAGCTTCAAAAATCCTAGCATTTTTTGTATACTATGAAAATGGTCACATTAGATCATCCATTTTCAGCCATATCGTCGCCCTGGAACCAAAGTAATACATTTTTGAATTCACCATTTAAATGGGTACATATACGCCAATTTTGACGAAATGTTCAAAAAATGGGAAAAAGCTCAAAACTTGTGCTCAATGGATGGTATCAACATCAGGCTGTCACGACTTAAGCTGATAAGCGTAAAAGGTAATGTAGTGCGAATTAAAGAAATTGCAAATTTTCTGTTTTAATGATATATAATATTTATTTTGATAGGCATAGAGTTCGGATTAAGACTCCAGTTTTTATCTTTCTCTGTAAACTTTTCATGTAAAATAATCTCTTAATTTACAATGATATAATATCATATACTCTCTTTCATGATATTTCCTTCCACTTCACGTCAGTAATTGCATTGCTATATCAGTGTAAAATATCAAAAATTAAAACCGTACCGTAAAAGCGTACACAATATGAGAGATAAATTTGCGCAACTCTCACGTACGTATAACGTTGTTCGCTTTTGAAAAATACTTTAGATAGTAGTTCACCTATAATAAAGCACTGGGTATTTGTTCTTATCATTTATCGTTAAACAAATAAAACTTCAACAGAAATCCGCCGATAACACTTTGCACATTCAACAATAAATACAAATTTCTGCATGTGAACAATCATCTATCAAATTTAATTCTGCATTCCTCCTAAAGTTACACCCTTCACCAGTGCATAGTTTTTCTTCGGATATAAAATTTTTCAGCCTTTAATAGTGAATAAGTTTTTGAGCAAGCATTTTTTAATTTAAGAAGCTATTTCTATACATGGAAAGCTCAACCATATCCAGAGCAGCCTTAGGCACCACGGCGTTCCTTGGCGATTTGTACGATGCTCGCCGAGATGACTTTTGTGAAATCAATATTTTCCAAACAGCTATTCCACCAAATGCTATAAGGACACAGGATTCCGGCTTTGCGGATGTTCACTATGTGCACTCTGACAACTACTCCGAAAAATTTTCCAAAATGGATGTCAGTGCTGAGCTGCAAGTATCGACACTTGTTGGTATGTTTGAGCTAGGTGGCTCCGGTCGCTATTTAAGTGATACAAAAAAATCTGCCCGTACAATCAAAAGCTCCCTAATCTATAACATTAAAACGAAGGATGAGAAGGTTCACATTTTTCACAAAGACCTAAAGGAAATATTTTCTTTGGATGCAATCAAAAGTGACGTGGGAACCCATGTCGTTGTTGGAATATCTTGGGGAGCAAACTCTGTTGTTACTTGCATATACCAGAATACCGAAAACCGAGATGTTAAAGAAATTGAAGGAAAGTTATCAGCTAAGTTAAAAGCTCTCTCTCTTTCACTGTCACCTTCAGGAAATGCCAGAATTGACGTTGAGGACGGAGATAACTCTAGTGGCCTGAGTTTTGATATACGTATGTACGGAGACGTTTTGCCACAGAACGAAGAGTTGCCAACTACTTTTCAAGGAGCGCTGGAGTTCATGAAGAAATTACCTACTCTGATAGCCACCAGCAATGAAGGCAAAGGAAAGCCAATTGCTTTCAAGCTTCTTCCCATTGCCGTTATAAAAAAGTACCTAAACGTTAGTTTGGGTACTGAAGCTGCAATTGTGAAGCTAAATGACGCCAGCCTTCTTCGTGTGGTGCAGTTATTTGACGAGATATCTGCTACTATGCAACACCTTAATGACTTCTATCAAGACATTCAAGAATACGCCATGTATATTCCAGATGACAAATTGGATGAAATCCGTACATTCAGGAATAAAATGATAATTTTTGAGAGTTCAATCAAAACTCAGTTTTGCAATCATTTGCTAGCCGTTAGATCGGGCACTGAAGATGTATCCAAACTTGAAGCCATCATTCAAAATTTTTACTCTAGTGAGCTATCACCAATGAATCTTTCAAAGAAATTGGAGTCGTGGAACCACCTGAGCAGACAAATTGGTTTAGTACGAGTTTTGATTAAAGATGGGGTCAAGTTGTTAGGAAAAAATGAAAATCTGGAAGAAAAGCTACTAGAGCTTGGAGACAACTCAATATATGCTCTGTTTTTTACTACATCAGCCAGGTCAAATGCACCAAAACAATGGCAACAAAATACACACTTGTTTCTAAAGGCTGCCAGGACAAAAACCAGAAATACGTTGTACTATGCTATTGATATGGATTTTCATCCGCTGACAATAGCACCAAAGCATAACATATGTGTGCAAGTTTTTCATGACGGAGAATGCATATAAACCGATTTATTTGGAGAGAAAATTGGTACGTTAACTTTTCTGTAAAATTTAAAGCAAACTTCAATATGTTAACGCTCAAAGTTTATAGATTTTAGTAGCAATATTCCATATCAAATGGCTTGGTTGCCTGATTCATCATCCAACAGAAATAAGGGTGTTCATCCCTTTGCTGTCTTAGCCGGGCTTGACAATAATGGCAATCCAAATTACGTATGTCGTGCATCAAGAACTTTATTTCCACTAGGACGCACTGAGCTGCCGGGTAATTTAGTAGTTGGTGAAGAGTCTAAGACTGCATACATGCCAACGGATGGCCATCAAACTGTGCACTCATATGAAGTATGCAAAATACATTTTTAGGTTTTGGTTTGATTTTAAAAGTGGTTAAAAGTAGTATTGTGTGAATTTTTTATCATAGGTTCTTGTATGCCCTCCATGGGCTTATACTTGGGAAAAGTTTACCGGTACTGTTCCAGCCAGTGCAATTAATGCAGGACTTAGTCGTAAGACTTACATTGGTCGATCTATTATCGGAGGGAGAGTAGTTGTTGGCGATGCTGGAAATGATAATTGTTACTTTTCCGCTGGTAACCCTTCAATCAAATGCTCCAATAATATAAACACATTGTGGTATTAACTGTTGACATTTTCGGTTTGTCATTTCTATTTCAGAAAAATATAAACTTGATTTCAAAACAGAATTTGATGTATTAGTTCGTAATCAAGTTGGTATAAAATTTGGGATTTGAAGCGTTGGTCTAACAAGTCATTTGAATGGTTTAATCAGATGAATAAATTTAAAATGTTCATGTTAAAGAACATAGATTCTTTTCAGAAAAAATGTTCAAAACTATCTAGTTGTTTAATTATTTACTTTATGCAAATAACCAATGGATCTAATAAAATTCAGAACTAACCTGACAGCATTGAAAGTTTGCTTTATGCTGTTATCGATACAATTTTGTAAAATCCATTCAATTGCAATGTACGTTAGATTCTGGCTAAATCGAAAAGTTTTTTATATGTTTTGTAAATTTTCACGCTTGCGTACACATGAATATGACACAAAGTCACGAAAGAATTGCATACTTTAATTCAAAAATCTGATAACAGCGGCAAAATAAATATAATATGCATGATTAATATTCATACTCGTTGCATCATGGTTACTCAGCTAAGCAAAAGCAAAATGGTGTATTACGTTTTTATTATTTCTAAATTTTCAGCTAAATTAAAGCTTAGATAATTTTATATTTTAAATACAGCATTTTTCATACTGGTATTGCAGATAAATTATTTACTCAAAAAATGAGTTTCATGTTCAAGTCCTGGATGGTGACCGGTGTCATGTGTCTTTTGATACTGCTGCCACCACTTTCAGCTTCTATTCTTAACCGTAATGAAAACATTTTAAATATAGTCCATTTTTCTCATCAAATTTTTCTGTCGTACTGAAACCCTAAAGATTTCCACAGGTTCATGCTGGTTCGTAGGACCATCTGAACTCCACAACGGATTCTTTAATGTCCACAAGCCCTGTCAAGTAACTAACAATCTGTGTGCCATTTCCACTTCTACTGGACTTGGCATTGGATGCGTAACCAACCAGCCCTGTCCCACCGGAAGCTACAAACCAAACCAACTCATCTGCAATACCCACGCTTGCTGTTGTGAGAACCATCCCCCAAACCAAATCCCGTCCTGTAATTATCTAAATTCCAACCAGTTACTTGATAAAGCATGCGCCAAACTCGAACTGAGTGATAGCGCCTGGTGTCAACCAAAAATCAAATGTCGCGACATAAGTAACAAAAATATAACCTGCGAAGATAACCCAGTGGTCACTCCGTATTGCAAAATGGATGCCAACACAGGAATTGGCTTGGGCTGCGGTACCATCAAAAACCAAAGCTATGATTGTCCAAATACCCACTACTTTGAAAATGAGGTGGTTTGCGGAAGGGGAAGGTGTTGCTGCAGAGGAAATGACAAGGAACCTTGTAACATTATCACCGAACAGGTTTGCCAACTGCACGAGTTTAAGGAGCTAAATGAGTGCCCTGCGTCAGGGTTACGACCTACTCGTGGCGTATCGACAAATGCATCTGAACAACAAGCGCCACGGCCAAGAGGGCTAGGGTGGAACCACGAATCGGATTCAATGGATGAATGTAAGACCTACAAAATTGTGTAGGAAATTAAATACTTTTTAAACGAATTAGTTCACTTTCAATTTTTGGGTAATTTCAGCTATTGACAATGACTGCGGAGGAGAGGATCAAAAGCCATGTGCTACTGCTGGTGAAACGATTAATTTAGTTAACCTGGGGTTGGTTCTGGCATTGTTGGTCATTAGCGTGGTAATGAACTCCTGACCATTTATACAAATATATTGTCAGAATAAACTCATCGATTGCTTGTCTAGCTAATGGACAAAATGTGTCAATTTATTTTTTATGAGCAAACCAATATTTACATGCAGATGTACACGTATATTTTGTAATGGCGGTACTAGCAAAATTTGCGTTATTATAGTTACTTGTCTACAAATTGGGTTGAGTGACAAAGCTGAAAGAATCTCAAAACTGAAGAAACAGTTGGCTGTAGCAAATTCAAGATGTGAAGTATACCGGTAACCGAGGTGGTTTGTCAGGATGACAATTACTGCTGCTAAGGAAATGACAAAGGGATAAATACCTGACGTTGCGATTTTATGATCAATAAAAATGTTGCCCATTTTAAGGAAGTTGAAAAGAAAGCTGCTTAACAGTCGATTACTAGTCTTGATAAAGTATGTATGCGTAGCTTATCCTTCATCATGGTTACCTAATCATAACATCATAAACATTCATCAATAATAAATCATACAATTTTTTTTCTTGCCTTAATTGGTCATGCTCGGATAAACTAGAGTGTTAGCCCAAAAAGCTTTTGGAAAAATGTTTCTCGTGACCAACTTCCGGACGGTGATCGTCCTCCTTTGCCTGGCCACCTCGTCTTCCTCAATACGTAAACTTCATTTCCTTCTTCCGAACTCTTAAACCACATCTTCATTTATTGGCAGTGTTTCATTTTTGCTTCGCAGCACGTTCCTGCTGGGTCGTGGATCAGCAGAATCTCCAGTCAGGCTCAGTTTCCTTTGGGATACGTTACCCGTGTCAAAACGGAGATACAAAATGTGGACTGGACACCTCAATTGGAGTTGGTATTGGCTGCGTACCCAATCACACTTGTCCCAACGGAAACTACCAACAAGGGCAAATCGTTTGCGATTCTCGTGTTTGTTGCTGCGAGAATGATCCCCCTGACGATTTCTGGTCATGCAGTTATCTGGTTTTTGAAATTTATCGGAAAGAACGATGTGCCACACCCGGACTAAGTGATACCAAATGGTGTAAACCCAACAGTTAGTAACCTCTACTTAACTTGATCTACTTTCAAGGAGAACATTTTGGTTATGACACGAGGATAGTGTATGCTTTGCTCCTTAACATGACCTTTGACCTCTGCACGGCTCTAAAGCTCACAATGTGTACAAACTTACGTAGGGAGTTTCTTAGCAAGGAACCATTCGGGATTTTCAAAACCACTATTGTGATCTACTCAAAAACCTCTATTAAATATGATAGGTTGCATATCTAATCTCGTGTCATAACCGAAATGCTCTCCTCGTTAGTTAGTCCCAGAAAGGAATACTACTACTGTTTTGTTCAATGTCCAAGTTGATTTTGTGCACTCTTCTGCAGTTGTCTGTCGAAACGACAATGATGACATTATTACGTGTACTGGTGGCCCGGTGAAGACTCCCTACTGCAAGATGGAACCAGGAACTGGGCAAGGGCTGGGATGTGGAACTATAGAAAGGGATAAAGGTGAAGAAGAAGGAAATAAATGCCCAAAAACCAAGTACTTCGGAAGTGACATGGTCTGTTCGAATGACATGTGTTGCTGCAAAGGAAATGACCAGGAGCCTTGTAACGTTTTCAACGAGCAGGTGTGCGAACTGTACCAGTTCAGACGTCTTGAAGAGTGCAGAGATTTTGTACCTCCTCCACCCCCACCAGACCCTAATCCTCCTACTTTTACCGATCCTGTTCCTGAACCCCCCGAACCTACTCCGTCATTACCTCCTTCCCCAGAACCATCTAAAACACCTGTTAAACCTATAAGGCCAGTACATCCGTACGAACCTGGAGAAAGTAAGATTTGGTTATGGTTCCAGTTATAGTGATAATATTATATGTTGCAAAAAATATTTAAGTTTCATCATTTTTTTCCTGCAGTTCACAACTGTGGTCCAAACGGTATGTATCGGTGTAACTCTGGAACGGTGGACTTAAGTTATCTACGGCTGGTTATGGGAATGCCTGTGTTGTCTCTGATTTTGGTTACCTACTTTCAATAATACTGTAAATATGAACTGTCTCATATAAAGCCAATTGAAAATGATATAATAAACAGCAAATATTGAAAAAACATTTGTTATCCAATAAAACGTTTTTTAAACGATCGACATTCATACGTCATTTTACAGAAGCTAATTTACATTTTACATCCTAAGGGATACACAGATAGTTTTACAATTTATATTTTTACAAAACTGTAAATTAACTCTGTTTTTCGTAGACCAGTTTATTTATATGAAATCGTGCCTGCAATTGCAAATAATTAAGTAAACCATTTACACAACATCTTATAATAGTTCGTTTAACTTATTGTTTTAGCAAGTATACTTAACCCAACATACTTTATGTAGTTACTCCCCATTTTAAAATACCAAACTGTATAATCAACTATTTCCCGAAATTTAAAACACAACCAAACACCAAGAATTACCGCATCCACCACCATTTTATACCGCCAAAACGATCCTAAAGTACCTTGCATATTCATCGGTTTGGGATGCGACATTCCATCTAAACGTCTAACAGCCAAGTTCTTAAAATACTTTAACGAGTCTCCCAGTTCAATCGCTCTAAGAAAAAATCCTCCTTCAAACCATCTTCTTAGCAACTTTTTAATCCCATAGTTGCCCCAACTCCTCACATTTATCAACGACTTTACATTTTGCTTGGCGTTAAAGTCAATCGCTTTACAAATTTCATTTCCTGGAAATAATATTTCCCTACTCCAAATCTTATTCCCAAATTCTGTTATGTACCAGTTTAGTGTTCCCAGTTTTTTCTTTGCTAAAGTGCTTACAAATCCCTGCATATTAGTTATATCAATTGCATGATTTTTCTCGTCGTACACAAATTCGTCTATTTCCATTCCAAACGACAATTTTTTCCACTGTTCAGAGCTTACAAAGCTTTTATAGTATTCTACCCACTTCCTTTCAATCCAAAATTTATGTCCATCTTTAAGCAATTGGTCCATTGTTGGATAATCGTTTAGCCAAAGTTGCTCTGAAGATATACAAGCCTGCCAGGAATAAGCTAGCAAACTACCAAACGTTAAAATTACCCAAATTAATTTTCTAGCATGCTTTCTAGCAAGCTGTAATCCTAAAAACGCCCAAATGACATCACAACCTTTTCCTAGTTTCTTGTAAATTAGGATGTAGCAGATTATTACGAATAATACGCAAAGAAAAACTTCCAGTGGAAGAATTTCTAATATGTTTTCACTGTAGTAAAGCAGAACATCAGCGTGAAGACAAGTAACCACTTTCCAAAATTGCTCCATAAATACTACACTGGCATCTCGGGTGAAGGCGTGTTCATTTGGCATGTTGTATAGCATGCCTTCTCCGAAGTTTACTACAGCAGTCCATCGAGCTCTTTGCTGCTCTTGTTCAGATAACCTGGCGGCGGATTCACCAGCTACCATTGTTGAATTGGTTATTCTGGCATATGGAGAAAATGCGGGTAGTTGGCGTTGGCAGGTAAAAAATGAATTGTAGTAATTTTTTCGATTGGATAAATGGTCTGAAATTTGTAGACAGTCGGTGTCTTCTTTTAAGTTGTAGGGACTTGGGTAGCTGACTTGAATTACGTTTTTGTGAAGATTGAAGTTCATAGTGTGGGCAATATGCTTCAAGTTTTCGAGATTTGAGTCGTTGACAATTAGAAGTCTGGTTGACGGGCTATCACACGTGTAGCAAAATATTGCTTTTGATTGGTTTGTAAATTCATTTGCAGGATATTGAAAGAACACAAGTGCTGCATTAAACGTTTCTTCAATGTCTTTATCGTAAATCAGGTTGGTTGTCATCTGATGTAATAAATCAGAGTTCTTTCTATCCAGTGATGTTACAGCTACAAAAAATGCAGCATAATCTGACGTTCCGTAACCTGATTTATGTATTCCTGCTGCCGTTTCTTCTAAGTTGTTTGTCAATAGAATGACAGCCAAGCAAGTTTGGTCCAGCCATTTAGACGCAAAACGAAAATATTTTGTTGCTACGTTCACTGTGTATGTTTCGTTTATTAGATCGGGATCTCTAAGAAATGCAAAGTCGATGTTGGCAACAGAGTAAAATAACCAGAGAGTGATAAACTCCTGTGCAAGTGGTATTTGGTAAGATAAAGAATCTAGAAAATTAGAGTGGGTTTCATTTGTTGCGTTTTCAGGGGATATGTTTACAACAAAACAATCAGAATTTCTTTGAAAAGGTAAAAGTGCAAAAACTTTGTGGAAACTACAAATAAATATCAAGTACAAAATATACTTTCCGTTGTAAGATATAGAATGCAACATTTTGTTACGGCGTAGTACGTACAACTTGCAAACCAGTCGACAAGTGAAGCTACAATATAGGGAACAATATTATGACAGCAAAACAAAATACGTAAGTCAAAACTATAAATAATATCTGCTTGTTTTTACCGTGACACACGCCAACTTGTAAGCCAATGGTATGCTAAGGTTAAAAAGCAAGTTTAATACACTCACTGCAAATACAAAAAAAAACAATTATAGTTTCTCGTTTGCAGGATATGGACCCTACTTAAAAATACGTTGTCGCGTGCGGAAAAACAATATCTAAAATACATTATGATTCTTACACGCGCTCGACATTATAAGTGAGTACGAGAATATATTATAGACAGGGAAGAAAACAAGTTAATTAGAATATTTTTAACTTGAAAACATATTTGTCTTAGCATAACATACTTGCACTTGCGAAAGCTTTAACACAGGTAATATAAAAACATCCTGTAGGATAAGCACGTGCATAAAAATATTTACATGGGAACAAATATAGTGGCGACATTTAATTAAAAACAAATATTATGCGACAAGATCCATATATTTGTTGTTAAGGTGTGCTACTATTCTAATAATAACTTTGCATATTAAGCAGCCCCGTGTGCACAATCTGTGCTTTGATATAAAAGAAAACAGTCGTAATTTGCCATGTAAATAATAATACAAAGTACAATATATTGTGCAATACATTTTCATCTTTAAATCTATTTTCGCTTGTCTTTGTTAGCCAGTTTTGGAGAAAATATGCTATTTCAGGGGTAATCCTTGTCAGGAGTTTTAGAAAATGTTTCTACGATCAATTGTGCATTTTGAACATGTATGTGGTTGTCTTAGTTTCATAAATATGCTTGCAAATGGTGTAAAGTTCTGACAGACGTAAAATGAGTCTGAACGCCTCAAAGCTTTGAAATACATGTTCTCGCTAAGGCCAGAAACCACCCCAGCTCTATTCTTTAATTTATATATAAAGATTGTTTTGAAACTATTGTGGAAAAAATTTACGTAGGCACTAACCACGAGCATACATACTTTTGTTTAAGACATAAGCTCAAATGGTCTTATTTACATCTATTCAACTGCATTGTTTAGTAACAGCTTTAAAACCACCATACCGATTAATATACAACGCCTGTTTCTTGGAGTGTTATTCTTTCATCTAAAACATCAAGACTCAAAACATCAGCGACAAAATGCCCTATTAAACTCTTTATGGTTTACGGTTTAAAACGAAAACACTTTATATCTATGGCTTTTTCATATTATGTAGTATTTGTTTGTCTCTTTTGTATTGCAGATAAATAAAAAAAAGTTCATAAATGAATTGAAGTTTTGTAGCTGTTTTGATATTAAAATTCCATTGAAACATGTTATAGTTGCGTCACAACCAATAACTAGAAAGTACCCTTTAAGTTTGTTGGCAAATGAGTACTTGTAATTTGTATTCTTGTAGTTTGAAGCAGTACTTATTTTATGCTTCGCTTATCTGCGACACATTATAAATTATAACGATAAAATAGCATTTCAAACTGCAAAACCAATGAAGGATTTCTCAACGCCGTTCATATAAATTCTGTAAAGTTATTGAACTTGCACGGTTATAACCTCAAATATTTCTGAATATTATTGTCGGCATTATTTTGTAGTTTCTGCTTAAAACCATTGAAAGATTACTGCATCATTGAAATTGAAATATGAAACCGATTGGTGGCATTGTAGTAAGTGTATGGTTTGCAGCAACCGTAAATGCATCATACATAGAAAATCTTAGAAGTGCTGACAATAAACTTGAAATTGTTAACGTACTGCAAATATTTCCACGCTGTACCATCAATCTGTTAATAGAAAGCAGAATAGTTACACAACTTGCTTCATTTGTACAATTAACAAGAAAAGCAATACAATTGCTTTAATTGCCATCAATTTTAAACTCTTTTAAATCAAGAATAAATAAAGTATCAACGGATAAAACCTTCCGTTTGTTTAAATACACTGAGTTTTGTCTTATACAAATTGTTGTAACAGGTGAAAATGACAAGTATGGTTTTTTCTACACAAAACAATTCCTAGAATCTGATGGATGGCCGATTGCATTACAATCTGCATCAGTAGAAGTAGTCCAGCCAACTCTGACCATACTTGCAATACCAAGTTTAATTCAAAATTCTACAAAATGTCTACCTAGCACACTTTACTTACCACGACTTTTTGATGATAGGCAAGATTCTATTTGGCCCCATAGATTATTACTCTATAGTTCTTGTACCAATTATTTACAAATACCTTGTTTTACTTGTCACAACTTGCCTTTGAAAAATAAAAACTTCGATAAACAAGGTAATTCGTGGTCAAAGTATAATGAAATTCCGCTACTAAAATTTAAATTTGGAAATACAAAGAAAACATTTCTTGACGCTTGGTCAATCAATTTGAAAAGTGTAGCTACTAAGGAGTCCTGTAATGGTTTAGAAACGCCTAGAAATTGCATAAAAAGGTTAACTTTGTCACAGTTGAATTTAAGAGGTAACTCAGTTCTGCCCAACGTAGAGATGGGAAATGTGTATAATGTAATTGATAAAGCAGTTAAAATTTTAACATTTGGATCAGTTGATAGAGAATATACATTCAGCGTTGTAATGTCTTCAAACATCTTAAAACAACGTCAAACGCCTTTAGTATTTTTTCAAACAATGTCCGTTGCTACCTGGATACGTTTATTTGCAGTTACAGCAACTGTAGGCATACTACTTACTATTTTGGGTATGCAATCAGCTTTTAGGTGGCAATTAGAAAGTTTGATAGAGCAAGGTAGAATTAAGTTTGGAAAGTGGAATGCTAAAACATTTCTGCTGATTACATTTTGGTACATGTTAGGTCTATTATTTAGAAACTTTTATTTGTCAAGTATTTTTTCCATGCAAACAACTAGCGTGAAACCAGCAGATATTCCAACTAAAGCTGATGACTTACATATGGCTGGAAACTTTTCATTTTCAATATATGGACCTCAAGAACTTCAAGAAGAAAGGGAACATTTTGGAGCCATTTCCAACAAATTCATTCCACGAAGATGGAAACTATTGACCAATGGACATATAGATGAAATTTACAATTCCAGCTGGGCCATAATTCAGTCTTTGCTAAGTAGTAAGCCACAAGTCGAAATATCAACATCGGAATGTGTGTATACATATGATAACTATTTTGAAGCATATCGTCCAGAATGCACTGGACCAAAGAAAGCTAAACAATTGTCGATCTTTGTGCTAATATATGAGAAAAACGTACCACGTGCAATAAACGAACAATGTGGACAAATTTTGTATGGCGGGAAAAGGGGAGGACACTGGGAGTTTTATGAAAGCGATTCGGGGACAGGACTGTTTCCATCAAAATTAGTACGCTATACAAGGCACAGGAGTCCTGCACTGCAATCGTACGAAGACGTCTTAAGTAAATTATTTGAAAGTGGTATTGAAAAGCAAATTCATGATACGTATTACACAAAACAATTTGTAAACATGATGCGCCAGCATTTTACGAAAAAGGTTGGTTTATTAGGATTTATTGGTAGCTTACACCAAACACCAAAGCATTTTAAAAACCTGTTAAAAGTCAATACAGATTTGAGTTTTGTATTGGCTGTGGTGTTTGTTGTACTAGTAAATAATCTTGTTTCCATTATTATATTTGTTATAGAAATATGTGTGCATATCATTACGTGAACCTTCACGCGACCAGTTTTGCAGAAATTATGTGTGAAAACAGAAACTCTTTAAGAGTCAATTTTAAACTAGTTGTCATGTGTGTCAATAAATTATTACATACAAAATTATCGGTTCTTTGGTTTTAAAAAATGCTTAAAAGCGCTTTTGTCAATTATTCTATCATTCTGTACTTTTCATTTTCCCGAATTTTTCAGCTCATTCCTCGTACTTCCCATATACACTTTTAGATGCAGCACACTCCATGGACTAGTATTGAGTTTTGGTTAAACGATCTCAATAGAGCTTAGCCTGTCGGCAAGCTAAAATCCAAAACGGTCAGCAAAAGTATGGAATTCTTTCAGCAGCAGCAAAATCTAAAGCACCAGCGGCTACTGAACAGAAGCTTTTCAAAACTAGGGTCTGAATTCCATACTTCCATGCATGAACACTAAATTTTTGGATTTGTGGGTAACCGATGCTGGGTCTAAAATGTGTTGCATTAACTCCGTTTTTCGTTCGGTGGAAAACTTAAAAATTAGACTTTTTGATATTCAGCAAGTTCAAGTTGATCAATTTAAAAATTATCAAAATATTCAACTTATTAACCTAGCTTTCCCCAATGTAACACACTTGGAAATAAATGTACTTGCTACCGAGACATTTGCGATGCCGCATATTTTCAAGAATATGGCACAGCTAACAAGACTAGAATTGCATGTAGTTGAAAACCAGTCCATTACAAGTACTAACTTTGTGGGATGCACTGTTAACGGGTGTCACCTTCAACATCGTTGAGCAACTAAAAGACGTCCAGTAACCACTGGAGAGTGCGGCGATTGTAGAAAATCCATCAGATATCTAGAAAATATGTTGGGATACAATTGCACATTTTTTTAAACCTTCTTAAATTCTACATTTTCTTTATGGTATTCTTAGAGCTGGAAACATTAATTTTGAGTACACCAGAAGGGAACGGAGATTTTGAAGATGCATATCAGCTCATTTCCAAGGTTTCATTTGTTTATGCATTTTTCAAAATGCAGGCACTACATTGCTTGAAGTTTACTACAAGATTTGTGGTAAGTATTTAATAAGCAGAAAAGATGCCACAATGTCTACATTATTTTTATGTTAGTACAGGTTTATAATAATGTGCGAGAATCATTGCGGGGACTAAAGCCGTCCTATTTAACTATTATAGAATTTTACGCAAGTCAAAACACATAATTAATAGTATTTTTAAATGCGACATGTGCACGTGCTCATAATTGTAACAGAACATTTTGATGCTGTTGCATATATGCTATGAATTTCGGACATTTTATTTTAAACCGACATACTTATGTAAACTGATTTCTATGGGCTTTAGAACACTAAAATAGTTGCAAGATTTAGTTAGATTTTGCAAGAAATAAAATACAAATACAACGCTAACTATTTTTTAAAAAATTCCTGCAGATTTGGCAGATATTAGTTTTAATGATTTACTTAAGGATTGATATACTCAAAACTCCAACGTAATACCTCGCGTTAAGTCAGCGCAAATATCCCCTACCAATCAGCCTACGACAAATTATGTCGACGAACAAAGACAGGAATATTCCAGAAGATTCGGCAAGAGCTCTGATTGGCTGGAGGCTCGTGTGCAGCGTGGAGAACGGCGTGCAGGGAGGGGACTTCGAACTTGGTCGCCGTCGCGAGAAGAACTACATCTAGTTAGTAGTTAGAAATAAGTCATTAGTGTGGTTTGTGAAGCCGAAGAGTGAGCATCGGCTCAGTAGTTGGTCTCAAGACTTGGTCAGAGTAGGGTGTTTTTTAGAAAACTCTGTTAATTTGCTTGAGAATTGTTAAAAAGTTAAAGTAAAAATCTGTCGTTAATAAAGGGTGACGAAGTCGGTTAAAAAGTAAACTTCCGTGTCTTGTCAGAGGTCAATTATTTACCTAGTTAGTCATCATTCCCTTCAATTTGGCTATTCCTTCGTGGCAAATAAGGCTAGGCGTGGGATTAAGTGGTTGGGACTGTGGCGAAGTTTCTAGCGTTTAGGACACCCAAAGCACCGTCTTATCAAGGGAAACTCTGAACCTAGTGAACCGGGATAACCTTTGGGTTTAGAATTATTTCGTGAAACAACACGTGGTGCCGAAACTGTGGATAAGACGGATTTGAGGTCTGCGACCTGACAGAGAATCGTCGGAAGTGTAACTCGGAGAGAAGATTGCGTCATCTTGGAGCAGATTGCGACAGAAGACAGGACAGCGGTAGCATCGCGAACTCAGGAAGAGACGAGAGCTGCAGCAGTGAAACAGGTTTTAGACAGTAACAGTGGTTTAGATTACAACAGTGTCTTTTGACTGTAACCGCCAAACTCTATGGCTTCAACATTTCATCCAACCGTTGTGACTTCCAACGCGGAGAAGGATTTGACAGTGACACCAGATACACCGCAGGAGAATAATAGGCGCTGGGTGGACATAGGCTAAATTAGGGACCCCATCCTGAGGTACATTATTTGGAGCAAAAAGGCACCTAATCCAGTTCCTGAAACCAAGAAAACAGATACCCCGACGGGAGACTTAGCGGAGTTTGCAAGTGTTTTCTCCAAGTCGTTAGCAACGGCATTCAAGGATAGCCAACGGGAGACAAAGGAATGGGACAAGGAGCTTCGCATTTTTAATGGAAAAGCTGAGGACTGGCCAGTTTTCCACAGTGAATTTCAACGGACTACTCCGCCTGGGAAAGTCGACTCTTCTCAGAGTCTTATCCGTCTTCGCAAGACCCTGAAAGGAAGTGCAAAGGAGGCTGTGATGGGGCTGCTGAGTGATCCCAAGAATGTCACAGCGATCTTGGATACCCTGAGAAAACGGTTTGGGAGGCAAGACCAGGTACTTAGAGCTTTAGCAGACAAAGCAGAGGCATGCAAAAGCCCGGACCCCAACAAACTGGACACGTTTGATGTACCTTCAACGTTTACGTACCCCGTGTTAAAAAGACGGCATTGTTGAATTTGTAACAATGTCAACTGAGAGAAAGCAAGTGAAATAAAATTAAAAAAGGTACGTTTGCAAACTTCACTCTACTCACATTATAATCATTACTAAGTATTATACGAATTAAACGCATTTGTTGTTCTAATAAGATGGCGAAAACTAAAAGGACTCCATAAATAATTTCTTGAGACCGATACAGAATCTATCATATGGAACGATGATAGAATGCCCACACCACCAGGAACTGCACTCGAATCCGTTATGGAGATGTTTACGACTGTATAGGTGACATCAACTTTTATTTATGTAAACCATGAGGGAGGTCAATTTTTGTTTCAGCTACTTGGAAACATCATGTGCTTTGCAATCTTTAGCAAAAACCAATTCGACCGCAAAACTGCACGTAGTTTAAGGCTTGTAAACAAAGCATGGAAAGCTGAGCTTTCCAAACGTTTAACCCCCAAAAAAGAGTGTTTGTATATTCTCATATTGAAGGAGTCAGATTTTGATAGAGCCTTGACTAGGTTTATTAGTCAGTTTCCAAATTCTAACAGTTTTACAGAAAGGATTTCTATGAAGATTGAAGAAAGATTACTTTCAGTAAAATTAACTGTTGAAGAAATGGCAGGGAAAACCTTAACCGTTGATTTTCCCATTATGAAGAGTATGAAAAAACTATCAATAGATTATCCATATTACAACTTTGGAACTGGTTTGAACCCCGAGACCGTCTTTCCAGAATTGAATAGTCTAGCAAAAGTTAGGCAACGTTGTAATAACATAACTCCCCTCATGTCAGAGGCAGCCTTCGAGAAAATCAAGTTGCTTAAAATACAAATAGTAGATGAAAAATTATTAACGGTCTTAGGAACAGCTTATGTTGAAGAATGTCACGCTGTATTCACTAATATAACCTCACTTACAGTTCAGCTCCAAAATGTACAATGTGGTGTGTATAAAACAATATTCAAATATATGAAACGCCTCAAAACACTGAACTTCTCAATGTTTGAGGTTCATCATCTTATTCGGCCATATCATATAGCTACAGAACTAGTACAATGTAACGACTTCAAGGTGGCCGTATGTCACCATTGCAGACGTCATATTAAAATGTTTCAAATGCTTGTTTCCATACAAAGCCTTAAGGGTTAGAGTCCGTTACTGTTTTTTTGTTTTTTGTCTTTTCATCTAATTGATACGATCAATATAATTACATATTTACAGATTTGGAACATTTTGGCCTTTGGACTGAATACCACCGAAAAAAAATCACCGAAGTATTGTTTACTTTTGCGTCTCTAGAAATGGACAGCCCAAGATCTGGAGTTTGGTGGCGTTTTTAAAGTATAAACTATCATCATATTGTGCTACTTATTATTTATATTATTTTGTGTACGAACTGTGTATAAATTTTTGTTACAGCCGGGTAAATGCATGGAAAGAGAATGGAGAAGGAAGGGAAAAGCGATTACCTATAAATCCAACCATACTGCTTTCCCATAATGAGCATGCGGGATGTCAGATGGCCACAGGAGACCACCTAGTTTGTAGTATGTGTTCATTTTAAAACCTTTTATTAATCTTTAAGCAAGGTAAAAATGCAAAAGTTACACCTCCTTCAAGTCGACACTAAAATTATACCACAATGTTCTCAATGCATGTAAAAATTGAATACGTTTGAACAAGATATATTAACTTTTTTATTTTGGCTTGACAGCCATTCAGCTATTGCAAGCACATAGTTATTATTAATGGATTGTAATAGGCATGATCGATGATTTAATTTGTTGAAATTATTGTATAAATTTTGAAACATCATGCATGAATGTATAGGCAACAATAATATGTTTGCACCTAAGGAAAAGTAGGTATAGCACATAAAATATTATTATTGCATTATTATTGATTATTATAATAAAGTATATTATACCTTAATATATTATTACTAAATACAAAATACTATACAATGAATTATGAATAATATTACACACAATATTATTATATCCCGTACATTAACGACAATTAACATCTTATCATCTACATCACCACCATCAAAGCTTCCTACCGCTTTCTGATCTACTTAGCGGTCCCAGTCCCCCTAGCCAAAATGGTATTTTTTAGAAAACAAGTTTGATTTTAAGTTTGTGATTTTTAATTGCTAATTTAATTTATTTAATTGTTATCTTTAGTAATGGCTGACAGCGCAATTGCCAACATTGCAAAAAGCGCACTGTGTCCGGTTGGGCTTGGAAAAAATGCTGGTGGATGACGTGACCCTTACCAATAATGGGGCTACCATTTTGAAGCTTCTGAAGATGGAGCAGTCGTCACGACGACTACGTCGTGACAATTCCGGGTACTCCTGAAGGTGGAGGTTAGTACCCGGATTTGGTTGGACCAACGGAATCGCGCTGGACTTTCTGGTTAAGTATGGAGATCGTCTTACTCCATCGCCTGAGCTGCCGACTACAACTGCACGAACAACTTAAATTGGCATATAGCTATTAATAAAGAAAAGTAAATAAAGTTTAGTATGCAGTGTACATTGTCATTTTTAGTTTAACTTTGTGTTTCTTTTTACGGTATATCATTATCATCAAATCATCAAAGTATATCGTTTGAGGTAAAATAAACTTTTGTAATTGTAGGAACGCAGAGTTATGTTGACATCAAATTCTTGACCAGATATTCAAAATCTGTTTTCACCATTGGAGTCCTGGTCACTATATAACGGTCTGAGGCACAAAAAAAAAGTTACCCCAGACACCCCTTCCCCAAAACACCCCCCACACCCCAATTAGGGTCAAACAATTTGAAATCACAAATGTTTATGGCTCGAGTTATGGAATTTGTCAATGAGAAGAATCGATTGGTGCTTACTTTAAATAAGGAACTGGTAAAAATTTCGGGGAAGGTGATAAGGTCATTGGAAGATGCTCAAGTGGGAAACGTGGGAGATGGGATTGTGCTTCGTGTGGAGAGCAATGTCGATTTGCTAAAGACAATTGGAGGGGTTAATGGTTTTATACCCAAAAAGAGTTTCAAAGAGATTGATTTTTACAAAAAAGTAAGTATCATGGAGCACTCGAGTACAGGAATTGTGCTAACATATCAAGTTGAAAAGGATCAGTTGTTGTTGAAGCCCATGTAAGAAGAACCTAAAGTAGTAATTGAGATCAATAGTGATGTGGGCAAGAAAAAGAAAGCAATGGACAGCGATTTAGAAAATCAGAAGCCAGAAAGAAAGCGGAGGAAGAAAAAGAAGAGTCAGAGTGGCGATGAAGAACAAGAAGTGTTGAAGACTGAAGAAGTTGCCGAACATATTGAAACGGATGCGGTGAAGGAAGCTAAAGATGTTAAAATAAAACTTGACACAGTCACGTTTTGGGGTGAAGGCAGTAGTAGCGTGCAAGAAGGGCAACCTGAGACGAATCAGAAGAAAAAGTTGGACAAGAAGGAGAACTGTAAGAATAAGAAAAAGAACGTTGAAGATAATACAAAATCGTTCCTCTAACAAAGGAAATTGAAAAGCGTAATATGATCTCAACCAATCCCCTTCTGAACAAGTCCTTCAGTCTTCCTCGTTTCGGAAAAAGTGTCACTGCTGCAGCAACAAATGTTCCAAGCTTCAAAAACATGTAGCTTTCTTGGTACTCCAAATCTCCAAAGATTGAATGGGCGACATCTGAAGAATATTTAGCCACGGAAAGTCGGATCCAAAGCACTGATCCCTTTAATCGGTTGGAGTAAGGTTGCAGTGGCTGTAGGATTAATACACGTCACCTGATAACGCTAAAATCCTACGTTACCTGACAATGTTAAAATTAACGTCACCTGATAATGGAAATGGATGTTACCTGATGGTGTAAAAACCTACGTTACCTGATAATGCAAAATTGACGTCCCAAGGTAGCGGGTAACCAGGCCTGGAAACAAGGGGTACACAGGAGCTGCCCGTTAGGACTAAGGAAAGGAAATCAGGGGTTTGGGGGTAGGAATGTCGACGAACACAGACAGAGGAAACAAAGACAGGAATATTCCAGAAGATTCGGCAAGAGCTCTGATTGGCTGGAGGCTCGTGTGCAGCGTGGAGAACGGCGTGCAGGGAGGGGACTTCGAACTTGGTCGCCGTCGCGAGAAGAACTACATCTAGTTAGTAGTTAGAAATAAGTCATTAGTGTGGTTTGTGAAGCCGAAGAGTGAGCATCGGCTCAGTAGTTGGTCTCAAGACTTGGTCAGAGTAGGGTGTTTTTTAGAAAACTCTGTTAATTTGCTTGAGAATTGTTAAAAAGTTAAAGTAAAAATCTGTCGTTAATAAAGGGTGACGAAGTCGGTTAAAAAGTAAACTTCCGTGTCTTGTCAGAGGTCAATTATTTACCTAGTTAGTCATCATTCCCTTCAATTTGGCTATTCCTTCGTGGCAAATAAGGCTAGGCGTGGGATTAAGTGGTTGGGGCTGTGGCGAAGTTTCTAGCGTTTAGGACACCCAAAGCACCGTCTTATCAAGGGAAACTTTGAACTTAGTGAACCGGGATAACCTTTGGGTTTAGAATTATTTCGTGAAACAATAAATTAGTTAATTAATTTTTACTTAAAAACCAATTTGGTAAAAAGGACTTGAGAAAGTGAAGACATAATTTTACCACATATATACTTGAAATAGACTTCTCTTCGTTTTGTGCGTGGATAGACCATTACACTTATACTCTATGAACATCCATGGTAGGCCATTAAAATATGCTCGATGCTAGAAACGTATGAACTGTTTATAGCTCTGTTTTGGTTTAGATCCTAATTTACGTGGTTTAAAAAATGCTTACGAACGAACAGAGGGACTCAAGGACAACCATATCCTAAATAGCGCTCCTACCAAAGCGGTGAGCGTATAGTAGCTTTACGTAAGTTGTGTTAAAATAATTAAAACTATTTTAAAGCATTTTGCTGACGCAAATGCCTCTTGAAAAGCTTTTATATTTATTACTTTTAAATTTAAATAAAGCCTACAGCTTGTGTAAAGTTTAACTTTCGCACACTGGAGCTTAGGCTATGCCGTCATTTTAACTTTGCTGAGATCTTTTGTCTTTAAATATTTTTACACTGACTTATTAAATTTGCAAATGGAACATAGTTTTGTTAAAAATTATGCTATAGTTAAGTCTTTTCTAAATAGTGGTTGATAAAAAAGTAGTTACAACGATATATTATAAGGAATCAAGCAATTGTTTGATTTTTTATATACATGGCTAGATTTGAAATTTTGTTTGTTGTGGTTTGTTTCCTAACTTATTTGGTAAAATCCAAAGGCATTTTTAAAACACCCGCATTACAATCAATTAAACCCGAAAACATGTAAAAACCTCTGGAATTAGAAGCACATCCATTTTTAGTGATGCCAGATATATTCACACAAATTCCACTAACAATCGTTTCTCTGTCAAACAAAGTTCCAAAAAACTTTTAAGTGGTCAAGTGTATCCATTAGTGGATAATTTAAATGAAGTGCTAACCCCAGTTTTTGCAACCAAGTGTTTAATTGTAATCAATAATCACCAACGAGCAAATATAGCAAAGATGATCAACTATCCATTCATTATAAGAAACTTTGCAAGCACAAACCTTGAAATTTTTTATCAACGAACGGATGAACATTACACTCCGCCGTTTTTAGATTTGTCCGAAACATTGATACCAAGTTCATTTTCGCCCACTAAGCTATATAATCATACACTTACTCCGATTTCCAAATGCATGCTATCAAGCTTACTTCGAGGACTTGTAACCAACATTTATTACTCCGAATCCTATTGCACTGAAATCGATTTTCTAAGGTTTGTAAGTTTTTCTAAACCATGGCATTGTACAGCACAAGTTCAATTATATAGACCCGATTTTGGGAAAAAGGAAGTTTTAACCCCAGAGCGTATAATGAATATAATGTCCTTCAGAGAAGCTCCAAAAGGCAATACATTAGACGTACTTCACTTCATAGTCGATTTATTCCCAACTGGACCTGGTGGTTATAAAAGCCGTATAGACGTTCTTTCAAATTATAGGGCCAGAAGCTTTTTCTCAATATTTCCTTACCAAGAACCTGGAGTTATTGTAATTTTACCTATTCAGGAGAAATACTTAACATCAACTGAGACGTATTTTTGCTCAGTTACTCAAATTGAAGTGCTTTTATTTCATTCTTTATATGAAACTGTTGAATTTATTGTTATTAATCTGGACACGTGGATGCTAAAAGGTTCTAAAGAAACACTTGTTTCTATTTCGTACCCACCCCAATCAATCACACGGTTTAAATTCCAATGGCCCACCGTGCCTATGAACGATTTTCAAATCGAACAAAGCGCAACCAATCGACTTTTGCAGCTGCTTAAAAAGTGTGAATTAACACACAAACAATTGAATTTAAAATCAAACATAAAGAACCGACAAACCATTTTTCAAATTTCTTTGGTGCTACTGCAAAATATCATGAAAAACTTTACGTATCAGGTTAAAAGAGATACAAACATACCGTTTACATACTATTCTTGCACAAATCAAAAATTATACAAACGGAAAGCTCAAGCAAATTGGATAGAAGATTTTACTACAGTTAATTGGGAAGTTAAACAGTACATAACAGCAAACCAATATAAGCCGGAAAACTCACTCGATTTTTACAACCAATCAGAAGAATTACGTTTTCTTAGTTGCGGAAAACCCCTGATAAGTCAATTTTCGGTAGACAATTTATACAACGTGTATGATGCAAGTGTTTGGGCACTCATTGGAATTGTTGTTGTAAGCAATGTGTTTATAATTCGACTTCTTGAAGCAAATACTTTAAACGCTAAAGTTCTAAGGCTAAAACTTGCAAGACACATAAGGTTCCTACCAATGTGTAAGATACTTGTTGAACAAGGTGATCCTTTTCCTAAGAAACTGTTAAAACACTTAAAATTTCGACTTTTGGTAGGATTTTTGTTGTTGGCAGGAATTGTTTTAAGTAATGCGTACAAAAGCACTAATGTCTACAATTTAGTTTCCCCAAGAAAGCGACTACCCTTTTCTTATATTGAACAGTTGGTAGAAAACAAGTTTAAAATATACACCAGAACGTTTAAAGTTATTACACCAATGAGATTTTTTTCCCCAGTACATATTAGCTTTGATCCAAGGTATGTATTTTCATACTCAAGTTCACATTTAGTTAGACATTCAGGTAAAACTGCTGAATCCGAAGTTCTTTTTGTCTGGAATGAAGTAACAAAGCATAACACCTCAGCAATCAATGAAACAAAGCTAGGTATTTTGTTTAATATAACCTCACTGCATCCTGGCATATTTGAAATACTACAAACAGGTGGTATGCTACGACCAGAAGAAATTCAAACTCGGGAAAAAGATATATTTATGCAAGAATTGGAACATTGTGAAAACGTTGCTTTTGTGTGTCCTATGTATTTATGTGTTGAGCTAGCTACAAAAATACCCAAAACAGAGGACCTGCCAATTGACATTGGTAAGGAAACTTATGTATTTGACGGCGTACAGTTAAGCATCAAAGGCACGACACCACCACATGTTTTCCAACGGTTAGCAGGAATGAAAGCTTCTGGTATAGTTCAGTGGTGGACCAATTACTATAGAAACTTAGTTACACCCACAACCAATGCGAATGATCCGAAACCACCAACAATGGCAGGAAACGTTTTGATAATTTTTGGAGTTTTGCTAACGGGTAATGTGATTGCAATTGCATTGTTTTGCATCGAATTTAGAAGACGAATCCAACAAATGTTAGGTGTTTTTATTCTTAGATTTGTTTCAGCTGCTAAAAGATTTAATGACAAATGTACTGGTAGTAGTAGCTGGTGTAAATGCTCAGCAAGTATTACAATGGCGACATTTTGCAAACACGTCAAAAATATTTATAGTCGACATGCACCAAGGATCAAAACCAAGGAATCCGTTTGGCAAATAAAGGTTGTCCCTAGTATTAAAATTTGATGCACATGCAAATCAACTGAATAACACAGTTGTAGTACAGATAGATTTTATCTAGGTTTTATTCTGTTATTCAAATTTCCATTGGACGTATTAACGATAATATAGTCTTAATAATACAATCCCAATATTTCTGTTTGAATAAAACACTATTTTATTTCAAGACAAGACACGCATGATTTATATCCTCCTTTAAATGAACATAAAAACCCGGATTTTTAAAAATGTGCATAAGTAACACATACATCAACAAAGATAACAGTAACGAATGCTGTCATTTATTTTTAAAGCGAGCAATTTTTTTTAGATATTTTAATGGGCGCCTTAATTGACACATTCAAATTCAAATATATTTAATGAATCCTTAAATATTGGGTGTTTCAACATTTTTTAAGTACTACACGCAACTGTAAATATAAATTTACAATATTTACATGTATGGTTAGCCATCATAATATTCATTATACACAAAAATATTAAAACATTAAAATTTGCAAAGTAATTCACAAAAAACATTGTACAGGCTTAGAAATTGTTTGGTTAGTCACGTATTTTTTTGATGACGGATTGACGGATACAGCTTAGTAACCAGAACAACTTTATCTGCGCAACACATTTACTAAGAAACCTTGTCACTTTCTGTACAGCATATTTCCATTGGACAAATGAAGAAAGTCTGTCAACAAGAAAATACCATTGATCATAAACATTTAATTTTCTGTTGGATATGAATGACACTTGAAGTTCCAGAAACATAGTCAATACACAACCCGTTACCATATACATATACAATATCATAACAGCAACAAAGCTTTCAAACTTTAAAAATTCACTTAAATCTGTCGTTTTTAGACTACTTACAGAAACTTTCTTAGCAACTAGCAGACTATATGTATACCAGTTCCAGGTTTTATTAAAATTTGCATTCTTGTTGACTGTTGTTATTGTGTTTCTTTGTATTTCAATGTTCCGACCTTCAGAAAATTTAGCAAAAATCCCATTTTCTGATATACTGGCAATGAAACTTTCAAAATTTTCTAGAAAAAAATATGGTTTATGAATATGCCAAAGGTACGCAGTAGCTAAAATGCTTGGCTCGTTCAACTGATCTACTATTTTGCGCTTGCCAAATAGTCCAAATAAAGGTTTGATAAACCTAGCAAATAAGTACGAATGTCCTATGTCGCTCAACATAAACGCAAACTTGTCATCCGTCGGGCACAAGTGTGGCAGAGCATCATAATCATGACTCATATTATACTTGCCTTCAACAAACCTCTTATCACACTTAATAGAAATACCTTGAGAAACATTTGATAAAACATTTGCCAGACTTTGGTTACGAATTATTAAAGTATTTAGCTTATTCAAAAACCAGCTACTGTTGTATTCACTTTTCAGTTTACCAAACAATGTTCCTGCTTTTCTAAGCCTAAATTGCTTAGCCATCCATTCCACAAGCGTGTCCTGAGCATATATAGGTATGTTCTTTGATGTACCATTTTGTCCTTCAAACAACTCTTTTAAATATTTTGGGAGGTTTTGAGGCAATGGTTGTTTTGTCACGTATGAATACATTTTAGAAACGTATACGTTACGCAAGAACAGTGTGGACGTCAACCAAATTAAAATAAGAAATGCTAACTTGTTCTTACATAGCTTTCTAAGATCTTTAACATCTTGCTCTAACATCATGCTAACTAAATAAAACGTCCAGCAACATACAGGTTTTACTATGGCAAGTAAACCTACTAGTAAAACCAATGCTACTAAAAGAATTACCCATACTATCCAGTCAAATGGCGATACAGTAAATCCATGTACACTGGTTTTTACGGAACCTACCAAAGAGTTGCTGTTTTTCTCTAAAGCAATCGAAAAATGTATGCCAAAAAACTCTGCTCCGTATGAAAAAGCAATGGATCTTCTAGCTTTATTTGGGACTTGGTATTGAATACGATTTTGCCAAAACAATCGATACCAATCGAGACTTGTGTTTTGGCTTAAAAGAAACATCCACGTAATGCAAGTAGATACCCAAGCTTTATGTGGAGCTGGAGTGCCTTTCAAAAATGCCAACTCGCAATTGCGTACAGTGTGTTCATTGTATTTTGAAATGTTACGGTGCAGAATATGATTTCCAATTCCGTACGAATTTTTATTAGAGTTTGTTTCCTTCCATTGAACTTGATACGTATTGGCAGAACTGCCGCAGTGTTTTACTAAAGAAATTGTTCGAAGGCTAGATTCAAATTTATTTACATCCGTATTAATGTTTTCGAAAGGTTTTGCACACGTGAAACACCCAAATAGCAAATATGAATGATCGTATTGTTTAAAAGGTTCATGGTGCTGCACAAAAACAATTAACTTTGATCGGTGAAACACAGGAGGCAATCTGACAATTGGGGGTATTTTGTCAATAAGCTTACTGTTTAAAAACGTATGCACTAAAATGTATTCCGGAGATACTTTTAAACGTTTTTGATGATCTAACGGCGAAATAGATTTCCAGAATGTTGGGAAAATGTTTACTAAGTTATGCTTGGCTTTGCGATTATTTAAGGCAATTGCTGGCGATATGAATACAAACATAATACAATGTTCATTTTGCTTAATGGACCCAAAAAGTTTCCTGTGTGCATGCGTTACTGTCAAGTTTGAAGAGAACTGAAATGTTCCGTAAACTGTAGCTCTATATGGTACAATCGTAAATAGTATGCTTTGCAGAATGTCGTTTCTCGTATACTGATTATGAGAAAAAAGTGTTGTACATTTTGACTCAAACAGTAAATTATTTATTGCCTTAATCAAATCAGCGCTTGGATTTACAATTTTATCAGCTAAACAAATGCTTATGAATGTAAAATTAAGCAAGAAATTTAGAAATGCTAGAATTAAACTCATGATAAAGTGAAACAAAAATCATTACTAGTTTGCTTTACGTACAACATTTTTAATATAAAGCTACCGACTGTTTTTATAAACAAAAATTTGATATATTCTGACCATATATAGAGTAATTTTCACAAAATGACAGCCTGTTGAAGCTCTTTAATTATTATTGTTTTTATATCAATCTAAAAAATAACAATCTGACTTTCATAGACTGAATTGGAACCTCTACCATGTTTTTTTTATTTCATTTATTATAATCAGCACTTAAACGTAATTTACATTTTATGGCTCACATTCAAAAATTAAATTATAGGTAATGCTAGATATAACTATACAAATTTATTTGGAATTGTAGTATGACAATATACATGTGGAAACAGAATTAATTAATTTTGATGAAACTTGATTTAAACATAACAAAACTGTAGGTTGACAAAAGATACAACAAACAAAATGACGTAGGAGTACCAGAAGATTTTGTATCAAATTTTTCAAAGTTGTTCAAAATCAAATCATTACTGTCACCATGCTCCTCTTAACTTCTAGTTTTCTATTTAACTTAGCAATTATACTGTTTTGTGAAAATCTGTCATTTTATAATAAAGAGTACTTACTGCTTCTCTGACAAAATGTCACTTCTCAACAAACTCGAAAACATTTAAAAGTGTGTTATTTCGTATACTACAAATTAATTTTCTGTCTAATTTTATACTTAACGAATATTATTTATATGTTACCATTAGCTGTATGTTAAAAAATCGAAACGAAAAGTTGAATTTTTTTGGTATAGCGAACAGGGAATTACGTACAAAAGACAATTGCTTACAACCTAAGAAAAAATATTTGGTAATAAATCTCACATAGTATCCATAAAATATAGTTGAAAACATTATGAATTAAGCAATTACAATATTTTTCCTACTGCAATTTATTCCAGAATCAGAAACTAATTGCATTAATTTAAAATCATACATTAAACAAAGATGGCTTTCATAACTTCAGATCCCCAACTCAAGACCCAGAGGACTTCGAACCAGAATTTCGAATTCAGTTTCGCACTTGATCTCCTTATTGTCTGAAACAAATTCAATCATAACAGTTTTAAGTTTTAAACACAAGCTATTTAATTTCGCAAAATGTTAAATAGTATACTAGTTAAGATTATGGAGTATGTTACCGTAACAGAAATAAAAGGTTCCGCCATCAGTTATAATCCCAGTAACTACCCCTCCGTTATGTATAGCCCGACCAAAATACAGGGTTTTATGCCAATGATTAACTCCAGCAACAATAGCATTTTTTGGATAAATACCGTTGAACGTTTCCCACGTATATCCCCATGAAGGACATAAAAGAACCTTAAATTCGAAACCCAAATATTTATCTTTAGTCATCAACAATAAGGTATAATATGTTATATAATTGCATACTTCATAGGAGTCCACAATTTGATGGCCACAAAAGGGAATATGTGCGACCTTGGATTCTTTGCCAACAATCAGATTACCCGGTCCAAAATTGCAGCAATCATTCTTTTTAAATGATGCGCGACATACGTAGTTTCGATTACCAAAACTATCGATTCCTGCTAAAACAGCATGGGGATGAACATCTCTTTGCTCATTAGAGGACTCGGGCATCCAAGCAATACGGGTAACGGCAAAATCTTGTAAATGAAAGTATTATTATACCCATGTAAATATTTTTAAAAAATAAATATCAAATTCTGCTTACCACTTTGCACACCAAACGGATCGGCTGAAATGCATTCCCCGTCCTTGAACACTTGCACACAGACATCTCGACCTTGTGCTTTTAATGACGGGTTAAAATCCAAATCAACAGCGTAGTACAGAGTATTGTCGGCTTTGCTTTTGACTTTGTTTAGAAACAAGTGTGTATTTATTTTCCAGATTTGCGGTGAATCCAACTCAGCCGATTCAGTAAAAAAGAGAATATACACCGACTTTTCCCCAGATTCAAGAAGTAACTCATCCAGCGTTTCATCAGCTCCCAAGAATTTGACACCTTCTTTGATCAACAACCGCACAAACTTGATTTTTCTATTCAGATACATCCAGGATTCTAATTTTGCCGAGACATTAGTTGGCGAAATTTCGCTGGAGTAAAATTTTTTAACCGTTTCTTCAAGCTTGGGTATATCTTCAAAACCGGATCTTAGAACAAGCAATTGAATAGTAAACTGAGCTCTCATGGAGATCTGAAGAATGCTCATTTTGTTTTTGAATGTACGAATTTCCTTCAATTTTTCCGCTGGAATATACATAGCGTATTCTTTAGCATCCTGATAGAAATCGTTAAAATTTTCCTGAGCAGCTGAAGCCTCCTCAAATAACTGTACCCAACGAAGAAGACTGTCCTCTTTTAGCTTAACAATTGATACGTGAAACATGAGACTTATGCCAAAATGCTCTCTTACAACCGAGAAAGGAAGCAGTTTGAAAGCCATTGGTTTTCCTTTTCCATCAGTGCTTTCTGCTACCAAAGTAGGCATTTTCTTCATAAACTCAAGCGCTCCCTGAAACGTAGTTGGCAACCCTTCATTTTGTGGCAAAACGTCTGCATACATCTTTATGTCAAAATCAAGGCCGCTAGAGTTATCTCCTTCCTCCAAGTCAAGTTTAGACTCTCCTTTAATTGATACGCCAAGAGCTTCAAGCTGTGCTGACAATTTTCTCTCGACTTCTTTTACATCTCGGTTTTCGGTATTCTGGTAGGTGCAAGTGACAACAGCTTTTGCTCCCCAATATATTCCAACAACGACATGAGTTGCCATATCACTTTTGAATGCGTCCAAACAGAATGCTTCCTTTAAATCTTTATGGTCAACGTTGAAACTCTCGTACTTGCTTTCAATGCTGTAAATTAAGGAGCTTTTGAGAGTGCGAGCAGAATTTTTGGTGTCACTTAAATAGAGACCGGAGCCACTTAGCTTGCACAGCCCAGCAAGTACTGAAGCCTGTAGTTCATCATTCACACGCATTTTGGCGAACTTTTCGGAGTAGTTGTCAGAGTGCACAAGATGAACATTATTGGCAAAGTTGGTATCCTGCAAATTTATAGCCGCTGGTGGAATAGCAATTTGGAAAATGTTAGTTCCACAAAAGTCATCTCGGCGAGCATCATAAAGATCGCCAAGGAATGCCGTGCTGCCTAAAGCTGCTCGAGATAAAGGGTCTTTTTCCATGCTGAATCTATAATGTTTTATATTAAAAGAAATTTTGAAATAAAAACAAATCAAGAACCTTTAGAACATTTGCAGATTATTATACAAGTGAATTTAATTTGAATATATACAGAATGGGATTTATAAGAAAGGAAGCATGGTTACGATAACAGTGCTTTGCATCTCCCAACTAACACGTAGCAGAGTACCCCTCGCTCGTATACCCAACCAAATAGAAGTCACCATCACAATACGTGTTTTGTTTGGTTTTATGCTAAGTGTTTTTTGCAGTATATTTCTGAGTTCATTTCAAATTCAGCTCTATAGTTTATATGCATGCGGCTGCTGTTTGCAGTTGCATAGGCCAGCCATTTCAAGGTCAACTGGTTTTTGACTCACCATAGCAGTATCGGTCGCTTTGCCTAACGATGTAATTTCACCGTAGTTTCATTACTATAAATACTTTATAGCAAACTATTAAAAGTGCATAATAAGTATGGGCACAAAATACACAGAGTTCTAGCAAGAATGTTTTTAAAGTTTGATACAAAAAGTTGATATTTTATTGTTCCAGCTTAGACTATTTCTGATTATTTGATTTACTGATATGTTTCAAGAAAATTAAATGCTAAAGAAGATAAAAATTTGTACGCAAACAATAATCAATGAAGAACTCGTACTTACGGAAATTGTTCCAGCAAAACTGTAAATCCAGAAGTATACGTGCAAGTTCTGAACCACAAATTTAGTAAATTTTACTAACTGAATTCACGTTTTAATAAGCAATCACTAAGTCACAGATCTGTTCTTGCCAAAGTCTATTTTTATGAATATATTAAGTTTGAAATAAAATGTTTATCTGTTATTATTCTAGTTCTGACTGTTTCCAATTTTAGGATTTACTGATTATGTTTGGAGAAATTAAAATGTTAAAGATGAAAATTTGTATGCAAACAATATTCTATGAATAACATGCACTTAGAGAAATTGTTTTAATCGTGTAAATACAAAAGTATACGTACAAGTTCTAAAGCAAAATTTAGTAAAGTTTACTAACTGAATTCAACGTTTAGTAGAAAGTCACTAAATCACTGATGTTTTTTTCAAAATCTATTTTTATGTATTTGTATGCTTGCTTGCTTGAGCGTAATAAACTCTTGTCTTCATTGCCGTAGAGATCACAACTGAATGACACGACTACGTTTGCACGCACTGAGTTTTTGTGACAAGTCTTCAGCATCTTCAAGTGGTGGTAAAGTTGCCACTGCTTTGAAAAGCGTCTTACTTCATCTTGAGGCTGAGACTCGTCCGATTGTGAGGCTAATACGAACTAGTACGTTTTTTTCGTTGTTTTTCGTTTTTAATACGTTTTGCTACTACGCCTTATTTTTGCTGAACAAAAGTTCAAGAGTTTGACCTTACATTCCAGTCCTGATACTGGTCTCATGATTTATATTGCTTGACTGTCAAGCCTTGACAACTTTTTTGAGTGAATGAGTCAAAGCAATTTCTGTGAAAATATCTACTTAATCTGAATTACCATGCAAGTTGGTATGAATACCAGCAAAGAATTGTAAAAGTACTTGAATGACGCATATCGCAGAATATGCCAAAATTCCAAGAAATAACCACTTAAAACAGTCTTACAGAAAACAGGATGAACACGTCCTGTCTGGATGATAGTTGAACATTTTACTGTCGTAAAACCAAAATCAACTGCATGATTTGGATAAGAAAAGCCCCAAGAATAAATTGCAAGCAAAATAAGAAGCTGATAACCATATTTGATCACGTGACGGCCAGGATTGGCTGTCAACATGTTCATAATGGGTACGCGGCCCGAGGACAGCTGATTATATGCGTCTGTACGAAGTTAGCAAATTCCATAAACAAGTTTGAGCCGGAAAAAGTAAACTCGCGTATAACAATTTTCTGTTGGTTAATGCGCCGGAATTTGGAAGCAACTAACAAAGGAAACATATCTGAAGGGGTTCAGCAATCGTATACTGAATTGTCAGAATTATGTTCTAATTTAATTAGAAATCTTGTGTCAGAAAGCCCATGTGCCATTCAAAATGTGTAGACGGAAACATATTTTTGTGTGTCAAGTGAAGCCACCGAGGATAAATGTGGAATTAGTATGTGCGGTGCAACGCAAGACAAAATGGGATTATGGTTTTTTATCCAAATCATTATGATTTGCAAGAAAAACGCGTCAATGTAACCCCCGTATTACGAGACTGTTACATGTTGATGTATTTGGGAATAAAATTACTTTTAAAATGTGATTAAAGATTGTTTAACGTAATACCGAATTTTGGCATATTGTTTTCTGAGAAAATCGTGTATATACGAAATACTTGTTTTTTAATTTATCTTTGAAATATTCAATCTTTTGTTAATGTACTTGTATGGATGTTGTGCAAACGTCTGTAAATTTCATGAACAAGCTCATAATTTTGTTATTTTATATGTAAATAAAACTTTTGTTTTTTAATCCATTGTATTCTTTGTCAACAGCGTTCTAAGTGATTTGCTGTTGTGCACAATACTAAAAATATCCATTTTTCAAAACAACAAAAGATTTAAAACTTTAAAAAACAAGGCGCAGGTGTGTAATTTCTTTTTTACTTTCTCTGCCATGAATTGTATGTTGATTAGTTCATTTTGCTTTTATTCTAATTATTTTATTTTGCCAGGCTTTAATGTCATCTACGGATTGACATTGGAGGCAGCAAATATACAGTAGCAAATGTCAAGCATACAATGAACCCCAATTCTAAATAAATCTGAATTAAAAATGTGCGTTTAGAGTTTGTATCGTTGTAAGCATTTTTGATAACAATATCATTTTTGCAAAATGTTACGTGGACACTTCTTGGAAAGACTACAATTCAAAGCAAATAATATTGAATATTTTATCAAAGATATTGTCAAAACAAGGAAAACATTTTAGCTATAAAGCCTTTTTATTATTTTTTAAAGCATAAAAGTTATAAAACAAAGTATAAAAGTGTTTACGTAAATGCTATTACAACAAAAGCGTTAAGCGTGGCATGAGAATTAAAAAAAGGAAGCATTAACTTGTTTTTCTACGCATTCAATATTTTATTGTTTGGGGTGTGCTTATGAAACTACACAAACATATTCATAAATCATTTGTGTTTCTCTTATGCAAAAAGTTTTCTAGTAATAGGCTCTTAGTCAGACGAGGCATGAATTCTAAATTTCTCCAGACTGCCACTGCGACAACTTTAAATTGAGAAGCAACCTTTCTGCCTGCCTATGATTATAGCAAGGTTAATAACGAATGTTACGAAAGGAAAAACCAAATCGCAATAAAAACATATGATATTATGGAATGATTAAGCTTTAGTTGATCTGATATAAGCTTGTTAATAATTGGTATGTTTTTGTTTTGTAATCTCTGGTAGAGTCGTTTTTAGCCAAAGTTGACTTTAAAATAATAATAAATCTTATTGTCAAGAAAACAACTTTCGCTTGCCTTGCTTCATTTTGTTAACTGATAGTCTTAAGGATAGAATCTGACACAAAAGAGTCGAGTACAAGAAGTGTGGTAAGTAGGGCTTAAAATATATTACAGGATTCTGAAAATCACCAAAATTTAAAAATCATGTATAATCATTTGCGGCTAGTATCAAAATATTTTCAAATGTGTGAGTGTTTTGGCTCTATGCCTGTTTGCTGGAATGATGCTCAAAAGCAACTCAAAATTCCAACTAGTTTTGAACGTATACTGACAAAAGTAAAAAAGCGTTTCTTCTTGTACACACTTATGCTAGCGATTTTATGCATTGGTGCATGCGCTAAATTTCAAAACAACACAAGTCAACCCATGGTATTGAAACAAATACTTCTTTTCGGATTTGAAATGGTATTTTTACTAATTTGTCTGGGATACATGGTAGCGCTTAGCTCAAAGTCAGAACAAATTTGCTCCTACATCAATGGTTTAATAGTATATTCTCAACGCTTTTTAAATAAAACGAGACCAAGAAAAGCCTACAGTTTCCAAACACCAAAACTGTGGTTCCCATATGTGAATATTCCCTGCTCAACAATCTTTATATTTGTATACGTTTGGATACTTCATTGGACACAACCCTGTACACCGGCAATAATTGGGTATTGGATTCTACCAGAGTGTTACGAAACCCAAAATATGCAACCTGGAATATTTTTTGGGATAAACTTTTTTGCCAAAGCTTTTGTTTTGTGCTTAAACCAGTGGGTATGGATGTATGGCTGCAGTATGGGAAATGTGGTACTTTGTGTATTTTTTACATTGTGCATTTTTACGATTTGCGAATACCTGGAAAGGTATCTACGTATACATATTTACTATATTAACTTGTTTTGCAAAACGTTTGCAAAAATTTCATAATAATATACTTGTCTGTAGTATTACCGCTGCAGCTTCTTCCGAAAAATGGGACAGCGATAAAATTTGTCTCCAATACAGAACACTACAAATAATTGCTTCTATAATGAACGACTTTCAAAGGGTTCTTCTGGTTCTTTTTTTACTTCTGGCTATTATTGTACAAGCTCTGTCTGTAACAATGTTGCTACGAATAGAGTTCACTAAGGCGAATTATTTTGTGTTATTTTTATTTCTTTATTCCACTTGCTTTTCAATAATGGTCTTTACACAACTGTGCGGTGGAATGGCAAATATACACACGGTTTCTGAAAATTTGTTAAGAGGATTACGAACAAGATTCCATGTACAGACCCGAAGGAAATGGAGGCGGAAATTTTGGAAAAGTTGCGCCCCAACCAAAGTGGGGTTTGGATCATTCAATTACTTTGATATGCTTACACCACTCAATTGTGTAGATTTTGCAAATAACTTGACAATTAATGGACTACTAGTAGCTTCCAACTAGCACTTCACCAGTAGCGTAATAAAATAAGTTGTTTATTTGATTCGTTCCTTTGTGTCTAGAGTTCCTTGAATGATTAGAAGGTATATAGACAAGACAATTACAAGCTGTATAAGAAAAACTGTTATATTACGTTTCTACTGTGCTAATTAATTAATCTATTGGTTTTCAGATCCATTTAGTTTGTAAACTTAGAATTCAAAATGTATACAAATGTGGGACATCAATAAAATAACATTATGATCGTTTTGTGTAACAAGGAGTTTTTGAGTCAGATAAAATAAAAGTATATACAAATGTATGTGTTTTTTGTTCTAAATATTTACAAATTGACTCTCGACAAACACATTTTGGCTTGATATTCCATTTTATGATAAATGAGAGCTTTAATTACAGAAATACGGAGTTAACATATCAGGGTACAAAAGTTTTTTTTAGTTTACGACTCAACAGTTTTCAAAATAAAAACTTTAGCAAGCGTTCTAGGAAATTATTTATGGGAAACGAATCATATTTACACCCGTGGTATGTTACATGGTGTTTTTCAGTTTGTATATTTATCTATAAATTGTCGTATACTATGTAACTTGGCGTCATGTCCTACTTTTGTTTTGTATCGTTGAACAGAATGTGACGAATGCCAGTATAATTCAGTGAATCAGTCAAAAAATTCTGAACCCATTATATTTCATTGAGTATTTGTACAAATAACGAAAACATTTATGGTGACCGGTGTACTATATTACTTTAGTTCATGATTGTCCCATTTTCAATTGCAGGAAAGAACGTTGTGGTTTTCAGAAGAATTTTTTATATATTTCTTATGTAGCTGTTAGCCAATCAAAATTTATTCAACATGCATATAATGTTACCCTAATCCATTTTCAATAAAACTAGTCCCTTAAGAAAAAATTAAAATTAATTCAGCCAAAAACGCAGTTGATGGAAAATCCATTAATTAATGTATAAACAAATTGCAATATAACAGAAGCCGTTGTAGTGATTGCTAAAATAGGCTCTAAACCAACTAAGCAGGCTCTAAACCAGCTGGGATCTAAAGACAAACAGAAGTTGGCTCTAAACCAGCTACCAATGGGCATGTTTTCTTTACAGAAAATCAGGCATGGTGGTACCCGCGGGTTTTTTATAAAACCCCGTGGGCTGGGTAAAAACGGGTTTTATGGGTAATATTCGGGTTTTTTTTGGGTCTTAATGGGTAAAAACGGGTTTCCTATCTAAATACATGTAATATCATTATGCCATTGAAGAATCTCACATACGACTAGAGCTGTCCACATATTGCTTGGTTTTTTATTTAGACAAGCTGAAAGCAAGGTCAGCGTTCAATTAAACTGCTGTGCTCCTGAGATGGTGTCCACAGCATCTTAATTTTTTTTCAAATAAGTAATTGACTGTTCTCACTTGTTCTACTGAGTCTCTCTTCAAAAAACTATCGAACAGAAACCACAGAATACTACCCACAAACCCTTTTCTAAATTACTCCTTAAAAATAACACAAGAAAAAGTCTTCTAAATGAATGCCAGACCTGATTGCCATAAATGACTGCTTAAAACTGCCCAAATGATAAAATATGTGTAGTAAATAGATGTATTAGGAAGAAGAACAAACAATATTATGTCGTTTGTTTCTCTCGTTTGACTTTTTTTTAAATAAATGATATTGCCTCCAGCTGAGTCCTATTAATGTATGTTTTTATGAAACATTTTACCCCAGCATTTAATGTTTGTGTATCAATTTACCCCAGTGATTTATTTTATCCATTTTGCCCAAAAAACCCACATAAATTTTTGCTAAGTGGGCATGGGTAAAAACGGGTAAAATGGGTATACCCACCCCGTTAATAAAACCCACCACCATGCCTGCAGAAAATGGTCTTTAGCAGCGAGAATTTTATGATGGTTTAGCATTGACTAGTTCATAATTATCCAACTGTGATAAAAAGTAATTTGGATGAATATGTATGCTGCTTATGTAAACAACGTAACAACTACATATGACGTGTATTTTCCCTTGTCTTTGTTTAACTGATTAATTATCTGATTTGTCGTACAAGCTGATTTTTAATATTTCTTATTTGTGTAATTCAATATAGGTACGACTTTAGGTGAAAATTTAGTACGTAGATCAATCAGGGCAATACAAATTTGAAAAACTTAATGCGAGCAAGATTTTAATTTGTAGAAATATGCTTCATAATAAAGGTATGTATGAATCATCTTAAAGAATGTATGTAGTCATCCACTCTGGAGAGAAAGAGAAGCGACAAACAGGCACCATTCAAGTAATAAAATAAAATAAAATCTACAAATATTCTATTCTATAGTGAATGAATCTGCACTTCTAGTTTTCAATGGAAACTTTCCATTGTGGCAAAGCTAAACAGTTTAGCATTGGCGTAAAATCTCAGCAACGCAGATCTACATCAGTACATAGTTGGAATACAAGGCTCATTTTTCTGTGAACTAAGTATCTATTTGTAATACGTGCATAATGTGTCGTTTTAGTGAAGCTAAGCTGTTTTTTCGTAAAGCTGGAGTGCACGCAGCTGCCTATGAAAAACTATTATACAAACTATGTATATATCTCCAAATTATATCTTGTGTCATGTGTGGCCATATATGACATAATACAATGTGTAGATGATTGGTACAACTGTAAAGCACCAAAACATTTTTTATAAAGGCATGAGAAAATCTGCCAGAAATAAATAAGAAGAACGTCTTCAGTCTTTCTCGATTTGCCTGAACAAATGTGTGGAGTGCATTCTCTTTAAAAAGCAAGATATGTAATATTTTCAAAGCTTTAGAAATAGTAATGCTTCTTTCACCTTTAGCCTGCGTTTTTAAGTACCGAGCATGAAAATAACGTATATAATATATACCTCGAAAGTTTTTCATGCATTTTAAGCTTAGTTTTCTGTTAGTCTATGTATCGCACACTAGGTTGGTATTATGAAATATATAATAATAATGTCTTCATTCCAAATTTTTTTGAAATACTTAAAAATATAGAGAAAATATGGTTTCGTAATACTTGCAAACGTTCACAAACGAGTTGACAACTTTGAACTATACTAAAGTTTATGGAATAATTGGTTTGGTTTAATTAATTTTGTATTGAGCATGGAGTCATGGCCTACTAAAATAGTAAAACGTCTCGTTTTTCAGTATCAAGTTAGAACAAGATGAGTCATGACCTTTAACTTTAAAGTCCGCAACCGTCTAAATATCTGTTCTTGCAAAGTAAATACTATTTCCGATAAGTAACATATGCATAAGAAGTAATATTTGGTACAACATAGGACAGATAATAGTAGGAGTCTCAAAAGTATCGGTTCGTATTTTCTATAAGAATGTATAGCTAAAAACTGGGTAAATAACGCTAAACCAGAATCATCAAGTATCATAAAAAATGTATATGTGGTCTCAAGCACGCAAGCAAAAACAGAATGAGCCGTGAATACCACTTAAGCCAAATTTATTTTGTAAGCAATCATAACTCATTCTGGAGTAAATGAAGGCATCAAATTCAGAAAGGTTCTGGAGCAATCTTTAAGGTTTTTAGAAAGCACACGTAATAGATCAGTAATTGATGCGCATTGTACCCTAAAAATATTGTTTTATTTAATGCTTCATCCTGTTACTGACAAAGTTCTTTGTTCATACAGCTTACCATATATTATATATTTTGTAATCCTATATAGGGTGTCATTCATAAAAAATGTTGGCAAGAGTATAACTGCCAATTCAAATACCCACTACAAACCATTTTAAACAACGACACAGTATTTTTGCAAAATTCTTTATGGATTTGAGTATGCATATAAAAAAACTGCCCACAATGCAAACTGATGGCTACACATACACTTCGAAATATATTAAACCAGTAATCGTATGCCACTTGTGTAAAAAAGTCATAAAAGGATTCGTGGCTCAGTTTATGCTTGACTTGAGTGGATATTATCAATTTTTCTGCATTATAGTACATGTTGTCAGCATCATGAGCAAGCTTTGGTTATCTGATAAGCTGCGGACAACGTTATGCACAAATTGTGTATGGATGCCATCCAGCGGATAGAAAATGGGCTTATCAGCACCAAGCATCTTGTGTTTTGTCGTATTTTTGTCGAGCATATATGTATATATTTTATATTCTTTTTTCCAAAGATATAATATATAATATGCTTATATCTACTTTACAAATATTTGCAGGGCTTATGTTTACTGATATATCATCCTACTTGTGTATGATTTGCAATTCCATCCATTTTGTCCGTTAATTTAGTATGTACTTATATACACAAAGATCATTGCGGTAATTTATAGCTAACGTGGCTATATATTTTCTCATTTTCTTTATTTTTTAGATTTGGAGTTTAAAAACTTCTTTTAAACTAAATGATTTGGTAGTTAAAAATTAGTCATCACCTACATTTCTCTTCGCTAATAAAAAACCTCTGGATATGTCTACTTGCTAAATTTGAGTGTTAATATGGTTATATAATAGATTTAAAAATTGTTAGAATGTATGTTTTTAAAATTAATGGCCACTGATTGGTTTACCTGAAATGTGTAAGATTCTATAAAACCAAATACTAAATACTTATACACTTTATTGCTTCTTTTCGTCTTCGTTTGCCTTACCATGTAAGGTATATTATATTCTGAATCATGGCGCCGTTCATCACTAATTTTGCAAACCGGTTCTGTATGCATGTATTTATCCTCATACATCAAAACAGATTTTCCGCAACATTCTGTATGAATATGAACAAGTCAAGATGAAGTCATTACTTTGTACGTACGGTACAACGCATTGACAACGCTTCTGCTAATCCTTTGAATCATACGGAATACGGACAACATGCCTCTTGGGATATCCAACCCAGCAATTATACATTTATTGCATAATAAAAATGATACCAGCTTAACAGGCTCGTTCTGTGCTTTATCTCAATATAATTTCAATATCCAGTAAGTAGATTGAGCATGCAGTGATATTTTGCTGAGCTACGAGAAAACGTTTGGAAAAAAATTCGAGGGAAATCAGGCTTTTGCTTTGTCATTTGGAGATCCTCGAGCTCACATAACTGCATACATTTCTTCTTTTATAGGTATACTATATCAGTATAGAACTTGTTTTCAGAGCTTTATACGCTCGACGTATCATACCACTGCTTGTCGTGTTTACTTCCACATCATCCGTTTTGTCCAGTCACTTAGATTTTTACTTGACGAAGTGGAGGAAAGTCAGCTTATATTATTTATTTTGCTTTTCAATTAGTGAATTAATTCTCAATTTGTGTATTCGGTACTGTAATTTGTATCTAAATAAGTTGTGTCAAAAATCAAGAATAGTTTACTGTTATCCGTTCAGTAAAATACATGTAAAGGAGACTTCATGCAATTTTCATTCTATTATTCACATTTTATTAAACTTAATTGCAATTTATTCTTAAGCCTTGCCACTTTGAAATTGAAAAAACGGAAACCTGGCAAAAGTATATTAAGAAAACTGGTCCACAGCTAAATAAGTCAACAATTGGAGGGAGGAATGTTGTAGTAGTTTTATAGGAAAGAACCATTTATCCCAGAGTGAATTTGTGGAATTGGTAACATAATAAATTCATATCCCCAATCTAGCTTACTATAACGATTTTAAAAGGAAAATTGTAAAACTAGCAAAAAGGAAAGCATGCATTGGAATGAAAAACTTGTCACCAAGTTGACATTGTGAAGATTTTTAGATTTACTTAGATTTGCACAACCCTTCATTTTTCACAGTTTGTACTCTGTAAACTAGAGGATTTAAAAATGGAACCTTGGCAGAAGGACTACATTCGAAAAAATCTGGTAGCGTTGACATCGACCACAATTGGCCGTAGAAAAATTCTGGATGCTCTCATAGAAAAACAAAAAATAAGCCAGAGCGAATACCAAAAATTGGTATTTATAAAACAAATATAAGATTCTTTTTTGAGTTATTTTGTTGCTACACATTTTTTTCTTCAACAGGAACGGATTCTTGACCGTGAGGGCACGCACGACCATGCTTCAGAATTGTACAGGATCTTACCAACACGTGTAGGAGCTTACAATGTCATGATAGAAATATTGGAAGCTGAAGATCAAACCGAACCTGCTGGAATTTTGAGAAAGGGTCAACAATTATACAAGGTAAACATCTGCATTTAAATAACTATTAAAATATGTGCGTATTAATATTACAAATATTTTACCAAAAACAAAGATGCTATTGAACATGCTATTTTTTCAATTTTGTCTAACTTTTATGTTTGGTTTTATGAAGAAACAATTGATTACTGCTGTATCAGACCGTCACACTGGAAATTTGTTTAATATTTTGCTAAAACTGGTGGACAGCAGATTATCAATTGACGAGTTGAATGAGTTATTGGAAAATGTAAACCCAACGGAGCCTGTTCCTCAAAAGAAACAAAAACTTCAAGAGGTAACTTAAAAGCAATAAGATTTTTATACGTAAATGAAAATGAGCTCTAGTAATATGTTCTTATTTTTAAAGTCTGATAACGACGAAGCCTTAACCCATGCTGCGGTACCTAGTGGATCCGTTGAACCGGATGCCCTGGACCCGGAGTACAAAAACTATACCGAAAAAGCAGCCAAAAATGTGCTTACAGTGAAAGTGGAAAAACCCAAATCTTGCATGCGCACATTGTTTGGGGTACGGAATACAGACTTATTTATTTATTTATTGTTAATATGCATTCTAATCAATGACTTACAAATAATTTTTTATAAATATATTTTAGAAAAAGGACGACTATAATTTACCAGATGGAAAAAAGGGCTTAGCCCTGATTATCAACATTATATCCTACAAAAAGAAGGATAAAAACGGCAAGGAAATTGATCAAAGTCGTCGTGGTGCAGAGCACGATGGGCGTTACATGCGTAAACTTTGGAAAGAGTTAGGTTATGAGATTTTTAAGTAGGATCAAATTGACTGGGATAAGGGTATTTGGAATTATAAGGTGAGACAAACCATTAAAATTTCAAAGTAAAATAATTTTAGTTTCAGAAATGCTAATACCTTTTTCCTTCGGGATTGTATAGGATATGATTGATATTGTGAATGAGTTCCAACGCCACTGCAACCAACAACCACCAGACTCTATTGTAATTTACATTGGAGCCCATGGCAAGTACAACAAAATTATTACTTCGGATTTTGAAAAGGTGTTCTTGTATAGCAACATTGTTCAAAAGTTTTATCATGGCGTAAAACCAGCCAAAGGTAAAAACCCCTCCAAACCACTGGGTTGTCCAGGGCTTGAAGGAAAGCCAAATATTATTTTGGTGAATGCATGTCAAGTCTTTGAAGCTGAACAGAGCGATGCAGTTCTTAAAACACCTGTTAGTGATATGTAGTGTGTACTGCACAAGCCCCAGGTTTCAAAGCGTGGAGAAATACGCGTAAAGGGAGCTGGTTTACGCACTGCTTGACTTACGTGCTAATGAAGTATGCTAAAGAAAAGAGTTTAATGGAGATGCTGAGATTGGTAAGCCAATATCTAGAGAAAGTTCAGAAAAGTGTGGGAAAAAGAGAAACTTCTACGGGAAAGTTGGTTCCCTTAGAACATGGACAAATTCCAGAGATTCGAGACAAAGGATTGAAAGATTTGTATTTTTTCATGCCCACTTAAAAATAGAATATTATTATTGCAAACATGTATTTCCGGATTTGCGAGGACTTTCATAAGATTAGTTAAGTAGTCCAAGTTTACTAGCATAGGCATAATTAGCAAATATCAGTTTAGAGAATTCTTTTGTTTCTATAACAGTACCTAAATCTTTAATTTAAGTTAATAACAAAATTTTATACGTGTATTTTTATATCTTTTTGGGTCATTCAATTAATTTATACCACTATATAAAATGTAAAATAATTTTGGGAATTTTATGTACAGTCCTTATAAAATAAATGCAGTTTTACAGTAACAACAAAAACTAATATAACTCTTAATGCGTTGTTCGTTATTCATATATTAGCAAACGAATTTTAAGGTGGATTTTGAGCATTTCTTTCGTTTTCAAAGTTTAAATATGCTGCTGATTCATAAAACGTGAGAATTGGTTTGGCAAAATATAGTATACATTTTTTAAAAATTTTTTTAATGTTTCCTTTGGAATCACATGACCAATACAAAGTGTTTAATTCATTCCAAATTCCAGTGTGGATAACATTTACTAGGCCTTATAAGAAACTAAATTTTCACTAAAATGTAGTTAGCTACTAGTCAGTTTTAGAAACAAAATTGGATAATGATTTTGCCCTACTTACTCATTAATGCTTCAATTCCAGGAAACTTAAAACACCTAAAATAAACATGAAAAAATTCTTAGCTTAGCAGAATAATGCGATTAAACTCAAATCACTCTGTGCATAAACGTAGTTTTCACGGATTTAGGAACATGAAGTTCGTTCATCTTATCTTACAGCAAACTAAGCCATCTCTCTTTACGTTCCACTTCTGCAGCAACCGTGCTGTTAAAGTGATAACAAAATTACATTCATATATTTGCATGAATGAGCAAATGAGGTATTTTATGTGCTTAGCTTTACTTCCTTGATAAATCGTAATGCTTGATAAAACCTTTCAATGAGTCATATCTTGAAAAGAATGCTTATCGGACAATCCTGGATTTACTAAACTGATAAGTAGTTGCTCTTGACAATATACTTATGCAGTTTGCTTATATTTTGCTAAATTTTTTGCTGCATACATTTTATCAATTAATACCGCAGTAAATTAAATCTCAATTTCCTTCAAAGTTAGTAAAAGTTCATGCAATTACCTTTACACTACAAACGTAAAAATGCGTTTTTATAATAAAAGTCCAGGTAATTTCCTAGTGAGCTTTCTTGTCCTTGTGTTAGCGGCAAACATGTATTTTTCGTTTAAAGCATTCAGTCAGTTAAGTAAGGCTTTTGAAATATGTCCTAAGTTCAACATTGAAGCTGCCAATGCTGCAGCAGTTTCCTTGAAAAGCCTTCTAAAAGGTCACCTCTTTGGACAACCTTTGGTCCAAGAAGCTCTATTACGGGAGATCTACATGCACATGGACCAGGAAAGCGAGGAATCTAGCAAACCACTTATTATTTCCATACATGGTACATCCGGCAGTGGAAAATCTCTCACTGCTGAATTGATAGCTAAGGCAGTTTATCAATTTGGCACTCACAGTGAATTTGTCAATGTATTTACACCGCACCATCACTTATTGGATAACAAGCAAGTCGATAAGTACAAATCATACCTTGAAGAAACCATAATCACAACCGCAACAGCGTGCCGACAATCTCTTTTTATTTTTGACGACGTTGACAAACTTCCCTCAGGAATAATTGATACGGTTTTACCAGTCATAACGTCTGGTTTAACCTACAAAGTCAATTTTAATAAGGCAATATTCTTATTTCTGGGAAATGCGGGTTCTGATGCAATAAACAACATTACACTGCAACATTTAAAACTAGGAAAGCGTCGAAGTGATTTAAAGTTAGTTGAATTTCAAGAGATTTTAGCTAAAGAAGTGTATGAAAGTCACGGGGGATGGTACAAATCCAAAATGATTGAGCAGCGAAGAATAAAGTGGTTCATTCCGTACCTGCCGTTGGAAAAAGTTCATGTGCTTCAGTGCTTCCGGCATTTAGCACAGATGTATCCAGATTATGTGCTGACTGAGGATGATTTTGAAGACATGACAAATCAACTTAAGTACTGGTCGAACACACAAGACATTTTCATAAAGGGTGGTTGTAAGCAAGTTTATAACATACTTACGTATGAAATTGCTCCTCAGAAGTACTTACGTAAGAAAAAGCAAAAAATGTAAAAAATTAAATTGGTTTTATTAGCTTACGATACGCAAGTTTCATATTAAATCTTAACATGTGTATGAATATAAATGTATAATAGCACACCTCATATGTATTACTGCTTTAACAATTGTGTAATTGTTAAATAACTGATAAGTTATTGATTTTAGGTAGTATCTATGCATTTTGTATTATCATAAGTACTCGTGTCTTGAAATAAAGGTCCATTTTTCATTGATTTTCAATTTATCAAAGCTTAAGTAGTCCTTTTTACAATTATTTCTTTCATTGTATTTTATAATATACACACTTATTCTAAAGCTTGAAAAGCTAAGAAATTGTTTAAAGAATAGTTTATTGAAACTAAATTATTGGGATTTGTTACATGATTTGTTTATGGAACTAATTAGTAATTAGATTATACAGACTTAATCTAGAACTACCAATTTCTTTGATCACTTCTTGCATATAATTTCTTAGAACACTTTCAACCTGAGCACACCCAAAAACTGAATATTTGTAGAAATTAATGTGATCGTACTCAACTCGATTCGCCATTTCCTCAATCTCATCCGCAGTAAATTCAAAACCGATGTATTTTTTTGCTGCCGAACGAAAACATTCTTTCACATGGCGCGGCTCAATTGATAAAATAGGAATTAAGCGAATATTTATAGGATTTTTTATTCCATTACTTTGATACCAACCACCATTTGTAATCCAAGGGTTTTCATAGAAAAACTCGTCAAAATGATCAATTGTAATCTTATTTCTGTTCGTTCCTTGTTGCAACAACTTTTCGGTGTAGTATGCAACATTGTCAGAAGCAACTTCCGAAGTAAACAAATATATTGCTTTTGTGTAATCGTTACCATCTTGTATTGTGAGTGGGTCATTGATAAAAGGTGTCAAAACATCTAAAACCCCTGCTGGAAATTTGTTAGCGTTTTCAATTAAAACCAAGAAACTGGGACATTTGGCGGCTGCTTTTCTAATTGTATTTGTAATTAATTCACGATATTCGAATACCATTTTCGGATCAGGAAAATCAAAACTGGTAAAATGTATTACGTGTTCACTTTCTAGCCCCTTTGCATAAAAAGTTTTTATCAAAACCTTGATAGCAGGCATTTGACCGGAATCGTTTTGGCCAAATAAGCAATATGCTAAAGGGCCCTCGATTTCAATTGTTTTAAAATAGTACTGCAACCCTTCGTAGAGCTCCTTTTGGGCAACAGATTGTCCGCAAAGCGGCCTTGCGTTGAACCAATAAACGTCTAGAATCACTGAGGGATCTTCTACTGGAAGTAAAAAACATGTGTCTTCAGTTTCTAACGTAGATTGGATTACCACAGTACTTGTCCTCATTTCGAAAAAATGAAAAAAGTTTAATATAATAATGAAAACTGCAAGCAGCACATTCTTGTATGACCACCAGTAAAAAACTGCCAAAGCTTTATCCTGATTTGTTTCTCGAAGAGCTTGCTTCAAATGTTTGTAGCCGTGTTTTCTCGTATTTACGATAGCGTATAACTCACTCGACTTATCGATATCAGTAGATTTGCTATTCTATTTTGAAAAAAAGAATCCAAATGAATTAAAGTCAATTAATTTTAACTCATTCACATCTAAACAGTATAAGTATACTTACAATCAGCTGAACATCTATACGACACAAAACCTCTCTTGATTCGAGAATCGCCAACAATTGCGTGTGACAATTTGTGTTGGTGATTAGCCAGGATTTGTTTTTTAGTATATGCTTCGGGTGATTACATTCCATTAGATTTTTAAAATAAATAAGCAGAAGAGCTGCAGCGGTAAATATTATGTGGAACATTTTTCAAAAAAGTGTAAGTGCTAAATAGAATGCTCCAACTTTTGGCTTTTAGAAGATGAAGAGCTAAGACCGTTTAAAGGCAGAATTTTTCAGCAAAATAACGGTCTATTTTAGATGTATTTGCATGATGCTTATGACTCATAAGTTTATGAACCTATTGTTATCATGAAAAGCTTTGCAGGATGTGTAAGATGCAAAAGCCGGGAAATATAAATAAAGATTATTTACCACGCTGACTCATTGGCGTCAATTCGTTATAAACAGTTCAATATTTGCTTTCCTCCACGGTTACTCTACCAGTTCCCTCGGCAGCAATATGTACCTTAGCTTATCCTTACATTCAATGTGATAAACCTTAAACAAACTGTCCAAACTTACCGACAAAAAATTTACAGTCGATGGAACAACAAAATATTTTTTAATTAAAAAATGTTAATCATTAGCTTATATGTGCTTTTGTTCTTATTTTATTATATTTTGACAAAGTTTTAAACAATAAATAAAAAAATCAAATTTAATATTTTGTAAAAAGAATCTAGCATTTTTTATGCTTACGCATTTACATACATATCTTGAAAACTAGTTAATTTTGATATTCCTTTTATGTGTTTTCTAAAGCATTCATAGTTGTGATTTCCATCGCGCAGTATTATTACATCAGTAATAAAAGGAGTTGTATGAGAATATTTTGAAGTGTTCGTGAAAATTTCCTTCCACGCATTTGACAATATATTATGTGCAGTACGTGGACCAGAAAGCTTCCATTCTTTATAATCGCTAGTGAAAGCTTGAATCACATATATTGTAAGCGTTCTTTTCTCTACTCCTGAGTGGGCATTACAAAATCCTTGCAGCATATAAACATCATGTGTGCTATTTACTAACTCCAGATTCATTACAAGAAGTGCTTTCCCTTTTGATCTGAAATAGTTTTCTGTCGATGTCCGTATCACTGTCTTGGAATGCTTACTTAAAATTTCTGGAGTTAACACTAAGACATCCGATGTTTTGTTGTGGATTCGAGCACTAGTCATTGACTTATTTACAAGCAAGCCTAAATTTTTAGCAAAATACTGAGCTGAGAGTAAGTTCATGCTGGGTGGAACTATAATTGACAAACATAGGCGTTGCCTATGTAAATCATTTTCAAACAGTGGTGCAAGTACAGTTTCAATCTGATGCCAGGTTTTTCTATAAAAGTCAAAAATTTGTATAGTAAAAAATTATTAGCATTTTCTCAATACTTATGTTCAATAGTGGCCTTACGATTCCTCAGAGTGGCACATCTTCATTCGTCGAAATTCGTGAGAAAGGTCAATTTTTCCTTGATCCCACAAAATACGGGTTTGCACAGTTGATTTTGACTTCATTTGTTCATTATTCAAATAATTTCTACGGCAATGGCACAAAAAAAATATAAGCATTGCTACAGCTGCTAGTACTAGTTCCAAATTATCAGTTCGTATCCTAATAACCATTTTTAGAAACGTTTGCAGAAAGTATGCTATGAATTCTTCAATTACACATTGGTAATAACCATTCTAAGAATTTGCATGAAAACAAATTAACAGGAAAAAACTGGCGGAAGAGCTACCTACACAACTGCGACCGATACTGTACGTATAATCTTGTGTTTTATGCGTGAAATGTATCAGCATTATATGTAAACCACATAGGAACCACGGAAGGCTCTACTTGTTTATTTTTACAATATTGATATTTATTGTGTACTTAATGCAAACAGTGCACCGTGATGCAAATCCCGGAATTTTGTTCCTATCTAATGCACGTAGGAAATGTAACAGCACGAAACAAGTACCATTCGATAGAAGACATTGCGGACTATTCAGAAATGAAAACCGCATGTTGTTACGCTGCCTCTTTCCGGAGTTATTCAGCGTCAAAGTTAGAGTCGCTGAATCAGAGTTGAGTAGGCCAACCACAGCCCAAATCAGAACCACCACCGGGATGCACATCCGGTGTTTGCTGCACAAACCAGTTTTAGGGTGCTGATTATAACAGTATAGTCCTTGTTTCCGTCGCCTTGTTTTTTTAAACTGCATAAGTGCATGTGCATGTGTAATATTTTTTTCAAAATGCATGCCTAATTATTTGCCAAAATATAGTAGTTGATTTTTTAAATGCATTCATAAATATTTTTTCAAAATTCACGAAGAATTAATTTTTTATAATGCGTACATAGTTAATTTGTCAGAATGCATGCATAATTAATTTTTCAGAATACATGTATAAATACTTTTATCCAAATGCATGAATAATTAATTATTAAAATTGCTTGCATAATTAATTATTAAAATTGCTTGCATAATTAATTATTAAAATTGCTTGCATAATTAATTATTAAAATTGCTCGCATAATTAGTTATTAAAATTGCTTGCATAATTAATTATTAAATTTGCTTGCATAATTAATTATTAAAATTGCTTGCATAATTAATTCTTTAAAGTAATTGCATAATTAATTAATTAATTTTTCAATATGCATGGTTGTAAAATTAAAAACGTGGTGCATAAACGTATGAAACACAAGGGAAGAAGTAACTTCATTATTAAAGTCAGTAAAAGTGTTACCTCATCTGTCACCTCCGCATTCAATTCGAATTCAAAAATTTCCTCATCATCACCAAGGTCAAAAATTGCAGTGGTTGGACTACGCTCTTCAACAAAGGGTACACTGTCCTTCTTCAGAAGGCGTAATACTGCCACCGGAAGCGCAGTTGTACTCTTCTTTCTGTAAACAACCATAATGATAACTTAAAAGATAAAATTGCCATGGTTTACTAGAAACAAATTAGTGATTTTTTACCTTGTCTTGAAGTTCATGCATTTAAGGGATATATATGGATCCGAGCAGTCTACCGATCTGTTAAACATGTCGGTCATATTATGTAGACGGCTGTCCTTCCGTGCATGAAATAACCGACTATTTTTGTAGCGTTTATTACACGACTCAGCTGCTTCCTCGCCGAGCATTCCCAAAGGAAGAATAGCTGAATCAATAATGTCTTTCCCATGTATCAAAATCTTGTGGACAGTAGGACTCATATTACACCAGTCGTACAACGCAACGTAGTATCGAGCAAGCGTGGAGCAGAAATTGCCAAACAGTTCCGAATCAATCGGGAGTTGACAATTTAAGGCAATTAGTATTGCTTGAAACCCACGCACTAACTCAACATCAATATTCAAAATATCCGCTGTTTGTTCTGGATTTGCAAAAGCCCTCCTTGCAGTGTTCCCATCATTACTTGATCCAGCGCCACCTGGTTTTGGTACATCAACAGTCAAACCCATACGTTCGTAAAACATACTCTGAATTTCACGTTTTCTCTTGCTGATTTTTTTCTTGTCCGTGTCACTCGTAATACGCCATTTTCCGATTTTCAGTTTGTATGAAAGATGAAGCAAAAATTCAAAGCAGCGGATGTATGCATGTAGCGGACTGATTCCATGTTGCAGCTTTTCCTTTGGTACAGTCTGTTGCTGGCAGTACTCTAGGTCATTCAAGTTCGAACTCGACACTTTGCAGATGGGACATGTCAAAGGTGATGGTGTGTCAAGTATGGCTGAAAGAACTTTGCCATCGATGATGGTCAAATGAAGGCTGTAAGTTACTTTAAAGCTGCGATCTTGTATATTAAAAACGTACGGTTCTAACCGATTTATTTCTTCCATGACACGTGCTTTTTCTTCTAGAATTAATGCTTTTGACTCCTTCACAAACTGCAGTTTAACCGGTCTACAAAACCTCAGCGACTGGGGAGTGGGATTTTGCCAGACCGTACCATTTCCTGACACAATTTTGAGAGGAATAACTGTTGTTGCAAAAAGAGAACTGTCACTTATATTCACATTTCCAAAGCGCTGTTTATAATTGGAGTGTCCGCTGCTTCCATCAAAACCCCAGCTGCAGATCATGGTCGCTTCTTCGGTTCCATCTGGTACCGTACTATTATTGGCAGTCTGGCCACACCACGAGAGAATTCTAGCAGCCGTATGGTTTAGTAATGGCTGCATTGGAACACAAGCAAAGTCTTCTGCATAAATGATTTTTTCTGGCCTGCAGTTTTTTTTGGCATCTAATACGACCCTGTAGCTAGGAAAAAGATTGCTGTTGTGATCTTTGGCGATATTCCTTAGCTTTTGATACTGGTCTTGCGTAAGTCCAAGGTCTAGAAGTAATGCCAGTGCTTCGTCAGCCGTCAATGGGATGGTTTTTTTTGGGTTCCTGGAAAGCTCATCAATTAGTGCTGTGTCTCCATCCAGCTTGGCATTTCTTTGGACTGCTGTTAACACCTTTCTTGGTGAATACTTGGCAATCTGTCCGGAAAGTCTGCGGGTTCGTCTCCATCTTGTTGTCCTTGGAGTTGTTCTCAAGGTGGCAAAATTAGTTGCTGTAGAATTTGATGGAGTAGAGACGTTATTTATTGCAACAATTGATTCGGGCAATTCTAAAGGCTTGCTTAACCATTCATTCATTTCTGAATATATTTTTTGGTATGAATTGGCTCTTTTCTTAAGATGCCTATTTAAGGTAAAAACGAAGTTTTTTACAGTCTTTTCTATCAAAATTTGCTCCTCATCTGTCGCATCTCGGCCGATTTTGGTGTGAATAAAATCCGTACAAATTTGTTTTTTCTCAGCAAAGGTCTTTTTGGTGCCCTCCAAAAGCTTTACTAAGTCCATGTGCAGTATTCTGTTATCCGATTGCAACTGTTCACTTTGCTCTGGTTCAAAATCTTCATACTCCGAGTCGTTATCAAAATCATTCCGTGTAACAATATTGTCGCCTGTCAATACCTCCAGCAGCTTATCATGTGGAGTCAGCGACTCCTCCACATCAGGTCGGCTACTGGCGGGCAAAACCGAGTCGTCAACGAAAAATCCACCGGCATTATCCTTTTGTTCCATTATTCATATTTTGGGAGAATTCTTGGTCACCTTCCTGCTCTGTGGGGCTCGGGCCGAATTTATCATAGCACTCCCCGGCGAGACTTGGTTGGTTTCTCTGCGTTTCTTCCCGTACGCACTCCTCTATTAACTACATAAATACATAGGAATGTTATATGGTAACTACATAAATTTTATAAATGAATTAAGTTTATTGTAATTGAAATTATTCTGTCAATTGCTATTGTATACGTTTATGAATTTATTTCTTCTCGGAACTAAGTGACGTTTTTATTTCTAAACGAAAGTTAATACTTAATTACGTGAGCAGTATTACAATATGCAAATGCGAAAAAATTAAGGTAAGCCGAAAAATGAAAGTACATAATGTTATAATATATTCTGAAACACATAATCTTTTATAATACGCATACGCAGTAATAAATTGCTTTCATTCAAAACAAGGAAACGTGAACAAGCTATACTGAATAGGCAGCCATTACATAAAGATTCTAGTAGCTGGACGAAACGATTTATCAGAAACATAGGATGTGAGCTCCGCTTCGCTTACGCAACACACCTACAACTGTACGTTGCTACCTCGAACCATGAAACCCGGGGCCGGTTTTTTAATGTTTAGGATGACACCCGAAGGTGTAAGGAGATGAAAAAGAAAGGGACAAAGGGCTCGGATGCCAGATGTATAATCGAATACCAGCGCTTCCACTAGCTCATGGAGGTGGATTACTCCACGTCCATGCCCCGCGAGGGGTGCATAAGCCACGCAAGGCCTATGCAAAATCTGGCACCCGCGCCGGGCCTACCCCAACACCCACATCAGTTATTCCAAAAGGGAATAACCCCCCGCTGTTACCACGCCGGATTACTGCGGGTTGAGGATAACAGCAGCTCTTTCTGCCTGTTAGCGGTCGCTGAACAGGCTGCAAAAGAGCCACTCCTCAGCCTTCAAGGGCCTTTCGCGCAATCCCTTTTGGGAAGGGCGAGTTTTGGACCTCAGTGTCTGGTCCCCGAATGCACCTAAGGCGAGCTGCTATAGCGGCCTTTCGGTTGCAAGGGCACACCCAGACTTAGGTCATTTCCTGGCTATCCTCCGTGGGGACACATGACAAAGCCTCCGGCTTTCTCCAGTCAACCCACAGAGGCCAGCCAGTGTGAGCTACCTCCCCCCGAGCCCAAATGCTGACCAGGCACGTCCACCTGATTAACATTTCCCCGAAGAAGAGATCCCATTTACCCCACCAATCCCGAGTCCAAGCTTCCACTGAGCGACCAGAAGCTGCACTAATCACTTTTAAAAGTGTGTATGTGCTTAAAATATCTAAATACCACGTAAACCCTGGTTTCCAAATATAAGCCATAAAAGAGCACTACACTTTCAGTTATGCTTGGCTTTTTGCCACGTTGTGCCATTTTCGCTTTTTTCGTCTGATGCGCATTACTATTCAAAGTTCCTGCATAGCAATGAGCTCAAAGTGTATTGCAGTAGGACTGACGTATGAATACCTATTCTTATGTTGCAAAAGTCCTCTTTCCTTGCGCTCGTGTTCTAGTTTGACAATGAGTGATAATATGCATACGCAAATTAGGAAGAATATGCACTAGATGAAATACACCTTAATGATGAAAATTTAAATTTCATGCTTGCTAACTTCAGCATAATTAAATCTAAAAGCATGCATGTATGCATGCATGTTTTAAATGTATAATATTTACTACTTATACATACATTACTATCATTTCTTACATACATTGCTTATAAATATTTCTTATACATATATTCAGTTTACATATACTAAGTATAAATTACTTATGAGTATAATTCTTACATACAAAAATTATACATTGCATATTCATGCATTACTTACTGCATACTTATATTAGTTATACTTATGCTTATATTTGTAGTCATTGTACATAAACTACATACAATTTCTTATACATACATGCATTGCTTATACAGGATACATACAAATTCTATCTATATGTAATTATATATATATACATGCTTGTAAATGTAATTATTTATTGCATTAATATACACACGAGATATTTACATACCTTCGGAAAAGAATTGGTCATATCGTAGGCAATTAAAAAATTATATTGTTCCCAAGATGACCCCAGGGTTTTTTGGGGTTACAGGTGACAATATTTTCAAAATCATTATATTCGAATTTAAAACGTTAAAACCCCTTTACCGTTGTAAATATGCATTTTAACTTAAGTTTAGGTCGACCCCAACATGACCCGCATGGGGTCACATAGAGGCTCTAGATTGTCAAATTCGAATTCAGCATGTTCAAAAACATCTACAACTACGCAAGCAGGTAAACGAAATTTGTTTGTCCACATTTTGGTCCCAGTGGTGGTTTTGGTTTCTGTTGGTGGTTTGTGTGTGTTTGTGTTGGCTGGTGTACCCAACTCTGATTCAGCGACTCTAACTTTGACGCTGAATAACTCCGGAAAGAGGCAGCGTAACAACATGCGGTTTTCATTTCTGAATAGTCCGCAATGTCTTCTATCGAATGGTACTTGTTTCGTGCTGTTACATTTCCTACGTGCATTAGATAGGAACAGGGCAAATCACCGTGCAGTGCTCGCCTATTACACAGAAATAGATTTGGTCTTAAGCAACACAAAGCTAAGCCAGGCGCGTTCTGCTTTTTCCAGTTCTGGGAATATCAGTCCAGGATAAATCTTTTTTGTAATAGTAATAATTCACTTGCACTCAAAGTTTTTAATTATAAATCGACATCCAAATGTTAAAAGAAGAAGAAATAACTTATTCGGCATAATGAATACCAATCCCGCTTTTTTTATAAAATCCTTACATACATTAATTATTAGGCACAAACTAGCGAGACAACATGGCAAATACTGACATGTTCAACAAAAAGCAGAATAGGCTAGTAATTTATAACTTTAAATTAAATTAGATGAAACGAAAGTGGCAAAGATGTATCCAACGAAATTTGTCATGATTGAATTAATTTTCTCACCAACTGGAATATAAATTTTCAGCTAGTGAGTAAGTAGGTACACGAATTAAGTGTTTGCATTTTTATAAAAGGCATGCTTTATAAACTAAAGGTTCTTCTATAAAAAATGAGTTTGTCTATGGGTTCTTGCGTAAAATATGAAGATATCATGTGTCTGGATTTAATTGTACCAGTTTTACAAATGCCAACTAACTAATTACTAAATTTAAGCTATAATGATTGAAAGATCAAGCAATGCATGTTATAATATGTTGTATGAATGTTCCCTGATTGGGTTCAAATTCTCCGTTGGAAGTATTCCATCACTAAGTCATTTTTGTTGCTTCCTTTCGTCTTTGTTCGTCTTACTGTATAAGGACTAATTTATTGTGAATTATGGCGTCGTTCATCACAAATTTTGCAAACCGGTGCTGTATACATGCATTTATTCTCACTCCCCAAAACAGATTATCCGTAACATTCTGTATGAATATGTACAAAATCATTAATTTGTACGCACGGTAACATATTGGCATGCTGCTTTTTCTCTTAATCATACTCAACAGCCACTTAGAATATTCAACCCAGCAATTATACATTTACTGCATAATAAAAATGATAATAGCATAACAGGCACTTACTTGCTCCGTGCACACTTGACTCTCAATTTGATTCTTATAGCCAGATTGCGAGCATGCAGTGATATTTATCTGAGCTACGGTAAAACGTTTGGCAAAAGATGGTTAGAGGGAAATCAAACTTGTGCTTTGTCACTTGGAGAGTCTCGAGCTCACATAAATACATACATTTCTCTTTATAGGTATATTATATCAACATAACCTCTATGTTGCAAACGTTTGCAGAGCTTTATACTCGCGACGAATCTTATCTCTTTTTGTCGTGTTTACTTTGCACATCATCCGTTTTGTCCATTCACGAATATTTTTGCTAGGTATAACGGAACAAAGTTAGTTTAAATTAATTTCAGCTATAAATAGCTACACTTGCGTCTTGAGTGTTCTAATTGGTGTGCAAAATTAGTGTCAAAAAGAGAGGTTCTAAAAGCAAGAAAAATTGGTCATCCTTCACATTCAGTTGTACTTTAATTCAGTTCATTATAAAATTTAGCTACTCTCAAATTGGAAAAATGGAAGATTGGCAAAAGAAGTATATAACAAAAATGGGACTGGAACTAATTACATCAACAGAAGGAGGAAATACTGTTTTAGTAGCTCTTAGGAAAAAAGGCCACTTAACCCAAACTAAAGCCGAGGAATTGGTAAACTGGTGCAAATAAACAATTTCTCCCAAACCGGCTAATTATAACTGGCTTGTTTTAACTTTACAGTTGAGAGTTTTAGATCGGGATGGAAGTACAAATCAGGCAGCAAGTTTGTACGAGACTTTGAAAAAGTGAGTGCGTTGGAGCCTACAATGACCTGATAGAAGTTTTGGAAAGTAAGGAAGTAAACCAAACGGAGCCAGTCGAAATTTTGAAAAGAGGTTTGAAGTTATACGAGGTTCGTAAAAACTTATTTAATCAGTCTCATGTAACAAGAGAATGAAATCTGAAATCTATGCCACAAGTACCAATTCAACGACAAAGCTGTTCATATTTTAGCTTTGTAACGCTGCTGTGGGAAGCAGATTCGCTCTGGCAAAACTTCGGGAACAACACCATTTAATAGGGTCTGAGCACAATAAATTTGTAAGAAAAGACAAATCTTTATGATTTTTAATGAAATTCTACGTTACCGACCAATTAACCATTTTCGATTATTGGCACAGGTTCGAGGGCCTGGGTTCTTAGTATTTTGGTGGACAAGGTATGCAAACAATTTTCGATTGAAGACTTAATTGAATTTCTGAGTCAATGTGTATCAGACTCAGAACAAACCATAGAGCCTGTTGTGAATCCAAAAAATAGGCAAAACCTCAAGCGGGTAAATTAAAAAGGTTTTGTATTATATTTAACATTTATATTACATATTTTTAAAATGGTTTGTTGTGAATTATCATTTGCATTGCGTTCTAAAATGTTCTACATTTTATACACAGAAACATGAATCCGAGGATGAAACTGACCAAAATGGAAGTTCTTTTGGCGGCGCAGTGCCAACCGGTCCTGTTTCAGCTGACGCTTTGGATTCACAGTACAAGACATACCTAGAAAAAGAAATTCAAAATCTGCTGGACGTGAAAGTGGAAATGCCTAAGGTTTGTATGCGTCGGTTATTTCAGGTACGTTTACAGACTTGTAACATAAGTCAAGGAATTCAAATATTATGCATGTTATTGGGCTTTCTAATGGCGTACATTTTTTATTAAAAATTTGCAGGAGAGGGACAAGTATAATTTACCAGATACTGAAAAGGGCTGGGCACTCATTATAAATATTGTGTCCTATGACAAGACTACTCAAAATGGCAAAGAAATCGATCCTACACGACATGGTGGTAACCATGATGGACGCTATATGCGTGAGCTATGGAAACAGTTAGGGTTCAAGGGTTTTCGTGAGGATAAAATCGACTCGGACAAAGGCTACTGGAAATATAGCGTAAGCCAAAGCATTTATATATGATCACGTAAATGAGAATAATTCCAAAATATTAGGTAATTAATACATAATATTGTTTATTATTTGAAGGACGTGATAGATGTTGTGAATGGTTTTCAAAAATTATGCAACACACAAGCACCAAAGTCTGTTGTCATTTTTATTGGAGGCCACGGCAAACACAATAAAGTCATTACCTCAGATTTACAAGAGCTTGATTTATATGCCGATATTGTTCGAAAGTTTTACCACGGTGTAAGTTCCAATGATACATCCAAACCACCAGAAGAGTTAGGATGTCCCGGACTGAAAGGAAAGCCAAAGATTATTTTGGTTAATGCTTGCCAAATTTTTGAAACTCAACAAGGTGAAGCAATATTGGAAACTCCAGTGAGTGACATGCTAGTGTGCACAGCACAGGTTCCAGGATTCAGTGCGTGGCGGAGCGATAGTAGAGGCAGTTGGTTTGCTCACTGCTTGACCTACGTTTTTATGAAATTTGCTAAAGAAAAGAGTGTCCGGGATAAGGGCCTAAAAGATTTGTACTTTTTTATGCCAACAGAAAAATAAAAGTTGATGCTTTTAAAATGTCAAAATAGTACAATTTAAGGAATTGCATGTTCACTTGTTCAAAAATATTGTATTGAATAATGGAGAAAAAAGGTTCTAAGTGTCAGAGAGAGCCTAAATGTAACATATACTTATATTTTTAAAAAATGCATTAGCCTTAACTTAACGGTGACGGTAGGCACGAAATTTCAATATCGTCATTAAACCATTACTTTGTTCATGTTTCATGATAGTTCTAGAATAAAAACTGTGTGCTCTTTTAGTTGACTTTATGTAAGTTATTTTTAAATGCTTATTTTAAATTGGCAGCTTGCCAAAAAATCCAAGAATTATAAGGCAGTCCTATATTTGGAAAATGCTAGAAATAATTGTATTGTTTTGTTGTACAAAGCACTAAAGTAAACAAACGGTTGGTGTACAAAAGCCCTGTCTAAGCAGCGTACTAAAACTCTATGTTATATTTCCTGAAATTTTGAGACATTAATGTAAGTTGGGTGGGCAGGTAACAATAAACAATTAATAAAAGTCAAAATACATTAATTTGTTTATTAAATGATTATTATATATTTTTTTTATTCAGACAGGCAATTCAATTGTAACCCCGTTTTTAAGCTTTCAACTAATGCTTTTAACAAGCATTTCTCTAATTCAACATAAATGAACATCAACACCTCATGTTGTAAAATGATTTCATCACTTTAAATTATAACATTAGCATCAATGTGTGTGGGAATAATTGGTCCCAGTTCTGCCAACATAGCTAGTTAGTTAGTGCAACGGTGGAAACGGATGAAGAACCAAATAAACTGGTTGCATTTTCTATTTCACTATTATTATATGACATAAATTAAACCAGTATTAACGCTAGTTACGTTTACAGATTTGATCAAAGTTGGTAATTTCTTTGGAATATCTGAACCCATTACTAGTAGCATTTTCATGTTGTTCACCGTTTAAGCAAACTTTGGCAAAAGTGTTTGTGATGACGGCGTCTCCAGTAGCAAAACTAGTGTGTTCATTGGTATTAAAAATTAAGCTACTTAAATAAACTTGTGATGTTCCAATGGCTAATCAAGTTTTTCACAAAAAAAGTTATATTTTGAAAAATTAGCAGAACCAACAAACAGTAGATGCCCAGTCGTATCAGTATAGAAAGTGAAAATGGCTGTAAAGTTGGCAAAACGTATTTGCTTCTACCACGATCGAACTGATGACCTAAGAGTCAATAGATATTGAGCTATAGAGCCGAATGTTGACCAGAATAGTGTTTGCATTCGACTGATAGCAGTGCTTTTTTGTGCTTGTAATACGCTGAAATGTGAACTGTGAATGAATAGCACTTATCAAGTTGATAGGGTATTTAAAGATAACGTATTCTTCTATTTGTGTAGCTAGAACTGTGGTTATGGATACTGTCACAGACAAACAGCACCATCCCCGGATTGTATCATTTTAATGGCCACAAGTTACAAGTTCGAAACCTTTCAGAAATTACACACTTCATTTAAAATTTGGATTGAATTTTCAAATAAATTTACATGTCATTTAATCTAAATAATCAGCACTTTAACGAATCGGCATGCCAGTTATACTAACTTTTTCCTGTGCATACAATTCGCGACTAGCTATGGCGAAAGTCAAGTCAAGCGGGACAGGCCATATTTGCGATTTTAAAACTGAACCAAATGACTTTATTGGGGTAAAAGTAAATTACTTGCTGAATTAAAAATAAAAAGAATTTTCAATATTGGTTAAGGCGTTGCCAAGTTATGAGCATTTTAAATTTAATTATGATACGACAATTAGCAAAATATTTTAACAATTAAGCATTTTTAACAACTTTGGCTATCTTGGATCTGTTTTTATAACCTAATTCTACTATTTAAAACTTTAAATTTTCAAAAAAACTTTAATAAAGTTAATTGCCGTGTTAATTGTTACCCTAATTATCTCGTTTCCCATCAGAGTGCTAGAAGATTTTAAACACAGATTTGATAGAACTTCTTATGTAGATTCGATTTACGATGAAAAATCTTCTAGCACTCTGATGGGATACCAGATAATTAGGGTAACATTTAACATTATAATTAACTTTAATTAAAGTTTTTTCCAAAAAATTAAATTTTAGTTAATAGAATCAAGCTATTAAAACATACTGAAGATAGCCAAAGTTGTTGATAAAGCCTAATTGCCGAAAAATATCAGTAAAATTGTTGAGTTTTAGCGACCCATTGGAGAAAAATGAAGATATGGCCTATGTATTTTATACGCACTTCGCGCGTTTTACGCCTATCTGAATTCTACTTTTTTAATCCTTTGTTATAAGTTACAGAAAATTTACATTACCTATAATAATGAGCAGCTAAATATTATGTTGAAAATAACGAGAATCAAAATGAAAGAAATGAAGAATAATCTAAGTCGTATTTAAGACAGCGTAGTTTCCGAAAAATATTTACTCTACAAAAATAGAAAGAAACAAATACATATCAAGGAAGTCTTGTTCTCCTTTTCAACATTTTTAGCAGTAATAGTCATGGAGAGACAATCTCCACTACTTGCTACATTTTGTGCATTGATATATCCGATTACTTTACTTGTTTAACTGCTATCTAGTCAGCAATTCTTTAATTAATTTAAGCTAAAAACACGATGAAAAGTAAAATGCTTCTTATTCAATGAAATGTGCCTAAAAACTTTAATAATATTGCTTACATGGAAAGCTTGACGCAGAGGTTTACAGGCTAAAAAATCTGAGGTTGGGTTACTTGGTAAATACTATTAAAAGTTCAAATAGGCCAAGCCTATGAATTCAATCCAGTTCACAACAACAAAATATTATTATGTATAATATTTACTACATTAGGATTCGTTGCCTACATTATGATGGGCTTACCATATTGTCCAACTTGTAAAATCTAAAGTGAGCATCTCCAAATCAAAAAGGGTAACGTTTTTGCTGCTGGGCACAATAATGAGGAAATTAATTCTACAAAGAGACACCCAGGACTTTACAAGATGAAGAAGCAAAATCAAGTACCTTAAGTAAATCAATTGTTTCTGTAGTAAGTACCATTCTGACTGATCCATGCAAAAAAACCTTTATCGTTAGGATTGGCTAATCCTATGTATAATTTACAACACGCTCTAGCTTTTTCAAGAGTATCACCACGACAAAACCCACGATAAGTGTATTTTAAATTACAACAAATAGGCATTGATATACCCCTTGTCCGTAAACATTCATCTCTGGCAAAACTGTTTTCTAGTTCTTTTTTCTCTCTCTGTCTTTTTTCCTCTCTTTCTCTTGCCAGAGCCGCTAGTTCCTGTTCTTGTTTTATTCTAGCCTTCTCTAGAGCCTTGGCTTCAGCCTCTGTTTTCCTTCTATCTTCCTCCAGTTTCAACTGCAAAGCTTCTTGTTCCTTTTTCTTTTGCTCAAGAAGCATTTGCTGCTTTATTCTTTTATCTTCTTCCTCTTTTTTCAGTCGTTCTCGTTCCGCAATAATTTTGGGATCTTCAGTATATTTCAGTGTAGCACTAAGCAATCTCTCAAACGCTACCTTTATCTTGTTTCGCACCTCAGCCAGTTTTTCTGTAGCTACAAACTTGCTAACTATTTCGTGTATTGGTGCAACATTCTTTGGAAATGCAACGGGAAAGTATTTTAGCGACTTTTGCCACTTGGAGAATTCCGCACTTGCGTGTTCCAAATTGTTTGAGGAGAAGTCCTGAACATAATATTTTTGATCTCCTCCTTCAAACGTCAGCGTGTATTTCACACTGTTAGCATTTTCAGCTACCAGTTTGTATACCGTTTTGTTTGCAAGAGCATATCTTTCTGGATTTTCAATATATTCAATTAAGTTGATAACCTTGTTAACCTCAGTGTTAACATTTTGTATGCTAGCTGGAATATTAAATTGAATTTTTATTTGTCCGCCTCCTTCTGCTGAGGTAATTATGTGCGTGCCATACTCCCTAAAGAATTTTGTCCATTGATTCACATTTTCGTAATTGTGCTCATAAAACTCAGGCAAGTTATTCAAAGTTGTCAAAAATTCTGACTGGAGCATAGCAAATTGAGGGTTCAATTCTAATTGAAATGTGGTGTACTTACGAACTACTGTAAAGCAAAAATTGTCAAGGGTCGATGCTCTGCACTTGATGTTCTTAACCAAGTAGCCAGGTTTCAGATTTCCAACAACCGAGGAATAAAGCTGGCTGCTGTTTGCTCTAACGTGTAGATATGAGTCGAGATAAAAGGATAGCTTGTGGTCAAAATACTGGCGTTGAGTATTAAAAATGCAAAACAGGTTTACTGGCTTTTGGCGTGGTTCCAGTTTTGTACATTTTATGATATTGGGCAAGCCAAACCCAATATTTGAGGGTTTGCTATCAGTAGCCATTTTAAATATCTGTGTGGGTAAAATACTTTGTTTGAAAATGTCGTAACTTTCTCCTACCAGCGATTTTCCTGGAAATGGAGGTGGAGTTAACTGAAGGCCATTTTGCAAAAGATATTGCATTGCCAAATTATTTTGGGTTTGAAATATCAAATCCAGCTTTGCTGTTAGTGTATTAGGAATATCCGCTTTGGAGATAATGCCCTGCTTATACAGTAATTTCTGAAGCTGTTCAAGAGCATTCGGAAATCGGAATTTTAAATCTGAGCTCATGGTTTTGTAGGCTTCAGCCAGCAAAGTGGAAACTTCTGTAGACGAGGCTCCAAAAGAGGTCATTTGAATAATTTTAAGAAACTTTGATACGCTTTGGTGGCTAGAACCAACTAAAGGATATGCAACTCTTGAAAATGAAACATTGAGTAACATTTTGTATCGCAATTCTTCAGAGTTTATAACAGCGTTACCCAGTTTGTCGCCATTTCTTCTACTAATAAAATCCATTTTATCAAGCACGTTTAGCGGATAAAGTTCATAGTTTGGAAGCTGTGTATTGTTATTACGCATTACCAGGTTTTGACGCATTCCTAGGTTTTCGCCCACTGTTGCTAAAATCGGTTTAGGAAACAATGTAAATTTCTCCACCGCCTTTTTAAATTCTGTCAAACGAGGCAGGGGATTTCTTCGTGTTTCGGGTGATAATGCACATAAGTGCGAAAATAAAAAGAAAATGTTTGGATATTTCTCATTAGTTATCAGAGGACGAAGTGCGTCTAAAGCTCGAACCATACGAATGAAGTTGGATGCTTCATCGCTAAAACGATTGTCATTGAAACGGTGTATAATCAGCACAAAATTGGGTTTTCTTGATTTTAGTTCAGAATGTGTAATTAAATAGTTTTCTAGTGTGGCAAGAAATGCCGCATCGTTTTCCACTCCACCTGTATCTCCAAGTCCTGGCGTATCAATAATGCGCAGTTCAGAATTCCTAATTCCCAAATTTGGTAAAGGAAATTGTATTCGGTATTCAACAATTTGCGAGGTGACGGACTTGTAGTCTCCAATCTTTGTTATTTTCTTGCCAAACAGAGCGTTTATCTAGTGTAAGCAATTGTTAAATTAGTTTTATTTTCATTTGTTTTAGAATTGTCAATGTCAAAACTTACAACTTACAAGAGAGCTTTTGCCAGCTCCGCTACTTCCAAGTACCAACATGTAAACGTTCCTTGAACTAAGACTGCTAGAAATTCCGTTTAAAGCAGCCAATAGGCCAGGGTGTGTCCAGCTATGCTCCGCAAGGCGTTCTATTACGTCATCCAGTGACTCCGGAATATCCACCTGTTGCACTTGTGAATCCGCAGGTTTTGAATTTATTTCTGATGTAACTCGAGGGTTTCTGGAGTTGCAATTGCATTTCCATGATACTAAAGTGCTTGTACCATTCTGAGCAAAATAGACAGGACAAAAGTTCTTTAAATTTTAAAACTTTAATTTTGTTAAAAAATTAATTTGAATCAGTTACCTCCACTGCTGGACCCGTTATGGTTGTAGTTTCTGAGCTTTCCTCGAAATCCTCTTCATCAAAAATGTTCAGATTGCAGCCATCCCGCACTACAACGTTTGCAATTTTATTATACCATATTTCCGGAAATGCCCCATTTTCTCCAGGTGGAATTTCCAAGTACGCCGAGTTGCCAACAGAGCAGCTACCTGGTTTTATGTATAATCTTGCACATACGTTGTCGCTCAGAACAGACGTTGAGCAATCACGTCTCTATAATGAGTAAGAATCAAATATCTAAAATATTTGATTTGTATGTACAAGTTAATTTAAAATATTTAGTATACCGTGTTGCATGTGCATGAAACAGAAGCCCAGGAACTATTAATGAAAACATTTCCTGTTTGAACACTCGTGCACTGTTTTGTTCTGTAAACACCTGTGCAAGAAGTTAATTTACAATTTGGATGAACTGTCCACGGTGTGTTTAGGTAGGTTTCGTCAAGTAAGTTCAAATCCAGGAGATTTTCCAGCATAGAACCATCTCTCAAATTAAAAGTCTTCCGTTGCCCACTTACTGAGCTTGTTGTGGCACATAGATGATTATAATCTGCATGCGATTTGGCAAAGAATTTTATTGCCAAGATTAACAACAATCGAAACAATACCAACTTATTCATTTTTAAACTGACAAAGAGCGCACTATTTTAGCACCATTTTAAGAGTTTCGGTTATAGTTAATATGTTAAAAAAATTTAGTATAGGTCGTGATGAAATCACACCATTCACTTGAATGAATACAGAAACACTGCAGATGCAATTTATGAAAAATATGAAGATAAGCGTATTTTAGAATAGCTACACAAACTTTTTGTCGAGCTACAGAAGATTTTATCATGTCTTAAATGCATTCAGAATACTCTGCCTAAAAGTTAATTAACGTCACAATATAAATTTTTGTGCCATATTTGAAAAATATTTATGCAATGCGAGATATATAATTGATTTACTGTGTTTTAATCTAAACCTTTAATGAACTTTATAAGGATTGGTTTCCAGTGATGCAGTTACTCAGAATTCGTTGAAACTGCGATAACCTTATTCCTTTTCAGATTATGTCTAACCCAAAATTTATTCGGAGAATCATGATAACCCCAACAGCTTTCATAGCAAACAACTCAACAGATAATAATTTTCTTACCAAGCCTATATGCTAGCCTCTTATTGTTTGATTTTTCAACCCCAAAGTCCTTATATTAAAGCGAGTTTCAAAGTACAAACAAATACACATGCAGGAAGTCTTGTTCTACTTTCAAATTATTTTTCGCAGTAATAGTTTTAAAAAGTAAAAATATCTTAATAATAAAGATAGCTGTGACCTGTTAAAGTTATTGAAGATATTTTATGTATACCACTCTAAACATACCTAAAAACTCTACACAAGACATTAAAGTATTATATCGTAATAAAAGATTTAGGCACAAAATGTGTTTACTAATTTACCACGAAATGATTTTGATAAGCTAATAAGGTTACTTTCCCACTACTTGACACATTTTGCGCATTAATTTATCAATTTACTTTATTTGTTGAACTGCTATCTAGTCAGGAATTTTGTAAATTAATTTAGGGTAAAAACACGATGAAAAACTAAATGCTTCTTATTCAATGAAATGTGCCCAGAACTTTGATAATATTGCTTACATGGAAAACTTGGCGCAGAGATTTACAGGCTAACAAAATCTGAGGTTGGGTTACTTGGTAAAGACTATTAAAAGTTCAAAAGGCCAAGCCTATGAATTCATTCCAGTTCGCAACCACAAAATATTATTACGTATATTATGTATTTACTCTATTAGGTTTCGTTTGCCTACATTATGATGGGCTTACCATATTGTCCAACTTGTAACATCTAAAGTGAGCATCTCCAAATCAAAAAGGGTAACGTTTTTGCTGCTGGGCACAATAATGAGGAAATTAATTCTACAAAGAGAAACCCGGAACTTTACAAGATGAAGAAGCAAAATCAAACCCAATCTTTTACGAGCCTTACTCATACTATTTGTAGGTGTAGCATTTGCCTTGCTTATATTTTGATGCATGTAAATATTTGGGATCTCTAAGTACCTTAAATTAAATCAATTGTTTCTGAAGATTTCTACTATACCTGTTTATGTTTTAAAAAATTTAAAATAACGGATATAAATCTGCATAAAAGATTTTTTTGAAATAAAATGAGGTCACATACAACATATAATAAAAATAGCCTAATCCTCTCGTTTTCATTGCGTTGAGAAAGCATTAAGTATGAAAATAACAAAAGTATATTTGTTTTGATAAATCTTGACAATTATAGACTTGCATATAGTTATTCAAATTTCAAGTTTTTCCTTTACCTAGTACAGCTAGTAACTTTCAAAGTAAACCTTTATTGAACTCAGCTTTACAAGAATGATTCTCAATGATGCAATTACTAAGAAAAGGTTGAAAATGGATAACCTTATTGACTTCCTTGTTCAGATTAACGCAAAATATGGCTTTTATGGTGAACAACTCAACAGATAAAAAATTTCTCCGAAACTGTATGCTAACCTATATGACTATTTCGTGTTGATTTGACATCTCAGTCTTTATTTTAGAGTCGACTAGAATAGATCAAGTTGTAAGCACAAAAATGTTTTACAAAAACTGTGTTGGCATCTTTCTTTTACGTTTTGTTCATGTTTTATACGGAGCCGTTCATATCGATGGCCCTTTCAGTGCATCAGAATGTGGTGCACTTTTTAACGGAAACAACTCCACTCAAAAGCGGTTTTCGTTCCGGGATCAGGACCAATCAAATAACCTTCTGCAAGATGCGCGAGCTGGAGATTCAGGATGGAATGAAACCACCTCCGCAGTTGTGTCAAATGGATGCAAAATGAAAACTTGCAGTGACACGGATTTCAATGGAGCTTGTCATTACCTAGCACCGGGAACGTACGTGATTAACCAAACGTTTTCCAGCTCAATAGCATCGGTATTTTGCGATTGTGCAAAGGTACACCTAGTTATTTTGGATGTTTACTAATGACAACTTAAATTTTTAAGCTAACCGAGCATAATTATTTTAGAATTGCAGGTGCTCTGACGTTCATATAAAAAAGTCTTCTTGTGGACGAGCGTATTTGAAACAAAGCTGCAACACGTGTCACACGCAATACATGGATCTTGCCATTACGTCAACAAAAAAGGATTTTGTTGGAAAATCCTCTAAGGCAGTCAAAGCTCTTAAGATACGCTCTGGATGTGAACTAACAATTTATCCAAACGCAGATGAAGAAGAAGAATTTGGAGAGAGTGAAGGAAAAGAAACTGTTATAAGCCAGGAAATCACTGAAAATTTTAGCTTAGAAATTGGCTCGTATAAATGTGTGTGCAATGATGCATTATATGTTCCACGGCCACAACTTCCAAGACCAGCAACTTGTAAGAAACAATAATTTAGCATTAAATTAAAAGCACTTATTTGCAATATATATAAAAAATTTGTAATGAAACTGTAGATCCACCACTGCTGGATATCCCGGTCAACATGAACCAGCTTTTGGAAATGCTGAGAACTAGTGAATATAAACAACATCCTGGGTTGATCGCCGCTCTTAGGTCTTATCGTAATAACAGAAGTCCAAAAAACTTTTATATGTTGCTGATAGGTTCAACAGGTGCTGGAAAGAGTAGTACCGTAAGTTTCCAAAATATTTGTAAAATTACACAAAATGAGTATGGTATCTATACTAAAAGTATACATTTGTCTTTGTTTTAGATAAACTTGCTTTTTGATCGTCCTGGAATTACAAAAGTTGGTGGATCTAAATCCACAACCTCTTCAATTCAGTAAGTTCGCAAGTGCAACTATTTTTACCGTTTATCTATCTATTAACTTGTTATGTTGATTCGCACAATAATAACTCAGGCGCTTTTGCATTTAGATTAAGAATGCTATGTTGGCACAGTTTGTTATGCTTGTTTAAAACGATAAAACTAAGGCCAACAATTTGCATATATCACATGAATTTGCCGTTAAGAATCTAATAACTTTCATACTTGCAAAAGTCTATAAACCTTAAATCTGTATATGGTTTTCTTTTTAGCGAGTTCCGAGTACCTGTTGCAATAGATGAACTTGGCATAACTAACTCTGAACTCCGGATAATTGACACGCCAGGCATGGGCGACACCCGTGGACTTGACCAGGATGCAAGATATTTAGCAACACTGGAAAACTACTTAAAAAACCACGAGGAGCTTAAAAACCGCATTCCAAACATTGTTCTCATCTTTCACAAATTTGATGACAATCGGTTTGAGGGAGAAGGCGCGAAATTTGTACAAATGGTCCGTGGCTTGGATACATTTCGGAAACAGCTTACAGACGAAAACTTTTCAAACGTTATATTCGTCTTTTCTCATTACATGGATGTAGCTCAAGACATACAACGGAAACCAGAAAAACGCATACAAAAGTTTAAGCAGGTTATTGAAGATTTTAGCTTGTTTCCCAAACCCACGCACATTGTTGTCGCCGAAAACAAGGGATTTGAACATCACTTACCAATGTCCAATGGTTTTTTTCAACTGCCCAATTATGAATACTACCCAAGAAATCTTTTTGAGAAAATGGATCTAATCACGGAAAAAGGCGGCGATCCCATTGGACAAGGAGTATTTAGAGCAGCATTTCGTGACTCTGAAAACTTTAACATTAGCAAAATCGATTATCCCCTTATGTCTTTGGATTCAACACAAGTTCAACATTATCTGGGCGTGCTAAATAATGCCAACTTTAACGTCAAGGATACAAATATATCTAGACATTTGCAACATGTATGGGAAAATCAGCTAAACCAAAACCTGAAAAAGCAGTTTCCCTACTCCTTGGCCTATTTGCAAAAGGCACTTAATCTTCTAAACATAAACAACTTGGAAGATGTTCCTCGAACCACTTCTAAAATTCTGGAACTTCTTACCGCCCTTAAGCACGATGCTGCAACGCGTGCTCTTTTAGAACAAGGACTAGGCGTTGTAGCACCCTTGTTTCCCCAAAACACCATTGTAGGTCATGGGTACCACATATTTCAGGACAGACCTTTGACCACATCCCCTTTACAATTAGGGGAGCTACAACATTCTGATATTGGATTTAGATTTCCGAGTTCTATTAGCTGCAACGTTGATGCCGGCACAAAGGAGCAGATGCAAATATTTGAAGATAGAGCCGATTACATTAACTACCGTTTCAAAAGCTTAGGAATAGAAGGAAACAGTACACTGGAAAAGTACACTGGAGCAATACAACCGGGTTGCAATATTCAAGCATTGTCATTTAGACAAGATGGTTGCAATGTAAGTGCTATCAAGGACTTTCGACTTTTTGAGTTGGAGTTAAACGATCATAAAAAATTGCATCCGGACTTTGAAAAAGCGGTACGTGAGCTTACTCCTCTAAACAGGTCGGATTACGAAAATTTGAAACTGTGGGAAGATTTCTTTGAAAAGTATGGTACTCACGTGGTGAAATCAGCCTATGGGGGCGGATCAATTCAGGTGAGGTTGCAAAGCGACCAACCATTCAGTGCAAGCTTTGCAGAGGACATATTTAACCTTATCAAGTTGGCAGAAGATTTAACCTATGACCTAGAGCATACTCAGGAAGACTCATCCGCAAGCAATGCCACCACAAATCTTAAGACAGCGACTTCCCAGGTTTTCACGTTTGTCGGTGGAGATCCACAATTTCATACAACAGATTTGGCAAAAATGTCAATTACTGATGCAAGCAACTTGTTGGCCAATTGGAAGCGTAGCTTGAGACTAAGCCCGGTTATGCTACAGTCTGAAATGAAGTTAGTACCAATAAGTTTGCTTGTTAAGAGTTTACGGAAAAACTTTACTGCTGAAGTAGAGAAGGCAACCGGTTTGTTATTCGAATCAAACCTAAAATATATACCACCTCCAAAGAAGAAGGATTCTGGTCCCGGACTTAGTCGCGATGATACGCCTGCGGTACAAGACATGGTGACCGCGATGCAAATTCAGAACGACAAGATGAATAATTTGTTGCTAGAAATAAAGGTAATGGAACAAGAGAATGAGAGAAGGCGAATAGAAATACAAGACAAACAGTTAAACTTTACCCTTGAGCAAAAGAAACTGGATCTCAATGCTACAAAAGAACTGACTGAAATGAAGTTGTCTGTGGAAAGGGACTTGCAGCAAAAGAAGTTAGAACAGGATAAAGAGTTTCGGGAATGGGCTCTACAAGCGGAGAGAAGACGACTTCAGCATCAAAAAGAGATGCAGAAACAGGAACAAAAACATGAATTAGAAAAAATAGCAGCTGCTAAATCAGGATGCCTCAAAGCTGACACGCTAATTTTAATGGCAAACGGAAAGGAAAAACGGGTTGACCAACTGAAAATTGGAGACATGATATTTGACATGGAACTTCGACCCACAAAGGTTCTTGGTGTTGCTAGAGAGTTTCTGCTGGGAAGTCGGTTTTACGGTTTTAGTCAAAATGGACCATTTTTCTTCACCAGTAATCACTTGTTTATGGGTCAGGTTAATATGACCGGAAGTGAGTTGCAACTTTTTGCTAAATCTACTTCAGACTTGAACCTAAATAATCCACTAATGGCATATTTGGATATCAAAGAATTTGAAAACAAGACAAATCTGCTGCGTATTCAAAATACTAGTAGTGGCCTAAAACTTGAAGTGGAAATGGGATTAGGTGTTTATGAGGATTTGTCGGAATACTCTGAGAACACATTTATGTATGACATTCAAGTGGATAGTCCCAGTGGAACATATTTTGCAAATGGGTATGTGTGCAGACACGAAGTTCCTCCAGTAGAACACTGGCCAAACACAATGAGCTTGCTGTTTAGAATATTGGAAACGTCTACGTTTGTAACTCGGTTGCCTAACCTGCCTTACACGGTTAATAATGTGCACCAATGGCATGACGTAGTAGATGATTTAGTTGTAAAATTGACAAAATATTTGAATTCTAACCAATGGCAAATAGAATTGGATGTGGAGGACGATGCAGAAGCACAAAAACTTTCTCCATTGGAGCATGCTAATGTGGCGGAATTGATTTCTGGCTTATTCAAATCACCAACTGTTTCTACAGTAGCCCTTAGGCTCTATGCTAGACTTGGGCCAGTTCTGGCACAATGGCTGGACCAGAAAAATGAATTTGTTACGAACCAGGTTGAAAATGTTATTATGCAGCAACGCTTCTTCAAACTAATAACTAAAGAATTAGAGGACAGATTTATTATGTAGAGAGTTTACTTGTTATGCCAATGCTTAACTCAACACAATTGTTTCTGTGGAATTAACAAAAATCTTTTCATGTCCTTCATATTTCTATCAACTATGCATCCTTTATATTAACATAACATTTTTTCAATAATTCGACATTATATTTAATAATGTTGCTTACATGTTATCGTAGTTTAGCCAAATTTCTAACAAACACAATTTAATGTAGTGATTACGTTTGTCATAGCAAATTCTGCTGCAAATTTATTAATTGCATATTAAAATGTAAAAAAAACCATTTGGCAAGCATTGAACAATTATTTTGATTGTTAGTTAATGATATTCTATTTGTAAAGATTACTAAGATTTGGAAGATAGTAAATGCAAAAAATACATGACATACATTGACATTTAATACAATTGACAATCAGTTTTATCAAAATGATCAGAGGAAATTCCGTTACTTTATTTGTAAATGTTTAATCGCATCAAAAATAAATAGTAAATGTAAATTGATGTATGAATAAATTATTTAATACTGATATTTAAGACAGGGAATCAAATTAAATAAATCATACACATACATAATATAACAGTTTAATTACACTTTTCCTTTTTATGTAGCAAAACCAAAGATAAATAAAAAGTCAATAATAAACTCTCAACCTAAGACCACAAGGTCAACAGTTTACAAATGCAGATTCGGAATGTTGTATAGGGCAAAAGTTCAGGGATGAGTAACTTATTTTTGCACTTCATAAAGTAAGAAGTATAAAGAGGTTAACACATTAGAACCTATCCTGTGAATCTAGGTATTCATGGAAGTTATTTTCGGTTTTGTTGTGTGGTTTAACTTTGTTTATTGTAGGAAGGGCATTCCACTGTTGAACCGTCTTTACTTTTGCTGATTAAAATCTGTATTTAAAACATAATCTCAATCAACAATGCAATAAATATAACAATGAGTTTGTTGCCATCAATACATAATTTTACTAATTAGCAAAATACTTAATATGCTGAGTTTACAATATCATTTTTTGTCATCCCAGACAACATTATTAATGTGGCACCAGTATCTTGTATCTGTCAACGCATTCAGAACAAGGAATCACTATGGAATGGAGTAACGCTGTAAAATAGTCAAACTTAAACTGCCATAAAAGCTCCAATATATTGTACAGTCACGCTATCAAGCATATAAATTTTAGATTCGCGTAATTTGCAAGTTTAAAAGGAACAAAGAACAATTCCTCACGATTGCAGTACGTATAAATTTCTTTGCATTAGATTCGCCGTTATTTTCTTAGATAGAATATTGCCAAAGAGAATCATTAAGTTTGTTCCTGAAAATAGGTCTATTGGTTTTAGACCGAAAAACATTGGGCATTTTGGACCAAAATACTGGAAAGCCGTACTCTCTTCTATAACTTTTTCACCCTTCTATATGCATGGGTGTATCTAGTATGCAATTAAATGGCAATCTTGATAAATTTTAGGGTCAAGTGATTCAGAGAAATTCTCACGGGTCTTTATTTAGACATTAATTATAACACAATTAATTCCAGCTAATTCTAATTTTGGTAACTTTGTTCAGGCATTTGTTGGTACTTTGTTGAAACTCGTTTATGTATGTTCGAATCAGAATCAAAAGATAACAAAAATAATCATCACTAAATATCTTAACCTGCTCCATAAACTGTTAAATTTGCAACCGTCAAAATAAAATCTGCAATAAAGAATACTAGTACTAATCAATTTCAGCAAAACTACCAGAGGATGACAAATAATAAAAATTGCAAGTATATTATTGAAAATCATTTTTCATTCCATCGAAAATAAAAATCTAAACTGAGGTATGTATAAATTTTTTATAACTTATATTCAGAACTTTTAAGCAAGTTCAATGGGTGCACGGGGAGAATTACAAATTTTAAATTACAAATTGCACATACCGTAAAAACTCGGTTTATGCCCCGGTGCAAAATTTCAAATTTGGGGACTCAGACCCGGCTATAATTCGAGGCCGGTTATAAACCGGGGCAGGGCAAAAATCCAAATTTAAGAGTTTCCTACATAACTTGATAGTAAAATCGCAAAACATTCTTGCAATACTTTGAATTTTTTGCTATATTTTAAGTTTTCGTGTGAAATTTTGTTAGCACTGTAGCTAAATACATAAAACCTCGTTAGTTAGCATAATTACACGAAATTTCATTCAAAAATGGCATTTAGTATATGATTTTGTTTACAATTCATACTAAAGCATTTTTGACCCGGGCATAAACCGGGGCAGGGCAAAATTTCAAATTTTTGCCTCTAGACCCGGCTATAATTCGAGGCCGGGTATAAACAGAGGTCCGGGTATAATCCGAGTTTTTACGGTATTACAAAAGAGAGAATTACAAAACACACACGTTAGCCCTTAAACATTTTCATCAGAATACATAATGTGGACAAATGGGATTTTCCAAGCACTTTTAAAATTGAAGAGCATACACCAGAGCATGTACGACAATAGATTTCGGACGAGAAGATTCACAAGCCATTTGCTACCAGGCTAGCCAATTATTATTTATCTGTTAAATAACACCCAAAATTTTACAAAAATCATTGGCAAAATATTTTAAATTCAAACCAAAAAAGACAACAAAGTATTATATCAAATTATTAAAATGTATTCACCACGAAATGATTTTGATAAGCAAATCAGGTTACTTGACCACTGCTTGACACATTATGTGCACCCGTTTATGAATTTACTTTATTTGTTGAGCTGCTATCAATTTAGTAGTTTTTTAAATTAATTTAAGCTCAAACAACAACAAAATGATAAAACAAAATGCTTCTCATTCAATGAAATGTGCCTGAAACTTTGATAATAATGCTTACATGGAAAGCGTGACGCAAAGATTTACCGGCTAACAAAATCTGAGGTTGGGTTACTCGGTAATGGCTATTAAAAGTTCAAAAGAGCAAGCAAGCAAGACTATGAATTCATTCCAGTTTAAAAAACAAAATAGTATCATTTATAGCATTTACTCTCCAAAAAAATTCCTTTGCATGTGATGAGTTTACCGTTTATGTGTCCAACTTGTAAAATGTCATGTGAGCATCACCGAATCAAAAAGGGTCACGTTTTTGCTGTTGCGTACAGTAATGCATTTTACATGCCCGCATAAGCAAAATTAGCTTACAAAGTCAAAGACAACGCTGCACAAACTTTGGCTCCTTAGCTCTATCGTGGTGCTAATAACGCCAAGGTCATCAATTTGATCCTCATAGGAGCCAAAACTTTTTGCTAATTACAATTTTTATTTCTGTCCAGAACTGCAAAATTGTATTTGCGTAGGATAATAATAATATTTCGCGTAAATGCTGCGTATTTATCGTAAACAGGAGCTTTCAATATTCTCTTTAGTTTTACAGTTAGGAATTTGTATTTCAAAATTTCACAAATAAAACGGAATTTGCCACTCTTTACATTGTTTGGGAAATATTTTATGCCCTGTAAAGTGTAGGGATTTTTAATTATTATATTACCACCAGAAATCGACATAGCTGTTCAGTGTGTTAGCAAAATTTGTATTAGAAACATAATATGTAACGTGAAAATTGATATTGTGTATGTATTTTTGTTTTTGCTTAAACCATTGATTATGGTGACTAAATCGATACTCAATATGAATGAATGAAAAACTGCGCCGCTGATCAACTGATAAGCACATAACATAGTATCCCTGCTAAAATTGTACATAGCTAAAAACTATTTATGCAAACAATTGTCGAAAAACACAGTTTTATAGTTCAATGAGCCGCAGGTGAAACAAGTCAAAGTATTCATAATGAAAAGTAGCTATGTGCTTCCTTTGAAAAATCTTGTTACTGCTACCTTTGCCGGAGTACGTATGATGTCAGATAAATCAATACTAATTTTTCCTCAACCAAAAAACAGTCTGCGTGAAGTGAATAAATCATGAAGCAACGCAACACAATTAATCATGAAGAACCCACTCCATAACAATTTTCGCATAAAATGCATGAGTTGGTGCGTAAATCTTGTTTAGCTTACTTTTGTCACCATACTTATGTAATTTAGCTAAACAAAAATTGGCGTTAAATAAAACTCAAATGTCTGCCATTACTAGCTATTTTATTTTAAAATTTGGTATTTCTGTACACATAATTTTAAGTTGATAATGCAAGTTTAATTGCTAAACATACAGTTGAGGACATATGTAGATACAATCGCTTGCGTATAAGCTATATTGTTATCAATATGAATGAAATCAGTCCATTTCATTCATCATTTAAAGTATATTACAAGCAAAGTCAAAAAGTAGATGTTTTTACAGTTAAGAATGCATTTGTTGACTTTAAATAAAAGCTAAATTTCCCTTTAAAAATCCTGATAGCTGCATTGCCGCTTTTGAAATGAAACTAGTACTAATTTTTTGAGTAACAAATGCAGGTTTTTTGGAACTGTTTTAACATTTGGTATGCTGTGTACTTATCAATCCAAAATCCAAAAAAGTATTACTACAAAATTTTTTTCTATTTAGTTATTACTTTAGACATGAGCATTTACTTATAACAATTTAATTCGAAATAAGTGTTTTACTTATATAAATTTTGATTAACCTAAACTAACCAATTAATTTAACAATGGGCAAACCAAGATTGCACAAAAACGGAATTTCAGAACCCGAACATGGGTCTGCGGCTGGTTGTTGTTGTGGTTTCATATTGGTTATAAGTGTTGCCAAAAATTGCTCATGTTGCCTCCGTGCCTCTTCCTGCCTTTCTTCAAACCTACGTCGGTTTTCCTCATTCTCTCTAGCTACAGCTATCTGCATTTCCGTTTGGCTTAACCGAAACTCATTATTTGCTTGTGCTTGCTTTCTCTGCCACTCTAATCTTTCCTCCTCCATTTGCAATCTTCTACGCTCATTTTCCACCTCACCCTTTTTCAATTCCAAGGTCAAATTCTGAAACCTTAAACTTTGTTCCCGCATCATTTTCATAATCTCCAATAAAACTGGTGTGTCATCCCGCGCTAATCCCGGCCCTTGTAGTTTCTTTGACACAGGCGGCTTATAGATTAGGTCAGAGTTAAAAAGCAGCTTGGTAGCTTGCTCTATCTCCATCGAGTAGTTTTGACCTATTCCTTTGGCCACACGACTTATTGGCACTAGCCTCATTTCCGTTTGTAAAGCTGATGGACTTAATCTCAAACTTTTTTTCCAATTTGACAACAGTTGACTTGCTTCTGTTACCGGCATTTTACCAATATCCGTAGAATGATATTCGGGATCCCCTCCCACAAACCTAGTAGACTGAGAATTTGTCTGGCCAGTTTTATGCAAGTCAGTAGTAACGTTTCGTTCTTGCTTACCGTATTCCATGTCATAGGTCAAATCTTCAAAGAACTTTATCAAATTGAAAATCCCTACAGCAAATTCAGAGTTAAATGGCTTGTTGCTTTTCATTTCAACCTGAAGAGAGCCACCCCAAAATACAGACTTGACAACGTGAGTTCCATAAGTGTTAAAAAATTTGGTCCAGTTTGCAACACTTGTAGGATCCGAATTGTTAAACGGGGTAAGACTCCACACGGCAGATTGAAACTCTGGGCTAAGTTTCGGTTTATCGTTTAAGGTCAAATGAAACAAACGAAATTCTTTTGTGGCGCTTATGGAACATCCGTCCGCTGTAAAGGATTTTTCTTTAATGTTACAACCTGGTTGTATGCTATCTGTAAATTGGTCTACAGAAATTGTTCCATCTATTCCCAAACTTTGAAGTCTGTGATGTAGATACTCGTTTTTGTTTTCAAAAACTATAAAATGTTCCTTAGTGCCTGGATCCAAAATACAAGAAAGCGAGCTAGGTATTTTAAACCCAATATCCGACTCCTTCAGCTCACCCAACTGAAACGGCGAGCTTGCCAAAGGTTGATCCTGAAAAACGTGATAACCGTAACCTGCAATGGTATTTTGTGTAAACACGGGTGATTGTATAGTCAATCCTTTTTCTAGTAAACTTCTTGTGGCGGGGTCATGTTTAATGGCTGTTAGAAGCTCTAAAATTTTAGGTGTGGTGCGTGGAACATCTTGAAGGCTATTTATATGTCTGAGATTTAAAGCCTTTTGTAAATAAGCCAATGAATAGGGATATTCTCTTTTTAATTTTGCATCAATTTCCTTATCCCAAACTTGTTGAAGATGTCGCGAAACCTCAGTATTGTTTATGTTCAAGTTTGCATTGTTGAGTATACCAAGAAACCATTGTACTTCATTTGTCGTCGAGCTAATTAAATTATGAGTGGTTGAGCTAACGTTGAAATATTCAGAGTCACGAAACCCCGCTCTGAATATAGCCTTACCAATGGGATCCCCGCATTTTTCTGTAATCAGTTCTAGCTTTTCAAATAGGTTTCTAGGATAGTAGTCATAGTTTGGTAGTTGGTAGTAGCCATTAACAATGGGCAGATCTGCATCCCTTGGCTTGTTCTCCGCAACTACTATGTGAGTTGGTCGAGGATATAAGCTATACTCTTGAATTACCGTTTTAAAATCATTTATACGAGATTCGGGTTTTCGTTGCATGGCTTTGGAAACTGACATATAGTGACTAAAGACGAATACCACGTTAGAGTATTTTTCGTCCGTAATTTTCTTACGGAAATAGTCAAGACCACGTAGCATTTTAACAAAGTTAGCTCCCTCGCCTGCAAACCGGTTGTCGTGAAACTTGTGAAAAATCAGAACCACGTTGGGAAGACGGTCCTTGAGCTCTTCATGGGTTGATAGGAAGTTGTCAAGAGTGGCTAAGTATCTGGCGTCTTGTACTACACCTCGAGTGTCACCCATCCCGGGAGTGTCAATAATACGAAGCTCGGAGTTGGATATACCCTGCTCGTCAATGGGGATGGGTATACGGTACTCGCTAAATTTAAAAATGTGAATTATTTCCTTTACTTACTACATACGCAATAATACTAACATCCTCACACCACTTACTGAATGTTAGAGGTCGTCGATTTGACATCGCCAACTTCGGTTATGTGTGGGTTATCAAATAAAAAGTTTATCTAAAACGATAAGGTTATCTTTATGAATAGGGTCAAAGCAGTCGTTTAATTTATCGACAAGTAAAAGTTATTTGCCATGCAAAAACTTAAATGTACGCAGCCACTTACAGCACTACTTTTTCCGGCGCCTGCAGAACCCATTAAAAGCATGTAAGCGTTTTTAGGGCTCCTTTTATTTCGGTAAGATCTACGAGCGGCATTTAGTCCAGCATGGTTTTTGAATCGCTCTGTAGCTAGCATTCCAATCAGTTGATTCATATCAGTAGGAATGTCAAGCAGAGTGGGATCTAAAACATACAGAAAATATATATGCAATTAATTGTTGTGAAAGAAAACTGAATTTTAGAATTTTATTTTGCAATGAAACTAACGTACATGATTCAGGTCTTGGTGGTATTTTTCTAGGAACGTACAATGCATCATTGCACTCACATTGGTATGAACCAATGTTGCCCTTAAAGTCTTCCAGAACTTCCTGATCAATAACGGTTTCCTCTCCCTCAAATTCCTCTTCTGAGTAAATGCTAAGTTTGCATCCTCGTCGAAGTCGAAGGGCTTCCACTTTTTTTACAAATCCGGGAGGAAATATGAAACTTTGAGTAGAGTTCACAAGTAGATCAGTGTAGAGGGCATGGCATGTTCGACAACCGCCTTCCATGTAAGCTCGACCACAATGCGACTTTTTGATGTGAATATCTGAACACTTGCATTTCTGAAAACATTTATATTTTATTTCAAACATATTTATAGATTCTGTGTACCAAAATAATCTCTTACAAAAAATCACCCACAAAAAAAAAGAACCCAATGCAAAAATATTTTCAACGAAAAATCCACAATGCAGCAAAAGTCATGATATAATCATGTAAATTCTGGGGCATTGCATTGGATAATTTCATTTCCATGATTTATGGTTTATTGTTGTGATCTTGGAATTAGATACAAACTGTGGAAAAGTTCGCTCGGTATTCTTCCCATTTTGGGTTTCTTCGTTAGGGGTAAAACAAATTGTGAATTCTATCGTTGGGAATTTATTCATAAGGCCATAGATTCAGCTAAATTATGATTTAAAAGCATACCTGTGGACAACTGCATGAAACGGATGCAACAGAAGATAGCAACAAATTGGATGGATAAAATCCTGGTTCCATCGTTTGGCAAGTTCCATGAAAATAAGTGTCGTTGCAAATCCTCATTCGACACTTTGTCTCTACGAGCAAGCTTTGTGTTGAGTTCCAACCTTGATCCACTGCACGCTCATCCTCTGACAGATGTACCGACTGGTCTTGGTCCTCCAAAGGAAACGCCAGGCCTTGATAATTAGGTCCTGAGTATAAGGTTCCACAATAGCCTGTAGTTCCATTTTGTTGATCATCGCGATAAGTAACGGCTTTGCAAATTTGCGTTATCCACAGTAACAGTAAAAAATGTACTAAGTACTGCCCACTGACAGACGAATTTTGTGCCATTTTGCAAGCTCAAGTTAAGTCACTTCACTATTCCAGAGTCCAGAATAGACTGAGTAGTTTGTAGAAACACTTACCAGGATATATGGTAACATTTAAATGGTAACATATGGACAAGCCAAAGTAATTGCTTACTGCAATTGGTGATTTCATTTTGTTACCTTGTGAATCGTGATTAAAATTGAATTTCCTATTAGCTTCAAACACCAACAACTACATGAAAAATTAGGAATTAGCTGGAAAAGCTGGAATTAGGTCTGATTCGTAGTAAATGCGTGACCGCATCAAATTCTCAGAATGATTTGAAGATAACCCTAAAGGTTAACAACGTTTCCATTCAATTACATGCTAAAGACGCATGCGTCCCATAAATAAAGTAGACAGAAATTACTTCAAATGATATTGGTAACTGAACCAATTATTTTGTTTGGGTTCTGTATTTCAGTTGCTTAGTTATCTGTACAACGAATACTTATAAATTGCAAAAGTAAATTATAAATTCCTGTACTTGCGCCTGATATGTTTTGCAGCACAACAAGAAAAAGTGTGATTAATCTCTGCAAACCTCGTTTTGTTATTAGGAAGAAGAGTTCAAACTTCCTTGAATTTTCGAAACGAGGCTTTTACTAATTTGATAAAATAAATAAAAAATAAACTGATGCGACTTCATATATTAGTATTGCTTATTTTATTTTAAGAATTTATTGACATATATTGCCGATACGTAGGTCGTGTATTTTTAGCAATTGCAAATATGTTCAGAGCTTATTTATTACATCAATTTTCAAAAAATGTATAACTCATATTTTCAAATGTGCTAATAAACTCTGACAAACAAAGTAATTTTGCAAATGTGGAAATAATATGGCATTACACTTTTTAATACAACTTATACTGGGTTATGCTATGAAAAAATTAAACTAATGTACCATAGGCAAGAGATAACTGGACATTTTATTTCAGTGATACATAAAATACTAACGTTTGCGTTAAGAATTGCATAAACCTATCTACCGATAAGCCCAGTTTTTCGGTGCATAGTCCCGTAAAAGTCCGATCTTTGACACAAGATTGCTAATTATAAGCAAACGCTACATACAATTTTCGATTTACCACATGTAAAGTTTCCTAGTTTTCTTAGTAAGTAATCTTAATTTTCACACTCATGTAATTCCGCAACCGATTTTGCACATTTCAAAAAAAACTGCAACATGTTGACGAGTAAAAGGTCAACGCTATCGAGTGCTTTGGTTTGGTTGATACTGTGATAAAGGTTGTCCGACAACGTTGTTAGATGTACTTCTGAATTGCAAAAAGGTTGTTTAAAAAAGTACAAAAGCATACAAATGCCTTGCCCTCAAAAGCTCGGTTTTGGCAGCGTGGTAGAAATGAATTTCCGGTTTAATTTCATGAAATTTGGCGACATTAATGTAAGTTAGATAGTTATGTAATAACCAGTAATTTAATAAAAGCCCAAATATAATAAATTATTTATTAAATGAGTATTCTACATCATCCGTAACGCCCGTTTGAACTTCATGAAATTTAAATGAATATTATGTGAATTTTTTTTATTTAGACAGACAATTCAATTGAAAATTAATCATAAAGCTTATACTAATGCCTTTAGCAAGCCTTTCTCTAATTCAATATTTATGAACATCAACACCTCATGTTGTAAATATGAAATGGTTCCAGCACCATAATTGTTATCTTTAGAATCAATATGTTTTGCAGTAATTGGTCCCAGTTCAGCATACATAGCCAGCGCAACGGTGGAAACGGAAGAAGAATCAAATAAACTGGCTATTGCTTTTTCTATTTCACTTTTGCTATAAGACATAAAAGTTGGACCAGCCTTAATGGTTGTTAAGTTCACAGATTTGATAAAAATTGGTAATTTCTCTGCAATTTCTGACACCATTCCGCGTAGCATTTTCACATTGTTCACCGTGTAAGCAAACTTTGGCAAAAGTTGTTGGAATGATGACGTCTCTAGCAAACCAACTAGCGTGTTCATTGTGTTGGGCCAATGTTGTAAAGGAGGAACTTCATGCCTGCACAAATATCCATTAGCAAAATACGTTCCGCTGGGGCTGTCCACAAGTATGTCATACATTATTGCGTCCTCCGACAACTGTTCCGAGTCTTTATACACGCCGTAAATACTAGTTGCTTTTGCAGCTTGAGTGGCAATATCACTTTTGTAAATGCTGATATTTCTTTGTAGTTGTTGGACATCCAAATTCACCATTAGAGGATTGGTATGATACAAATCAAAAGGTGAAGCAGCAAACAATTTCTCTTGGTGCTCAGTTTTGCCAACAAAAATGTGATTGCTTGTAAAAAAGTGCGGGCCCTGTTTCTCAAATCCGTAAAACTGTTGATTCATAACAAATTCTTTTGCTATGCCGAGCACTCTACTAGGTTGCATATCCTTGTCTAGTACGTAATCTCCAACTTGTAGTGTTTTAACTGTCTTTTCACTTCCGTCAGCCATAAGTATACTTGTTTCAGCCTTAAGACATCCACAAGTTAGTACGTCATATTCTTCTTCTAGACGACCTCCACAAAACGTCGCTTCTAAATTATTTTGTTGAGCCCAAATCGGTCCAATGAAGCGAACATCCAAAAGAAAAATGGCAAGAACGAACCAAACCTTACCCCGTAAACAACTATTCTCAGTATAGTGTTTTAACTTATACCATACATTGCTTCCATTGAAGAATCCAATATATCCGTTTCCAATACCAGATCCATCTGCCCACGAACGGTATCCCCCAACAACAGCACGATTTAAAATCTCCTGTTTTTTCTTTTCATTAGTCTTAGCGCTAATTCTTTCCAGTTCATACCTGTAAAAACGATATTGTTCGTTGTCCGGTATTGTAAGCACTTCAAAGTTTTCCGTTAATTTATACTCGTATTCTCCCCAAGAACCAAACGAACAAACTCCAGATTTCCATATATACCATCCAACATGAAGTTCGCCCTGGATAAATCCACGACACGGATATATATATGTGTTGTTAATAACACGTAAGTCAGGAACTACAAAAAATTCTAAAATGTACAAGCCCATGCGGTTTTCAGCTTTAGGTGTAAATGATTTTATTGGCACCCATCGATGCCTGAAGCAACCTTGGCAGTTGTACAATTCATTAATATAATCAGCGTCTAAAATACTTAGTCCTGTAGTTCTATCTGGACCGCATGTTGTCACATATTCTTTGGTTGGCCATCCACCCAAACAGCTGTTACACTCGTAATGCATTTGGCTAGCGTAATCATAAAATCCTTTTGCATGCCAAGAAGACGTTTTCTTAATTTTTCTATTATAATCTTGTACGCACTCTTCGTCGTAGCGAATGTACTGGTCCCTGTCGGCGCGCTGATGCTCATGGCTCAAGCACAGCGTATGACCTAATTCGTGAATCATTGTGTTCTTTTTACGACAATCTTGTCCGATTTTGGCATATTGATATCCTCCTTTTTGACATACTTCAGATAGTCCACAAACGGCGTTATCAATTTCGATACTTACAAATGTACTGTCAGTTTCGTTAGCTGGCTCGAACCGAATGCAAGTTTTCTTATGATATTCCTCAAATGCAGCAAAGAGCTCAATTTTATCTTGGGATGTTAGACTGGGATGAATTCTGTACTTGACTATGCCGTCTGGCCAAAGCTTCCCTTTTCGACTTACAAGGTGACTTTGTATCCGGAACTCGTGTGAATCAGAACTACCTCTTCTTCCTCTACTACTGTTGTCCCATTGGTAATTTTCCTCAAACCATTCTGTTGGAGTTTGGCACACGTAAGCATATGCCAACGGAAGAAAGATAAAAAAATTGAAAAATATTTTATACAAACTGATTTCCATTTTTCAAAACAGAAAGCTTTACATTTAAAAAAACTTTAAATGGTCAATAGTTGAAATTTAACAAGCCTAAGAAACGGCTGAAAGCACTTAATCGAGTGTACGCAGTATGTACAATTTTATCCTTATATAGATCATCTTATAAACAAAATGAATTGTGCTTTTACTACGAAAATGTTTATAAACCACAAATTGACGTGTGACTGATTGCTCAGTTCAAAGTTGTGTGAGATGACCTCTCTGACCCAATCATATATTATATCCTGATTACTATTATGAATATCGCATTAATTACGACGAAAAACAGTTAAGCTTACTTCTTATTTCTTTGCGTTTTTATAGCATGCACAGTAACTCATTAACAAAAAATGATTTTAAATTCTGTTTTCAGGAAATTATTTTAAGTAATAATGACTTTTGACTTTGTAGAGATAAATGTTTTGAAAGTGTAAAGGTTTAAACTCAGGACATTTTTTTAGCATTGTACATATGACAATTACAAATTTCTGTTCCTGATTTCAGGTGTTTTACAAAATCAAATTCAAAGCATGTTTTTAAATCGAAAATAGTTCTGTTGCTTTCAAAATTTAAATTATTGACAAGATTTATATGTACAACATGAATACCATGTTGTATATAATAAATGTTACCAACGAAAACTTGTCGTAATATTATTATTTGTTTTTGTAAACTTGAATGCATTCAGATGGTTTAACCTTTAGAATCTTTAATAGTCATTTCCAAGTAACCCAACCTCAGAATTTGTTAGCCTGTAAATCTATGCGTCACGATTTCCATGTAAGCAGTATTTTCAAAGTTTGTTGACACATTTAATTGAAGTTGAATGAGAAGCATTTTATTTTATCATCGTGTCTTTCGAGCTTAATTTATTTAAATTCTGAGTTGAAAAACAAGCAGTTCAACAAATCAAAATTGTCGCACATAATGTGTAAAGCACCGGCCAATGAACTTATTTGCTTATCTAAATCATTTTGCAGTTAGGTTTCAAACACTAAATTATGTAGCAAACAACATGTATTTATGTTCTTCTGTTCACAACATTAAATTATGTGGCAAACAACATGTATTTATGTTCTTCTGTTCACAACATTAAATTATGTGGCAAACAACATGTATTTATGTTCTTCTGTTCACAACATTAAATTATCTGGTAAACAACATAAATTTATGTTTCGAACATTTTCCAGCAAAAATCAATAAAATAAAACGATGACCATGTCCGTGTGTGCCCATTTAGTGCACATTCTCCTGTTATTTGAAGAAAAATTTGTATTATAACTGACTGACTGACTGACTTATGTATGACTGAACGCGGTTAAAATGATTTCAAAATTGATTGTAACTGTCAAAGATAAATACAAAATATAAATAAAACTTGTGATTTGACAAAAGATAAATAAATAACACATTTGAAGAAAATGGTTGAACTGAGTTGCAAATTTCAAGGAAATGATCGAACTAAATTGTAAATATCAGGAAATGGGTAAAGTTCAACTGATAAATATCAATTGGCACATTACAACTTGTATTGATACCTTAAAGCAGGAAGCATTATGCTTAATTTGAGTTTTATATAATATGTAGAAGTAGTCAACTTTTTTGCGGGCTTCGGGTGAACCAGTTTCTCATATTTTAAGATTTTGCTTGGAAGACATAAATTTATGTCATTGAATATAAAGAAACAACATAAATTTATGCTTTATGTTTTTGAAATTGCCGTAACTTGGCCAAAATATAATTTAAAATTCATTTTTAATCATTTATGGTTTTGTATCATAATTAAAAAACCTATACATGATATTTTCGTATATATATCACTGATTAAATCTGTTTTTTTAATTTTTTTCAGTTTACAACTTCAAAAAATCAGTACTAATTTTCCACAAGGGAAGTTTAAAACCCACAAGGACCAAAACTTTATTAATTCTATCTAGTATTTTAATTTTAAAAAAATGGCGCGTGGACTGTCAACACCGCGCGTGGAGCACTAATTATTTGAAACCGTCACTGATTAGAACATAAGTTTATGTTTTTACAACATAAATTTCTGGTTTTCAAGACAAAAAACACAAATTTATGTTTCAAACCACATAAATTTATGTGGTACAAAACACATAATTATATGTTGTTCACAACATAAGTTAGTGTTTGAAACCTAACTGTTCTGTGGTAAATACATTTTGTGTCTGAATCTTTTTAATATGATATAATACTTTATTGTATTCTTTATTTTCAATTTGCAATGCTTTGCCAATGATTTTTGAAAAATTGGATGTTATCAAACAGATAACCATTAATTAAAGCTTAAATCATTCCATTAAAATCCAATAACAATATCAAAATGTATAAATTACACGCTTTATCTGGATATATGCGCATGAATATTGTCTGTATTAAATTGTCATTAAATTTTAAAAACCTTTGGCTGGATCCAACTCTACTTTAAAATTCCTATTCATTTTTGCAACATTTCACTACAGTGTTAAATACTTTCATTAAATGCACTTTTTACAATATTGAATAATAGAAAGTTCTTGAACATAACGTCGCATTACGATAGTGAAAACATAAGTGTTTAAAAATATATTTATCATCAAAAAATACACATATACACACCTTTATTTTCTTACTAATCTCAAATTATTTTTAACCTAATTTCTAATCATAAAAAAAATTACATACCTAATAATAAATCCATGACTTATAATGGATAGGTTCCAAACGCTAACATTTCACAGAAAGTCTTTATTGTCTGTCTGACACTAATAAATAATATTTTGAAGAAATAGGTAGCTACAATACAGAGTAGATATCTATCATGTCATTGAAGTCAGTAAGTGAAAAGGGTATTAAAATTGGCAAATAATTTGGCTCCTACCAGGATCGAACTGATGACCTTGGCGTTATTAGCACCACGCTCTAACCGACTGAGCTAAGGAGCCGTTTTTGAACAACGCTGCTATTGGGTTTGTGAGCTTGTTGAGTGCTTGTGTGCGCGTAAAATGCTGGAAACTAAATAAATGGAATATTAATATTAATGTGGTTGAATTGCAAATTGCACTTATCAATGAATGTGTACAAAGTAAGCATATAATAGATTTTAGAACACAATGCATAAAACTGTCAAGTTTTATCAAAACAAGTGCACTTTAGCTAAATTATATTACTTTTTGTATATATATATATATTTTGTACTTATATTATCAATATCAATATCTCTAGATCTAAGGCACTTAAAAACCACAAATATTTACATGCATAAGGTATGAGCAAGGCCAAAGCTACACCCATAAATAGTGTCAATAACGCCTGTAAAATATGGTTTTGATCTTGCTTCTTCTTGTAGAGTTCCAAGAGTCTCTTTGTAGAATCGATTTTCTCATTATTGTACGCAACCGCATAAACGTGATCCTTTTTGATTCGGTGATGCTCACTCGAGATTTTACACGTTGGACATAATAAGTTAAACTCATCTCAATGTAGGCAAATAAATCCTCTTTAGGTTATACAAGAGCACTTAGAGCAAGTTTTTGAAGTTGCCAAATCATCAACGGAGAAATTGTATGTAAGACATCAAAAAAGTTATTCTGCTATTCTAGAAGCTTATGCTGGGTAGTTCTGCGTTGTCCTGCTCATTGGCTTGAATAAGCGCAAAAGAATGACCAACGTGAGCATTCTTTCGTCTTTTTAATTCTGAATAGCACTTAAAGCAGTAATTGGCATCGGGACAAAACAGGCACACTAAATAAACCCGTTTTATTGGAGTGATCTGGCATAGTATACAACTTTTGTTGAAAACGGTGACTGGTTCCTCCATCATACTGAAAATGATTGATTTAATGTAAGAAAAGTAAAAAACACGGCATTTTTGAAAATAAGTAGTTATACTTGGGTCTCAAATTTGAATTCCTGATGGTACCCAGATTAAAATATCCTCCTGATATCAGTTCCTCTGATTTTTGGATTTGGTTTGCATGGAACATCTGCATTATGGGCTTGATTTTAAATCTAAATTGATGCAGCAGGTGCCACACACCAAATGACCATTTTCACACTGGTAGATTTCTTGTGTAAATATTTCAAAGCAAACTGGACAGATTATGTTGCTTTCTACGATTTCTCGATTCGACATTTTTGCAAAGCTATATTCAAAAATGTTTTAAGAATGCCAGAATATGGATTTTATATTTTTATTTAATGAATACACTGTGCAATATTATATTTTTCTGTTACGATTCTTTCTCAACTTGCCACAGTAACCGGAATTGCCATTGTGAAAGTAGAAATGTTTACGATATTGCATGCTCAAGTTTTATAGTTTATTGTTAACTACTACTACATTACGCGTAAGTGACCTTGGAATGATTAACAAAATTGGTATAGTATTCATACATAAATACAAATCCAACATTAAGGCAGTCAATGACAAATTCTTCGTTGTAGATGCATTGCAGTTTAGAAAGAACTGAAAGAAGCAAGTAATAGAAACCAATTCATGTTTGTTATATTGTAAACTGATGAAATTACATGAAAAACCGGAAAAGGACGCTTTAAATGAAATCTTTATAAAAAAATCGCAATACTCATCAACCAATTCATATAAATGACATAGCTATTAAAGTATAAATGGATGAGTATTAAGTAAACATGATAAATATTAATAAAAACAAGTGTAAATTCAAATTTTTTTCTCATATACATTCATATTATGTATTCTGACTCTGACGTTCATTCAGATATTCAGAATATTCAGACAATGTTATAGTTTTGTGCTGTTAGGCATTTTGTAAAAAATAATCAGAATCTTTAAAACGTGCTCAAGATATTGGTTATTATAAATACCTAGATCTGAACAATCACATTCATTAGGGTAAACGATAGGTAAAGAAATTTTTCAACAAGGCAAGGCAACATTATCTTTGATTTATTTAATTCATCACATAACATATATAACAATTCCCATTTTAACTGTTTACCAATGGTTTAATTAAATATTTTCGATTATTAAAGTATACGGCAAGTTTGTTTGTTATTATATTTCCTTTCACGTTGATGATAACGATTATTGTTTTTGCGATTACGATTAAATTGATTTCTTTGTACCCTTTCAGGCTTATTATCAGGAAACCATGGTTTCGAATAACTTCCGATTATATTAATACCCAAGTAAAGTTTATAGCAACAGAACAAAACACAACAACCAAAAATAACAGAAATTAACAGCCTAATTATCAGCAATCCACTTTTCACTAATTCCATTATTTTCCAGCATAACATACTAAAATGATGAAGAAGAGTAATACAACTGGATATAAGAGCATCAACCACAAATGTAACTAGTTCATAAACAACTAATAAACTCAACTCAGCTACAAACAACACATATTTACATGCATTATATATGAGTAAAAACATAATTACAACCATTAACAGTGCCAAAAATGCTTTTAAAATTTGGTTTCGGTTTTGCTTCTTTTTGTAGAGTGCCAAGTGTCTCTCTGTAGAGTATAGTTCCTCATTGTTGTTTGCGACAGCAAAAACGTGATCCTTTTTAAGTCTGTGATATTCACTAGAGATTTTACAGTTGCGACATAATACATTAAATTTGTCACAATGTAAGAAAACAAATCCTCTTTGGATGCTACAATAGCACAGAGAGCAGGTATTTGAATGCGACATAATATTCACGACATTGGAGAAATTTCCTGTACAACAACAAAACAAGTTATATTGTTTGAGTAAAAAGCTATCCAGAAATTTAAAAAATTTTGAACTTGACAAAATACCTACCTGTGGTAAATAGGGACTCGTTTTCAGGATCCAACAGGGCTTTATATGCATTGTCCTGATCTTTGGTTTGAATTAGCGCAAACGAGTGACCAGTGTGAGCATTTCCTAGTCGTTTTAATTCCATATAGCACGCAAGGCAGTAATTGACATCATGACAAAACAAGCACACAAGGCGAATCCGTGTTATTGGAGCGATATGGCACTGAAAACACTGTTTATTGAAAACTGTGTTTTCATTCAATTCTGCAGCAGATAGGATACCTGGTTCCTCGGTCGCACTGAAATGATTAACTTTTATGTAACAAATCGAAATTCACGATCTTTTTAAATAACTTGAGAAATTACTTGGGTATCTCATTTGAATTCCTAATGGCAGCCACATTAATATGTCCAGTAGATATAAGTTCTTCTAACGCCCGATTTCTGGATTTGGTTCGCATTGAACATTTGCATTGTGGACAAGATGTTAAACTGTCACAACAGGTGCCACACACCAAATGACCATTTTCACACTGATAGATTTCTTGTGTAAATATTTCAAAGCAAATTGGACAGGTTGTGTTGCTTTCCACAATTTCCTGGTTCGACATCTTTTATAAAATCTTATCCAAAAATATTTTATCAAAATCAGACAATTGTTGTTATAAAAACTATGTTATTATGTCATTGCAGTTTAGTAAAAATATGAGTTTTTAATTTAATGAACGCATTGCACTATTAAATTTCTCTGCTACAATTTTTTCTCTCTAAATGCCGTACTAATCGTAACTGAGAATAGAAATGGATGCAATAAATATTGCATGTTGTAAGTTTTATAGTTCATTATACGACTTGACTACGTTTTAGTGGCCTTGAAATCGTTTACAGAATTGGTATTCATGCAAACGTATAACTGCAACATTACGCTAGTCGATGACAAGCTTTTTTATGCAGTGCAGTTATATAATTTAAAATGTATCTAATACTCTAATGCAAGTAATGGAAAGAATGCAAGGTTTTACAAACCACGAACCAAACCACATTTAGCTAATATCACGTAATGTAGTCACGCCAATAAATATCCGTGAATCATAAGAAATAACGCATATAAATCATAAATATATGAGATATGAATGAATTTTCATTTATGGCGGTTACGATTTGTAGTTTTATTTTAAATAAAACATTCTATTTCCTTTTGAAACCAAACAAGAGCAATTATGGTGGCATTTATTTTCATAGAAGCAAACTGTAATGTGAATTGACGAAATTAAATGAAAAAATATGGTTTTCAGGAAGCATCACATGCTTTCAAATTTTTCATTACTCTATTGTGTATGTTCCAAATAAGGGTTTTCTTTCAAATAATTAATATTCAACTGGATTTACTGGATTTTTACTAAAAGCCCACCACTAAATTCCTTAATAACCCAGCATTATAGAAACGGAACGGAGCTCTAGCTCTGCAGATACAGAGCAAAGCCGGAGTTAACTGAGCGAGGAGGAGGCTACAAGTATCCTCCGCAGTGAAAATCCAGTGCGGAGATTGAGCTTCGCAATTGCGCTTCCTTTTCCCTGCTCCGTTTCTCTGGTCGTCAGTTCGTCAGACACGAGGGCCGAGTAGCATTGAGCTCGAGCTCGAATCCTGTCCATAAGCTAACATGGGCTTTTCGGGGAAGCTGACTAGGATAATGGACAGTGCAAAAAGGTTCTGTTTTTGGGTAGCGTACTGAATGGACCAAAAGGCCGAGTACAACAGCTACGTACGGATTACACTGTCAACTCCAGTTTTATAGTTTATTGTTAAATCCTACATTTAAGTGAGTTAGTGACCTTGAAATAGTTTACAGAATTGGTATTCATACAAACCTACAAATCCAATTCATTTAAACAGTCAATGACAATTTTTTTTAGATGTTGATGCAGTGCAGCAAGTAATAGAACCGTTTTTATGTTTTTTTATGCAAATTGATTTATTACATGAAAAACGATGCTTTTAACAAACTTTAAACAAAACATACATGTACATATAAAATGAATGTAAATGCTGCGATCTTTTAAGTTGTTTGTATTTCATAACTTTTTTTACTAAGTTAAAATGAATCCCCCGTCAACTGCTAAGCTCTCCCCAGTTATCTGGGATGTTGCATCTGAACCCAAAAACAAAATAGCAGCCACCACATCTTTCATTGGCATAAACTTGGATTTTGTTGGAGTTCGACTTTCCAACATTTTAAAGATTTCCTCCGCCTTCTCTTTGTTTCCTTGATCCTCATCCCCCATTTCAAAAAATTGACGCGACATGTCAGTCACAACTCCCGCAGGACACACAGAATTGACACGGATTTTAAATGCACCTAACTCGATAGCCATAATCTTGGTCAGCATTTCCAAAGCAGCCTTAGTGCAGCTATATGCAATACTTGTTAGAAAAAATGCCTTTCTTCCAGCCTGTGAATATATAAACTTTGTTGAAATGTCAGAATTTCTAAAAAAAATAAACAATGTTTTAGGCCAACAAACACTTACAATGGAAGAAATGTTAACAATGCTTCCTCCTTCTTGTCTCTCAATCATCTTTTTAGTGTTTTTAGCCACTACTTGGCTAACATTTATAACGGATTTTAGATTCACATTTATCTGTCTGCAAAAAGCAAATGTAAGTTGAATTTCTTGTCAGTACCAAAAATTTTAAAGCATTTTATTTAAACCTACCTATCAAAATCCTCGGGTTTCATATCCATAAATGTACCAGAAATAGCTATGGCGGCATTATTTATAAGGCAATCCACAGCCTCCAGTTGTTCTAACCCTTTTCTCGTGTTAGCCCAGTCGGATAGATCAACGCATAATGGAACCACATTTGGAAACTCGGCTTGTAAAGATTTAAGATTATCTTCACTTTTAGATAAAGCATAAACAGTGGCTCCAAGTGAAACAAGTTCCCCACCACGGCACGACCAATGCCTTTTAATATTTTAAAACAAATTAAAGTTTTAAATTAAATTAAAGCAAGCTTATTTCAAAATAGTTTAGAGAGTTTTTACAGTACCCCGTCCTGCTCCAGTAACCACGTACTTCCTTGTTTTTATATGCGACATATCTCCTATTGCCCCAAATGACAAAGAAAATCCCAACAAAACTAAAGAACCTGTTTGTTACAAAGGCTTATCAAAAACTGAACCATTTATTTGTTAATCATTCAGTTGTAATTCCAAAATCTGAAGAAACCAGAAAGACACCAGTTTAGTGCATATATATTTTTACATTTATTTTGAGTTCTGGTTCAGCTCCAAGTTTTACTAAAAATCATCTACCCTCTTCCCTACAATTTATTTCAAAGGATTAAATCTATTTTCTTTTTTAAAGAAAATCATCTTTTGTCACGCAATCTTAATCAATTCAAATGAAAGTTGCCAATAATAATATAAAGCATCATTTTTGTAACTTAAAAAAGTTCAGGGCAAAATCCGAGGATATCTATACTACGCAATGTCCATCTAAGCATGCTATAGGCGTGAATAATATAGACAATTATTTCTGGAAAAATTACACCTTTTGTTTTAAAGCGTCTTTTAAGGGTAAAATCCAGTTTCTGGAATTAAATAAGCATGCAAGTTAAGATAATGGACTATGCACAAAGGTTCTGATGTTTTTGGTTAGCTTAAACTGACTGAATGGACGAAAAAGGCCGAGTACAGCTATATGAATTACAATTTTACAAAGGGCCACCATTCCAGATATTTTATTAACGATTTTTAATCATTTATAAATAGTAGACAAATAATTAAAAATAAATATTTTTACAAATTGTACAACAGTTATAATCTTTCCACCGTTAAATATTCCGTTTTTGAATAAATACTGTAAAAGCAGCAATGGCCAGTCCCACAATAACCAGTGCCAATATGGTAATGCCCACATAAACCGTTGTACTAGCTGGCATTGGTTCCGCTACAAATTTTAAAAAATCCTGTTAAAACTCTCTTCAAACCTCTTAATCTTAATTAACTATTTTAACTACTTTACTTTACCTGCAACTTGCAATTTGTACTTTCTCAAAACACCCCCCTCCATCCCCTTTTCCACGCACTCATACTCCCCATCAAACTTTTTCTCCACATACTCAAACTCCAGCCAATTCTCCCCCCGAATCACCTCCGGAAACACTTCCTCCACCAACCTCACCTTACCCCCTTCTCCCTCCCTAAACCACCAAATCACCTCCAAAATCCCCTCCAAATCCTCTGTACAATTCAGTCTTTGATTTCTACTTCCAATAAAAAACCTTTCCTCCTTCAACTCCACCTCCTTTCTCAGCCCCAATCCCACCGGTCCATCCACCTCATTCGTTATCCCCTTCATCCTCCTCCCTTCCCCTCCCAACCACCTGTCCATCTTAACCACCTCCGTCCCATTCCAAACCGGCGCTAAACAACTCACCTTCACCGCATCCTTTCCAACCCGTCCATAATCCATCACCGCACTAACATACAGTTCCAAAATCTGCCTCGCCCTTTTATCCCCTCCAAAAATCCCCTCGGGGTAGTACCTCTCCTTACTTCCATTCTTGTATTCCACCTCAAAAGCCAAACTATCCGCAAAAATAAATGCCGCAGCAATACAAACCCATCCCCCTCCATTTCCCTCCTCCTCCTCAAGTTCCTCCAACCTCACCAGAGCCTTTCTTGGAGCCTCCTTCCAATTCCAATCTACAAAAAAAACACCAAAAATCCCTTAAAAATCCCCTCCCCTTCAAAAAACCTTAAAGATAACCACTTATCTTACATCTTTTATAATCCAGCCCCACAAAAAACGTCCACCTCCTATCCCTCCCCCTCAGCCCACATCTTACCGCCCCATTCAAATGACTAAAAGGCAGACTCACGCAATCCCTCCCTCTGCCCTCCTCCTCCACCCAACACCTAGTGTCCATTTCCGCCCTAAAAACCTTCTGCTTTTTCCACCCGCACCCATCCCCTCCATCCCAGCACATCCCCTCCATAAACCCACACTCACTTTCATCCCTACACCTTACAGTCTCCACAAACTTTCTGGTTAAATCACTCAAACAATCCACCTCACCCTCCAAATTATCAAGATACAATTCCGGTGGCTCTACAAATTCCCACAACCACTCATTTATCACCTCATCCCCCTCCAAACAAACTGCTCGTCCCCTCCAAATCCCCTCCGTCTTCACCCTCAACCTCTTCACCTTCAACTTATCCTCCTCCTTGACCACCTTCACCTCCGTGCCATTTCCCATCTCCACAATCAACTTAACTTGCTTATCCCCTCCACACCGAAACTCAATCGCCTCATCTTTCCACCTTGTCACTTGCCTCCTCCCCGGACTAAACTTTGTCACCTCAAAAGTCACCTCCTCCTTTCCCCTCCGACATTGATACCTTCCTCCCTCCAACCTTCCCTTAAAGCCTTCCACCGGATTCCACCTCACATTTTCCACCTTTTCCCCTCCAACCTTCCACAATTGTGGCGGATTGCCCCTAGGATCCGTACTGGCACAGGATCCTCCATCCCCTCCAAATAAATCACTCCCTCCACCTCTCACAAAAACACCAACTTCCTCCCTTAACCCCCAATCCCCCACATTTTCACAACCAATTAAACTGGAAGCTAATAGCCCCGTAAAATTCTCCGCGTCTATAAAGAACACATTCAACCCGATAATCCACAGGTTATTTCCCAGGTCTCTTTTGGCCTGTTGGAACTTCACTATTTCCGGAGGGGCGATGACTCCACTAATATTCCAACGAATGGGATAACCCGCTTTACACCTTAAAAATAGGTCATCTCCCTTTTCCCCGAAATATACAGCTTTAACCTCCTTTCCAAACCCGGGGTTAACTTCCACTCTTGTCCAACTTTTACCCAGTTCAGTAACCTCCAGTTTTGGAGGGGATGGACCACCCAACACATTCAAAACGCAAATTTGTACTAAAATCCATACCAAACTTACAGAAACAGGCTTCATCTTTAAAAATCTAACCTAAACCATTAAGCCCAACTTCACGTGTACAATAATTTATCCGAATAAAAATTGGTTTGCTGATAAAAGCCCAAATGTATTGATTAAGTTGACAACATGATAAGGATAAGGATAAAACTGTTCGTTTCCTTACGGGCTATCTATACAAAGCTATATTATGTCGGTATTCCAATTTATATTTTACATAGGAAAACCACACAAGTTTACAAACACGCGAGCATGAACACAGGGAAGCCGTTATAGTGCCAACTGCCAAGCCAAAAATTGCATGTCTGTCTGTTTGACTATATTTTTGGCATGAATCCTGCTTTGTTCTTGATGATAATGATGACTTGATCATAAAGAAAGGTTGACAAAATGGGAAATCCAAATTATGGTTACCGTTACAAACCATGTAATTTGCTGTTTGCTAGATACACCCACACAACCAGTTTTAGTGCAGTATATAAATTTGATGCGTGTGTTGAAAAGGAAAATGTATGTCAAATTGTATGACAATAATATGTAGTCAAGGAAATTAGTTTACATGATAATGACTAAAGCTGACAAACGGTAAAAAACGGTCATTGGTTTTTAAGCGTATGCGCTTGCACACACGCAATCTCTATTTGCCTAAGCAATTATAATTGTGTGCGACTGCGACAAGTGAACAGCAGCGCTTTGAAGCGTTTTTACTTTTACAGCGTATTCCAGCGACTAATGCCTTTAAACAGAAATACCACATATATTATGATAAATGACTTGCTTTTGTAAGTTTATTCCAAAAGTTCTAACGTGACATCATCCATCACCATGAAAAATCGACTAATGTTTTTTATAGATAGCTTGAACCATGGATGCTGGGAAGGAAATTTGTAAGAGATAATTATGGAAAGAGGATAAATACTCAGAAATTTTCTTAAAAGAACTGGTTTGACTTTGGGAACTAATAATTTCCTAGAAAATTGATTACAAATCGGGATTACAACTTTACTCTGCAGAATTCTGGAATGGTTTATTAAATTTTAATGATTAAAAATTCTGAATTGGAATACATTTGGTTTTTGGGGTACTTTGAGACAAGACGCAAATTCTTTTTAAAGGTGACAAATTCATATTTAATGATGATTATAAGTAGTACGGTGGCTTTCTAACTGACATTCCAAACTCCTTCTGTAAAATGGGTTGAAGGTCTTGAAGATTTAGCTCCAAACTATTTTCCGGCTTGACCTTGTTCCCTTTCTTCAATGTCTGAGTTCCATCTTGATCCTGTTCCTTCATCTTCCGATTGACCAGTGCTTCAGTCATCACATCCCTTAAGAACTTTTCCGTGACCAAACCTAACACTCTTCCAATTTGGGGGCTGGTACCTTGAAACCCAACTTGGAGTAGGCCGCGGTCCACCTGAGAATCCGAAATCTACAAAAATTAATTTAAAAGTTAACAAAAAAAGCTACAAAACTCATTAAAAAGTTTAATTGACATAATGACCAACCTTTGGAGTAAATCCTTTACGTTCCATTTGGTCCATTAGTAGCTTCACCTCCACACCTGGTCCACCTCCAGAAGAAGATCCTTGACCCTGGTCATGGTCACCAATCACCTTGTGGCACCACTTGGGAATCAACGGTTTACTTTTCACAGTTGCCTTCTTTTCCTTAACAGCTGCCTTATTCTTTCCAGTGACATTTTTGGCTAAGTGCTTCATAATTTAAAAACTTAGTGGTCCAATAGATGAGTTCCAGAGAATTTTTAAGAATCTGAATCCTACAACCCCAAAATATCTAACAAGTGCAAAATATGTACCCAACCACCAACGAAACTCTAAAGGCAGTTAACCATAACCAAACCATAAAAACGACCATAGACATTCGTCACTCCGAAACAAGAAGTTGGTTAAATATATACCCGGAGACTAGAGACAATTGACAATAAAACAATTAGCCATTTTATTACTTTTTTACTAAAACAGTTAATTATACAAACAATTTTATGGATCATTTCCAAAGAAATTTACAGAATAGTAAAGTTTCTTAAAATTCAGTAATCGTTATCATCAATAATCATATAAGCTTACACTTGACATGTGACACCTTAAAAAATCAGAGTCTTTTAATGCATCACCTTAATCAGCTAACATAGTTATTAAATGAATTTATAATTTCTAATGTTGGAAATATTTACGCTTACAATTTTCAGAATACTCCATACTCTTTTATAATTTTAACCAATTAGTTAATATACTTTATATTCTATATTTAAGTTATCATTTTCCCACAAAAGTGATCATTCTTTTGACCTAACAGAAAACTCCTTTTTAAAACTGCTCCTGTACTAGCTTATCCAAAGCCACCAAAACCATTGCGGTTGTAATAGGCTGACAATTTGCATACATACTTTCCAAACTCCTGCGTGACATAGGTTTGTTGCAAGTTTAAATATTAATTTATATATAACTTTACATACATTACAGGCTTTTAACTTATTTAAAAATGGATAGTTTTGAGCAAAAATTATCTGAGAAGAATATAAATTACAATTCCAAACTTAAAATCCTCTTTTGTTTAAATCTTCAAGAACTCAATACAAGACTTGGCTTTTATCAGACAAAAAACTCTGAAACTGAAACGTTTCTCTCTGTCTTCTAACAAGAGGTGATCTCTGAATCATTCTTGCAGGGTTTAGTGTCCGCTACTAAGCGGGGATTGAGCTTAGCACATTGCTTCCCTTTCAAAATTCTCTGTTAAAGTCGTACAACTCGCACAGAGCCACAGGCAATGACGTGATGCCGTGAATCAAAGAGAGCTCGAGCTCGAGACATGTCCATAAGTTAGCACTGTTTTTTCAGGGAATTTTGCAAGGATACTGAACTCTGCTAAAAGACTCCGTTTTTTCTGTGGCCAACAAAGTGGAATGGACAGCTGATGATAATAATGGTCAGGTTAGTCAGGTATATAGAAACGATATATATATATGAAAGCGATATATGGTCAAATAGCGACATTATAGCAGAAATTGCATAGTAAGTATTATGCGCTGGTAGAATAGTCAATTAGATATTTAATTCCTAACTAGAAATTAAGAAAAAGCCTACAAAATGAATTCTCATGAAGAACTCTGTTAAAATCCATATATTGTATATATGAAATAGGTATATGAATATATTTACTATGATGCAAAACGCTGTTCTTTCCAATTTGCAACTAATTGATTAACTAAATAACTAAAATTTCATTTCAAAAGTATGCTTTGCATACTAAAACATTTTTTCCTAAGAATGTTCCTTCAATTCTAAACTATATTGCTATTTAAGTAGTTTATGATATAATAATAATATAACCTTTTAACTCATGTTTATAGTTTCTATTATGCTTTAACTTTCCATTGAAATAAACGGTTTACACTTTTACCCACTTTTTTGTAATGTACTGCTTAATATTAACTTTTTATTACACAATTATATCTTTTTTTCACAGTACAAGAAATACACACACAAACATGCACACACTTCAGTAATATATCATATCATATAACTATCTTAATATGTAATTAGAGTATGATTAACCATTTAAGCATAAAAGTTAACTATTTTCTTATGCTTTTTTTAATTCTCTGTCTGTCTCATTTTATCTGTTGTAATTACACACATAGGTATAACATATATTATTTACCTTAAGATAATTTTAATAATAGTACAGTAGACAAGATAATATTCTTTTGTTTCATATAAACTTTATAACTGTTTATAAATCTTCAGTAAAATGCCAGCGAAGATTTAACTGTACAAATTATCTACTTATTTAATAGCTTAACATTTTTATCTTTATATTCAGTTTTCTAGTGCACTTAGCACCCAGTTTAGAATAATAGCCTTGTTTAATAAAAAACAGGCATTCAAAAAAATTGATAATGACAGTCAATACAAATTTGAAGTCTGTATGATAAGTTATAATTGAAAGCAAAAATGGTGAATTTGTAATAATAATTCATACAAGCAGAAGCAGGACAAGCATTACAAAAAGGGTTTAACGCAGGTACAATTACAAAAAACGTGAAATTTTACAAAAACTTTAAATGCTTTAACCAAATTGGTAACTAAAAATTTATAAAAACAAAGCGTTTTAAAATTTTTTAACAAATTTCCTCTTGTCTTTAGCTTTTTAGCTTCTTTCTTTTCTTCTTCAGGTTGACTTAATAAATTGATAAAGTGACAATAACAGATAATTATATATATTTTTCTTTTAGAAAATTGAAATAGTTTCCAAATTATTGATACTTAGTTCCATTTCTTTATATCATTCCCACTCTGTGGTTCCTGGAGGCTTGCTGGTAAGGTCGTAGAGCACTCTACTAATTCCCTGTACTTTTTCCACCTGTTGGCACATCATGTTGACCACCTCGACAGGTAGATGCTTGCCGGGAATGGCAGCCATGCCGGTCATAAAGTCATTGGTGATAAAGGGCCTTAGCACCACAGACCGTTGACAACAGGGCGCACGGTTTAGCTGGCTACGCTCAAAGTGGATGGGCAACAGGACCACGGGCATTTGACTGATTTGTCCGGAATAGCCTGATTCGTTTAAAACCTTAAAAAAAAGACACAAAAATTTGCTTTAATCTGATGATAAGATAAAAAGATAAGCTATAAAAAGATAAGCTAGCTTACTTGATGAGCTAAATGATCACACTGTCGGAGCGTGGTAAGGACCTCTGGCGTTAAAAGCGTGGGCGTGATTTCCGTTATTGGTTCTTTGGCCAGGCCGCCAAACAAGTAGCAAACGCGGTTTACCGAGTGACAAACCTAAAACCATCAAAAAATGTTAATTAACTTTCCATTTAACTAATTATTCTTTAAATTTCCTTTAATTTTCTCACCTTTGGAATTATTCTAGCCAAAAAGCTAAGCTCATCCCAATCCCCAGGCCCATCCGAACTAATAGCTGCCACGTAACTATAACTTCGTCTGTCTCCCTGCACGCCCACACTTCTAATGGGCAGTAGAGTACTTCTTAACTGCTGCTTGCTACTAATTGCCCTTAGTCTTTCCTTTTCCTCGGGGGAGCACACACCCTCCACACGATTTAGTAGAGCGTGACCCTTTTGCAGCATGCTGTGATATTCCACCATTAACCGAACTAAAACTTGGGTCTCAGCAAAGTCATTATCCATGTAGGGCTCTAGGGCGCAAATTACTCGAATGGAAAGACCCGGACCGGGAAAGGGGTGACGGTTTACTAGTTCGGGGAGAAGGCCTAGGTCACGTCCCAATTGTCTAACCTACAATTTTACAAAAAATGGTTAATTTTGCATGCAAAATTTTGTTTAATGAGCTGTAAGGAGTAATGTAGCCTTCAAAATTATCTCATTTTTTGAAGGATGTTCATTACCACTTTGCAAATTTGCTGTTGGGAAAGTGTATCAGTTGAAACGGAATATCTTTACCAGGTCAACTTTCTTTATTTCCCTTTTTAAAAAACTGTCTATTTTCTCTAAAAATTTATTTACCTCGTCTTTATGAAAATCCTTCAAGGGCTCCACCACCCTTCCCTCGTCCCTGAGCTTGCGTACCAAGCCACTATCATTATGATGCGTTTTTATCGTGTCCGCCTTTCCGCTAACAAGCTTGCTTGCACTTTCAATCAGATCGGGTCGGAGAGTGCCTTGACCTAGGAGCACGTCTTCGGGATTGAGGTTCAAACTGCTTATCACATTGTCAGCGACCTTCATAAAAACGTCCCCAATTATTTTACGCTTTTCCTCGGGCTCCGTGGTAAAGCTGAGTTGCTTGGTGGGGATGAGCTTGTGAGGATTTAGGGGGTCCAGGGGGATGTTGGTGGTGCCTACGTAGAAGAGTTGGGAGGCTCGGACCACTAAAAAATAAGTAATTAAAGTAATCAATTAGTTAATCAATCATAAAAAATGGAAGATTTTTAAAGGAAATTTGCTCACCGTGAACTTTAAGGCCTACTCGGCTTAGCGACTGTTCCACAGCCTCGCTTTCATTCTTGCGGAGAAAACCGTTATCCACGTGCACAGCAATAATCTACAAACCAATCACAAACGCAATCAGTTAATCATTCCATCATTTAATGAACTTTCTCTTTATGATTATTTTACCTGATCATCTCTTAACGCTTTCTTGAGTAAGGCAGCACAAACGGTTGAATCCACACCGCCACTTAACAGCATCTTTAAAAAAACCAATCAATTAGCTATATTTCATGATTATTTTTAATGATTAATCATTTCTATGATTATTTTACTCACCAAAACTTTATGATTTTTCACCGCCTCCCTAATATACTCAATACACTGTTGTTCCCTACTCCTCAGCGTGTAGCTGGGGCTCAGCCCCGCAATATCAAACAGGAAGTTTCTTAGCATCGCCTTTCCCTCCAGAGTCAAGTCCACCTCGGGATGGAATTGCACCCCATAAATTTTCAGGCTTTCATTGCTTATCGCAATAATTATATTGGCAGAGTTGCCAATCACCAAAAATCCGTTTCCCACACGGTCAATGCTATCCCCGTGAGTTAACAGTACACTTTGCTTTTTATCCAGTCCCCTAAAAACAATCACAAAACCAATCAGTTAAGTAATTAAACTAGCTAAATAAATCATTAATAAACTTACTTAAAAAGCCTGCTTCTATTCTCAATCTCCACCGTGTACTGTCCATCCTCCCGAGTCTCCTTTTTAATCACCGTGCCCCCATACTCCTTGTTAATCATCTGCATTCCATAGCAAATCCCCAAAATCGGTAGTCCCAACTGGAATATCTTAGGGTCGTACGCTGGAGCGTCAGCGTCGTAAACGGAGTTGGGTCCACCGGAAATAATCAGCGCTCTAGAAACCAAACCAATCAATCAATCAATCATCCTCCTTAAAATCCCCTACAAATTTTAAAGCTTATCTTCTTACTTGCAGCCCAATCGACTAATTTCCTCCGCCGAACTATTCAGTGGCAGTAGTTCACTGTGCACATTGAGCTCCCTGACCCTCCTGTCGATAACCTTGCCGTATTGTGCCCCAGCGTCCAAGATAACCACCTGAGGTGCTGGAGCAGCTGTGGCAGTTCCAGTGGCTGCTGAATTAGTAGTATTATTGGCCATTAGTAAACCACCACCGGTGGTAACGCTTCCAGCGTTATTTTGTAACAGAGTGGCCGCAGAAGCACCTCCAACTTGGCTTTGGAGTAGGGAGCTGCTGTTGTTGGTCGAGTTGCCCTCCATGTCCACTTCAATGTCCTTAACACTGCCGTCCATAACACCATCCTCTTCTTTGCCACAAACCATCCCTATCTTGACGCCTGAGTTCACCAAAGTAGCCAGCACACTCCAGGGTTAAATTAACGGGATCTGCAAGGAAAAAAGAATCACAATTAATTAACCAATCAATCATCCAAACACACTTCTAAAAACAAAACAGCTGTAGATAGAGCTCCACAGCAACATCAACCCAAAAACATTGACAACGTCAACCGGGACAAAACAGGCTTTTAGCAAGTTGACATGATGACCTTTTTAGCAAATTTGATGACATTTCTAGCAAATTTACTGACCTTTTTAGTAAGTTTAATGACCTATTTAGCAAGTTTACCTACTTTTTAGCAAATTTGATGACTTTTTAGCAAGTTTACTGACATTTTAGCAAGTTTACCTACTTTTTAGCAAATTTACTACCTTTTTAGCAAATTTGATGACTATTTAGCAAGTTTACTGATCTTTTTAGCAGTTCTACTACCTTTTTAGCAAATTTGATGACCTTTCTAACAAATTTCCTAATGACCTTGTGATTGTGACCTTGCAAAGTTGCAAATTTCCCTCAACTTACCAAATTTCCTCAAGTAACCGCTGCTGTTATTAATACCGCTGCTTCTTGCACTACAAACTTGTTCAAGTGTACAAATTTCTTTAGGTTGATCCTTCTCCGGCGTCCAACCTTCACTCAAGTACATTCTAAGCTGCTTCTTTAGAGAGTTTTCACCGTTTTAACAAAACTTTAACTTCTTTAACCTTTTACTAGTAACATGGTCAATTTTTTAATAAAGTTTTTAGCTAAAATTTGTGCTAAATTTCACAAAAAATATATTATGCATTACATGGTTTTTTCAGAACTTTAACTGAATTTTTGTTGGTAATGCCATATAATAAGATGTTATAACGCCTTAAACAATTGACGGTTATAGATTGATAAGCTACTATTTTAGTTTATTTTTTTAGGGTTAACCGGAAACTGTAACTGCGGAGAAAAATGCGGTATTTTACAGTAATTTTGATTACATTTTGCTGAACTTTTTATAACTGTTTGGTTAACTGTTTAACTGTTCGTTTAACTTGTTAAGATATCAACTTTAAATGTCACCGAATTAACTTTATGTTCATCTTTTAAACATCTTCTGTATAGCAATTTAATTTATTAAGCCAGTAGACACAAATTTACTCTGTAAACCCAACTTTCTCACATCCAAAAAGATCCATGAATTTGTAGTCTCCATAATTGTTCCACTTAAATTTTTCTAGCCTTAAAATGTTAATTAGCTTGAAACAGTTTACAAAATGTGTCCTCTTTTATTTTGCTGTTTACACCTATTTTTGTATCATGAACTCTAGGTGTTTATTTTTTTAAACATTTAAGTTATGTTTATACATGTATATACTTATATATACTATGTGATTGAAACTTATTTATTTACGTTTAACTTTTATAACAATTTGTATCCTTTTTTTTACTTTTGGATTATTATTTTGGTTTCAAAATTGCCGAATTGGAGCTCTCTGTAAATTTGAAGGAGGATGATGATGAGTGTGTGAAAAAAGCATGGGACCCGGTATGTACGTACGTTTACGTTTATCATGATGGTTTGATATACTCAACTTAGTACATGGTTTATGGACAAAATGTTTCGATATATAGATTGTTATGGTCTTATAGCCAAATCCATTATTTTGTGGAGTACACTACTCCCCTATTATAAGTACTATACTTACTATATAGATTTTCTGTTAGTTGAGAACTTATGGTAAAGTTTACACAGTTTGGAGCGTGTATACCTTATAATCTTATAAATGCAGTTGGGTTTTGGGTTTCCTGTAACTTTTCTCTGCTATTTGAAATGAATTGAATGTACTTTGTAAAATGTGTATATGTATAGCGTATACAATAGTGAGATAAGTATAAGGTTTTTTATGTGGTGTCATCACTGCTTATATTGCTATCATTCTGTCCGGCTTTAATATAATTTTGTTTAGAAAAAGACAGTAGATTTTGAAAGGAAGGAAAGTGAGAAAAGGTAAAGAAATGCACAGGTAAAAATGGGTAAAATGGACAAAAAACGTGTGTCTGGAAAATAGATGGATGAGTTCTGGAAGATGCTCAGGGGTAACTTGAGACTATAAAGCTTTCTCATGAACTCTTACAGAAAATTAATTTAGAATGGATTATTGTGAAATATTGTATGAAAATTATTACCTGAAAGATGAAGGAGTCCAGTAGATTTTGGAGATCTACTTGGAACGATGGAAAAAACCAGACTGGTGTGGTAAATGATGACATGGACAGGGCTTATCATTTTTATGAAAAAGTCTACATGCCTGTCTAGAATCTAGACTGAGCTTATCGTTATCATGGTTTGGATATGTACCTATTCAACTTATAAGAAATTTGTGGACATCTGTTTGATGTTTGATATTGCTTCTGGAGTCTCGTGATGACCAATGAATATTATTGATTGAATTGGTAATCTTCAATCTTGCATGCTGGACATTGAAAGGTTTCTTTTAGGTACATTGACAAGTCACAAGAAAGCTGGAATTGGGCTTTTCTTGGAAGTTGGAAGCTTTCTCTTTTCATATCTTATTATAAGTAGAATGATCACCAGAAAATGATTATGTATTTGTATAGCTGATCAAGTAGATAGTAAATACTAACAAGTTATGTAAGAATATACCAGTTTCCAAAAAACTAAACAGGTTTCTTTTGTTACGTAAACAGAGTCCAAAATAAGGAAAAGTTGTATTGGATTCTTATACGGCTTCACAAATTTAATGGAATGGATTTCCAATTTCTACCAATATGCCAGTATCAATAAGATCATTATTATAAACTGAAAGTGTGATTTTCTAAGAAAATATCTTGCATTGCCCCAAAAAGTGTATAGCCGTTCCAAGTTCCAACCAAGTTGAAAGAAACAGGTTGACAAAAAAGATTACGTGACACTTGTCGCTACACAAAAAACCGGTTTTTTCTCAAAAGAACTTAAAACCTGGCAAAAGTCAAGTTTGGAACTTGGACATGTACACTTTTAAACAACACGCTAGCTTTCTTACATATTCTATTCAAGTAGATATGAAAAACACTGACAATGTAACAAATTGACAAGTTAAATGACTACATTTATTCCTTTTTTTCTATATCAAAACCATTCATCATTTACTTCATAGACAATAATCTTTATAAACCGATACTTTAAATAATTTTCATTAATTTTCACAGGACACACTCCAATGTTCATTCTGAAAACTGAAATAAATGTAGTAAAAATGATAATCACTAATCAAACCGGGGGTCTGGTTCACCAGCGCGGCTCATTGCTCATTATCATTAATTCCTGCATGTATCGTAAATACAAAATTTAATAATGATAATGATAATGAAGCAATGAAAAATTTCGGTGAAACAGACCCCGGGACCTTTTTTTAAACAAGAAATGACAATTTTTTTATAGAGAAAACGACTAGTGCACAGTTGGAAGAAAGATTGACGTTTACCCAAAAAAACATGCTATTTTATAAGTTACCAATATCATTACGGTAAATAGATAAGTGATAAATGCACCAGAAGAAGAAAGAATACCAGTTTAAAAAAACATTTTAACTGTTTTACTAATTACCTATAACTCACTAGCATCTCATTATCATTTCGGTCTAGTGGTTGGCAAGCTCGTGAAAAATGGATAACAATGGATTTGTGTGACAAACAGAATAACAGTTTTACACAAGAACAATCTTAAAGTTCAATAACTATTCATTATTGGAAGAAGCTTAATAAACGTGCATGCAATTTTTTTATATAAAAAATGTACTAAAAGCTTAACTATTTAAGTTAACATTATATATAGCGTGTGCAGTACTTTAAATAGTTAACAATTTTGTATTTATTTTTATAATAGAAAGGTAGACAAAAACCCAGAATTTCCAAAAATTCACAATACTCTTTCCTTTTTTTTGATAACATCTTATACAAAAAATTTTGTGTGTTGGGTTATGGATTAACAATACAATAATTTTTTACAAGTTTTCAGTCATTTTTTTTATAGTGTGAGTGCACAGCACATAATAGCCAATAAAAAAGATTGAAAGAAAGAAAGAAAGAACTCTAAAAACTAGCCTAAATCCATACCAAATTAGATTAAGATAAGTGTAAATTGTAAATTATTCTTCGTTTTTTCTCCTTTCTTAATTTTCTTTCATCTTTTAAGTTTTTAAACAGTGTTTGGTTGACTTTTCATTTTGGAGTAGTTGAGTGTAAAAAGATAACCCAAAAAATATAATTTTTCAAAGTGTAAACTCTCTCTCTACTAATAATTATTATTAGCCTTAATAAATGCTTTAGATTATTGCAAAACCAATCCAATTTCCGCTGGCGTTACAGAAGGACATCTCCAGTTGTACAGGTAGTATTGCAAGTTGCCATCCCCCACGCCAAACTTGAGGTTCTCTAGAAACTCCTTGTTGTCCATTAGGTCCAGGGCGTTGAAAACGTCAAAGCCGTCCTTCATAAAAAATCAACCAATCAATTAATCAATCATTAAAACAATCAGTTTTAAAGCTAGTTAAGTTTACTCACATTTCTGGCCAGAATGAGCGCATCATACATCAAATCCTGAAGGGACATTGTGGTGGCCACGTTATAAAATGAATACGCAGCTTTAATGCTCTTGTGCACCGGATTATTGACCACGGTGGAGGGTAAGGCATAATAACTTATCAAATCTGTAAAAAAAAAGCCATTAGAATCTTCAGCGTTTTTCCAGCGTTTTCAGCGTTTTTTTTTTGATAAACTTACCCGTAATTTCCCCCTGTCGTTCCACCACCCAAGTAGCCACAATATCTTTCCTGGGCATAAACCAGTGTTCAAATTCCTGCACATCGAATTCCGGTCGAAGTTTAAACTTTTCCAAAAATCGTTTTAGAAGGGCGTGACCCCCTTCCACCGTGGCTTTGGTTAAAGGCTTTAGTAACCCGCATTTAGGCTCTTGAGGCAGTTTAAACAACTTGATAGTACGCTGCAGCGTCATGTTCCGAGTTAGGTGGGAGAACCGGGTTTCAATCAGTTTTTTAGGATTTAGACTTCTGTGCCAGTAGCGACAGGTGGCAATGGGCTTGGGAAGAACCACTCCGGCGGTGTAAACGGCTTGAAATATTCCGTGAACGTTGACACGTCGGGTTATCTCGCGGATTAAAACGGGAGCAACGCGTTTGCTTCGCAGTTTTTTGTGTACGCAGAGGAAGTTGATTTCCACGATTTTTAATGACCTTAAAAGATAAAAAAGTTAAGAAATTAAGATAAGTTAGGTTATCAGCTTGATAATAAAGATAAGCACTTACTTTCCATGGACCCCAATGGTAGCAGGAATTGCAGAGATAAAACCCACTAGTTTTTTATTCTTGGCCACGCGAACGCCACAGTGCCACTCTTGCTTCCATTCTGGAGGCTTTAAAGCCCTAAAAAGTTAATCAAAAGTTTTAAAAGATAACCCAATTCAAAGATAACCACTTATCTTAAAAACCTTACCATTTTAAAAAGTCGGGTGGATAATCAAACCGAAAGAGACAGTCGTCATCCTCCACGTAGTTCTCACTAAGCAGTACGTACAGCTCTTGAAGCTACATTATAAAAACTCCAAATTAATCACTAAATCAATCACTAAACCAATCAATTAGTTAATTAACTTACCGCAGAACTCTCCTCCAAATCCAGCGTGTCCCAAATAAATCCATCCGGTAGAGAATAGGGCTCCTTTCGGATTTGATCCGTGGGAACGTCCGGTTCTATTGGTTCGTTGGTAGTTATCACCTCATCTAAAATAATCAATCAATCAATCAGTTAATCAATCAATCACAGAGATTTAATAATCAATTTAGTTAATCTTACCCATTTTGGGCACCGGCTGCGTTGACCAAAACTCAAACTGACGAAACAATGCCTCCTCCGGCGTTCTTGGGGGTTTGGGCTGCAGCTTCATCAGCCTCATGGTTTTGGCTAGATCCTCCGAGTTCTCCTTTTGTGAGCCCATGATGATCACTCCGGGACTGGAAGCTGACAAGAAATGTCTTCAAAAGGAAGAATCCAATCACCAATCACCTCCACAAACCTACAAAATAACCACGAATTAAGCACTTGTCACCTCCAAACCCCTCCCCATCGTCATGTCCACCTCTGGGGTCTGTTTCACCCAAATTTTTCATTGCCAAATGAGCAATGAGCCGCGCTGGTGAACCAGACCCCTTAAAAATCCCCCCACTAATCACAAATGTTCTTACCTTCTCGTCACTCCTCACCAAAACCCCGAATTCCTCCCTAAAATTAACTAACTGACTAGGTAGTCACCTAACCTTCGTCACCTCTGGTCACCTTTTGGTCAGCCCCAAAAATAAACCAAAAAACCGAACCGAAAGATGTCCAGTCCAGCTAAAGCAGCACAGACAACACAACACACCGCACCACCAGTCAGATGGGCTGCTGTTGTGCATAAAAAAAAATTCACAGCGTCTCAAAACGCCCCAAAAAAGTTGGCTGCTGAGCCGCTTGTGCTCACTCATCTCCTTGTGAACGGGACAACAAAGAACACTGACGCAGCCAGCGTCCATCCAATCCATTAATGCAATTTATATGCAGTGCAATATACAGCCAAAAGTAATCAAAATGATAATTATACACAAAAATGGTACTGAAAACGTATTTATTTTCATTGTAAATCATTATCCTCACAAAAATTACATAATTTTCTTGCGTCACATTATAAACGTGTTTTGTCAAGCAGCTTAAAAAACTCTGTTGAGTTTCCTGTTAGCAACGCACTTTCAAAAGCTGCCTGAAGGCATCCGCTGTTATCAACCTTATCATTCCATGGAAGTTCCACCTCAATCCCAAGCTTATCTCTGTCCAAATTACCCCAAAATAATTGCCCAAAATCTTGTCCCTTTTCCTCTCCAAATAATTTCTGAGAACAAGAACACCCCCTCCATGCAAATCTCTTCAGTTTACTCAGCTTGCCCAAGCACTTCCCCAAAGCTTCAACGCTTACCCTACTCCCATGTTGCATTTCCAGCACTTCCAAACCTGGCCACAAGCTCACCACCTCCTCCAACTGTTCATCCCCTAAAATCAGTCCCTTCAACCAAGTCAAATTGGGCATTACCCTTGCCAACTTTCTCCAGCTTTGAAGCTCCATCCTCCAATCCATTTCCCATCTTGTCAACCTTGAATTGCCATTAAATTGGGGTCTTTCGTTAATCCGTTCCCAGTTAGTTGCCTCCACCAAATCTGTTTTGTGGAGGGGGTTTGCCCTCCTTTCATTCTCCTCCCGGAGCAAATGGTGAATCCTTTTTCCTTTCCACTTTTCCTCATAGCAGGTGGTATTCCAGCTAAACCGATCTAGGCAACAATCCCTTAAAAAATCCAAGTTGTTACTCACATTGCCCCAGAGTTCCAGCCGTTGTACCCAATCTAGGGCCAAAAATTTTCGAGGAAATTGGGTCGCGAAGGGTGCACGATAGAGCACCAACTCCGTCAAACCAAGTTTCCAATTGTGTAGCGTTATCAAGTCTCGCTGCGCAAACAAGGGGTCCAGCCCCAAGTCAAAAGCAAGACTGGTCACCCCGAAAAAAGAGTACACCTGTCCTTGACCAGCATCGTCCTTCACCGTTGACGCAAACTCCACCGTGCTGAACACGCCATAGTCCTGTGCTCTTTGGGAAAAATCCAAAAGGTCAAGGAGGCGGAGGGTGTTCATCACTTGGCCAATTTCATGAAACCAGAACAACTCCCAAAAGTAGCCTCGCTGAGTGGGCGGGGGCAATCCTACAGTGGGATCGTATTCGCTTCTATGTTTTACCATCTGTTTGATATTTTCGGCAGAATATCTGCCTTCGCGTTGTAGATCCTGTAACCAGGGATCATTGTCCCCGCCCTGGGGGGTCAGCTCAAGTGGCGGAAGCCCCTCCCCAGCCTCCGACCCCGCCAAGCCATAACCACGCACCTTCAAACTGCTCAGGTTTGGCAGCATGGCCAGAAGGGGACCCCAAAAACGAATGGCCCGTTGCCCTTCAACTTGCCCTAAACTGACCTCTAAAATGGTTAATTTTTGGTGCTGATAACCTTCGGGATAGTAGGGCTCATTTGAGCCCCTCCAAATCCTGGGGTAATATTGCCGGTAACCCGGTCGGAAAAACTCAACCAAAACGTCTTTGAGCCAGTTGTCCCTGCCCGGGTGTTGCATCCAGTGCTGGTTAGCCACTCGAAGTGCCTCCAGAGCTTCATCTTCCACCATACAATTCTTCAGCTTAAGCTCCTCCAAATTCTGCACTTCTCTAAGAAAGCTCTCCTGAAAGACCCACACTGTCTTCGAAAATCGACACTCACTCAATGTAAGCCTTTTCACCCACTGGAACATGGGACTGGTCCAAAGCCAGTGGTCAAGCGGGCTCATGTCATCCTTCAAAAGTGTCCAACGACATAAGGTCAGCTTGCCCCGGGATCCTGGACTGCTAACCATTTGCATTACAGAAGGATCTCCAGCTTGGAACTGTTCATAGAACTGCACCAAGCTGCTACCATTTCCCCCGGGGATGGCTGGACTACATGGTCCAGAACAATTGTCCAGCACTGGATACTTTTCCGTTTCCTCCCACCACTTGGCACAAGCCCGTAACCAGCTTTTACAGACCAATCTATTTCTCCTTAAAGAGTCTACCCTCAAGTCAAACTGAAAGAGGACTTGGAGCACTAAAAAGTTTTCCAGGGGATGAGTAGTGCCATCCCCTTCCTCCTCCATTTTTCGTTCGTAACAAATTCTCAACTTAAAAACAAGCTGTGATCCTTCACGTGCTCAGTTTTGTACTGAACAGTGCATTTCTTTCAGAGAAATGCTCAGAAACAGAATAAGCCACCCTGAAAACCTTGAAATGTACAAAAACCAGACCACTTTCTACAAATCCATTCAGAAACATAAGCCAGCAAGACAACATCCCTTTCTAAAAATGCTTGAAAATCAATAAAAGTACACTTCGGGAAAACCAGAAACCCAAAATGTGAGTGTGGGTGTTTCTGAGCATTTCTGAAAGAAATGGAAAGTTCAGTACAAAACCGAACACGTAAAGGATCACAGCTTAGGTTTTTAAGTTTCTAATTCGTTACAAATGAAAATGGAGGAGAAATGTGTGGTGGGGGGTAGTCCCCATCCCCTGGAAAACTTTCCAGTGCTCCAAGTCCTCTTTCAGTATGACTTGGGGGTGGACTCTTTAAAGAGAAATAGATTGGTCTCTAAAAGCTGGTTACGGGCTTGTGTAAAACAATGGGAGCAAACGGAAAAGTATCCAGTGCTGGACTATTGCTCTGGAGATTGTCCAGCAATCCCCGAGGGAAATGGGATCAGTTTGATGAAGTTCCATGACCAGTTCCAAGCTGGAGTGTCCTACGTAGTGCAAATGGTTACAAGTCCAAGATCTCAGGGCAAGTTGACCTTGTGTCGTTGGACGCTTTTGAAGAATGAAATGAGCCCGCTTGACCACTGGTTGTGGACCAGTCCCATGTTCCAATGGGTGAAAAGACTGACGTTGAGTGAGTGTCGATTTTCGAAGGAAGTGTGGGTCTTTCAGGAGAGCTTTCTGAGAGAGGTGCAGAATTTGGAGGAGCTCACGCTCAAAGATTGTGTGGTGGAAGATGAAGCTTTGGAGGCACTTCGAGTGGATAACCAACTCTGGCTACAACACCCGGGCAGGGACAACTGGCTCCAACAAGTTTTGGGGGGCTGGCTCCGTCTGGGTTACCAGCACTACCATGCGAGGATAAGGAGTGGCTCCAATGAGCCCTATTACCCCGAAGGTTACCAGCACCAAAAATTGACCAGTTTAGAGGTCAGTTTAAGGCAAGTTGAAGGGCAACGGGCCATTCGTTTTTGGGGTCCCCTTTTGGCCATGCTGCCAAACCTGAACAGTTTGAAAATCCGTGGTTACGGCGAGCCGGGGTCGGAGGCTGCGGATGGTCTTCCGCCACTTGAGCTGATCCCCCAGGGCGGGGACAATGACCCCTGGTTACAGGAACTACAACGCGGTCGCCGCCGAAGATCCCCCGAAGAATTGGCAGATCGTGTAAGTCACCGAAACAGACACGATCCCACTGTAGGATTGCCCCCGCCCACTCAACGAGGCTACTTTTGGGAGCTGTTCTGGTTCCATGAAATTGGCCAAGTGATGACCACCCTCCGCCACCTGGACCTTTTGGATTTTTCTCAAAGAGCACAGGACTATGGTGTGTTGAGCACGGTGGAATTTGCGTCAACGATGAAGGACTTTATGGGTCAAGGCAGGGTGTATACCTTTCTCAAGTTACATACTCTCGCTTTTGACTTGGGACTGGACCCCTTGTTTGCTGAGCGGGACTTGATAACGCTAGACAATTGGACATTCATGCATTGTACTAATGTGAGAGAGTTGGTGCTCTATCGCGCACCCTTCGCGACCCAATTTCCTCGAAACTTCATTGCCCTGAATTTGGTTCGACGGCTGGAGCTTTGGGGTACTGTGAGCAACAGCTTGGATTTTTTAAGGGAATGTAGTTCCTTGAGCCTAACTTGGTTTAGCTGGAATACTACCTGCTATGAGGAAAAGTGGAAAGGACAACGGATTCATCATTTGCTCAGGGAGAAGAATGGAAGGAGGGCAAACCCCCTCCACAAAACTGATTTGGTGGAGCTAACCAACTGGACGAGTATTACCGAGTCGTCTTGGGTTGGAGATAATGGCTTTTTAAAGTTGACAAGATGGGAGATGGATTGGAGGATGGAGCTTCAAAGCTGGAAAAAGTTGGCTGGGGTGATTCCCAATTTGACTTGGCTGAAGGGACTGATTTTAGGGGATGAGCAGTTGGAGGAAGTGGTGAGCTTGTGGCCAGGTTTGGAAGTGCTGGAAATGCAACATGGGAGTAGGGTAAGCGTTGAAGCTTTGGGGAAGTGCTTGGGCAAGCTGAGTAAACTGAAGAGATTTGCATGGAGGGGGTGTTCTTGTTCTCAGAAATTATTTGGAGAGGAAAAGGGACAAGATTTTGGGCAATTATTTTGGGGTAATGTGGACAGAGATAAGCTTGGGATTGAGATGGAGCTTCCATGGAATGATAAGGTTGATAACAGCGGATGCCTTCAGGCAGCGTTTGAAAGTGCATTGCTAACAGGAAACTCAACAGAATTTTTTAAGCTTCTTGACAAAACACGTTTATAATGTTAAGCATGAAAATAATGTAATATATTTGTGTAGATAATGATTCCAAATTAAAATCGATAATAAAATTGAATCCATGAAAAAACTTTCATTTCAAAACAGAACCCCAACGCATTTCACACCCTCAAACCCCCAACCCATTTTTACCCCCTTTCTCACCATACCCACCACTCAAACCTTTTTTAAAACCTTCCCAACCCTTTCTAAATTCCTCCCAACCAAAAAAATCAACCAATTTAACCTAACTATTTCTCCAATTAGCTAATTATTCCATCCCAATCATATTTACTCTTTTGCGGGGCATTGTAAGAATCCCTGCATGGCACTTGGCACACAAATCTTTAACTGACAATTTGGGTGTCATTCAAAAGCCCAAACAAATCTGTACAAAATTCACCTAAAGTTAAAACTTAATTAAGTACAGATTAAAATTAATTAGCAATTAAAAGGTTGGAACATGCGGTGCTTTCCCAAAAAAAAATCTATCCAGCCCAAAAGACTGTGAATGGTTTAAAATGGTGGGGCACCATGACTTTTGTGAAATGCGTCAAGGTGACCAAGCACCCGAACCGGGTTTTTTTGTGGCATGCTTTTTTTAAGCTAAAAATCAACAGCAGGTGAGTTGTGTAAGTTGACGTTGACACAGGTGACAAGTTGACAAGTCTTTTAAGCTGTTATCACTAGCCCCATCCATTTTTTTACCCGTGATTTTAGTTCTGTGATAAAGCAATTATGAACGGTTCAGGAGATGTCAAGCAAGCTGTCAATAATGTCAACTCTGAAGGTTGGCTTCCGGTTGACCCCAATTTTGCCACTTTGGCCATTCACTCTGGCTACAACCCTAAGGACTGGAGTTACGCTCCGGTGGTCCCTTCAATTAGTTTGAGTACCACTTATGAACAGGACGCTCCCGCACAACATCGGGTAATTAAAACTAATTAGTTGACATGGTCAACTTGACAAGATTTTTAATCATTGACCATTTTTATCCCTCCAGGGCTTTGAGTATTCCCGAAGTGGCAATCCCACCCGACAAATTCTGGAGTCCACCTTGGCTTCTTTGGACAAGGGTGATTACGCCTTAACATTTTCCTCTGGATTGGCCGCCACTACCAACCTTGTCAACTTGCTGTCTTCTGGTGACCAAATCCTGTCAATGGACGACCTTTACGGTGGCACAGGACGTTTATTTCGTCACTTGAAAAAGTCTTCCAACATTGACACCATCTTCATCGACCTAACCAACCTGGACAGTGTCAAGAATGCGTTAAATCCAAAGACCAAACTGGTTTGGATTGAAACGCCCACAAATCCCACCTTAAAAATCGTTGACATTCAAGCCGTTAGCCAACTGTGTCATGATTTTAGTCCCGAAATAATTGTCGTGGTGGACAACACCTTCTTAACAAGCTATTACCAACGTCCCTTGTCACTTGGCGCTGATCTGGTGGTCTACTCCTTAACAAAGTATATGAATGGACATTCCGACGTTTTAATGGGAGCGGTGGTCACCTCCCGGGAGGATCTAAAGGAACGTCTTGCCTTTCTTCAAAATTCACTTGGAGCCGTGCCTTCACCTTTTGACTGCTATCTTGTTTTAAGGTCACTAAGAACCCTACACGTTAGAATGCCCCTTCATATGAAAAACGCCTACAAAATCGCCAAGTTCCTTCAAGGTCACCCAAAAGTGGACAAAGTACTTCATCCAGGACTACCTGACCATCCACAACATCAATTGGCACTGAAGCAGCAATCGGGACATTCGGGATTGATAAGCTTTTATCTGAAAAATGGACATAGTAGCTGTGTCCTGCTTCAGAAACTGAAGGTATTCAGTCTAGCGGAGAGTTTGGGGGGATATGAGAGCTTGGCTGAGTTGCCGTAAGTAAAATAATCATCAAATCAATCATAAAACCAATCAATCATAAAAAAAACAATCAATCTCTTAAAATCCCCGATTTTTGTCTTTTAGATTCTCCATGACCCACGCTTCCGTTCCAGCAGAATTACGTCAGCAGTTGGGCATCACCGAAAACTTTGTCCGCCTTTCTGTCGGTTTGGAATCCGTTGAGGATCTAATCGCCGATTTAAACACAGCTTTAAATTCCTGCTAAAAAACTGTCTAAAAATTTTTCTGTCTTGAAAAAAACCGTTTTTTCTTTAAAAAATTATTCCAAGGAAAATAAATCATAAAAGTAATCATGAAAACCATTCAAT